>OV816029.1:142245591-143495591 GCA_929113105.1 Agrypnus murinus | reverse complement strand
AGTCATTTTGTCAACATTTGTTTCAGTATATATTTCTACCCAATTTTCTTTTTGTAGATCAGATATAAGTGTTTTGTAATTAATATATTTTTTGTTGACATTAAATTGTTCTTTATTATTTCTTAAATTATTGAAATTATTAATACTTAATGCGATTGGGGAGTGATCGGTAATGTCATAGTTTCTAAATATAAATGTTTGTATATGGTTCGCTATATCTGTTGGACAATTTACAAAAAAGTGATCAAGACATGTTTTACTAGCCGGGCGCGTGTATTCGTTAATATAAGATGTAAATCCATAGGTGTTCATTACATTTTTATACTCTTCTGCAAATTCTTCGTCCTCTAAAATATTTATGTTGATATCACCTACAAAGACATGAATATCTGATTTATTTATACCACGTAAGTATTTTAGCAGTCCACTATTAAACGTTATTGGGCAAGTACTTGGCGATCTGTATATGGCAGTTATAGTGACATTCTTTTTGTTAATTATAATTTTGAGCTCAATTAATTTTGTTATTCCCATTTGAACTATTTTAAATTTATGCTGAAAATTATCTTTTATATATACCATTACACCGTCATTTCTGTTCAAGTTTCCTGAATTGTAGATTAACGTATACCCTTTAATATTAAATAGGTTTACATCATTTTGTTGAAAAGTTTCTGTTAAGATTATTACCTCAAATTTTTCTAAACATTCAGATATAAACAACACAAAATTATCATAATTTTTCTGGCAACTTCTTATATTCATCTTGTTTATTGTTTCCAGCCTTATTTTGTGGAACTCCATAATCATGAAATAAATAAAGATTATTAAAAGTTTCACAGTTTTATTAAAATATACCTGACAATATTGTTTCGACAGCTATGCTGTCATTATCAAAGGTAATATAATTATAAACAAACACGTCGCTAAGGTAGATACAAAATAGGTAACTAGATAAAATAATAATAATAATAATAAAAATTAATAATAAAAATCATAATTAAACATCTAATACTTCCAGTAACGGAGAATTACTGAGCTCAAGTTGTTCATTCATTAAAGGTACCCTGAGTTTGTGTTTGTATATCTCAAAGGCTTCTAAAATGTCTAATTTGCGTTTGTTATTACAAAAATGTAGGAATTTAATATTATTTTGAGGAGTCATTGTGTGATTTTGTTCTAAAAGGTGTTTGGCGTAATTCGATTTTTCAGGATGTTTATTTTTGTAATGACGTACGTGTTCTTTATATCTTATGTCAAAATTTCGAAGTGTTTGTCCAATATATACCGAACTACAAAAAGAACAATTTAAACGGTAAATGCCCGATTTCATGATATCATGTGTTCTGTCTTTAGCATTAAATAAAAATGAAAAAGTGTTAGTGTTGGTTTTAAATGTTATTTTATAATTGTTGGTTTTTCTTAGTATATGTGCAATTTTTTCTGATATTTTGCCAAAATATGGTATAGATATGTAATTTGTGTCTTCTGTTTGATTGTCAATGGGATATATTCTTTTGATAGCTAACCTATAATCTTTTTGTTTAATTAAAGTGTCAATCATGTTCGGATTATAATGATTTGCATGTGCTAGTTGTTTAATGGTTGATATCTCTTTGCTAAAATCTGATTTTGTTAGTGGAATAGTTAAAGCTCTGTGTACTAATGATCTGTATGCTGCTATTTTATGTGTATTGTGGTGACAAGATTCATTTGGTATTGTTATGTCTGTTTGTGTTGGTTTTCTGTATATGGAAAATTCAAAAAGATTGTCTGCGTTAATCTTGATATTTAAGTCTAGAAAGTTTATAGCCCTGTTTTGTTCTGTTTCTAGTGTAAATTTTATATTAGGATGGATATTGTTTATAAGAATTAAAAATTCATTGATAACCTCAAAAGAACTGTCAAAACAAGCTAAAATGTCATCAACATAACGAAACCAGAAGATAATGTGTTTAGAGAGGTTTAATTCAAATATTCGGTCTTCAAACTAGTCCATAAATATGTTAGCTAATAGAGGACTTAGAGAATTACCCATAGGTAAACCATCCTTTTGTAAATAAATTATGTTATTAAAAGTGAAATAATTTTGACTTATACAATATTATATCTTATATTCAGATGTAAAATTTTGAAAGAATTTTTTAGGTTTTTAATTGAAATGTGAAATAAAAATATTTTTACTATTATTCCTCATCAGAAATTTAAAATCGTGTATTAGGATAGCAGAAAAGGCGGAGGGTGGTTTGCTGCTATCCTGATAGCTACATTTACATATTGGTTGCACCCGTATGTGGTAGACATTCATGACACAATCTGTAATATCATCATTAATAGTGCTACTAGTTAACAGATGGCGTCCAGTTGTTACAAATTTCAAAAATCTTTCAAATTCAAGTTTGTTAAAAGTTAAATATTATTTTAAGTTATTTTATAACAATTTAACAATAACAATTATAACAATAAATTGTACAGGAAACATATGCACTTCCTCTTAAAGCCAAAAGACAATTTGAATGTAAAATATGTAATTATAGATGTTCATTAAAAGGAAATCTCAAAAAACACATGCTTACTCACAGCGGCGAAAAGCCATTTAAATGTACTTTATGTTATTATAAATGTTCATTAAAAAGTATCCTCAATAGACACATGCTTACTCACAGTAGTGAGAAACCGTTTGAGTGTAATTTGTGTAGTTGCAGGTTTTTACGAAAAAACCATCTTGAACAACACCTGTTTATTCATGATACTGATAAACCATTTACGTGTAATCTATGTGATTATAGATGCTCACGAAAAGGTAGCCTCAAAACACATATGCACATTCATAATGGTTTGAAACCGTTTGAATGTAAATTATGCAGTTATAAATTTTCATTGAAAAGTAAACTCAAAAGGCACATAGTTAGTCATAGTGGTGAGAAACCATTTGAATGCAGTTTATGTGGTCATAAATGTTCACAAAAAAACGATCTCAAAAGACATATTCTCATTCATGATAATAAGAAACCATTTGGATGTAGTTTATGTGATTATAGAAGTTCACAAAAAAGTAATCTTAAAGCACATGTGCTCACTCATAGTGGCGAGAAATCATTTCAATGTAATATATGTAATGTAAAATATTCAGCACAGTCCACTATCAAGAGACACTTGCTCACTCATAGTGGTGAGCAATCATTCGAGTGTTGTTTATGTGATTATAAATGTTCACAAAAGGGTAATCTTAAAAGACATATTTCTACTCACAATAGTGAGCTGCATTTGAATGTAATTTATGTGATTATAAATGTTCACAAAAATGTTACCTCAAGAGACATATGGTCATTCGTAGAGGTGAGCAGCCTTTTGAATGTAGTTTATGTAATTATAAATGTTCACAGAAAAATGATCTCAAAAAACACATTCTCATTCATAGTAATGAGAAACCATTCAATTGCTGTTTATGTGATTATAAATGTTCACAAAAAAGTCATCTGAAAGTACACATGCTCACTCATAGTGATGAGAAGTCGTGTGAATGTAATGAATGCAATTTTAAGTGTTCGGTGCAGTCTACTCTCAAGACCCACCTTCTCACTCATAGCGATGGTCAACCATTTGAATGTAATTTATGTGAATATAAATGTTTACAAAAGCGTTATCTTAAGAGACACATGCTCAGTCATAGTGGTGAGCAACCTTTTGTTTGTAATTTACGTGATTATAAATCTTCACAGAAATCTAGACTCGCAAAACACATAGTCACTCATAGTAGTGAGACACGATTAGAATGTAATATACATGAAGAAATTTAAATTGCATGTTGAGCAAGCAATAAAAATAGACACAAGTGTGTGTAACCTACCAAGAACATATTTAGGGTTTCCACGCATCTAAATTTGGTAAGACAGTCCTTCATTTGAACAATTTGTCATTCAACTGATGATATTGATCAATTCCTAGAAAACCTAAGCGTCATAGTTGATCAATGAGCAAATGGTACAATTTTTCGGTCTGTTTCCTGTGAGGTAGTTTGTAAGATATAGGTTTATTGGACGAAATAAGAAAATTGGAAGGTTTGGTGTTTCTGATCAGATGATGGAGAATTATTGGTGTTCTTCAAATAAAAAAATGGTAGATTCAAAACAATTTTACATTTGCTCAGTCTGGCAATTGTAAATAATAAATTATTTTGCTTATTATAATATATATTAGCAAACACCATCGGTTCTTCTAACCTTTAAAAATGTAATTCACTTAATTAATATAATAATAACATGGGTACAAACCTTAAAATTGTTTTCATAGCAAAAGAGAGCTGCTTTTATGCCAGGTGTTTTCTTCGCTTCAACTAACAATATGCACCGCATAGTGGCGCTAGCTATCAGGATCACTCTGTAGCATACAAACCCTGAACAAGCTCGTTATATTATATATGGATGTTTAATAAGTGTAATAAACTTTTCATTCCTTTAATTGTATTTTATTCTACATTTTGATTTTCAAAAGGTGGCAACCGTAAAACTATTCATTAATATTTTGAGTTGTTTTAAATGTACAATAAAATTATTTAAATAAGAAATACAAAATACTGAGTTTCTTTATTTACTCAAACAATAAATAGTTTCCATAGAACAGCAATTTAAAGCAGTCACTGCAAGAGATGGTCAACATGACAGTTTCATGCTAGACGCTAGACAACGCGGTCGCTCTAACTCTTAAAACCAATTGCACTTCAATGCATGTTCGTAGCTCAGGAGAGTTGTTTTTTTTTGTTAAATAAGCGACTCGACTGCCAGGGTCATTTGTCGCTTTTGCTACAAAATATCACTGATATAAATGGTCAGTAATAAGTAACAAATCGGTACGAACAATAAATATAAATAACAAATTACTACAACAATAGACACAATTAGCACGAACGAAAATATATAATAGGATACCATGCAAAACATTGATAAAACTATAAAAAAAGTATATAAATAGGTAAAATAGATAAAACTGGCTAATATAAGTTTTGTAAGTAAATAAACATAATTCGAATATATAAAATATCACAGATAATAGTTTTTATCACAGATAATAGTTTTTATCACAGACTAATAAGTTTTACAGTTTAGAAATTAGGTTTGTAGAACGTAGATATTTTAGTAACTTTAAAATACTTTCTTTATTATTGTTCAAAATTTCTGGTAGAGTATCAGATAAACCACAAGTTCTTCTCTGGTTGGTGTATTCATTACATTCGATAAGGATGTGTTCGACAGTAAATGGAGTTATACACGTGGGACAATTAGGCCTACTTCCCTCTGTTAATAGAAAGGTAGAAGTTAATCGGGTGTGACCTATTCTTAATCGACTTATTATTGCTTGTTCCATACGTGTAAGTGTAATCTCAGATTGTTGTAACTTGACACTCGGTTTTATATCTTTTAGAGCGGTAGTCTTTGTATTCCACGACGCTTGCCACTGAAGTTCTGATTTTTGCTTTATGTATGTTCTTGCGTCTTTTGGGCAAATCACATTTACATCATTCTGAATCCGAGCTGCTGCAGATTTTGCAGCTTGATCTGCTTTCTCATTTCCAGAGATGCCAATGTGACTTGGTATCCATATCCACACTATCTGTTTGCCTTCACTTATTAGTTTTGATAGTAAGGTGTGTATGTCTTGTACTATAGCTTCGTTGTTAAATTTGTTACTTATTGCTAACAGAGAAGACAAAGAATCTGTGCAAATTACATGAATATCGGACGTTGATTCTCGGCATATACTTAACGCTTGCAATAAAGCATATATTTCGCATGTAAAAACACTTACAGTATGTGGAAGTGACCATGTAGATATATTATTGCCGTTGACTACGGCGCACCCCGCTCCTGACTCTGTTTTAGACCCATCGGTATAAAATACGTTGCACTGACCGTATGTATCGAGAATATTTAAAACGTCCATTTTAATGACGTTACCAGCTGTTTCAGATTTATTATATTTCCGAAGATCGAAACGAATATCTATTGCTGGTACGGTCCATGGCGAAGTTTTGGGGTAGGCATTTAAATATAAACCAGCTTCGGGGATTTCCCATGCCCTAGAAGTGACGATGGATCTAACGGTCGCCGGTCTAGTACGCGTATCCTGTACTTGATAGAGGTCCAATAGAGCGCTGCTGACTAAGGACGATCGAATATGGTTATGCGTGCGATATAATGCCGCTACACGATAGTTCAATAGTAACCTTTGACGGCGTAGCCATAAAGGCTCTAACTCAGATTCTACGCATAAACTGTCTGCTGGGCTTGTTACAAAGGCCCCCATTATATAGCGTAGTCCCATGTTATGTATTGTGTTTAAAATACTCAAACGGGGTGGTCTGGCAGAGGAATATACCACACAACCATAGTCGACTCGAGATAGAACCAAAGATCTGTACAGCATCAGCAGTGTCTGTTGGTCAGATCCCCAGTTTAGGTTTGACAAGCATCTAAGTATATTTAAGATACTATTACAACGTGCTTTCAGTTTACTGATGTGTAGCGTCCAGGTAAGTTTAGAGTCAAATATTAGGCCGAAATAACAAAAATTATCTACGTTTTTAATAGGTACCGAATTCATCTGAAAGTTGTGTTCCTGTTGACAGGTGCTTCGTTTGCGACAGAAATGTAGCGAGACCGTTTTCTCAGTTGAAATTTGAAGACCTCTATTAGTGGCCTCCGAGGATAGCATAGAGAGTGCATTTTGTAAAATTTCTTCAATATTGTTGAAAGATTGTCCAAAAGTAAATATTACGATATCATCTGCGTAGGCACAGTATCGAACAGTTGTGTCGATGGATTCTAACAGTCCTTGTATCGCTATTATAAACAGAGTGGCACTTAGCGAGGAACCTTGTGGAGTCCCGTTTTTAATATTATAATTTTCAGATAAAACATTGCCAACTCTGACTCTAATGACTCTGTTGTCAAGGAACGACTTTACGAATTTAGGTAAGTATCCTTTTATTCCCCATTTATTTAGTTGTTCTAATATTGTACTGTGCCTGGCAGTATCAAATGCACTTTTCAAATCTATAAAAATGGCTGTTAGGTGAAGACCTGCAAGAAAACTTCCTTGAACAGCATTTTCAATATACACTAACGCATCTGTCGTAGAGTGTTCTCTACGGAATGCGAATTGATACTTGCTTAACAATTTTCTAGATTCAAGCAGCCATGATAATCTATTGGTAACCATCCGTTCCATTAATTTACAGATGCAACTTGTAAGAGAGATTGGTCTAAAGCTTGATGGGCTTGTTGGTATTTTTCCTGGCTTCAATATGGGGATTATAGTGGCTTCTTTCCACGATTCTGGTAAAATACCAGTTTTCCATATGTTATTATATATATTTAACAAACCAATTTTTGCGTTTTCAGATAGATGCTGAAGAAATGCATTTACGACACCATCACTGCCTGGTGCTGTGTTGTTGCTTTTTCCAAGTGCCTCGTTTAGTTCGTCAATACAAAAGAGACGGTTGTATTCATGTTCTTGCGGTGTATTGAAATCTATGAAATCATCCTCGTTATTGACTTGAGCTGCCTCTATATTGCACAACTGTGCAAAATGCTGCGCTAGATGGTTAGCAACATCTTGTTGATCACTTATGATTTCATCATTTATATTTAAAGTAATATTGAAGCAACTACGGTTTCCAGCAATGGCTCGTATTCGTTTCCACACTTCACCAACATCAGTAGAAGTGGAAATACTAGACACATATTCCTGCCACGATTTCTTTTTCGCTGCTTGGATGGTTTTCCGGCATTTTGCCCGAGCTCTTTTAAAGTTTATTAAGTTGTCAATAGTAGTGTTTCTTTTTAGAAGATTGAGTGCTCGTTTCTTTTCAGCAACAAGAGACCGGATTTGCTCGTTCCACCATGGAACTACTCGTCTGTGTGGAATACTTTTTGTTTTTGGGACATGTACTGTTGCTGCTTCTACTATGAAATTGGTGATGTCGGGCATCGTTAATTCTGTATTAGATGAGGCCATCAACGTGTCTACACATTCTTTATATGCATTCCAATCAGCTTTGTTTAAAATCCATTTTTGTGGAATTGCCGTGGGAGCGTTGACAGAACTAGGTTTTTTAATAATAATCGGAAAATGATCACTAAAGTGTAGATCTGGGTCCGTAGAAAAAACTAAAGTTGTCGATAAAGATGGAGTGCAGAGAGTTAAATCGATAGCACTGAACTGTCCAGTCGATACATCGAAGTGTGTTGGATTACCATTATTAAGAAGACATATATCCAGTCTGTCAACTAGGTCCTCAACAGCCCTACCCTGTCTATCGTTTTTATAAGACCCCCACGTGATGCTGTGTGAGTTAAAATCCCCACAAATTACATAGGGATGGGGTAACTGACTGACCAGATCTTCGAACTCCTCAGTACTCCATGGTGCGCTTGGGAAATATATATTACAGATAGTAAGAGGCTTTGGATAAGTTATACGCATTGCGATGGCTTGCAGTTCGGTGTTAAGTAACAAGTTGCTGCAAGGTATATTTTCTTTTATGAGCATGGCAACGCCTCCATGAGCACGTTCTCCATCTGTAGCATCCTTTCGTAGTAGAAAATAGTTCTTTAGTTCGTAGTTCTGATTGTAATTAAATTTAGTTTCTTGTATGCAGAGGCAGTCAGGGTTATATTTTGAAACTAATAATTGAATTGAACTTAATTTGTTAAAAAATCCACGACAATTCCACTGTAAGATAAATGTATTATAATCCATTGTAGATAAATATTTTAAGATGTACCTCTACGGGGTTTGCCTTTCGGCCAGCCTCGTTTTTTCTTTTTTACTTTATTTAATATCGTCCGTTCGATGGACTCCAGGCTTGATTCGATAGTTCGTTCATCTTCTGTATTATTACTTAGTTGTGAAAGTTTCCTTTTATCTTTTACACCAGTGTTAGCATCAATTACTGTACTTGTAGAAGCTGTTACTATAGTTGAATTTACTTTAGGAGTAGATATTTGACTATTATTTCTCTCTTCATCACTGCTGGCGATTTCGGAGGTAGTAGTTCTTCTTACTAAGAGAGCATTAGTTAGCTTTGCCAGTTCTTTTTTAATAATACCTCTAATTTCAGGAATTAGTGTACGTAAAGGATCTGCTTCTAATTGGGTGGTAACTTGAGCATACACAGTAAAAAATGGAGTGTTAACTTTTACACTCAAATAACACCCAGAGTGGTTCCTATTTATCCACACTGATGAGTGTAAATAACATTGGTCTTAAAAGTGGTAAAATATATAACAACTTTAACCTTCAATGCAGGTTAAAGTCATGGACACTGAGTGTCAAAAAGGCAACCATATTGTTGTGTGAGAAAACATTTGTTGAGTGTAAAGTATGCACGAACTGAGTGTTAATTTCCCATTCTTTTAGTGTAAAAATTATTGCTTATAATGGTAAGGAACATTTTTTTAATGGAAAAGGAACCAATTATAGTGGTTACAATCATTTATTGGAGTGTACAAAAAGAAAAAAGTAAAAAATAATGCACACAAATATTAGTTTTATTTTAAAACAAAATGTAAAATATAAATACATTCTAAATCTAAATAATCCAATGTAAATACATACTGTGATGATTTTCCTTCATTATTTGATAATCATGAATTCTTAATTTTGTTACCCAATGTAAAAATGTTCAAAGTTGACTGTTTGTGTTTATCATTTGTAATTATGAGTTTCTGTAATTAAAGTTTTATTAAAATTATTTACACATTCTAATTTACATTACAAACCTTACCTGTAATTATAGAAACGACATTTAATGTCACTAATCACAATGTCAGTAATCACATGTTAATAATCACACGTTTTATAAACACATGTGCGCCATCTTTTTAAGCTGAGTTCGGCCGTCTCCAAGTACCGACCTACTATACCGACATATATACTTCATCACATATATACTTATGTAGGTGCTACATAGCAGGAACCAGAAACGGTTTTACACTTAAATGGTTCTTTGTAAACCAAAAATCTGAAAATAATTTTATCTATTATTTATCCATAATTCACGTAAACATTATTATTTATATTTATGCATAATGATGATTGAAATTACAAAGGATCAACATGGCTGCTAAAACTCTTACATAAGAAAGAGCTGAATAGACACAACCAGGACTGGAAATTATAATTTTAAAATCTTACCTAATTGCACAATATCGTAGAAAGATGCATCCTCTTCTATTTTAGCATATTTACTTTATTGGCTAGTTGAATCTTAAAAATCATTGTGACTTTCAAAGACAACTAACTACATTCAAACACAAACAAAAGTCTCACGTCCAATCGTGATTATTCGCGTTGGAGATGAATGTTCGGTGGATGACACTCGCGAGGGTTAAATCGGTTTTGTTGGCAATCTCATTAACACTCTTTACTGCTGTTAACATGCTAGAATAGTGAAATACATTTTCTGAAAGATGACTCTTACACTAACGAGAATATCTTTACCAAATTCAAATGATTTGTACACCAAAAACATTATTTTTACCCATTTTTTTAAATTAAGATAACACTCATAAGAAAATTGTTGCTGCGTGTTAATTTTGGTTGTTAATTTCATTCACATGAGTGTAGAAATTCACACTCAGATATTTCACCACACCAAATATGTTTTTCACCACCACTGCATTTTTTACTGTGTAGGATCGGGATGGGACAGTGAAGGAATTAGACATACGTTTTGCTTCCGTATATGATACCCTATGAACAGTTTTAATTTCCTGTATTCGCATCTCTTGCTTGAATACCGGACATGACCTTGATGTCGCAGAATGATTATCTTTACAGTTAGGGCAGCTAAAGGGTTGCGTACAAGGTTCACCTCTATGTGAGGGATTACCACAGATACATAATTCAGATTTATCACAACCAGAGGATACATGACCAAACGACTGACACCTATAACAACGGACAGGAGGGGGTATATAGGGTCTTACATTTAAATGGTAAAAGGCTGCGATAATGCTTCTCGGTAACTTAGGTGTGTTAAACGTAAGGATATGATTAGGAGTATCGACAAGTTCTCCATTCCTCCTGCTTTTAATTCGTTTAACTTCTATAACACCTTCATGTTTTAAACCCTCTTTTATCTCTTCCAACGTGCAATTTAGGAAATCCCGACAGTAAACTACTCCTTTAGATGTATTCAGTGACATATGAGGATACACTTTAACCTCATAATCACCAAAGCGGGAAACTTCTAACAATCTCTGCGATTGAGCGTTAGATACAGTCTCTATCAATATCATGCCTTGTATTCTCTTAACTATCTTGCATTGCAGTTGATTATTGAAGAACGTAGATGTGTTATTGTTTGTTGTATATCTTTATTCAAAAATAACAGTTACTAACCGAAATAAATTTATTCTTGGTTAAATACAATTAATATAATAGTTAACAGTGTGTAAATTTAAATTAATTTTTAATATAATAAAATTTAAAAGTGTTAAATTTCTAAATATAAGAATTATTAAAAATGAGTATCTGTAATGTGTGTAGTACTCGTGTCTTATCATCACGGCCTCGCATTCAATGTCAGGTTTGTATGAATGAATATCATTTAAAATGCGTGAACAGTGGCGGCGAGAAATTTAATGAGGAAGATCCGTGGACCTGTTTGGTCTGTATTAAATCTGGCAATAAGTCTAAACAATTGCACGCTGAAAATATTGAACCTACCCTTTTTGATATAATGAAACAAATAAAATTATTGGGAGATTCCCTTAATTCTTGTCATGATCAACTGACAGAGGTAAAGGCTCACCTGGAAAACCAGGATAAAATCATTCAAACCTACATTACTAAGATCGATGAACTAAAGACCACAAATAAGAATTTACAAGAAGAAAATAACTTGCTTAAAAGTCAACTTAATGATTTAGAACAATATTCTCGACTAAATGCCTTAGAAATATATGGAATGCCCGAACCAAAAGACGAGAACATTTTAACCACAGTACAAGCCATAGGAAGAGCTCTTCAAGTTAAACTAGAATCAAACATGGTAGATGCATGTCATCGATTAAAAAGAAATCCTCTAAAGCCTCAAGAACATAGAGGAATTATAGTCAAATTCATAAGTCGACTTCATAAGGAGGAATTCCTACGAGCCAGAAGAACTAAGCGAAACCTCAATACCTCTCATTTTGTAGATGACCTACCCTATATCAAGAATCATTCACAATCAAATATTTATATCAATGAGTCTCTTACTAGGAATAATCGAATTCTATTGTCCCAGTGTCGTGATTTTCAGAAGAAAAATGCCGTTAAGTATGTATGGGTACGCAACGGGAAGATAATGATGCGAAAAACCGATCGTTCACAAGTGTATATAATAAAATCTATAAATGATTTACCCGATGTCCATTGATAAAGAATCAGTTCAATTGAAAATAGTATATCAAAATGTAAGGGGTTTAAACACGAAATGTAATAGTTTTTATTTAAACGTTGTGGGGTCGGACTTTGACATTTATGGAATTACGGAAACCTGGTTGCAGCCAAATGTATTTGATGGTGAATTATTTCCAGACAATTACTTTGTTTTTCGGAAATCAAGAAATCTGGAGTTAAATAAAGCTTCTGGTGGGGGTGTGCTGATCGCGGCGAAAAATATATACAACTGTAAACAGGTACCATTCTTGGATTCTCCAAATAATTTGCTTTATGAGAGTGTAGGAGTTAAAATTAAATTTGCTAATGTAACATATTATATATCAGTGGTATATATTCCACCAAGATCAGCTGCAGCATGCTATGAAGAGTTTTTTAGTTGTTTCGAAAGAAATTTGGATAAATTTGAGCAAGATTCTAAATTATTAATTTTAGGCGATTTCAATATTCCGCATGTACTTATTAACAATATTGCTGTCACGATTCATAATGATTATAATAATAGTCTGTTATATAATTTTTCAAATTTTATGGAGTTACAACAATTTAACGTTATTCCTAATGTGAATGGTAGGATCTTAGATCTTGTGTTAACTAATACAAAAGTTGGTGTACTTAGATGTGAAACTCCTTTGGTAGCGGAAGACAATAGTCATCCCACATTATATTTTGAAGTCACTGTTCAAATAAGAATGTCTTCCAATACCTTCGGTGGCGTACAGTATAACTTTAAAAGAGCAAATTTTTTAAATCTATATTATGGTTTTCGTGATATTGATTGGGACTTTGAAAATATCACTGATGTGAATCAAATAATAACACAACTTTATACAAAAATTTATCAAACACTTGATCAGTGTGTTCCAAAGGTTCATTCTAAAAAATGTGTATACCCTGTTTGGTTTACTTCAGAGATAATAAAAAATATCAAAAGAAAAGAGAAGTGCAGAAAGAAATTTAAAAAGACAAATAATATAGAACATATAAATGAATTTAAGTCCTTAAGGAAAAAAATTAAACAAGATATTACATCAGCTTATAGGAAATATGTCGTGGAAGTTGAAAATAATATAAACGTTGATAGTAAACATTTTTTCTCGTTTGTAAAATCCTCGCGACGAAATAACTCGCATATAGATAACAGAATGTTTTATAATGGTATTCCGCTAGAAAGTAGGGAAGATGTTGCAAATGGGTTTGCTAATTATTTTAAGTCGGTATATCGTAGTGATAAGCCTAGTTACAACATGACTGAGTACAAAGCAGATACCAGTATTTTACCAATTCTTACACTATCCACAATCACGCAAACAGATGTTCGGGAGGCTATTTCAAAATTAAAGCCAAAGAAATCAGTTGGTCCGGATGGTTTACCTCCATACATAATTAAGGGGTGTTCCGATTTTTTTGTGAAACCGTTGACTGATATATTTAATTTAATACTGCGTACATCTGTCTTTCCTGCAGAGTGGAGGTTGACCAAGGTATGTCCTATTTATAAATCCGGAGATTCCTCCGACGTAACTAATTAGTGGCTTTACTTTCATCACCTTGTAAAATTTTCGAAACAGTTCTTCACAAACACTATTTTAATCATATAAAAACACAAATAACCTCTAATCAACATGGATTCATGCCAGCACGTTCAGTGTCCACTAACTTAATTCAATTCACACAAGAACTGATCGAATCAATCGATAACGGCCATCAAGTAGACGTCATATATACCGACTTTGCAAAGGCTTTCGATCGCGTTGATCATGACATTCTGTTAAAAAAATTGCATACTTACGGTTTTTCGGATTCATTGTTGGAACTAATGATCTCTTATTTACAAGAACGAAGGCAATATGTAGTTTTTAATAGTACAGCGTCTCCCAAATTTGAAGCCTTATCTGGTGTACCTCAAGGTTCCAACCTAGGCCCGCTACTATTTCTAATAATTATAAATGATCTTCCTACAAAAATTTCGTTTTCCAATTGGCAACTTTTTGCAGATGATTTTAAAATATATAAAACAATCAAATCATTGTCAGATTGTAGCGATCTCCAGAACGATTTAAACGAAGTACACCATTGGTCTATAAATAATAATCTTGCCTTCAACATTAGCAAATGTTTTGTTGTGACATTTCATAGGAAGGTTACAGTACAAATTAATAATTATAGCTTAAACAATTCTATTCTTAAAAGACAGGAACATGCCAAAGACTTAGGTGTGATATTCGATTCTAGACTAACATTTACCAACCATATAACACAGAGAATAAATAAAGCTAATCAAATGCTGGGATTTATTTTTAGAAATTCAAAATCATTTTCAAACATTACTTCATTTATATCACTTTATAACGCTTTTGTACGATGTCATCTTGAATATGCTACAGGTGTGTGGTCGCCTTTATACTGTGTCCATAAGAACTCAATAGAAATGGTCCAAAAGAAATTCTTGCGATTTTTATACTGTAAACGATATGGACAATACTCATATGATATACCATCTTCTGTATTGCGCCAAGAATTTAATGTAGTCTCATTAGAGAATAGACGAAAGTTCTCTGATGCAATATTTATCTTTAAAGTGATTAAAGGTCTGGTAGATGCGCCACACATACTACAGAACTTAAGTTTCAAAGTTCCCCAATATAATTCTAGAACTTCTGAGGTATTTTACATAGGCCGCTACAGAGCTAACTACAGGATAAATTCTCCGTTAAATCGAATGTGTAGTTTGATAAACCAAATGACCGATTGTGACATCTTTGCCACCTGCATTAATAAATTTAAAAAATATCTTAGATGCCAATTGTTTCGTTACGAGGAATTACCTCAATCACCTCAATGACTTAATTCTCAAACACTCTTGTTTTTCTCACTCATTTTAAACATGTTTTTAAGTTTACTTAGTTTATGAGTTTAAGTTTACTGTACCATTTCGTTGTTGGCTATTATAGTATGTTCCTAGGATAACTGCTTTATTTTTGTTATTATTACTATTATTATTATTATATTCTTTCTATGTTACTTAATTAATATTGATATGTTGTATATCATAGTATGTTTCTAGGATAATTGCTTTAGTTTTGTTATTATTAACATTATTATATTCTTTCTTTATTACTTAATACTTAAGTTATTTAATATTTATTTATATTAGTACTTAATTTTTATTATTATTTTGTGTTATATCTGCGTTTCTTTAAAGTAATTTAGTCTTGTGACCTGTAAATGGAAATGTATTTCTGTTGGTCACAATGAATAAATAAATAAATAAATCTTCGTTCTACCTATAAGTCCGTAGATAACCTTTGATATAACAAAAGGACTAGTCGTAGCAAAGTCACCTTCTTTTTTCTCCATGACTAGGAACCGGGGAGAAGAATCCACCGTCTCACTGAGCCTAACAGGACTTTTAATTGGGGGAAAATCTAAACTGGTAGGGGTTGGGATTGGGGAATTGAATGGGATTTGGGTAAAGGGGGTGGAGCCGGGAAACTCCGTTGCTTCAAGGGGGCACTTTTGAAACGTTGTTTGTTTTATCATCATTCATCATCATAATTTTAATTTTGTTTAAGTATGTGTGTAAGTATAGTGTGTGTGTTTTCCAATCCATTAAGTGTTTGACAGTTTAAGAAACCAGCAACAGCCAAAGGATTCCAAAGAACCCGACTCTGGTGGCCTCGACGGAGCCCCCCGCATTATACCGCAAGGTTCCCGGTCCAGGCGCCACCTGGCATTACGGCATAAGCGAGATTTTCGCAAGTTGATAGGGCAGCCAGGTCATGTTGGCTAGACCGACCCGGGCCCCTGTACTACCTTGCAGCCTGGGAGTGCACACCCCGGAACCCATATTGTGCGTTTTATAACGCCAAAATTTAATTTCACCCTTATCTGTTGTTTCAAGAACCCAGTAATGTTGCCAACCCACTTTGATTGAACCCATTTTTGTAACTGACGGTAAGCGACTGATGTGACTATTTAAACTATACCCCCACCACTTTTAAAACGTGTATTATAGATACCCTCTCTATACTCTTCTTTCAAAACTGGAGCGATTACATTTTCCACGTAGCTTATTCGTCTCTGAAATCGTACCCTATCCCTTGCTATTATCTCCCATTGACTTCTGCGTGCTTGACGATGTGCATACTCCCATGTTAACATGTAATGCATTTTGTTTTTACTTTCATCAAATGTCACTAAACCACCCATTTAATCCGTCCTCTATTAAGTCATATGCAAAGTCCCTTAGATGTTGCGCAATGAGCTTTTTTACCAAACACTCATCACAAATCACACCTCTAATGAAGTCTTGACACAACTGCACGCCTTTTCTATATCGTTGTGCTAACTCTTGACAATATTCTGGACTGAATATCTCCGTACCATGAACAGCTTCGTGTGCCGCATCCTCCTCTAGCGCTTCTAATTCACACCGTAGTTTCACCACAGCATTCAGTTTATCAATAGCTTTGCTTGATACGTCTTCACTGTTACGCGTCTCCATTGTATTTCACTACGTTACACCTAGACCATGTGTTCTTATATTCACCCGCCCCCCCACCCTTTCCCCTCTTCATTCTTCCATTACGCAATACACCTTTTGACTTCCACATCCACTATTACCTTTTCTGGTAGATAATGCACAACTTCTAGCATTCCAAACACGTTCGGGATTTGCATCTTCATTAATGGTTCCAATATGTTTGTGATGTTCACTATGCAGTCACCCGGCGTGTCTACAACACCATCTATTATGCTATGGTAGAAATTGAAAAATTCCAAACCCTTCAGAAGGTTTAATCGATATGTTAGTAACGGTATTAACTGCCACAGCTCATATAAGGACTCCCACGCTAAATACAATTCATCATCTCCTGCATCAGTTATCTTTATGATTTTTGTTTTATCGTAATTTCTGTTAACACGCTCAAACGAGATAGTTTTTGTACCCATTTTCAAAGGAACCCCGACCTCTTCTCCTGCTTTAAAGTATTTATTAATGACTCCTTCATTGGTTATTAACGCGTTCCACTCCGTTTCATCAAACAGCATGCACTGATTCTGTACTCCAGCTACTTTTATTACAGGAGTGAATCCCAAATGAGCACATAATCCAACAAATACAACTTTACTTTTTGATTTGTTTAAATAAAACACTGATTGATTCACTAGCGGTGCCCATTTAGCATCCTTAGGAAGCTCGTTTGGAACCATCAACTGCTTTTCTAGAGCTTGCGCTTTCGCATTCTCAATTGATTTAGCGAGGCTTTCCATTGTAACACTGCACTGTACACTGCAACTGCAAACGCTTTACTCTTCCCATACATGCAACCTGCTATATATATATATATATATATATATATATATATATATATATATATATATATATATATATATATATATATTAAATAATAATATATATATATATATATATATATATATATATATATATATATATATATTGGTTTAATCGACGTTGTCGGACCCGCTATATGGTAGGGTCGTTAGTAGACCCGCATTTTTTGATTTTTAAAATGTGTATATTTTACATAATATTGATCTATTTCTGATAAGCAATATTTATGATCCTCGAGGGGTAAAAATATATGAAAAAAATATATTGGTGATATTTGACAGTCGTTCTTGAACCCGATACATATTACAGTGTTTACAGACCCATTTGTATAATTTTAAGCAAGCCTACCTACCCTACCGAACCCAGCAACGTTGCCGAATGTATCAGAGATAAAATTACGATTGACGTAATGATTTCGGGATGCTAAGCACATAAGTGATCTTTATTTTTGTTGATTTGTTCTTAAATTCCATAAATAACCTTAAACGCAGAAAAATTTACGTTTTCCGTAAAACGATGTAACTCTGAAAATTATTATTAACATGAGAAAATAGCATTGAGCCTCTTTTGTTCTAAAATACATAAGGTTTATGCAAATAATTGTTTTTAAAACATTTATTTTAACATGATTATTTTTGTTTACAAGAATACAATTAAAAGTTTCGAAGACACGTCATGTATATGTGTTTTGAAAAAATAAATGTTATAGCCAAATCTTTTGACCTCCTGAACATTTTACTGTTATGTTTCTAGCACAAATGAACAGTTTCTAATATATGTAAATTTTAATTCCACGGTAACAGTTCAGTCAAATTAGTAAAAATAGAGGGGAATTTAGGTAGATCCTTGGATTTTTGATAGGCCTTCTTTGTGATATGTTAAATAACCCCTTAAAAGCTACTACTCAAAAGTGGTGAACCAGAGAAGCTGATGAGGGTAAGCCATGCCCCCAGATGAATTTTACTGTTCTTTCAGAAACTATTAGGTTTATCAAAATTGAGCCAGTTAGGTGAAATAGAATTTTATTTAACTTTCATACCAAAAAGCTAAGAAAACTTTGTGCATGTTCTCTTGTTTCTGTGTAATCGAGAAACGATCATACAGACAAATAATTTGTATCGGTATATATTATACGAGAAGCTTCGAGCATAAGTTTGTGTGATTTGATGTTCATCATGAAATAGCTATGGAAATCTCGTTGAGCATCGAACGCGATCCTGGTTCAGTCTTGTTTTATCTCAGCATCTCCAGCAAAATCTACAAGGCGATATTATCATTATTATTGGTGCTAGTCATATGGTAATTTTCGTATTGGCAAGATATATTTTAGGGGATACCCAGTACTAATCAATCTTTTTAGTGAACCTAAAACGTATAGGGTACTTCAGGGTTTTTGGATCTCTCTTACTTCGTTCTTTATATTGATATTCGTATCAAGTAATTTTTTTCTTGAATGGTTTTTGTTTTGGAATTCTAAGTTCACGACTTAATTCCACCCCTGCTTTAAAATGTAGCTAGATATTTAACATTAAATGGGACTTCACCCATTTTACATATCTCGAGCAGACGGTGCCAATTCCTGAAGGTCAATGCCTTTGATCAAAATAGGCCATTAAGCACAACATATCTATGTTCAAAAATGAAATGTTACAAAGCTACAGACCTTCAAAATAAAAAAGTCAAAAATGCAATTTGGATAAAATTTTGTGTTCAAGGACAGTTATTAGAACATACATTAGTGTTATTTTGTGCTTGTGGTAGCTGTAGCGTACCCGCTACCGCTAGATATGGAATTCTGTGCTAGTGATATGTTTAATGAATACACCATTGAATGCAAAATTTAATTCTTCACAAAACAGGTATACTTGACCCAAGTCGAATAGTGGCAAGTCAAATAATGCTCTATAAAATGCAGAAAGAAAATAAAGGTAAAACGTCATGCAGTATGACGTACAAACGAAGTAAGAAAGATTTCAAAACAAGAAAGAAGAAATGCCCTATACATTTTGGCTTCTATAAAATAATTGTCCAGTACAGGGTATTCTCCTAAAGATATTCTTTTTACTGCAAAATTATCATAATACTACAACCAACAATAACAACATCGCTTCATGAATTTTGCAGAAGTAATGCTAAGGTTGCACTGCCAACTCAACATTTTTTTTCTTAGCTAAGTACTTGATGACGAATACAAGATCGCAATAAGTTATGTTCTAAAGTTGCTCCGTCAAATGTATTGGTAGAAATTGTTGGTCTACATACAGGGTGTTTTACTCTACTTTCGTATAAATTGCATGTGTGATAGTATTCATCAATAGGAACAGAAAACTCTTTTTGTTTTTACGCAAATCGACAAAAATTTGCTAAAAATATCAACTTTTGGGAGCTGCTGGAAATTATAGTCAAAACAAACTGCGACATCACCTAGCAGCAGCTGCGTCAATGTATCAGATAGGCACATCCAGCTCCAAGTGTGATTCTTAGACCAGTGACCTGCTACTCACTTTTCAAAAACCATTCTTTTTTCGGTTATTATGAAAGATAGACACTAATGATTTTCAGCTTTTTTGTTGCATTTTATGTGTACTACCACCTATTCAGAGGATACGAATCTTAAGTGAAACATCCTGTATGATATATATTCATGCGCCAATTAAATAAGCTTTATTTTATCTAACCCACTTAACAACCAGTCCATAAACCTAACAGTTTTTGAAAATAAAACGACAAAATCCATCTGGGGGCGTGATTTAATATTGATATTTTACAAAGTTCAGCATATTATCTACTCGTAAACATGAACAAATCAAGCATAAAGTCATTTTCAAGTTTAGCTGACCAAAATACACTACATTTGATTAGTTTAACCTAGATTAAAAAAATAGCAGTTTCTATTTTTACTGTGCGTTTGTACAGTTACAAGAAAATTATGGAATGTTCGATCCCTATTTTCTGTTTAATGAATTTGAAGGTACAAAACAGTATACACTATATGGTGGTTAAGTGCCTTTAACAGAAACGTCGAAAGGTAACGAAGAAGAGAAGAAGTTTTTTCAAACCTTGCTCAATTCCGTTATATTGCACTTGTACTAAGTTAAAGATCAATTTTTATTGTATTCTGAAATAGCTATTTGTGAATTGGAATATGTATTATATTCTTAGTGACGAATTGTACACCAGAGATGTTCTGATTACATCTTTTCACATGATTATGTCTTTTGTTCTATGAGGTGGACGTTTCTTGTTGCTATAGTGAAGTGCTGCTACTGCATCTACCCCATACCAATGTTCATGAAATTCAATTGAGGATTGCAACATACACTGCTCCTCCGAACCTTTTGAGTGCCCTGTTTCCATTAAAAGTTCCATTAAGTAATACAAATTAAAGACGAGAAAGTTTTCCTTCACTGTTTTAGCAAAAAAGTCACAAACGATGCTCAACTTAGTTCGCCCATTTTAATTTTTGATAAAGAACACCTTACGATTTTTACCCTGAATGGTCTAAGACGTTGCTATTTATTGGTGGTATATAGTACATATCGTCGCCGTTAATGCATATGAACTTAATTCTTTGAAATGTTGTAACTAGCAATGTTGCTAGTTGCGATTTCAAAGAATTCATCATGCCATCTGTAACAAAGTTTTTATAAGCATTTAAACCGCGCTCCTGGAAAGTTGCTAGAAAATAGTTACGCTAGTATGCATTAACGTCGACGATATGTATGAATTAGTACTGTGATCCAGTGATAAATATGTATGTGTGAGTGTAGTATCCAATGCAACGAATATAAACAAGGAGTCAGAAAATAATTCAAAAACCAAATAGTTCAAGTATTCATTCTCTCATCTTAACAGTAAAAGAATAAAGCCTTCATTAACCACAAACAGTTTTTCAAACATACAAACACAGAAGATATTACATGTGGTGACCGCCGACTTTAATTGAACACGCAACAATCTGTCAAGAAACTTACTCTTGCAAGCATACCATTCAAGATACCAGGATCCTATTTATAAAGCAGATGTCGAGAAATCAATTAGCATAATTCCAGTAGAGGATCAATACTCTCTCAGCACCACCACTACCAGTACATGGAGCAGTTCCATCGCTGAAATCATAATCTATTTGAAGTCACGGTTGTATAAAGTTTTTTCTGTTCTAAATTTTTCTGTCATCAAAGCAGACTATCTACATCATTTAAAGAAAGTATTTCAACGCCTATATCATTACGGTTTACTATCAAATTAAAAAAAACAATCTTTGAAGCCAAAGAACTAACTTGTCTCGACCACACACTGAACAGCGATGGAGTTACGCCGCAAATTTCAAAACGAGAAGCTATTCATAACTTTCCAATCCTTAGAATGCAACAAGAATTATGCCATTTCGTTGGCATAGATGGTCGATTTAAACCTGAGCTAAACCTATTTATTCCAGAAAAAGTTTCAGAACCCTACAAGAAACCCACACAACAGTGTGTTGCAAAACGTATAATTACAGATCGGTTGTTGTGAACTTCAATAAACGGTCGTACCAAAAATTCGTTACTTCGTGTGATCGGGAACACAGGGAATACATAGCAGATAAACTCGGATGTAGCCCATTACAAATCCTTCTTATCTTTTTTTGTGCCGTTTATGTATAGAACGTTCGCAATTACTTTTTGTTACCTGTTAGACATATTTGTGTACATACATTTACTATTTTCCTTTTATGTTGCATATACGATTATGAACCAAACAACAACCTACAAGTCCAACAGAATCCTCATACATTCCTCTTAGGTTAAGTTTTGTAGTTTTTAGTTATTTACATTTTGCAACGAGCCCTAAAATTAAGAATCTGCTGTCTTAATTTTAACCGTTTTCAATTATCTCATTCGATTCTCACGTTATTCTTATTAGCTCATTTCTATAGGTTAAGTTCTTATCATTGTAACGAACATTAACATTAAGAGCCCTGTACTAACTTTAATCAATTGTAAAACCAGCCAAAGAAAAAAACGCGGTTTTTTACGTATCTATCAAGTTGCTTTACAATCACAACCGCATCTTTTGCGTACATTCACTAGTTCTTTCCAATCCTGTCCTCAAGCAAACTGATGGAGACTTTTTCTGCTAGAAAAATTCTAAAAAACAAGGGAGCAATAAATGTGATGATCACCGTTGCCTTTGATACTTTGTAGTATCCAAGGAAGGAATGTAAACGAGGGATTAGAAAATAATTCAGAAACCAAATAGTTCAAGCATTCTTTCATCTTAACAGTAAAAGAATAAAGCTTTAATTAACCACAAACAATCCTTCAAACAAACATACAAAATAGATATTACAGTACTTTTATACTAAAAAATTTAATCAACTTCTTGAAATTTATCGTTTGATTACTACGGAAAATGGCATATGTGCTTTTCCACCTTATTTGGAAACCATCCACTTTCCCCAGAAATTAACTTTTCCGTATTATATTGCGTTGTCTCACTTGTTCGAAAATCCTGTTAACCTTACTCTAGTCATTTATATAAAAAATGAATTCAGTTATAAAGTCCTACTTAAAGATATGATATGAACAGATGGATTGTAGGTATTAATATATGCTTTCAATCATACAAATATAACTTTATAAATTTATGTCACTCTCCAAACTCTAGTGATGCTCAATTTCTAATGAAACTTGAAAATTTGTTTGATGTATATGCTAGTAGATCAGAGACCTTACTAATTACCATAATGGACACACTAAACAGGCATGCTCCAACTGTTAAAAAAACCATTAAATATCAATGGAGTTGTAAGCGTTGGTGGACCCCAGAAATAGCCTTGGAAATTGAAGAAAGGGACAGATTATGTAAAAGAGCAAACTTTACACAAGAAGAAAGTGATATGAATAGGTATAGACAACAAAGAAATGGAATTGTTAGTTTGATCAGGAACCACAAGAGAAATTATTATCAAGAAAAAATAGATGATATGAAAAATAACTCAACAGAAATGTGGAAAACAGTTAGAATTAATTAAAGGAGGCCATAACAGACACAAAAAGGAAGGTATTATTTTTGACAATGAAAGTTAGAAAAAAAGGAAATTCAAATTGCAGAGAAATTCAATAACTACTTTATTAACAGCATACAACAAATTATTACATTAACAAATTTAACCCAAATTGAAACTGATTTAAGCCACATTAATGTACATCAATGCAAGTTCGAAAAAATCTTACCAATAGAGTTTTTGGAGTTGAAAAAAATTGTAAACAATTTACCTAACAAGAATAGTAGTGTCAATGGTATTACAGTAAAGATTCTCAAATTAGCTTTCAATGTAATAGGACAGAGATTTTTGCATCTAATTCAAATGAGTCTAGAAAGTGGATCCTTCCCAGAAACCTTGAAGACATCCCATATTATCCCCATTGAGAAGATAACCAACACTAACAAATGTGAAGAATACAGACCGATCAACATGGTGCCAACTTATGAAAAATTATTAGAGACCGTCGTAAATATCCAGTTTCGTGACCACATTGAAGTGAACAAACCTTTTCAATCAGGGTTTCGGAAAAATAATTCATGTGGAAGTGCAATACAATCAGTTCTTTTGAAATGGAAAAATGCTATTTACACGAAGAAGGTGATAGGTGTAGTTTTTCTAGACTTTAAACGTGCTTTTGAGACTATTAATAGAGATCTATTATTATTGAAATTAAAAAGATATGGGTTCGGCCCAATAGTTATAAAATGGTTTAGTGAATATCTCAAAAACAGATTTCAAAAAACTAGATACTTTAATAGTACATCTTCAGCTAATAAAAGTACCTTTGGCGTTCCACAAGGAACTGTATTAGGCCCTGATTTATTTGTACTATACATAAATTATATTGTTAATGTAATTAAAAAATGTAACATTCAATTATTTGCAGATGACACTTTAATATATTTTATAGTAGAAATTATTATAGAAAGTATTAGTAGAAATAATTTTTATGTTCATACAGTAACAACGAATATAGGACAAGATAATCTGTTTCATAAAGGTTTAGTTGAATATAATTCACTTCCAGCTAATGTAAAAAACTGTACATCTTTAACATTATTTAAGAAACAGTGTAAAAAATATGTAATAAATTACATTAATATTTAAGAAATTATAATGTATTATATGGAATTTATCTAGTTATCTGCTATAAATAAAGTATATTATTATTATTAATAATTATTAAAACCTTCAATTTTTCAAAGCCAGAGAATTATTTACAAATGTGAAAAGAACTCGCATACGAGCTAATGTAATTCTTACGTCACTTTTCTCCATCAAATATTAAATACCAGCTATTATAATCAAACGTTTACAAAACAATGCTTAACATATGCGTCATGGCAATGTTGCCAGATCCTGGGCTTAGGAAGTCTGTAGAACATAGCGGGTTTGATAGCGTCTTGTATAAAAATATACGATATACTCTTGAGAAAGGCGCGACGCCTCCTATAGTTCATTGTGATGAACTACGGTTGTATAAAACTTTTTACAGACCCTACTTTTCCAAACCCAAATTGTATATTTTTTTATTGCAGTTTTAGGTACATCTTATCCTGTAGACCTCGAAAACATAGGAGAACGTTGCCAGACCCAAGCCCGGGTCTGAGAGCGTCGAAAATGGTCCGACAAGTCGGTAGAATATAGCGGAACGGGCGTGTATAAGCGGTTTGACAAATATATATATATATATATATATATATATATATATATATATATATATATATATATATATATATATATATATATATATCTAAAGCTTGACCTTGAATGGTGTTTGATGACCTTGAAGAGTGGTCTTGAGTTCAAGGTCAAAACATTGTTGCCATACTGATGGCCTTGAGAATTCGGTGTTGACATATTGATGACCTTGAGAATGCGTTGTTGCCATACTGATGGCCTTGAGAATGCGGTGTTGACATATTGATGACCTTGAGAATGCGTTGTTGCCATATTGATGGCCTTGAGAATGCGGTGTTGACATATTGATGACCTTGAGAATGCGTTGTTGCCATATTGATGGCCTTGAGATTGCGGTGTTGCCATATTGTTGACCTTCAGAATGCGGTGTTGCCACGTTTACGTGACAGAGATAGATTCAAGGTCACCATGTGTTAGAGAGAGATAGGTTCAAGGTCAAGGTCAGGAATGGGGGGTGGTTCCAGAACTCTCAATTTTTTCCCTACTTCTAACCAATTATGGAAGATCATTAATGAAATAGGAAATTCACAAAAAGAGAAGAAAACAGTAAACTGTATCAAGGATACCAGTAATAATGAAATAATCAATCCAAAAGACATAGCAGACTACTTTAACTATACATTCATTAAAATGGGCAAAACACTGGCAAGAAACATAACATCTGACCCTAATTATCAACCTCTGACGCAAACATGACATAACAGTTTCGTTTTGCTCAGAACTGACAAAAATGAAATCAAAAACACAATTTCACAACTTAAGTGTAAGAAATCTCCTGGAAATGATAATATTCGACCCGAAGTATTAAAGCAAATCTCAAAATACATTGAAGAACCACTAGCATATGCATTCAATAAATGCATAGACAGCGGAGTATGGCCAACTACCTTCAAAAAGAATATTGTAATACCTGTATTTAAAAAGGGTGATACTACTCTCCCTACCAACTACCGAACTATCTCCTTAATAACTTCTCTGTCAAAAGTCTTCGAAAAGCTAATCGAAAATGGTCTCCAAAATTTTTTAAGTAAACACAACTTGCTTTCACCACAACAATATGGATTCAGAAAACAACGATCAACTGAAGATGCTATACTGGAACTTACAAAAAAGATCTATAGTGCTCTGGATAACAGTAAACCTTGTTTATGTATATTCTTAGATCTTTCAAAGGCCTTCGACACAGTCAGCCATAGCTTACTACTTGAAACGCTAGAACAAATTGGTATAAGAGGAGTAGTACGACAATTTTTTAAAAGTTACTTATCAGGTAGATCTCAATTTGTAAAAAATAACAAAACAATGGAGATAAAATATGGTGTTCCACAAGGATCAGTTTTAGGACCCGTACTGTTTAATGTGTATATAAACGGCCTTTTCTCTATTGAGAGTAAAGGAGAAATAATGGGATTCGCTGACGATACTGCCATTTTCTACTCTGAGGACACGTGGCAAACCTTAAAAGAAACAGTAGAATCAGATTTCCCAAAAATCAAAGATTGGCTAAATTAATTATAGACTATTGACATTAAATGTGGACAAAACTCACTACCTACCCTTCCACTGCAATTCATCTTCAGCACCTTCTTTCAACACATTACATTTTTCCACGAATATCCTAAAGTATACAATTAAATCAGTCACCAATACCAAGTACCTGGGAATATATTTTGACCAATATATGAGGTGGGATATCCACATTCAATTTACTTGTAATAAACTACGAATGATGTTGCCAAGATTTCGATTCCTTACCACGATTTTGACTTACAAGCAGCTAAAACTCCTTTATCAAGCACTGGTTGAAAGTCACCTCCGATACGGACTTATAGGATAGGGTGGTGCCTTAAAGACACACCTGAATTCTTTAGAGGTTATCCAGAAAAGACTTTTGAAAACAATCCTGAAAAAAGATTACACGTACTCATCTAATTTACTTTTCAAAGAAGCAAATGTATTCAATATACGACAACTTTATTTTTTCAAAGTTGTTTCTCTATACCACAAGAAGAAACATTTTCATCTACAGAGACATACGTACAACACCCGACAAAGACTTCATACGGTACCTCAAATGCAGAAATCAATTGGTCAACGCTCGTACATTTACCTTGCTCCAAAGTTTTACAATATAATTCCTGAAAGCATAAAAGTGATCACTAATATACATCAATTTAATCCAGCATTAAAGCAATTTGTATCTGAACAGCAATTGGTGTGTAATGCATTTCACTAAGAAGATCCAGACAACATGATGCGCATGCTTCGTTTTAAAGCCTTATTTTTTTATTATTATTTATTATCAATTTAAGTATGTTACCTTAAAGGAAAAAAAAGCAAAAAATAAGTATTTATAGTGATATAATTATTAATAATATTAAATATTAATATAATAATTAAGTAGTTTTTTTACAAGTAATAAGATTTATAAGTAAATTACTAAAAAGGAAATATGTATATTGTTTAAGCATATAGTATATACCTAAATATAGTATTAGATGTATACACAGTAGAGTTAGTTTACAAATACTTTTATCATTCTTTTCCCTCGAAACAAGCGTCAACTCGCTTATCGAGTATTTAATATTTATTATTTTTAGTAGATTTAATCTTCAGTGAAGAAAATGTATGTATGTTATATTATCTATAATAAATATTATTATTATTATTATTATTATTATATATGCATTGCGCATGCAGTCCTATGTTTACAGTAACGCCATAAAACTTGAATTTTTGGAGAGTAACTTCATAATTATGTAGTGGCAAACCTGTTTTTTACTGTCAGATATGCGCTCTTGCGATTTCAACTAACAATTATTACAAAAATCAAAATAAATCGATCACTTAAAATCATGCTGACATAGCATTACGTTTATTTACTAACTAATCTTATTTTAAACTACAAAAGATGTTGAAATGTTTGCCTTCTTCAATGCACAGTGCAACACGTCTGTTCATGTTATCAAACACTTTCTGTAGAAGGTGAGGTGTAACGTTATCACATTCTTTCACAACTTTTGTTGTAAATCTTCTAGAGTATATGCAGCGGTGTCTTAAGAATGGTGTTTAACCATGAGCCACATAGGGTCGGGCATTATCCTGCTGAAAGTAACCGTATTGCAGTTCCTTGTCATCGACTTGATCGATAAACCAATTCAGAATGGTGTTCTAGTATCTTTTGGTAGTGATAGCCTCTTCAAAAAAATGAGACCGACCAATATCCTTCGCAAAAGAGCTAGTCAAATGACGCTTTTGTGCCAATTTGGCATTTGAGATGTTACTGTTATGTTCTTATAAGATACCCTTCGACAACGTTCATTAATATAAAAGACGAGAAAAAACAATTTTCATAGCTATGAAGGACTACCATGAACCTACGAGCCTTGAATTATGGAGTAATCATGCAAACTATTAATATATCGAGACTGGCTAAACCTAAGGGCTAAACAATTGGGACGCACCTATACTTTCGGATTAAAAATCGCACTTTTTATCATGCAAAATAAGGCAGATATGAGCATTTAGAAAAATCTTAATAACGACGTTTCTACCAATACAACCGGGGCGTCGGCGTCGGCGTCGGAGTGGCGATGTTCTGTCTAATGCATTCCTAACTGGTAGCAACTACGTCATCACCCCACAGGACAACATGTTTACAAGCGTTTCTCTTGTAACGATATGTATTTTAAACAGACCATTTTGACAAATCAATTTCTTTTATTTTTGACTATTTATAACCTGCTAAATAAAATAAAATACTACATAAATAACCCAAATACACCTCAATGACTTAAGGGGGCCTCTAACAGCCATCATGTAGGGCATGTGAAAGAGGAGATCTGTAACGAAAAAAAAAGATTTTTACACACCCATTGTTGAGGTATGTTAATGAGATATTTTGTAATATCGCAGTAATGTTGCACAATTTTTTTAATATTGCATAAATATTATAGAAATATTGGTTTTAATTGCAACATAAATATTGAAAAATATTACACTCAGTGCAGTCAAATTAAAAAATAGCGTAGGAAAGTTCAGTTGAAGTCATTGGATTTTTACATAAGTCTTCCTTGAGGGCTGTTAAATAACCTCCTAAAAGCCACCGCCTGTAGGTGGTGAGCTCGAAGAGATAATGAGGGTTAACCACGCACGTTTGAAAGTCCATTGGTTCTCCTTTCCAAAAGGACCATACTTATCATGGTTATTATACAGGGTATGGTTTTATCAGCTCTTAATGTGAATACTGCATGTTATTTAAATCTCCGAAAATACGCTATATCATTTCTGGATAAACCGGAAGTGGGCAAAAAACGGCTACTCAGAAAAAACTTAAAAAACTAAGAAGCAGACTGGCGAACATCGCATTACATTATCTCAGTTAGTTCAAAAGCTATATAGGTATATAAAGAGTCAAGATATAACGGGACACTCGGTATAATTCCACATGAATACAACACAACATTATTACTTATGTTAACCAAAACAAAAAAAAATATACACAAAAAATGATGTTACCAAGGCTGTACGTGTTAAAAATCTATATACCGAAGTATGAATTTTTCCTGCTTTCCGTACTGTGTAACTCCAAAACTGTTAATTATAGAGCATTGTAGCCACAGAGACTTTTGATCAGAATAATGTAAACTAACACGTATCACAATTTCAGCTAATTTGACCAGTATCCAATATCCGTAAGAAACGCGTGGGGTTCTTTGCACAACGGCACTCATTAGGCTTGGTGCGGCCCTTTACACAATATCCCGCAATCTGCATCAGTTAATGATTTACTAATATTGTTAATGCTAGTTGTTAGGCTAATTCTTATGCATTTTCTGTTACATGCTTATTGAAAATAATTATTAAGATTGTTTGATTAAAAAAGTAAAAATTCTAATAAAACGAACAAATAAATAATAATAATAATAATAATGTTTATTTAGTTCAAAAAGCGTATACATTGTAAAGAAAAGATTTACTAAATAAACAGGAAGACTCACTGAAGCTATTCCTACAAGTAGGCGTTGCTTGTACGTGATATATTAGTATGAATATTACTTAGTATTAATATTAGTACCTATAAATTACAAGCAATTAATATAACAATACAAATACTAACAGAATTTACAAAATAAAAAACGAGACTACATTTATATTAAAGAACATTTATGTATGTATGTAATAACATCTATCTAGATAGTTTCTGTAATTGACTAGTCCGGGTTAATTACGAGAATAGTGAAATGACAAAGCCTTGAAAACGTTTAAAGTAAGTAGATTTTTTTTTATGTATATTGGAATGTTTCATTATTGATTATTGATTATATTAGCAAAAAATCCTGTGCTTTTAGAAGCGATCCACTCTTTTAGTTTATATGTGTAATTATACCTTTTAAAGTTTTTTATTTTTTTCAGGTTTTCAGGAATATGATTGAATAATTTAGGTCCCAAATAACTGATGCAACGCTGAAAAATGATTTTATTATGTTTAGGTAAGATAGCATAGTTGTGTTCTTTAATCCTTGTGTTGTGTATATGCGTTAGTTTATCTACTTTAATTTTATTTAGATAAATATTTATTAAGATTTTATAACAAAATATTTTACGAATACACAGAAACTTGCTATCTCTAAATAATAGTTCACTGGGATATCTTAGGTTTTTGCCATATATTATCCTTATTAGCCATTTTTGCATAATATTTAAGGAATATAGATAACTGTCACGTACTCCTCCCCATCCTAAAATTCCATAAGAAAGTTGCGTATATTTTCTTGAAAGTTATCTGGTTCGGGAATAATTTCCGCAAAATGTTTTCCTAAATCAGTGTAATAATCAACAAATTCATTGGATATCTCTAAGTTATTGCTTGTTTGTTCGCCATTTTGATTAGTAATACAGTTTATATCTGTTTTAGGATTAGATTTATTGCATATGATGTTTACAGATTCCCAGAGACCTTTGGTGTTGCTCCTATTCTTAGCTACTAATTTTTGAACGTAATTTTTCTTTGATATTTGAATTAGTTTAGTTAATTTATTTTTATATATTTTGTACCTGTTTTGTAAATTGAAATTGTTAGGATACATTTTTAGATACCTATAGAGAGCATTTTTTTCATTTATAGATTTAATTAATGAAGGGGTTATCCACGGTTTTATACATCTTTGTTTTTGTGTCATGTTTATACTGTTAGTATTTAAGTTTATGTATGTTTGGAGTTTTTGAATAAAATATTCAGTCATTTTGTCAACATTTGTTTCAGTATATATTTCTACCCAATTTTCTTTTTGTAGATCAGATATAAGTGTTTTGTAATTAATATATTTTTTGTTGACATTAAATTGTTCTTTATTATTTCTTAAATTATTGAAATTATTAATACTTAATGCGATTGGGGAGTGATCGGTAATGTCATAGTTTCTAAATATAAATGTTTGTATATGGTTCGCTATATCTGTTGGACAATTTACAAAAAAGTGATCAAGACATGTTTTACTAGCCGGGCGCGTGTATTCGTTAATATAAGATGTAAATCCATAGGTGTTCATTACATTTTTATACTCTTCTGCAAATTCTTCGTCCTCTAAAATATTTATGTTGATATCACCTACAAAGACATGAATATCTGATTTATTTATACCACGTAAGTATTTTAGCAGTCCACTATTAAACGTTATTGGGCAAGTACTTGGCGATCTGTATATGGCAGTTATAGTGACATTCTTTTTGTTAATTATAATTTTGAGCTCAATTAATTTTGTTATTCCCATTTGAACTATTTTAAATTTATGCTGAAAATTATCTTTTATATATACCATTACACCGTCATTTCTGTTCAAGTTTCCTGAATTGTAGATTAACGTATACCCTTTAATATTAAATAGGTTTACATCATTTTGTTGAAAAGTTTCTGTTAAGATTATTACCTCAAATTTTTCTAAACATTCAGATATAAACAACACAAAATTATCATAATTTTTCTGGCAACTTCTTATATTCAGATGTAAAATTTTGAAAGAATTTTTTAGGTTTTTAATTGAAATGTGAAATAAAAATATTTTTACTATTATTCCTCATCAGAAATTTAAAATCGTGTATTAGGATAGCAGAAAAGGCGGAGGGTGGTTTGCTGCTATCCTGATAGCTACATTTACATATTGGTTGCACCCGTATGTGGTAGACATTCATGACACAATCTGTAATATCATCATTAATAGTGCTACTAGTTAACAGATGGCGTCCAGTTGTTACAAATTTCAAAAATCTTTCAAATTCAAGTTTGTTAAAAGTTAAATATTATTTTAAGTTATTTTATAACAATTTAACAATAACAATTATAACAATAAATTGTACAGGAAACATATGCACTTCCTCTTAAAGCCAAAAGACAATTTGAATGTAAAATATGTAATTATAGATGTTCATTAAAAGGAAATCTCAAAAAACACATGCTTACTCACAGCGGCGAAAAGCCATTTAAATGTACTTTATGTTATTATAAATGTTCATTAAAAAGTATCCTCAATAGACACATGCTTACTCACAGTAGTGAGAAACCGTTTGAGTGTAATTTGTGTAGTTGCAGGTTTTTACGAAAAAACCATCTTGAACAACACCTGTTTATTCATGATACTGATAAACCATTTACGTGTAATCTATGTGATTATAGATGCTCACGAAAAGGTAGCCTCAAAACACATATGCACATTCATAATGGTTTGAAACCGTTTGAATGTAAATTATGCAGTTATAAATTTTCATTGAAAAGTAAACTCAAAAGGCACATAGTTAGTCATAGTGGTGAGAAACCATTTGAATGCAGTTTATGTGGTCATAAATGTTCACAAAAAAACGATCTCAAAAGACATATTCTCATTCATGATAATAAGAAACCATTTGGATGTAGTTTATGTGATTATAGAAGTTCACAAAAAAGTAATCTTAAAGCACATGTGCTCACTCATAGTGGCGAGAAATCATTTCAATGTAATATATGTAATGTAAAATATTCAGCACAGTCCACTATCAAGAGACACTTGCTCACTCATAGTGGTGAGCAATCATTCGAGTGTTGTTTATGTGATTATAAATGTTCACAAAAGGGTAATCTTAAAAGACATATTTCTACTCACAATAGTGAGCTGCATTTGAATGTAATTTATGTGATTATAAATGTTCACAAAAATGTTACCTCAAGAGACATATGGTCATTCGTAGAGGTGAGCAGCCTTTTGAATGTAGTTTATGTAATTATAAATGTTCACAGAAAAATGATCTCAAAAAACACATTCTCATTCATAGTAATGAGAAACCATTCAATTGCTGTTTATGTGATTATAAATGTTCACAAAAAAGTCATCTGAAAGTACACATGCTCACTCATAGTGATGAGAAGTCGTGTGAATGTAATGAATGCAATTTTAAGTGTTCGGTGCAGTCTACTCTCAAGACCCACCTTCTCACTCATAGCGATGGTCAACCATTTGAATGTAATTTATGTGAATATAAATGTTTACAAAAGCGTTATCTTAAGAGACACATGCTCAGTCATAGTGGTGAGCAACCTTTTGTTTGTAATTTACGTGATTATAAATCTTCACAGAAATCTAGACTCGCAAAACACATAGTCACTCATAGTAGTGAGACACGATTAGAATGTAATATACATGAAGAAATTTAAATTGCATGTTGAGCAAGCAATAAAAATAGACACAAGTGTGTGTAACCTACCAAGAACATATTTAGGGTTTCCACGCATCTAAATTTGGTAAGACAGTCCTTCATTTGAACAATTTGTCATTCAACTGATGATATTGATCAATTCCTAGAAAACCTAAGCGTCATAGTTGATCAATGAGCAAATGGTACAATTTTTCGGTCTGTTTCCTGTGAGGTAGTTTGTAAGATATAGGTTTATTGGACGAAATAAGAAAATTGGAAGGTTTGGTGTTTCTGATCAGATGATGGAGAATTATTGGTGTTCTTCAAATAAAAAAATGGTAGATTCAAAACAATTTTACATTTGCTCAGTCTGGCAATTGTAAATAATAAATTATTTTGCTTATTATAATATATATTAGCAAACACCATCGGTTCTTCTAACCTTTAAAAATGTAATTCACTTAATTAATATAATAATAACATGGGTACAAACCTTAAAATTGTTTTCATAGCAAAAGAGAGCTGCTTTTATGCCAGGTGTTTTCTTCGCTTCAACTAACAATATGCACCGCATAGTGGCGCTAGCTATCAGGATCACTCTGTAGCATACAAACCCTGAACAAGCTCGTTATATTATATATGGATGTTTAATAAGTGTAATAAACTTTTCATTCCTTTAATTGTATTTTATTCTACATTTTGATTTTCAAAAGGTGGCAACCGTAAAACTATTCATTAATATTTTGAGTTGTTTTAAATGTACAATAAAATTATTTAAATAAGAAATACAAAATACTGAGTTTCTTTATTTACTCAAACAATAAATAGTTTCCATAGAACAGCAATTTAAAGCAGTCACTGCAAGAGATGGTCAACATGACAGTTTCATGCTAGACGCTAGACAACGCGGTCGCTCTAACTCTTAAAACCAATTGCACTTCAATGCATGTTCGTAGCTCAGGAGAGTTGTTTTTTTTTGTTAAATAAGCGACTCGACTGCCAGGGTCATTTGTCGCTTTTGCTACAAAATATCACTGATATAAATGGTCAGTAATAAGTAACAAATCGGTACGAACAATAAATATAAATAACAAATTACTACAACAATAGACACAATTAGCACGAACGAAAATATATAATAGGATACCATGCAAAACATTGATAAAACTATAAAAAAAGTATATAAATAGGTAAAATAGATAAAACTGGCTAATATAAGTTTTGTAAGTAAATAAACATAATTCGAATATATAAAATATCACAGATAATAGTTTTTATCACAGATAATAGTTTTTATCACAGACTAATAAGTTTTACAGTTTAGAAATTAGGTTTGTAGAACGTAGATATTTTAGTAACTTTAAAATACTTTCTTTATTATTGTTCAAAATTTCTGGTAGAGTATCAGATAAACCACAAGTTCTTCTCTGGTTGGTGTATTCATTACATTCGATAAGGATGTGTTCGACAGTAAATGGAGTTATACACGTGGGACAATTAGGCCTACTTCCCTCTGTTAATAGAAAGGTAGAAGTTAATCGGGTGTGACCTATTCTTAATCGACTTATTATTGCTTGTTCCATACGTGTAAGTGTAATCTCAGATTGTTGTAACTTGACACTCGGTTTTATATCTTTTAGAGCGGTAGTCTTTGTATTCCACGACGCTTGCCACTGAAGTTCTGATTTTTGCTTTATGTATGTTCTTGCGTCTTTTGGGCAAATCACATTTACATCATTCTGAATCCGAGCTGCTGCAGATTTTGCAGCTTGATCTGCTTTCTCATTTCCAGAGATGCCAATGTGACTTGGTATCCATATCCACACTATCTGTTTGCCTTCACTTATTAGTTTTGATAGTAAGGTGTGTATGTCTTGTACTATAGCTTCGTTGTTAAATTTGTTACTTATTGCTAACAGAGAAGACAAAGAATCTGTGCAAATTACATGAATATCGGACGTTGATTCTCGGCATATACTTAACGCTTGCAATAAAGCATATATTTCGCATGTAAAAACACTTACAGTATGTGGAAGTGACCATGTAGATATATTATTGCCGTTGACTACGGCGCACCCCGCTCCTGACTCTGTTTTAGACCCATCGGTATAAAATACGTTGCACTGACCGTATGTATCGAGAATATTTAAAACGTCCATTTTAATGACGTTACCAGCTGTTTCAGATTTATTATATTTCCGAAGATCGAAACGAATATCTATTGCTGGTACGGTCCATGGCGAAGTTTTGGGGTAGGCATTTAAATATAAACCAGCTTCGGGGATTTCCCATGCCCTAGAAGTGACGATGGATCTAACGGTCGCCGGTCTAGTACGCGTATCCTGTACTTGATAGAGGTCCAATAGAGCGCTGCTGACTAAGGACGATCGAATATGGTTATGCGTGCGATATAATGCCGCTACACGATAGTTCAATAGTAACCTTTGACGGCGTAGCCATAAAGGCTCTAACTCAGATTCTACGCATAAACTGTCTGCTGGGCTTGTTACAAAGGCCCCCATTATATAGCGTAGTCCCATGTTATGTATTGTGTTTAAAATACTCAAACGGGGTGGTCTGGCAGAGGAATATACCACACAACCATAGTCGACTCGAGATAGAACCAAAGATCTGTACAGCATCAGCAGTGTCTGTTGGTCAGATCCCCAGTTTAGGTTTGACAAGCATCTAAGTATATTTAAGATACTATTACAACGTGCTTTCAGTTTACTGATGTGTAGCGTCCAGGTAAGTTTAGAGTCAAATATTAGGCCGAAATAACAAAAATTATCTACGTTTTTAATAGGTACCGAATTCATCTGAAAGTTGTGTTCCTGTTGACAGGTGCTTCGTTTGCGACAGAAATGTAGCGAGACCGTTTTCTCAGTTGAAATTTGAAGACCTCTATTAGTGGCCTCCGAGGATAGCATAGAGAGTGCATTTTGTAAAATTTCTTCAATATTGTTGAAAGATTGTCCAAAAGTAAATATTACGATATCATCTGCGTAGGCACAGTATCGAACAGTTGTGTCGATGGATTCTAACAGTCCTTGTATCGCTATTATAAACAGAGTGGCACTTAGCGAGGAACCTTGTGGAGTCCCGTTTTTAATATTATAATTTTCAGATAAAACATTGCCAACTCTGACTCTAATGACTCTGTTGTCAAGGAACGACTTTACGAATTTAGGTAAGTATCCTTTTATTCCCCATTTATTTAGTTGTTCTAATATTGTACTGTGCCTGGCAGTATCAAATGCACTTTTCAAATCTATAAAAATGGCTGTTAGGTGAAGACCTGCAAGAAAACTTCCTTGAACAGCATTTTCAATATACACTAACGCATCTGTCGTAGAGTGTTCTCTACGGAATGCGAATTGATACTTGCTTAACAATTTTCTAGATTCAAGCAGCCATGATAATCTATTGGTAACCATCCGTTCCATTAATTTACAGATGCAACTTGTAAGAGAGATTGGTCTAAAGCTTGATGGGCTTGTTGGTATTTTTCCTGGCTTCAATATGGGGATTATAGTGGCTTCTTTCCACGATTCTGGTAAAATACCAGTTTTCCATATGTTATTATATATATTTAACAAACCAATTTTTGCGTTTTCAGATAGATGCTGAAGAAATGCATTTACGACACCATCACTGCCTGGTGCTGTGTTGTTGCTTTTTCCAAGTGCCTCGTTTAGTTCGTCAATACAAAAGAGACGGTTGTATTCATGTTCTTGCGGTGTATTGAAATCTATGAAATCATCCTCGTTATTGACTTGAGCTGCCTCTATATTGCACAACTGTGCAAAATGCTGCGCTAGATGGTTAGCAACATCTTGTTGATCACTTATGATTTCATCATTTATATTTAAAGTAATATTGAAGCAACTACGGTTTCCAGCAATGGCTCGTATTCGTTTCCACACTTCACCAACATCAGTAGAAGTGGAAATACTAGACACATATTCCTGCCACGATTTCTTTTTCGCTGCTTGGATGGTTTTCCGGCATTTTGCCCGAGCTCTTTTAAAGTTTATTAAGTTGTCAATAGTAGTGTTTCTTTTTAGAAGATTGAGTGCTCGTTTCTTTTCAGCAACAAGAGACCGGATTTGCTCGTTCCACCATGGAACTACTCGTCTGTGTGGAATACTTTTTGTTTTTGGGACATGTACTGTTGCTGCTTCTACTATGAAATTGGTGATGTCGGGCATCGTTAATTCTGTATTAGATGAGGCCATCAACGTGTCTACACATTCTTTATATGCATTCCAATCAGCTTTGTTTAAAATCCATTTTTGTGGAATTGCCGTGGGAGCGTTGACAGAACTAGGTTTTTTAATAATAATCGGAAAATGATCACTAAAGTGTAGATCTGGGTCCGTAGAAAAAACTAAAGTTGTCGATAAAGATGGAGTGCAGAGAGTTAAATCGATAGCACTGAACTGTCCAGTCGATACATCGAAGTGTGTTGGATTACCATTATTAAGAAGACATATATCCAGTCTGTCAACTAGGTCCTCAACAGCCCTACCCTGTCTATCGTTTTTATAAGACCCCCACGTGATGCTGTGTGAGTTAAAATCCCCACAAATTACATAGGGATGGGGTAACTGACTGACCAGATCTTCGAACTCCTCAGTACTCCATGGTGCGCTTGGGAAATATATATTACAGATAGTAAGAGGCTTTGGATAAGTTATACGCATTGCGATGGCTTGCAGTTCGGTGTTAAGTAACAAGTTGCTGCAAGGTATATTTTCTTTTATGAGCATGGCAACGCCTCCATGAGCACGTTCTCCATCTGTAGCATCCTTTCGTAGTAGAAAATAGTTCTTTAGTTCGTAGTTCTGATTGTAATTAAATTTAGTTTCTTGTATGCAGAGGCAGTCAGGGTTATATTTTGAAACTAATAATTGAATTGAACTTAATTTGTTAAAAAATCCACGACAATTCCACTGTAAGATAAATGTATTATAATCCATTGTAGATAAATATTTTAAGATGTACCTCTACGGGGTTTGCCTTTCGGCCAGCCTCGTTTTTTCTTTTTTACTTTATTTAATATCGTCCGTTCGATGGACTCCAGGCTTGATTCGATAGTTCGTTCATCTTCTGTATTATTACTAAGTTGTGAAAGTTTCCTTTTATCTTTTACACCAGTGTTAGCATCAATTACTGTACTTGTAGAAGCTGTTACTATAGTTGAATTTACTTTAGGAGTAGATATTTGACTATTATTTCTCTCTTCATCACTGCTGGCGATTTCGGAGGTAGTAGTTCTTCTTACTAAGAGAGCATTAGTTAGCTTTGCCAGTTCTTTTTTAATAATACCTCTAATTTCAGGAATTAGTGTACGTAAAGGATCTGCTTCTAATTGGGTGGTAACTTGAGCATACACAGTAAAAAATGGAGTGTTAACTTTTACACTCAAATAACACCCAGAGTGGTTCCTATTTATCCACACTGATGAGTGTAAATAACATTGGTCTTAAAAGTGGTAAAATATATAACAACTTTAACCTTCAATGCAGGTTAAAGTCATGGACACTGAGTGTAAAAATGACAACCATATTGTTGTGTGAGAAAACATTTGTTGAGTGTAAAGTATGCACGAACTGAGTGTTAATTTCCCATTCTTTTAGTGTAAAAATTATTGCTTATAATGGTAAGGAACATGTTTTTAATGGAAAAGGAACTAATTATAGTGGTTACAATCATTTATTGGAGTGTACAAAAAGAAAAAAGTAAAAAATAATGCACACAAATATTAGTTTTATTTTAAAACAAAATGTAAAATATAAATACATTCTAAATCTAAATAATCCAATGTAAATACATACTGTGATGATTTTCCTTCATTATTTGATAATCATGAATTCTTAATTTTGTTACCCAATGTAAAAATGTTCAAAGTTGACTGTTTGTGTTTATCATTTGTAATTATGAGTTTCTGTAATTAAAGTTTTATTAAAATTATTTACACATTCTAATTTACATTACAAACCTTACCTGTAATTATAGAAACGACATTTAATGTCACTAATCACAATGTCAGTAATCACATGTTAATAATCACACGTTTTATAAACACATGTGCGCCATCTTTTTAAGCTGAGTTCGGCCGTCTCCAAGTACCGACCTACTATACCGACATATATACTTCATCACATATATACTTATGTAGGTACTACATAGCAGGAACCAGAAACGGTTTTACACTTAAATGGTTCTTTGTAAACCAAAAATCTGAAAATAATTTTATCTATTATTTATCCATAATTCACGTAAACATTATTATTTATATTTATGCATAATGATGATTGAAATTACAAAGGATCAACATGGCTGCTAAAACTCTTACATAAGAAAGAGCTGAATAGACACAACCAGGACTGGAAATTATAATTTTAAAATCTTACCTAATTGCACAATATCGTAGAAAGATGCATCCTCTTCTATTTTAGCATATTTACTTTATTGGCTAGTTGAATCTTAAAAATCATTGTGACTTTCAAAGACAACTAACTACATTCAAACACAAACAGTAAATAAAAGTCTCACGTCCAATCGTTATTATTCGCGTTGGAGATGAATGTTCGGTGGATGACACTCGCGAGGGTTAAATCGGTTTTGTTGGCAATCTCATTAACACTCTTTACTGCTGTTAACATGCTAGAATAGTGAAATACATTTTCTGAAAGATGACTCTTACACTAACGAGAATATCTTTACCAAATTCAAATGATTTGTACACCAAAAACATTATTTTTACCCATTTTTTTAAATTAAGATAACACTCATAAGAAAATTGTTGCTGCGTGTTAATTTTGGTTGTTAATTTCATTCACATGAGTGTAGAAATTCACACTCAGATATTTCACCACACCAAATATGTTTTTCACCACCACTGCATTTTTTACTGTGTAGGATCGGGATGGGACAGTGAAGGAATTAGACATACGTTTTGCTTCCGTATATGATACCCTATGAACAGTTTTAATTTCCTGTATTCGCATCTCTTGCTTGAATACCGGACATGACCTTGATGTCGCAGAATGATTATCTTTACAGTTAGGGCAGCTAAAGGGTTGCGTACAAGGTTCACCTCTATGTGAGGGATTACCACAGATACATAATTCAGATTTATCACAACCAGAGGATACATGACCAAACGACTGACACCTATAACAACGGACAGGAGGGGGTATATAGGGTCTTACATTTAAATGGTAAAAGGCTGCGATAATGCTTCTCGGTAACTTAGGTGTGTTAAACGTAAGGATATGATTAGGAGTATCGACAAGTTCTCCATTCCTCCTGCTTTTAATTCGTTTAACTTCTATAACACCTTCATGTTTTAAACCCTCTTTTATCTCTTCCAACGTGCAATTTAGGAAATCCCGACAGTAAACTACTCCTTTAGATGTATTCAGTGACATATGAGGATACACTTTAACCTCATAATCACCAAAGCGGGAAACTTCTAACAATCTCTGCGATTGAGCGTTAGATACAGTCTCTATCAATATCATGCCTTGTATTCTCTTAACTATCTTGCATTGCAGTTGATTATTGAAGAACGTAGATGTGTTATTGTTTGTTGTATATCTTTATTCAAAAATAACAGTTACTAACCGAAATAAATTTATTCTTGGTTAAATACAATTAATATAATAGTTAACAGTGTGTAAATTTAAATTAATTTTTAATATAATAAAATTTAAAAGTGTTAAATTTCTAAATATAAGAATTATTAAAAATGAGTATCTGTAATGTGTGTAGTACTCGTGTCTTATCATCACGGCCTCGCATTCAATGTCAGGTTTGTATGAATGAATATCATTTAAAATGCGTGAACAGTGGCGGCGAGAAATTTAATGAGGAAGATCCGTGGACCTGTTTGGTCTGTATTAAATCTGGCAATAAGTCTAAACAATTGCACGCTGAAAATATTGAACCTACCCTTTTTGATATAATGAAACAAATAAAATTATTGGGAGATTCCCTTAATTCTTGTCATGATCAACTGACAGAGGTAAAGGCTCACCTGGAAAACCAGGATAAAATCATTCAAACCTACATTACTAAGATCGATGAACTAAAGACCACAAATAAGAATTTACAAGAAGAAAATAACTTGCTTAAAAGTCAACTTAATGATTTAGAACAATATTCTCGACTAAATGCCTTAGAAATATATGGAATGCCCGAACCAAAAGACGAGAACATTTTAACCACAGTACAAGCCATAGGAAGAGCTCTTCAAGTTAAACTAGAATCAAACATGGTAGATGCATGTCATCGATTAAAAAGAAATCCTCTAAAGCCTCAAGAACATAGAGGAATTATAGTCAAATTCATAAGTCGACTTCATAAGGAGGAATTCCTACGAGCCAGAAGAACTAAGCGAAACCTCAATACCTCTCATTTTGTAGATGACCTACCCTATATCAAGAATCATTCACAATCAAATATTTATATCAATGAGTCTCTTACTAGGAATAATCGAATTCTATTGTCCCAGTGTCGTGATTTTCAGAAGAAAAATGCCGTTAAGTATGTATGGGTACGCAACGGGAAGATAATGATGCGAAAAACCGATCGTTCACAAGTGTATATAATAAAATCTATAAATGATTTACCCGATGTCCATTGATAAAGAATCAGTTCAATTGAAAATAGTATATCAAAATGTAAGGGGTTTAAACACGAAATGTAATAGTTTTTATTTAAACGTTGTGGGGTCGGACTTTGACATTTATGGAATTACGGAAACCTGGTTGCAGCCAAATGTATTTGATGGTGAATTATTTCCAGACAATTACTTTGTTTTTCGGAAATCAAGAAATCTGGAGTTAAATAAAGCTTCTGGTGGGGGTGTGCTGATCGCGGCGAAAAATATATACAACTGTAAACAGGTACCATTCTTGGATTCTCCAAATAATTTGCTTTATGAGAGTGTAGGAGTTAAAATTAAATTTGCTAATGTAACATATTATATATCAGTGGTATATATTCCACCAAGATCAGCTGCAGCATGCTATGAAGAGTTTTTTAGTTGTTTCGAAAGAAATTTGGATAAATTTGAGCAAGATTCTAAATTATTAATTTTAGGCGATTTCAATATTCCGCATGTACTTATTAACAATATTGCTGTCACGATTCATAATGATTATAATAATAGTCTGTTATATAATTTTTCAAATTTTATGGAGTTACAACAATTTAACGTTATTCCTAATGTGAATGGTAGGATCTTAGATCTTGTGTTAACTAATACAAAAGTTGGTGTACTTAGATGTGAAACTCCTTTGGTAGCGGAAGACAATAGTCATCCCACATTATATTTTGAAGTCACTGTTCAAATAAGAATGTCTTCCAATACCTTCGGTGGCGTACAGTATAACTTTAAAAGAGCAAATTTTTTAAATCTATATTATGGTTTTCGTGATATTGATTGGGACTTTGAAAATATCACTGATGTGAATCAAATAATAACACAACTTTATACAAAAATTTATCAAACACTTGATCAGTGTGTTCCAAAGGTTCATTCTAAAAAATGTGTATACCCTGTTTGGTTTACTTCAGAGATAATAAAAAATATCAAAAGAAAAGAGAAGTGCAGAAAGAAATTTAAAAAGACAAATAATATAGAACATATAAATGAATTTAAGTCCTTAAGGAAAAAAATTAAACAAGATATTACATCAGCTTATAGGAAATATGTCGTGGAAGTTGAAAATAATATAAACGTTGATAGTAAACATTTTTTCTCGTTTGTAAAATCCTCGCGACGAAATAACTCGCATATAGATAACAGAATGTTTTATAATGGTATTCCGCTAGAAAGTAGGGAAGATGTTGCAAATGGGTTTGCTAATTATTTTAAGTCGGTATATCGTAGTGATAAGCCTAGTTACAACATGACTGAGTACAAAGCAGATACCAGTATTTTACCAATTCTTACACTATCCACAATCACGCAAACAGATGTTCGGGAGGCTATTTCAAAATTAAAGCCAAAGAAATCAGTTGGTCCGGATGGTTTACCTCCATACATAATTAAGGGGTGTTCCGATTTTTTTGTGAAACCGTTGACTGATATATTTAATTTAATACTGCGTACATCTGTCTTTCCTGCAGAGTGGAGGTTGACCAAGGTATGTCCTATTTATAAATCCGGAGATTCCTCCGACGTAACTAATTAGTGGCTTTACTTTCATCACCTTGTAAAATTTTCGAAACAGTTCTTCACAAACACTATTTTAATCATATAAAAACACAAATAACCTCTAATCAACATGGATTCATGCCAGCACGTTCAGTGTCCACTAACTTAATTCAATTCACACAAGAACTGATCGAATCAATCGATAACGGCCATCAAGTAGACGTCATATATACCGACTTTGCAAAGGCTTTCGATCGCGTTGATCATGACATTCTGTTAAAAAAATTGCATACTTACGGTTTTTCGGATTCATTGTTGGAACTAATGATCTCTTATTTACAAGAACGAAGGCAATATGTAGTTTTTAATAGTACAGCGTCTCCCAAATTTGAAGCCTTATCTGGTGTACCTCAAGGTTCCAACCTAGGCCCGCTACTATTTCTAATAATTATAAATGATCTTCCTACAAAAATTTCGTTTTCCAATTGGCAACTTTTTGCAGATGATTTTAAAATATATAAAACAATCAAATCATTGTCAGATTGTAGCGATCTCCAGAACGATTTAAACGAAGTACACCATTGGTCTATAAATAATAATCTTGCCTTCAACATTAGCAAATGTTTTGTTGTGAGATTTCATAGGAAGGTTACAGTACAAATTAATAATTATAGCTTAAACAATTCTATTCTTAAAAGACAGGAACATGCCAAAGACTTAGGTGTGATATTCGATTCTAGACTAACATTTACCAACCATATAACACAGAGAATAAATAAAGCTAATCAAATGCTGGGATTTATTTTTAGAAATTCAAAATCATTTTCAAACATTACTTCATTTATATCACTTTATAACGCTTTTGTACGATGTCATCTTGAATATGCTACAGGTGTGTGGTCGCCTTTATACTGTGTCCATAAGAACTCAATAGAAATGGTCCAAAAGAAATTCTTGCGATTTTTATACTGTAAACGATATGGACAATACTCATATGATATACCATCTTCTGTATTGCGCCAAGAATTTAATGTAGTCTCATTAGAGAATAGACGAAAGTTCTCTGATGCAATATTTATCTTTAAAGTGATTAAAGGTCTGGTAGATGCGCCACACATACTACAGAACTTAAGTTTCAAAGTTCCCCAATATAATTCTAGAACTTCTGAGGTATTTTACATAGGCCGCTACAGAGCTAACTACAGGATAAATTCTCCGTTAAATCGAATGTGTAGTTTGATAAACCAAATGACCGATTGTGACATCTTTGCCACCTGCATTAATAAATTTAAAAAATATCTTAGATGCCAATTGTTTCGTTACGAGGAATTACCTCAATCACCTCAATGACTTAATTCTCAAACACTCTTGTTTTTCTCACTCATTTTAAACATGTTTTTAAGTTTACTTAGTTTATGAGTTTAAGTTTACTGTACCATTTCGTTGTTGGCTATTATAGTATGTTCCTAGGATAACTGCTTTATTTTTGTTATTATTACTATTATTATTATTATATTCTTTCTATGTTACTTAATTAATATTGATATGTTGTATATCATAGTATGTTTCTAGGATAATTGCTTTAGTTTTGTTATTATTAACATTATTATATTCTTTCTTTATTACTTAATACTTAAGTTATTTAATATTTATTTATATTAGTACTTAATTTTTATTATTATTTTGTGTTATATCTGCGTTTCTTTAAAGTAATTTAGTCTTGTGACCTGTAAATGGAAATGTATTTCTGTTGGTCACAATGAATAAATAAATAAATAAATCTTCGTTCTACCTATAAGTCCGTAGATAACCTTTGATATAACAAAAGGACTAGTCGTAGCAAAGTCACCTTCTTTTTTCTCCATGACTAGGAACCGGGGAGAAGAATCCACCGTCTCACTGAGCCTAACAGGACTTTTAATTGGGGGAAAATCTAAACTGGTAGGGGTTGGGATTGGGGAATTGAATGGGATTTGGGTAAAGGGGGTGGAGCCGGGAAACTCCGTTGCTTCAAGGGGGCACTTTTGAAACGTTGTTTGTTTTATCATCATTCATCATCATAATTTTAATTTTGTTTAAGTATGTGTGTAAGTATAGTGTGTGTGTTTTCCAATCCATTAAGTGTTTGACAGTTTAAGAAACCAGCAACAGCCAAAGGATTCCAAAGAACCCGACTCTGGTGGCCTCGACGGAGCCCCCCGCATTATACCGCAAGGTTCCCGGTCCAGGCGCCACCTGGCATTACGGCATAAGCGAGATTTTCGCAAGTTGATAGGGCAGCCAGGTCATGTTGGCTAGACCGACCCGGGCCCCTGTACTACCTTGCAGCCTGGGAGTGCACACCCCGGAACCCATATTGTGCGTTTTATAACGCGAAAATTTAATTTCACCCTTATCTGTTGTTTCAAGAACCCAGTAATGTTGCCAACCCACTTTGATTGAACCCATTTTTGTAACTGACGGTAAGCGACTGATGTGACTATTTAAACTATACCCCCACCACTTTTAAAACGTGTATTATAGATACCCTCTCTATACTCTTCTTTCAAAACTGGAGCGATTGCATTTTCCACGTAGCTTATTCGTCTCTGAAATCGTACCCTATCCCTTGCTATTATCTCCCATTGACTTCTGCGTGCTTGACGATGTGCATACTCCCATGTTAACATGTAATGCATTTTGTTTTTACTTTCATCAAATGTCACTAAACCACCCATTTAATCCGTCCTCTATTAAGTCATATGCAAAGTCCCTTAGATGTTGCGCAATGAGCTTTTTTACCAAACACTCATCACAAATCACACCTCTAATGAAGTCTTGACACAACTGCACGCGTTTTCTATATCGTTGTGTTAACTATTGACAATATTCTGGATTGAATATCCCCGTACCATGAACAGCTTCGTGTGCCGCATCCTCCTCTAGCGCTTCTAATTCACACCGTAGTTTCACCACAGCATTCAGTTTATCAATAGCTTTGCTTGATACGTCTTCACTGTTACGCGTCTCCATTGTATTTCACTACGTTACACCTAGACCATGTGTTCGTATATTCACCCGCCCCCCACCCTTTCCCCTCTTCATTCTTCCATTACGCAATACACCTTTTGACTTCCACATCCACTATTACCTTTTCTGGTAGATAATGCACAACTTCTAGCATTCCAAACACGTTCGGGATTTGCATCTTCATTAATGGTTCCAATATGTTTGTGATGTTCACTATGCAGTCACCCGGCGTGTCTACAACACCATCTATTATGCTATGGTAGAAATTGAAAAATTCCAAACCCTTCAGAAGGTTTAATCGATATGTTAGTAACGGTATTAACTGCCACAGCTCATATAAGGACTCCCACGCTAAATACAATTCATCATCTCCTGCATCAGTTATCTTTATGATTTTTGTTTTATCGTAATTTCTGTTAACACGCTCAAACGAGATAGTTTTTGTACCCATTTTCAAAGGAACCCCGACCTCTTCTCCTGCTTTAAAGTATTTATTAATGACTCCTTCATTGGTTATTAACGCGTTCCACTCCGTTTCATCAAACAGCATGCACTGATTCTGTACTCCAGCTACTTTTATTACAGGAGTGAATCCCAAATGAGCACATAATCCAACAAATACAACTTTACTTTTTGATTTGTTTAAATAAAACACTGATTGATTCACTAGCGGTGCCCATTTAGCATCCTTAGGAAGCTCGTTTGGAACCATCAACTGCTTTTCTAGAGCTTGCGCTTTCGCATTCTCAATTGATTTAGCGAGGCTTTCCATTGTAACACTGCACTGTACACTGCAACTGCAAACGCTTTACTCTTCCCATACATGCAACCTGCTATATATATATATATATATATATATATATATATATATATATATATATATATATATATATATATATATATATATATATATATATATATCTAAAGCTTGACCTTGAATGGTGTTTGATGACCTTGAAGAGTGGTCTTGAGTTCAAGGTCAAAACATTGTTGCCATACTGATGGCCTTGAGAATTCGGTGTTAACATATTGATGACCTTGAGAATGCGTTGTTGCCATACTGATGGCCTTGAGAATGCGGTGTTGACATATTGATGACCTTGAGAATGCGTTGTTGCCATATTGATGGCCTTGAGAATGCGGTGTTGACATATTGATGACCTTGAGAATGCGTTGTTGCCATATTGATGGCCTTGAGATTGCGGTGTTGCCATATTGTTGACCTTCAGAATGCGGTGTTGCCACGTTTACGTGACAGAGATAGATTCAAGGTCACCATGTGTTAGAGAGAGATAGGTTCAAGGTCAAGGTCAGGAATGGGGGGTTGTTCCAGAACTCTCAATTTTTTCCCTACTTCTAACCAATTATGGAAGATCATTAATGAAATAGGAAATTCACAAAAAGAGAAGAAAACAGTAAACTGTATCAAGGATACCAGTAATAATGAAATAATCAATCCAAAAGACATAGCAGACTACTTTAACTATACATTCATTAAAATGGGCGAAACACTGGCAAGAAACATAACATCTGACCCTAATTATCAACCTCTGACGCAAACATGACATAACAGTTTCGTTTTGCTCAGAACTGACAAAAATGAAATCAAAAACACAATTTCACAACTTAAGTGTAAGAAATCTCCTGGAAATGATAATATTCGACCCGAAGTATTAAAGCAAATCTCAAAATACATTGAAGAACCACTAGCATATGCATTCAATAAATGCATAGACAGCGGAGTATGGCCAACTACCTTCAAAAAGAATATTGTAATACCTGTATTTAAAAAGGGTGATACTACTCTCCCTACCAACTACCGAACTATCTCCTTAATAACTTCTCTGTCAAAAGTCTTCGAAAAGCTAATCGAAAATGGTCTCCAAAATTTTTTAAGTAAACACAACTTGCTTTCACCACAACAATATGGATTCAGAAAACAACGATCAACTGAAGATGCTATACTGGAACTTACAAAAAAGATCTATAGTGCTCTGGATAACAGTAAACCTTGTTTATGTATATTCTTAGATCTTTCAAAGGCCTTCGACACAGTCAGCCATAGCTTACTACTTGAAACGCTAGAACAAATTGGTATAAGAGGAGTAGTACGACAATTTTTTAAAAGTTACTTATCAGGTAGATCTCAATTTGTAAAAAATAACAAAACAATGGAGATAAAATATGGTGTTCCACAAGGATCAGTTTTAGGACCCGTACTGTTTAATGTGTATATAAACGGCCTTTTCTCTATTGAGAGTAAAGGAGAAATAATGGGATTCGCTGACGATACTGCCATTTTCTACTCTGAGGACACGTGGCAAACCTTAAAAGAAACAGTAGAATCAGATTTCCCAAAAATCAAAGATTGGCTAAATTAATTATAGACTATTGACATTAAATGTGGACAAAACTCACTACCTACCCTTCCACTGCAATTCATCTTCAGCACCTTCTTTCAACACATTACATTTTTCCACGAATATCCTAAAGTATACAATTAAATCAGTCACCAATACCAAGTACCTGGGAATATATTTTGACCAATATATGAGGTGGGATATCCACATTCAATTTACTTGTAATAAACTACGAATGATGTTGCCAAGATTTCGATTCCTTACCACGATTTTGACTTACAAGCAGCTAAAACTCCTTTATCAAGCACTGGTTGAAAGTCACCTCCGATACGGACTTATAGGATAGGGTGGTGCCTTAAAGACACACCTGAATTCTTTAGAGGTTATCCAGAAAAGACTTTTGAAAACAATCCTGAAAAAAGATTACACGTACTCATCTAATTTACTTTTCAAAGAAGCAAATGTATTCAATATACGACAACTTTATTTTTTCAAAGTTGTTTCTCTATACCACAAGAAGAAACATTTTCATCTACAGAGACATACGTACAACACCCGACAAAGACTTCATACGGTACCTCAAATGCAGAAATCAATTGGTCAACGCTCGTACATTTACCTTGCTCCAAAGTTTTACAATATAATTCCTGAAAGCATAAAAGTGATCACTAATATACATCAATTTAATTCAGCATTAAAGCAATTTGTATCTGAACAGCAATTGGTGTGTAATGCATTTCACTAAGAAGATCCAGACAACATGATGCGCATGCTTCGTTTTAAAGCCTTATTTTTTTATTATTATTTATTATCAATTTAAGTATGTTACCTTAAAGGAAAAAAAAGCAAAAAATAAGTATTTATAGTGATATAATTATTAATAATATTAAATATTAATATAATAATTAAGTAGTTTTTTTACAAGTAATAAGATTTATAAGTAAATTACTAAAAAGGAAATATGTATATTGTTTAAGCATATAGTATATACCTAAATATAGTATTAGATGTATACACAGTAGAGTTAGTTTACAAATACTTTTATCATTCTTTTCCCTCGAAACAAGCGTCAACTCGCTTATCGAGTATTTAATATTTATTATTTTTAGTAGATTTAATCTTCAGTGAAGAAAATGTATGTATGTTATATTATCTATAATAAATATTATTATTATTATTATTATTATTATATATGCATTGCGCATGCAGTCCTATGTTTACAGTAACGCCATAAAACTTGAATTTTTGGAGAGTAACTTCATAATTATGTAGTGGCAAACCTGTTTTTTACTGTCAGATATGCGCTCTTGCGATTTCAACTAACAATTATTACAAAAATCAAAATAAATCGATCACTTAAAATCATGCTGACATAGCATTACGTTTATTTACTAACTAATCTTATTTTAAACTACAAAAGATGTTGAAATGTTTGCCTTCTTCAATGCACAGTGCAACACGTCTGTTCATGTTATCAAACACTTTCTGTAGAAGGTGAGGTGTAACGTTATCACATTCTTTCACAACTTTTGTTGTAAATCTTCTAGAGTATATGCAGCGGTGTCTTAAGAATGGTGTTTAACCATGAGCCACATAGGGTCGGGCATTATCCTGCTGAAAGTAACCGTATTGCAGTTCCTTGTCATCGACTTGATCGATAAACCAATTCAGAATGGTGTTCTAGTATCTTTTGGTAGTGATAGCCTCTTCAAAAAAATGAGACCGACCAATATCCTTCGCAAAAGAGCTAGTCAAATGACGCTTTTGTGCCAATTTGGCATTTGAGATGTTACTGTTATGTTCTTATAAGATACCCTTCGACAACGTTCATTAATATAAAAGACGAGAAAAAACAATTTTCATAGCTATGAAGGACTACCATGAACCTACGAGCCTTGAATTATGGAGTAATCATGCAAACTATTAATATATCGAGACTGGCTAAACCTAAGGGCTAAACAATTGGGACGCACCTATACTTTCGGATTAAAAATCGCACTTTTTATCATGCAAAATAAGGCAGATATGAGCATTTAGAAAAATCTTAATAACGACGTTTCTACCAATACAACCGGGGCGTCGGCGTCGGCGTCGGAGTGGCGATGTTCTGTCTAATGCATTCCTAACTGGTAGCAACTACGTCATCACCCCACAGGACAACATGTTTACAAGCGTTTCTCTTGTAACGATATGTATTTTAAACAGACCATTTTGACAAATCAATTTCTTTTATTTTTGACTATTTATAACCTGCTAAATAAAATAAAATACTACATAAATAACCCAAATACACCTCAATGACTTAAGGGGGCCTCTAACAGCCATCATGTAGGGCATGTGAAAGAGGAGATCTGTAACGAAAAAAAAAGATTTTTACACACCCATTGTTGAGGTATGTTAATGAGATATTTTGTAATATCGCAGTAATGTTGCACAATTTTTTTAATATTGCATAAATATTATAGAAATATTGGTTTTAATTGCAACATAAATATTGAAAAATATTACACTCAGTGCAGTCAAATTAAAAAATAGCGTAGGAAAGTTCAGTTGAAGTCATTGGATTTTTACATAAGTCTTCCTTGAGGGCTGTTAAATAACCTCCTAAAAGCCACCGCCTGTAGGTGGTGAGCTCGAAGAGATAATGAGGGTTAACCACGCACGTTTGAAAGTCCATTGGTTCTCCTTTCCAAAAGGACCATACTTATCATGGTTATTATACAGGGTATGGTTTTATCAGCTCTTAATGTGAATACTGCATGTTATTTAAATCTCCGAAAATACGCTATATCATTTCTGGATAAACCGGAAGTGGGCAAAAAACGGCTACTCAGAAAAAACTTAAAAAACTAAGAAGCAGACTGGCGAACATCGCATTACATTATCTCAGTTAGTTCAAAAGCTATATAGGTATATAAAGAGTCAAGATATAACGGGACACTCGGTATAATTCCACATGAATACAACACAACATTATTACTTATGTTAACCAAAACAAAAAAAAATATACACAAAAAATGATGTTACCAAGGCTGTACGTGTTAAAAATCTATATACCGAAGTATGAATTTTTCCTGCTTTCCGTACTGTGTAACTCCAAAACTGTTAATTATAGAGCATTGTAGCCACAGAGACTTTTGATCAGAATAATGTAAACTAACACGTATCACAATTTCAGCTAATTTGACCAGTATCCAATATCCGTAAGAAACGCGTGGGGTTCTTTGCACAACGGCACTCATTAGGCTTGGTGCGGCCCTTTACACAATATCCCGCAATCTGCATCAGTTAATGATTTACTAATATTGTTAATGCTAGTTGTTAGGCTAATTCTTATGCATTTTCTGTTACATGCTTATTGAAAATAATTATTAAGATTGTTTGATTAAAAAAGTAAAAATTCTAATAAAACGAACAAATAAATAATAATAATAATAATAATGTTTATTTAGTTCAAAAAGCGTATACATTGTAAAGAAAAGATTTACTAAATAAACAGGAAGACTCACTGAAGCTATTCCTACAAGTAGGCGTTGCTTGTACGTGATATATTAGTATGAATATTACTTAGTATTAATATTAGTACCTATAAATTACAAGCAATTAATATAACAATACAAATACTAACAGAATTTACAAAATAAAAAACGAGACTACATTTATATTAAAGAACATTTATGTATGTATGTAATAACATCTATCTAGATAGTTTCTGTAATTGACTAGTCCGGGTTAATTACGAGAATAGTGAAATGACAAAGCCTTGAAAACGTTTAAAGTAAGTAGATTTTTTTTTATGTATATTGGAATGTTTCATTATTGATTATTGATTATATTAGCAAAAAATCCTGTGCTTTTAGAAGCGATCCACTCTTTTAGTTTATATGTGTAATTATACCTTTTAAAGTTTTTTATTTTTTTCAGGTTTTCAGGAATATGATTGAATAATTTAGGTCCCAAATAACTGATGCAACGCTGAAAAATGATTTTATTATGTTTAGGTAAGATAGCATAGTTGTGTTCTTTAATCCTTGTGTTGTGTATATGCGTTAGTTTATCTACTTTAATTTTATTTAGATAAATATTTATTAAGATTTTATAACAAAATATTTTACGAATACACAGAAACTTGCTATCTCTAAATAATAGTTCACTGGGATATCTTAGGTTTTTGCCATATATTATCCTTATTAGCCATTTTTGCATAATATTTAAGGAATATAGATAACTGTCACGTACTCCTCCCCATCCTAAAATTCCATAAGAAAGTTGCGTATATTTTCTTGAAAGTTATCTGGTTCGGGAATAATTTCCGCAAAATGTTTTCCTAAATCAGTGTAATAATCAACAAATTCATTGGATATCTCTAAGTTATTGCTTGTTTGTTCGCCATTTTGATTAGTAATACAGTTTATATCTGTTTTAGGATTAGATTTATTGCATATGATGTTTACAGATTCCCAGAGACCTTTGGTGTTGCTCCTATTCTTAGCTACTAATTTTTGAACGTAATTTTTCTTTGATATTTGAATTAGTTTAGTTAATTTATTTTTATATATTTTGTACCTGTTTTGTAAATTGAAATTGTTAGGATACATTTTTAGATACCTATAGAGAGCATTTTTTTCATTTATAGATTTAATTAATGAAGGGGTTATCCACGGTTTTATACATCTTTGTTTTTGTGTCATGTTTATACTGTTAGTATTTAAGTTTATGTATGTTTGGAGTTTTTGAATAAAATATTCAGTCATTTTGTCAACATTTGTTTCAGTATATATTTCTACCCAATTTTCTTTTTGTAGATCAGATATAAGTGTTTTGTAATTAATATATTTTTTGTTGACATTAAATTGTTCTTTATTATTTCTTAAATTATTGAAATTATTAATACTTAATGCGATTGGGGAGTGATCGGTAATGTCATAGTTTCTAAATATAAATGTTTGTATATGGTTCGCTATATCTGTTGGACAATTTACAAAAAAGTGATCAAGACATGTTTTACTAGCCGGGCGCGTGTATTCGTTAATATAAGATGTAAATCCATAGGTGTTCATTACATTTTTATACTCTTCTGCAAATTCTTCGTCCTCTAAAATATTTATGTTGATATCACCTACAAAGACATGAATATCTGATTTATTTATACCACGTAAGTATTTTAGCAGTCCACTATTAAACGTTATTGGGCAAGTACTTGGCGATCTGTATATGGCAGTTATAGTGACATTCTTTTTGTTAATTATAATTTTGAGCTCAATTAATTTTGTTATTCCCATTTGAACTATTTTAAATTTATGCTGAAAATTATCTTTTATATATACCATTACACCGTCATTTCTGTTCAAGTTTCCTGAATTGTAGATTAACGTATACCCTTTAATATTAAATAGGTTTACATCATTTTGTTGAAAAGTTTCTGTTAAGATTATTACCTCAAATTTTTCTAAACATTCAGATATAAACAACACAAAATTATCATAATTTTTCTGGCAACTTCTTATATTCAGATGTAAAATTTTGAAAGAATTTTTTAGGTTTTTAATTGAAATGTGAAATAAAAATATTTTTACTATTATTCCTCATCAGAAATTTAAAATCGTGTATTAGGATAGCAGAAAAGGCGGAGGGTGGTTTGCTGCTATCCTGATAGCTACATTTACATATTGGTTGCACCCGTATGTGGTAGACATTCATGACACAATCTGTAATATCATCATTAATAGTGCTACTAGTTAACAGATGGCGTCCAGTTGTTACAAATTTCAAAAATCTTTCAAATTCAAGTTTGTTAAAAGTTAAATATTATTTTAAGTTATTTTATAACAATTTAACAATAACAATTATAACAATAAATTGTACAGGAAACATATGCACTTCCTCTTAAAGCCAAAAGACAATTTGAATGTAAAATATGTAATTATAGATGTTCATTAAAAGGAAATCTCAAAAAACACATGCTTACTCACAGCGGCGAAAAGCCATTTAAATGTACTTTATGTTATTATAAATGTTCATTAAAAAGTATCCTCAATAGACACATGCTTACTCACAGTAGTGAGAAACCGTTTGAGTGTAATTTGTGTAGTTGCAGGTTTTTACGAAAAAACCATCTTGAACAACACCTGTTTATTCATGATACTGATAAACCATTTACGTGTAATCTATGTGATTATAGATGCTCACGAAAAGGTAGCCTCAAAACACATATGCACATTCATAATGGTTTGAAACCGTTTGAATGTAAATTATGCAGTTATAAATTTTCATTGAAAAGTAAACTCAAAAGGCACATAGTTAGTCATAGTGGTGAGAAACCATTTGAATGCAGTTTATGTGGTCATAAATGTTCACAAAAAAACGATCTCAAAAGACATATTCTCATTCATGATAATAAGAAACCATTTGGATGTAGTTTATGTGATTATAGAAGTTCACAAAAAAGTAATCTTAAAGCACATGTGCTCACTCATAGTGGCGAGAAATCATTTCAATGTAATATATGTAATGTAAAATATTCAGCACAGTCCACTATCAAGAGACACTTGCTCACTCATAGTGGTGAGCAATCATTCGAGTGTTGTTTATGTGATTATAAATGTTCACAAAAGGGTAATCTTAAAAGACATATTTCTACTCACAATAGTGAGCTGCATTTGAATGTAATTTATGTGATTATAAATGTTCACAAAAATGTTACCTCAAGAGACATATGGTCATTCGTAGAGGTGAGCAGCCTTTTGAATGTAGTTTATGTAATTATAAATGTTCACAGAAAAATGATCTCAAAAAACACATTCTCATTCATAGTAATGAGAAACCATTCAATTGCTGTTTATGTGATTATAAATGTTCACAAAAAAGTCATCTGAAAGTACACATGCTCACTCATAGTGATGAGAAGTCGTGTGAATGTAATGAATGCAATTTTAAGTGTTCGGTGCAGTCTACTCTCAAGACCCACCTTCTCACTCATAGCGATGGTCAACCATTTGAATGTAATTTATGTGAATATAAATGTTTACAAAAGCGTTATCTTAAGAGACACATGCTCAGTCATAGTGGTGAGCAACCTTTTGTTTGTAATTTACGTGATTATAAATCTTCACAGAAATCTAGACTCGCAAAACACATAGTCACTCATAGTAGTGAGACACGATTAGAATGTAATATACATGAAGAAATTTAAATTGCATGTTGAGCAAGCAATAAAAATAGACACAAGTGTGTGTAACCTACCAAGAACATATTTAGGGTTTCCACGCATCTAAATTTGGTAAGACAGTCCTTCATTTGAACAATTTGTCATTCAACTGATGATATTGATCAATTCCTAGAAAACCTAAGCGTCATAGTTGATCAATGAGCAAATGGTACAATTTTTCGGTCTGTTTCCTGTGAGGTAGTTTGTAAGATATAGGTTTATTGGACGAAATAAGAAAATTGGAAGGTTTGGTGTTTCTGATCAGATGATGGAGAATTATTGGTGTTCTTCAAATAAAAAAATGGTAGATTCAAAACAATTTTACATTTGCTCAGTCTGGCAATTGTAAATAATAAATTATTTTGCTTATTATAATATATATTAGCAAACACCATCGGTTCTTCTAACCTTTAAAAATGTAATTCACTTAATTAATATAATAATAACATGGGTACAAACCTTAAAATTGTTTTCATAGCAAAAGAGAGCTGCTTTTATGCCAGGTGTTTTCTTCGCTTCAACTAACAATATGCACCGCATAGTGGCGCTAGCTATCAGGATCACTCTGTAGCATACAAACCCTGAACAAGCTCGTTATATTATATATGGATGTTTAATAAGTGTAATAAACTTTTCATTCCTTTAATTGTATTTTATTCTACATTTTGATTTTCAAAAGGTGGCAACCGTAAAACTATTCATTAATATTTTGAGTTGTTTTAAATGTACAATAAAATTATTTAAATAAGAAATACAAAATACTGAGTTTCTTTATTTACTCAAACAATAAATAGTTTCCATAGAACAGCAATTTAAAGCAGTCACTGCAAGAGATGGTCAACATGACAGTTTCATGCTAGACGCTAGACAACGCGGTCGCTCTAACTCTTAAAACCAATTGCACTTCAATGCATGTTCGTAGCTCAGGAGAGTTGTTTTTTTTTGTTAAATAAGCGACTCGACTGCCAGGGTCATTTGTCGCTTTTGCTACAAAATATCACTGATATAAATGGTCAGTAATAAGTAACAAATCGGTACGAACAATAAATATAAATAACAAATTACTACAACAATAGACACAATTAGCACGAACGAAAATATATAATAGGATACCATGCAAAACATTGATAAAACTATAAAAAAAGTATATAAATAGGTAAAATAGATAAAACTGGCTAATATAAGTTTTGTAAGTAAATAAACATAATTCGAATATATAAAATATCACAGATAATAGTTTTTATCACAGATAATAGTTTTTATCACAGACTAATAAGTTTTACAGTTTAGAAATTAGGTTTGTAGAACGTAGATATTTTAGTAACTTTAAAATACTTTCTTTATTATTGTTCAAAATTTCTGGTAGAGTATCAGATAAACCACAAGTTCTTCTCTGGTTGGTGTATTCATTACATTCGATAAGGATGTGTTCGACAGTAAATGGAGTTATACACGTGGGACAATTAGGCCTACTTCCCTCTGTTAATAGAAAGGTAGAAGTTAATCGGGTGTGACCTATTCTTAATCGACTTATTATTGCTTGTTCCATACGTGTAAGTGTAATCTCAGATTGTTGTAACTTGACACTCGGTTTTATATCTTTTAGAGCGGTAGTCTTTGTATTCCACGACGCTTGCCACTGAAGTTCTGATTTTTGCTTTATGTATGTTCTTGCGTCTTTTGGGCAAATCACATTTACATCATTCTGAATCCGAGCTGCTGCAGATTTTGCAGCTTGATCTGCTTTCTCATTTCCAGAGATGCCAATGTGACTTGGTATCCATATCCACACTATCTGTTTGCCTTCACTTATTAGTTTTGATAGTAAGGTGTGTATGTCTTGTACTATAGCTTCGTTGTTAAATTTGTTACTTATTGCTAACAGAGAAGACAAAGAATCTGTGCAAATTACATGAATATCGGACGTTGATTCTCGGCATATACTTAACGCTTGCAATAAAGCATATATTTCGCATGTAAAAACACTTACAGTATGTGGAAGTGACCATGTAGATATATTATTGCCGTTGACTACGGCGCACCCCGCTCCTGACTCTGTTTTAGACCCATCGGTATAAAATACGTTGCACTGACCGTATGTATCGAGAATATTTAAAACGTCCATTTTAATGACGTTACCAGCTGTTTCAGATTTATTATATTTCCGAAGATCGAAACGAATATCTATTGCTGGTACGGTCCATGGCGAAGTTTTGGGGTAGGCATTTAAATATAAACCAGCTTCGGGGATTTCCCATGCCCTAGAAGTGACGATGGATCTAACGGTCGCCGGTCTAGTACGCGTATCCTGTACTTGATAGAGGTCCAATAGAGCGCTGCTGACTAAGGACGATCGAATATGGTTATGCGTGCGATATAATGCCGCTACACGATAGTTCAATAGTAACCTTTGACGGCGTAGCCATAAAGGCTCTAACTCAGATTCTACGCATAAACTGTCTGCTGGGCTTGTTACAAAGGCCCCCATTATATAGCGTAGTCCCATGTTATGTATTGTGTTTAAAATACTCAAACGGGGTGGTCTGGCAGAGGAATATACCACACAACCATAGTCGACTCGAGATAGAACCAAAGATCTGTACAGCATCAGCAGTGTCTGTTGGTCAGATCCCCAGTTTAGGTTTGACAAGCATCTAAGTATATTTAAGATACTATTACAACGTGCTTTCAGTTTACTGATGTGTAGCGTCCAGGTAAGTTTAGAGTCAAATATTAGGCCGAAATAACAAAAATTATCTACGTTTTTAATAGGTACCGAATTCATCTGAAAGTTGTGTTCCTGTTGACAGGTGCTTCGTTTGCGACAGAAATGTAGCGAGACCGTTTTCTCAGTTGAAATTTGAAGACCTCTATTAGTGGCCTCCGAGGATAGCATAGAGAGTGCATTTTGTAAAATTTCTTCAATATTGTTGAAAGATTGTCCAAAAGTAAATATTACGATATCATCTGCGTAGGCACAGTATCGAACAGTTGTGTCGATGGATTCTAACAGTCCTTGTATCGCTATTATAAACAGAGTGGCACTTAGCGAGGAACCTTGTGGAGTCCCGTTTTTAATATTATAATTTTCAGATAAAACATTGCCAACTCTGACTCTAATGACTCTGTTGTCAAGGAACGACTTTACGAATTTAGGTAAGTATCCTTTTATTCCCCATTTATTTAGTTGTTCTAATATTGTACTGTGCCTGGCAGTATCAAATGCACTTTTCAAATCTATAAAAATGGCTGTTAGGTGAAGACCTGCAAGAAAACTTCCTTGAACAGCATTTTCAATATACACTAACGCATCTGTCGTAGAGTGTTCTCTACGGAATGCGAATTGATACTTGCTTAACAATTTTCTAGATTCAAGCAGCCATGATAATCTATTGGTAACCATCCGTTCCATTAATTTACAGATGCAACTTGTAAGAGAGATTGGTCTAAAGCTTGATGGGCTTGTTGGTATTTTTCCTGGCTTCAATATGGGGATTATAGTGGCTTCTTTCCACGATTCTGGTAAAATACCAGTTTTCCATATGTTATTATATATATTTAACAAACCAATTTTTGCGTTTTCAGATAGATGCTGAAGAAATGCATTTACGACACCATCACTGCCTGGTGCTGTGTTGTTGCTTTTTCCAAGTGCCTCGTTTAGTTCGTCAATACAAAAGAGACGGTTGTATTCATGTTCTTGCGGTGTATTGAAATCTATGAAATCATCCTCGTTATTGACTTGAGCTGCCTCTATATTGCACAACTGTGCAAAATGCTGCGCTAGATGGTTAGCAACATCTTGTTGATCACTTATGATTTCATCATTTATATTTAAAGTAATATTGAAGCAACTACGGTTTCCAGCAATGGCTCGTATTCGTTTCCACACTTCACCAACATCAGTAGAAGTGGAAATACTAGACACATATTCCTGCCACGATTTCTTTTTCGCTGCTTGGATGGTTTTCCGGCATTTTGCCCGAGCTCTTTTAAAGTTTATTAAGTTGTCAATAGTAGTGTTTCTTTTTAGAAGATTGAGTGCTCGTTTCTTTTCAGCAACAAGAGACCGGATTTGCTCGTTCCACCATGGAACTACTCGTCTGTGTGGAATACTTTTTGTTTTTGGGACATGTACTGTTGCTGCTTCTACTATGAAATTGGTGATGTCGGGCATCGTTAATTCTGTATTAGATGAGGCCATCAACGTGTCTACACATTCTTTATATGCATTCCAATCAGCTTTGTTTAAAATCCATTTTTGTGGAATTGCCGTGGGAGCGTTGACAGAACTAGGTTTTTTAATAATAATCGGAAAATGATCACTAAAGTGTAGATCTGGGTCCGTAGAAAAAACTAAAGTTGTCGATAAAGATGGAGTGCAGAGAGTTAAATCGATAGCACTGAACTGTCCAGTCGATACATCGAAGTGTGTTGGATTACCATTATTAAGAAGACATATATCCAGTCTGTCAACTAGGTCCTCAACAGCCCTACCCTGTCTATCGTTTTTATAAGACCCCCACGTGATGCTGTGTGAGTTAAAATCCCCACAAATTACATAGGGATGGGGTAACTGACTGACCAGATCTTCGAACTCCTCAGTACTCCATGGTGCGCTTGGGAAATATATATTACAGATAGTAAGAGGCTTTGGATAAGTTATACGCATTGCGATGGCTTGCAGTTCGGTGTTAAGTAACAAGTTGCTGCAAGGTATATTTTCTTTTATGAGCATGGCAACGCCTCCATGAGCACGTTCTCCATCTGTAGCATCCTTTCGTAGTAGAAAATAGTTCTTTAGTTCGTAGTTCTGATTGTAATTAAATTTAGTTTCTTGTATGCAGAGGCAGTCAGGGTTATATTTTGAAACTAATAATTGAATTGAACTTAATTTGTTAAAAAATCCACGACAATTCCACTGTAAGATAAATGTATTATAATCCATTGTAGATAAATATTTTAAGATGTACCTCTACGGGGTTTGCCTTTCGGCCAGCCTCGTTTTTTCTTTTTTACTTTATTTAATATCGTCGGTTCGATGGACTCCAGGCTTGATTCGATAGTTCGTTCATCTTCTGTATTATTACTTAGTTGTGAAAGTTTCCTTTTATCTTTTACACCAGTGTTAGCATCAATTACTGTACTTGTAGAAGCTGTTACTATAGTTGAATTTACTTTAGGAGTAGATATTTGACTATTATTTCTCTCTTCATCACTGCTGGCGATTTCGGAGGTAGTAGTTCTTCTTACTAAGAGAGCATTAGTTAGCTTTGCCAGTTCTTTTTTAATAATACCTCTAATTTCAGGAATTAGTGTACGTAAAGGATCTGCTTCTAATTGGGTGGTAACTTGAGCATACACAGTAAAAAATGGAGTGTTAACTTTTACACTCAAATAACACCCAGAGTGGTTCCTATTTATCCACACTGATGAGTGTAAATAACATTGGTCTTAAAAGTGGTAAAATATATAACAACTTTAACCTTCAATGCAGGTTAAAGTCATGGACACTGAGTGTAAAAATGACAACCATATTGTTGTGTGAGAAAACATTTGTTGAGTGTAAAGTATGCACGAACTGAGTGTTAATTTCCCATTCTTTTAGTGTAAAAATTATTGCTTATAATGGTAAGGAACATTTTTTTAATGGAAAAGGAACTAATTATAGTGGTTACAATCATTTATTGGAGTGTACAAAAAGAAAAAAGTAAAAAATAATGCACACAAATATTAGTTTTATTTTAAAACAAAATGTAAAATATAAATACATTCTAAATCTAAATAATCCAATGTAAATACATACTGTGATGATTTTCCTTCATTATTTGATAATCATGAATTCTTAATTTTGTTACCCAATGTAAAAATGTTCAAAGTTGACTGTTTGTGTTTATCATTTGTAATTATGAGTTTCTGTAATTAAAGTTTTATTAAAATTATTTACACATTCTAATTTACATTACAAACCTTACCTGTAATTATAGAAACGACATTTAATGTCACTAATCACAATGTCAGTAATCACATGTTAATAATCACACGTTTTATAAACACATGTGCGCCATCTTTTTAAGCTGAGTTCGGCCGTCTCCAAGTACCGACCTACTATACCGACATATATACTTCATCACATATATACTTATGTAGGTACTACATAGCAGGAACCAGAAACGGTTTTACACTTAAATGGTTCTTTGTAAACCAAAAATCTGAAAATAATTTTATCTATTATTTATCCATAATTCACGTAAACATTATTATTTATATTTATGCATAATGATGATTGAAATTACAAAGGATCAACATGGCTGCTAAAACTCTTACATAAGAAAGAGCTGAATAGACACAACCAGGACTGGAAATTATAATTTTAAAATCTTACCTAATTGCACAATATCGTAGAAAGATGCATCCTCTTCTATTTTAGCATATTTACTTTATTGGCTAGTTGAATCTTAAAAATCATTGTGACTTTCAAAGACAACTAACTACATTCAAACACAAACAGTAAATAAAAGTCTCACGTCCAATCGTTATTATTCGCGTTGGAGATGAATGTTCGGTGGATGACACTCGCGAGGGTTAAATCGGTTTTGTTGGCAATCTCATTAACACTCTTTACTGCTGTTAACATGCTAGAATAGTGAAATACATTTTCTGAAAGATGACTCTTACACTAACGAGAATATCTTTACCAAATTCAAATGATTTGTACACCAAAAACATTATTTTTACCCATTTTTTTAAATTAAGATAACACTCATAAGAAAATTGTTGCTGCGTGTTAATTTTGGTTGTTAATTTCATTCACATGAGTGTAGAAATTCACACTCAGATATTTCACCACACCAAATATGTTTTTCACCACCACTGCATTTTTTACTGTGTAGGATCGGGATGGGACAGTGAAGGAATTAGACATACGTTTTGCTTCCGTATATGATACCCTATGAACAGTTTTAATTTCCTGTATTCGCATCTCTTGCTTGAATACCGGACATGACCTTGATGTCGCAGAATGATTATCTTTACAGTTAGGGCAGCTAAAGGGTTGCGTACAAGGTTCACCTCTATGTGAGGGATTACCACAGATACATAATTCAGATTTATCACAACCAGAGGATACATGACCAAACGACTGACACCTATAACAACGGACAGGAGGGGGTATATAGGGTCTTACATTTAAATGGTAAAAGGCTGCGATAATGCTTCTCGGTAACTTAGGTGTGTTAAACGTAAGGATATGATTAGGAGTATCGACAAGTTCTCCATTCCTCCTGCTTTTAATTCGTTTAACTTCTATAACACCTTCATGTTTTAAACCCTCTTTTATCTCTTCCAACGTGCAATTTAGGAAATCCCGACAGTAAACTACTCCTTTAGATGTATTCAGTGACATATGAGGATACACTTTAACCTCATAATCACCAAAGCGGGAAACTTCTAACAATCTCTGCGATTGAGCGTTAGATACAGTCTCTATCAATATCATGCCTTGTATTCTCTTAACTATCTTGCATTGCAGTTGATTATTGAAGAACGTAGATGTGTTATTGTTTGTTGTATATCTTTATTCAAAAATAACAGTTACTAACCGAAATAAATTTATTCTTGGTTAAATACAATTAATATAATAGTTAACAGTGTGTAAATTTAAATTAATTTTTAATATAATAAAATTTAAAAGTGTTAAATTTCTAAATATAAGAATTATTAAAAATGAGTATCTGTAATGTGTGTAGTACTCGTGTCTTATCATCACGGCCTCGCATTCAATGTCAGGTTTGTATGAATGAATATCATTTAAAATGCGTGAACAGTGGCGGCGAGAAATTTAATGAGGAAGATCCGTGGACCTGTTTGGTCTGTATTAAATCTGGCAATAAGTCTAAACAATTGCACGCTGAAAATATTGAACCTACCCTTTTTGATATAATGAAACAAATAAAATTATTGGGAGATTCCCTTAATTCTTGTCATGATCAACTGACAGAGGTAAAGGCTCACCTGGAAAACCAGGATAAAATCATTCAAACCTACATTACTAAGATCGATGAACTAAAGACCACAAATAAGAATTTACAAGAAGAAAATAACTTGCTTAAAAGTCAACTTAATGATTTAGAACAATATTCTCGACTAAATGCCTTAGAAATATATGGAATGCCCGAACCAAAAGACGAGAACATTTTAACCACAGTACAAGCCATAGGAAGAGCTCTTCAAGTTAAACTAGAATCAAACATGGTAGATGCATGTCATCGATTAAAAAGAAATCCTCTAAAGCCTCAAGAACATAGAGGAATTATAGTCAAATTCATAAGTCGACTTCATAAGGAGGAATTCCTACGAGCCAGAAGAACTAAGCGAAACCTCAATACCTCTCATTTTGTAGATGACCTACCCTATATCAAGAATCATTCACAATCAAATATTTATATCAATGAGTCTCTTACTAGGAATAATCGAATTCTATTGTCCCAGTGTCGTGATTTTCAGAAGAAAAATGCCGTTAAGTATGTATGGGTACGCAACGGGAAGATAATGATGCGAAAAACCGATCGTTCACAAGTGTATATAATAAAATCTATAAATGATTTACCCGATGTCCATTGATAAAGAATCAGTTCAATTGAAAATAGTATATCAAAATGTAAGGGGTTTAAACACGAAATGTAATAGTTTTTATTTAAACGTTGTGGGGTCGGACTTTGACATTTATGGAATTACGGAAACCTGGTTGCAGCCAAATGTATTTGATGGTGAATTATTTCCAGACAATTACTTTGTTTTTCGGAAATCAAGAAATCTGGAGTTAAATAAAGCTTCTGGTGGGGGTGTGCTGATCGCGGCGAAAAATATATACAACTGTAAACAGGTACCATTCTTGGATTCTCCAAATAATTTGCTTTATGAGAGTGTAGGAGTTAAAATTAAATTTGCTAATGTAACATATTATATATCAGTGGTATATATTCCACCAAGATCAGCTGCAGCATGCTATGAAGAGTTTTTTAGTTGTTTCGAAAGAAATTTGGATAAATTTGAGCAAGATTCTAAATTATTAATTTTAGGCGATTTCAATATTCCGCATGTACTTATTAACAATATTGCTGTCACGATTCATAATGATTATAATAATAGTCTGTTATATAATTTTTCAAATTTTATGGAGTTACAACAATTTAACGTTATTCCTAATGTGAATGGTAGGATCTTAGATCTTGTGTTAACTAATACAAAAGTTGGTGTACTTAGATGTGAAACTCCTTTGGTAGCGGAAGACAATAGTCATCCCACATTATATTTTGAAGTCACTGTTCAAATAAGAATGTCTTCCAATACCTTCGGTGGCGTACAGTATAACTTTAAAAGAGCAAATTTTTTAAATCTATATTATGGTTTTCGTGATATTGATTGGGACTTTGAAAATATCACTGATGTGAATCAAATAATAACACAACTTTATACAAAAATTTATCAAACACTTGATCAGTGTGTTCCAAAGGTTCATTCTAAAAAATGTGTATACCCTGTTTGGTTTACTTCAGAGATAATAAAAAATATCAAAAGAAAAGAGAAGTGCAGAAAGAAATTTAAAAAGACAAATAATATAGAACATATAAATGAATTTAAGTCCTTAAGGAAAAAAATTAAACAAGATATTACATCAGCTTATAGGAAATATGTCGTGGAAGTTGAAAATAATATAAACGTTGATAGTAAACATTTTTTCTCGTTTGTAAAATCCTCGCGACGAAATAACTCGCATATAGATAACAGAATGTTTTATAATGGTATTCCGCTAGAAAGTAGGGAAGATGTTGCAAATGGGTTTGCTAATTATTTTAAGTCGGTATATCGTAGTGATAAGCCTAGTTACAACATGACTGAGTACAAAGCAGATACCAGTATTTTACCAATTCTTACACTATCCACAATCACGCAAACAGATGTTCGGGAGGCTATTTCAAAATTAAAGCCAAAGAAATCAGTTGGTCCGGATGGTTTACCTCCATACATAATTAAGGGGTGTTCCGATTTTTTTGTGAAACCGTTGACTGATATATTTAATTTAATACTGCGTACATCTGTCTTTCCTGCAGAGTGGAGGTTGACCAAGGTATGTCCTATTTATAAATCCGGAGATTCCTCCGACGTAACTAATTAGTGGCTTTACTTTCATCACCTTGTAAAATTTTCGAAACAGTTCTTCACAAACACTATTTTAATCATATAAAAACACAAATAACCTCTAATCAACATGGATTCATGCCAGCACGTTCAGTGTCCACTAACTTAATTCAATTCACACAAGAACTGATCGAATCAATCGATAACGGCCATCAAGTAGACGTCATATATACCGACTTTGCAAAGGCTTTCGATCGCGTTGATCATGACATTCTGTTAAAAAAATTGCATACTTACGGTTTTTCGGATTCATTGTTGGAACTAATGATCTCTTATTTACAAGAACGAAGGCAATATGTAGTTTTTAATAGTACAGCGTCTCCCAAATTTGAAGCCTTATCTGGTGTACCTCAAGGTTCCAACCTAGGCCCGCTACTATTTCTAATAATTATAAATGATCTTCCTACAAAAATTTCGTTTTCCAATTGGCAACTTTTTGCAGATGATTTTAAAATATATAAAACAATCAAATCATTGTCAGATTGTAGCGATCTCCAGAACGATTTAAACGAAGTACACCATTGGTCTATAAATAATAATCTTGCCTTCAACATTAGCAAATGTTTTGTTGTGAGATTTCATAGGAAGGTTACAGTACAAATTAATAATTATAGCTTAAACAATTCTATTCTTAAAAGACAGGAACATGCCAAAGACTTAGGTGTGATATTCGATTCTAGACTAACATTTACCAACCATATAACACAGAGAATAAATAAAGCTAATCAAATGCTGGGATTTATTTTTAGAAATTCAAAATCATTTTCAAACATTACTTCATTTATATCACTTTATAACGCTTTTGTACGATGTCATCTTGAATATGCTACAGGTGTGTGGTCGCCTTTATACTGTGTCCATAAGAACTCAATAGAAATGGTCCAAAAGAAATTCTTGCGATTTTTATACTGTAAACGATATGGACAATACTCATATGATATACCATCTTCTGTATTGCGCCAAGAATTTAATGTAGTCTCATTAGAGAATAGACGAAAGTTCTCTGATGCAATATTTATCTTTAAAGTGATTAAAGGTCTGGTAGATGCGCCACACATACTACAGAACTTAAGTTTCAAAGTTCCCCAATATAATTCTAGAACTTCTGAGGTATTTTACATAGGCCGCTACAGAGCTAACTACAGGATAAATTCTCCGTTAAATCGAATGTGTAGTTTGATAAACCAAATGACCGATTGTGACATCTTTGCCACCTGCATTAATAAATTTAAAAAATATCTTAGATGCCAATTGTTTCGTTACGAGGAATTACCTCAATCACCTCAATGACTTAATTCTCAAACACTCTTGTTTTTCTCACTCATTTTAAACATGTTTTTAAGTTTACTTAGTTTATGAGTTTAAGTTTACTGTACCATTTCGTTGTTGGCTATTATAGTATGTTCCTAGGATAACTGCTTTATTTTTGTTATTATTACTATTATTATTATTATATTCTTTCTATGTTACTTAATTAATATTGATATGTTGTATATCATAGTATGTTTCTAGGATAATTGCTTTAGTTTTGTTATTATTAACATTATTATATTCTTTCTTTATTACTTAATACTTAAGTTATTTAATATTTATTTATATTAGTACTTAATTTTTATTATTATTTTGTGTTATATCTGCGTTTCTTTAAAGTAATTTAGTCTTGTGACCTGTAAATGGAAATGTATTTCTGTTGGTCACAATGAATAAATAAATAAATAAATCTTCGTTCTACCTATAAGTCCGTAGATAACCTTTGATATAACAAAAGGACTAGTCGTAGCAAAGTCACCTTCTTTTTTCTCCATGACTAGGAACCGGGGAGAAGAATCCACCGTCTCACTGAGCCTAACAGGACTTTTAATTGGGGGAAAATCTAAACTGGTAGGGGTTGGGATTGGGGAATTGAATGGGATTTGGGTAAAGGGGGTGGAGCCGGGAAACTCCGTTGCTTCAAGGGGGCACTTTTGAAACGTTGTTTGTTTTATCATCATTCATCATCATAATTTTAATTTTGTTTAAGTATGTGTGTAAGTATAGTGTGTGTGTTTTCCAATCCATTAAGTGTTTGACAGTTTAAGAAACCAGCAACAGCCAAAGGATTCCAAAGAACCCGACTCTGGTGGCCTCGACGGAGCCCCCCGCATTATACCGCAAGGTTCCCGGTCCAGGCGCCACCTGGCATTACGGCATAAGCGAGATTTTCGCAAGTTGATAGGGCAGCCAGGTCATGTTGGCTAGACCGACCCGGGCCCCTGTACTACCTTGCAGCCTGGGAGTGCACACCCCGGAACCCATATTGTGCGTTTTATAACGCGAAAATTTAATTTCACCCTTATCTGTTGTTTCAAGAACCCAGTAATGTTGCCAACCCACTTTGATTGAACCCATTTTTGTAACTGACGGTAAGCGACTGATGTGACTATTTAAACTATACCCCCACCACTTTTAAAACGTGTATTATAGATACCCTCTCTATACTCTTCTTTCAAAACTGGAGCGATTGCATTTTCCACGTAGCTTATTCGTCTCTGAAATCGTACCCTATCCCTTGCTATTATCTCCCATTGACTTCTGCGTGCTTGACGATGTGCATACTCCCATGTTAACATGTAATGCATTTTGTTTTTACTTTCATCAAATGTCACTAAACCACCCATTTAATCCGTCCTCTATTAAGTCATATGCAAAGTCCCTTAGATGTTGCGCAATGAGCTTTTTTACCAAACACTCATCACAAATCACACCTCTAATGAAGTCTTGACACAACTGCACGCGTTTTCTATATCGTTGTGTTAACTATTGACAATATTCTGGATTGAATATCCCCGTACCATGAACAGCTTCGTGTGCCGCATCCTCCTCTAGCGCTTCTAATTCACACCGTAGTTTCACCACAGCATTCAGTTTATCAATAGCTTTGCTTGATACGTCTTCACTGTTACGCGTCTCCATTGTATTTCACTACGTTACACCTAGACCATGTGTTCGTATATTCACCCGCCCCCCACCCTTTCCCCTCTTCATTCTTCCATTACGCAATACACCTTTTGACTTCCACATCCACTATTACCTTTTCTGGTAGATAATGCACAACTTCTAGCATTCCAAACACGTTCGGGATTTGCATCTTCATTAATGGTTCCAATATGTTTGTGATGTTCACTATGCAGTCACCCGGCGTGTCTACAACACCATCTATTATGCTATGGTAGAAATTGAAAAATTCCAAACCCTTCAGAAGGTTTAATCGATATGTTAGTAACGGTATTAACTGCCACAGCTCATATAAGGACTCCCACGCTAAATACAATTCATCATCTCCTGCATCAGTTATCTTTATGATTTTTGTTTTATCGTAATTTCTGTTAACACGCTCAAACGAGATAGTTTTTGTACCCATTTTCAAAGGAACCCCGACCTCTTCTCCTGCTTTAAAGTATTTATTAATGACTCCTTCATTGGTTATTAACGCGTTCCACTCCGTTTCATCAAACAGCATGCACTGATTCTGTACTCCAGCTACTTTTATTACAGGAGTGAATCCCAAATGAGCACATAATCCAACAAATACAACTTTACTTTTTGATTTGTTTAAATAAAACACTGATTGATTCACTAGCGGTGCCCATTTAGCATCCTTAGGAAGCTCGTTTGGAACCATCAACTGCTTTTCTAGAGCTTGCGCTTTCGCATTCTCAATTGATTTAGCGAGGCTTTCCATTGTAACACTGCACTGTACACTGCAACTGCAAACGCTTTACTCTTCCCATACATGCAACCTGCTATATATATATATATATATATATATATATATATATATATATATATATATATATATATATATATATATATATATATATATATATATATATCTAAAGCTTGACCTTGAATGGTGTTTGATGACCTTGAAGAGTGGTCTTGAGTTCAAGGTCAAAACATTGTTGCCATACTGATGGCCTTGAGAATTCGGTGTTAACATATTGATGACCTTGAGAATGCGTTGTTGCCATACTGATGGCCTTGAGAATGCGGTGTTGACATATTGATGACCTTGAGAATGCGTTGTTGCCATATTGATGGCCTTGAGAATGCGGTGTTGACATATTGATGACCTTGAGAATGCGTTGTTGCCATATTGATGGCCTTGAGATTGCGGTGTTGCCATATTGTTGACCTTCAGAATGCGGTGTTGCCACGTTTACGTGACAGAGATAGATTCAAGGTCACCATGTGTTAGAGAGAGATAGGTTCAAGGTCAAGGTCAGGAATGGGGGGTTGTTCCAGAACTCTCAATTTTTTCCCTACTTCTAACCAATTATGGAAGATCATTAATGAAATAGGAAATTCACAAAAAGAGAAGAAAACAGTAAACTGTATCAAGGATACCAGTAATAATGAAATAATCAATCCAAAAGACATAGCAGACTACTTTAACTATACATTCATTAAAATGGGCGAAACACTGGCAAGAAACATAACATCTGACCCTAATTATCAACCTCTGACGCAAACATGACATAACAGTTTCGTTTTGCTCAGAACTGACAAAAATGAAATCAAAAACACAATTTCACAACTTAAGTGTAAGAAATCTCCTGGAAATGATAATATTCGACCCGAAGTATTAAAGCAAATCTCAAAATACATTGAAGAACCACTAGCATATGCATTCAATAAATGCATAGACAGCGGAGTATGGCCAACTACCTTCAAAAAGAATATTGTAATACCTGTATTTAAAAAGGGTGATACTACTCTCCCTACCAACTACCGAACTATCTCCTTAATAACTTCTCTGTCAAAAGTCTTCGAAAAGCTAATCGAAAATGGTCTCCAAAATTTTTTAAGTAAACACAACTTGCTTTCACCACAACAATATGGATTCAGAAAACAACGATCAACTGAAGATGCTATACTGGAACTTACAAAAAAGATCTATAGTGCTCTGGATAACAGTAAACCTTGTTTATGTATATTCTTAGATCTTTCAAAGGCCTTCGACACAGTCAGCCATAGCTTACTACTTGAAACGCTAGAACAAATTGGTATAAGAGGAGTAGTACGACAATTTTTTAAAAGTTACTTATCAGGTAGATCTCAATTTGTAAAAAATAACAAAACAATGGAGATAAAATATGGTGTTCCACAAGGATCAGTTTTAGGACCCGTACTGTTTAATGTGTATATAAACGGCCTTTTCTCTATTGAGAGTAAAGGAGAAATAATGGGATTCGCTGACGATACTGCCATTTTCTACTCTGAGGACACGTGGCAAACCTTAAAAGAAACAGTAGAATCAGATTTCCCAAAAATCAAAGATTGGCTAAATTAATTATAGACTATTGACATTAAATGTGGACAAAACTCACTACCTACCCTTCCACTGCAATTCATCTTCAGCACCTTCTTTCAACACATTACATTTTTCCACGAATATCCTAAAGTATACAATTAAATCAGTCACCAATACCAAGTACCTGGGAATATATTTTGACCAATATATGAGGTGGGATATCCACATTCAATTTACTTGTAATAAACTACGAATGATGTTGCCAAGATTTCGATTCCTTACCACGATTTTGACTTACAAGCAGCTAAAACTCCTTTATCAAGCACTGGTTGAAAGTCACCTCCGATACGGACTTATAGGATAGGGTGGTGCCTTAAAGACACACCTGAATTCTTTAGAGGTTATCCAGAAAAGACTTTTGAAAACAATCCTGAAAAAAGATTACACGTACTCATCTAATTTACTTTTCAAAGAAGCAAATGTATTCAATATACGACAACTTTATTTTTTCAAAGTTGTTTCTCTATACCACAAGAAGAAACATTTTCATCTACAGAGACATACGTACAACACCCGACAAAGACTTCATACGGTACCTCAAATGCAGAAATCAATTGGTCAACGCTCGTACATTTACCTTGCTCCAAAGTTTTACAATATAATTCCTGAAAGCATAAAAGTGATCACTAATATACATCAATTTAATTCAGCATTAAAGCAATTTGTATCTGAACAGCAATTGGTGTGTAATGCATTTCACTAAGAAGATCCAGACAACATGATGCGCATGCTTCGTTTTAAAGCCTTATTTTTTTATTATTATTTATTATCAATTTAAGTATGTTACCTTAAAGGAAAAAAAAGCAAAAAATAAGTATTTATAGTGATATAATTATTAATAATATTAAATATTAATATAATAATTAAGTAGTTTTTTTACAAGTAATAAGATTTATAAGTAAATTACTAAAAAGGAAATATGTATATTGTTTAAGCATATAGTATATACCTAAATATAGTATTAGATGTATACACAGTAGAGTTAGTTTACAAATACTTTTATCATTCTTTTCCCTCGAAACAAGCGTCAACTCGCTTATCGAGTATTTAATATTTATTATTTTTAGTAGATTTAATCTTCAGTGAAGAAAATGTATGTATGTTATATTATCTATAATAAATATTATTATTATTATTATTATTATTATATATGCATTGCGCATGCAGTCCTATGTTTACAGTAACGCCATAAAACTTGAATTTTTGGAGAGTAACTTCATAATTATGTAGTGGCAAACCTGTTTTTTACTGTCAGATATGCGCTCTTGCGATTTCAACTAACAATTATTACAAAAATCAAAATAAATCGATCACTTAAAATCATGCTGACATAGCATTACGTTTATTTACTAACTAATCTTATTTTAAACTACAAAAGATGTTGAAATGTTTGCCTTCTTCAATGCACAGTGCAACACGTCTGTTCATGTTATCAAACACTTTCTGTAGAAGGTGAGGTGTAACGTTATCACATTCTTTCACAACTTTTGTTGTAAATCTTCTAGAGTATATGCAGCGGTGTCTTAAGAATGGTGTTTAACCATGAGCCACATAGGGTCGGGCATTATCCTGCTGAAAGTAACCGTATTGCAGTTCCTTGTCATCGACTTGATCGATAAACCAATTCAGAATGGTGTTCTAGTATCTTTTGGTAGTGATAGCCTCTTCAAAAAAATGAGACCGACCAATATCCTTCGCAAAAGAGCTAGTCAAATGACGCTTTTGTGCCAATTTGGCATTTGAGATGTTACTGTTATGTTCTTATAAGATACCCTTCGACAACGTTCATTAATATAAAAGACGAGAAAAAACAATTTTCATAGCTATGAAGGACTACCATGAACCTACGAGCCTTGAATTATGGAGTAATCATGCAAACTATTAATATATCGAGACTGGCTAAACCTAAGGGCTAAACAATTGGGACGCACCTATACTTTCGGATTAAAAATCGCACTTTTTATCATGCAAAATAAGGCAGATATGAGCATTTAGAAAAATCTTAATAACGACGTTTCTACCAATACAACCGGGGCGTCGGCGTCGGCGTCGGAGTGGCGATGTTCTGTCTAATGCATTCCTAACTGGTAGCAACTACGTCATCACCCCACAGGACAACATGTTTACAAGCGTTTCTCTTGTAACGATATGTATTTTAAACAGACCATTTTGACAAATCAATTTCTTTTATTTTTGACTATTTATAACCTGCTAAATAAAATAAAATACTACATAAATAACCCAAATACACCTCAATGACTTAAGGGGGCCTCTAACAGCCATCATGTAGGGCATGTGAAAGAGGAGATCTGTAACGAAAAAAAAAGATTTTTACACACCCATTGTTGAGGTATGTTAATGAGATATTTTGTAATATCGCAGTAATGTTGCACAATTTTTTTAATATTGCATAAATATTATAGAAATATTGGTTTTAATTGCAACATAAATATTGAAAAATATTACACTCAGTGCAGTCAAATTAAAAAATAGCGTAGGAAAGTTCAGTTGAAGTCATTGGATTTTTACATAAGTCTTCCTTGAGGGCTGTTAAATAACCTCCTAAAAGCCACCGCCTGTAGGTGGTGAGCTCGAAGAGATAATGAGGGTTAACCACGCACGTTTGAAAGTCCATTGGTTCTCCTTTCCAAAAGGACCATACTTATCATGGTTATTATACAGGGTATGGTTTTATCAGCTCTTAATGTGAATACTGCATGTTATTTAAATCTCCGAAAATACGCTATATCATTTCTGGATAAACCGGAAGTGGGCAAAAAACGGCTACTCAGAAAAAACTTAAAAAACTAAGAAGCAGACTGGCGAACATCGCATTACATTATCTCAGTTAGTTCAAAAGCTATATAGGTATATAAAGAGTCAAGATATAACGGGACACTCGGTATAATTCCACATGAATACAACACAACATTATTACTTATGTTAACCAAAACAAAAAAAAATATACACAAAAAATGATGTTACCAAGGCTGTACGTGTTAAAAATCTATATACCGAAGTATGAATTTTTCCTGCTTTCCGTACTGTGTAACTCCAAAACTGTTAATTATAGAGCATTGTAGCCACAGAGACTTTTGATCAGAATAATGTAAACTAACACGTATCACAATTTCAGCTAATTTGACCAGTATCCAATATCCGTAAGAAACGCGTGGGGTTCTTTGCACAACGGCACTCATTAGGCTTGGTGCGGCCCTTTACACAATATCCCGCAATCTGCATCAGTTAATGATTTACTAATATTGTTAATGCTAGTTGTTAGGCTAATTCTTATGCATTTTCTGTTACATGCTTATTGAAAATAATTATTAAGATTGTTTGATTAAAAAAGTAAAAATTCTAATAAAACGAACAAATAAATAATAATAATAATAATAATGTTTATTTAGTTCAAAAAGCGTATACATTGTAAAGAAAAGATTTACTAAATAAACAGGAAGACTCACTGAAGCTATTCCTACAAGTAGGCGTTGCTTGTACGTGATATATTAGTATGAATATTACTTAGTATTAATATTAGTACCTATAAATTACAAGCAATTAATATAACAATACAAATACTAACAGAATTTACAAAATAAAAAACGAGACTACATTTATATTAAAGAACATTTATGTATGTATGTAATAACATCTATCTAGATAGTTTCTGTAATTGACTAGTCCGGGTTAATTACGAGAATAGTGAAATGACAAAGCCTTGAAAACGTTTAAAGTAAGTAGATTTTTTTTTATGTATATTGGAATGTTTCATTATTGATTATTGATTATATTAGCAAAAAATCCTGTGCTTTTAGAAGCGATCCACTCTTTTAGTTTATATGTGTAATTATACCTTTTAAAGTTTTTTATTTTTTTCAGGTTTTCAGGAATATGATTGAATAATTTAGGTCCCAAATAACTGATGCAACGCTGAAAAATGATTTTATTATGTTTAGGTAAGATAGCATAGTTGTGTTCTTTAATCCTTGTGTTGTGTATATGCGTTAGTTTATCTACTTTAATTTTATTTAGATAAATATTTATTAAGATTTTATAACAAAATATTTTACGAATACACAGAAACTTGCTATCTCTAAATAATAGTTCACTGGGATATCTTAGGTTTTTGCCATATATTATCCTTATTAGCCATTTTTGCATAATATTTAAGGAATATAGATAACTGTCACGTACTCCTCCCCATCCTAAAATTCCATAAGAAAGTTGCGTATATTTTCTTGAAAGTTATCTGGTTCGGGAATAATTTCCGCAAAATGTTTTCCTAAATCAGTGTAATAATCAACAAATTCATTGGATATCTCTAAGTTATTGCTTGTTTGTTCGCCATTTTGATTAGTAATACAGTTTATATCTGTTTTAGGATTAGATTTATTGCATATGATGTTTACAGATTCCCAGAGACCTTTGGTGTTGCTCCTATTCTTAGCTACTAATTTTTGAACGTAATTTTTCTTTGATATTTGAATTAGTTTAGTTAATTTATTTTTATATATTTTGTACCTGTTTTGTAAATTGAAATTGTTAGGATACATTTTTAGATACCTATAGAGAGCATTTTTTTCATTTATAGATTTAATTAATGAAGGGGTTATCCACGGTTTTATACATCTTTGTTTTTGTGTCATGTTTATACTGTTAGTATTTAAGTTTATGTATGTTTGGAGTTTTTGAATAAAATATTCAGTCATTTTGTCAACATTTGTTTCAGTATATATTTCTACCCAATTTTCTTTTTGTAGATCAGATATAAGTGTTTTGTAATTAATATATTTTTTGTTGACATTAAATTGTTCTTTATTATTTCTTAAATTATTGAAATTATTAATACTTAATGCGATTGGGGAGTGATCGGTAATGTCATAGTTTCTAAATATAAATGTTTGTATATGGTTCGCTATATCTGTTGGACAATTTACAAAAAAGTGATCAAGACATGTTTTACTAGCCGGGCGCGTGTATTCGTTAATATAAGATGTAAATCCATAGGTGTTCATTACATTTTTATACTCTTCTGCAAATTCTTCGTCCTCTAAAATATTTATGTTGATATCACCTACAAAGACATGAATATCTGATTTATTTATACCACGTAAGTATTTTAGCAGTCCACTATTAAACGTTATTGGGCAAGTACTTGGCGATCTGTATATGGCAGTTATAGTGACATTCTTTTTGTTAATTATAATTTTGAGCTCAATTAATTTTGTTATTCCCATTTGAACTATTTTAAATTTATGCTGAAAATTATCTTTTATATATACCATTACACCGTCATTTCTGTTCAAGTTTCCTGAATTGTAGATTAACGTATACCCTTTAATATTAAATAGGTTTACATCATTTTGTTGAAAAGTTTCTGTTAAGATTATTACCTCAAATTTTTCTAAACATTCAGATATAAACAACACAAAATTATCATAATTTTTCTGGCAACTTCTTATATTCAGATGTAAAATTTTGAAAGAATTTTTTAGGTTTTTAATTGAAATGTGAAATAAAAATATTTTTACTATTATTCCTCATCAGAAATTTAAAATCGTGTATTAGGATAGCAGAAAAGGCGGAGGGTGGTTTGCTGCTATCCTGATAGCTACATTTACATATTGGTTGCACCCGTATGTGGTAGACATTCATGACACAATCTGTAATATCATCATTAATAGTGCTACTAGTTAACAGATGGCGTCCAGTTGTTACAAATTTCAAAAATCTTTCAAATTCAAGTTTGTTAAAAGTTAAATATTATTTTAAGTTATTTTATAACAATTTAACAATAACAATTATAACAATAAATTGTACAGGAAACATATGCACTTCCTCTTAAAGCCAAAAGACAATTTGAATGTAAAATATGTAATTATAGATGTTCATTAAAAGGAAATCTCAAAAAACACATGCTTACTCACAGCGGCGAAAAGCCATTTAAATGTACTTTATGTTATTATAAATGTTCATTAAAAAGTATCCTCAATAGACACATGCTTACTCACAGTAGTGAGAAACCGTTTGAGTGTAATTTGTGTAGTTGCAGGTTTTTACGAAAAAACCATCTTGAACAACACCTGTTTATTCATGATACTGATAAACCATTTACGTGTAATCTATGTGATTATAGATGCTCACGAAAAGGTAGCCTCAAAACACATATGCACATTCATAATGGTTTGAAACCGTTTGAATGTAAATTATGCAGTTATAAATTTTCATTGAAAAGTAAACTCAAAAGGCACATAGTTAGTCATAGTGGTGAGAAACCATTTGAATGCAGTTTATGTGGTCATAAATGTTCACAAAAAAACGATCTCAAAAGACATATTCTCATTCATGATAATAAGAAACCATTTGGATGTAGTTTATGTGATTATAGAAGTTCACAAAAAAGTAATCTTAAAGCACATGTGCTCACTCATAGTGGCGAGAAATCATTTCAATGTAATATATGTAATGTAAAATATTCAGCACAGTCCACTATCAAGAGACACTTGCTCACTCATAGTGGTGAGCAATCATTCGAGTGTTGTTTATGTGATTATAAATGTTCACAAAAGGGTAATCTTAAAAGACATATTTCTACTCACAATAGTGAGCTGCATTTGAATGTAATTTATGTGATTATAAATGTTCACAAAAATGTTACCTCAAGAGACATATGGTCATTCGTAGAGGTGAGCAGCCTTTTGAATGTAGTTTATGTAATTATAAATGTTCACAGAAAAATGATCTCAAAAAACACATTCTCATTCATAGTAATGAGAAACCATTCAATTGCTGTTTATGTGATTATAAATGTTCACAAAAAAGTCATCTGAAAGTACACATGCTCACTCATAGTGATGAGAAGTCGTGTGAATGTAATGAATGCAATTTTAAGTGTTCGGTGCAGTCTACTCTCAAGACCCACCTTCTCACTCATAGCGATGGTCAACCATTTGAATGTAATTTATGTGAATATAAATGTTTACAAAAGCGTTATCTTAAGAGACACATGCTCAGTCATAGTGGTGAGCAACCTTTTGTTTGTAATTTACGTGATTATAAATCTTCACAGAAATCTAGACTCGCAAAACACATAGTCACTCATAGTAGTGAGACACGATTAGAATGTAATATACATGAAGAAATTTAAATTGCATGTTGAGCAAGCAATAAAAATAGACACAAGTGTGTGTAACCTACCAAGAACATATTTAGGGTTTCCACGCATCTAAATTTGGTAAGACAGTCCTTCATTTGAACAATTTGTCATTCAACTGATGATATTGATCAATTCCTAGAAAACCTAAGCGTCATAGTTGATCAATGAGCAAATGGTACAATTTTTCGGTCTGTTTCCTGTGAGGTAGTTTGTAAGATATAGGTTTATTGGACGAAATAAGAAAATTGGAAGGTTTGGTGTTTCTGATCAGATGATGGAGAATTATTGGTGTTCTTCAAATAAAAAAATGGTAGATTCAAAACAATTTTACATTTGCTCAGTCTGGCAATTGTAAATAATAAATTATTTTGCTTATTATAATATATATTAGCAAACACCATCGGTTCTTCTAACCTTTAAAAATGTAATTCACTTAATTAATATAATAATAACATGGGTACAAACCTTAAAATTGTTTTCATAGCAAAAGAGAGCTGCTTTTATGCCAGGTGTTTTCTTCGCTTCAACTAACAATATGCACCGCATAGTGGCGCTAGCTATCAGGATCACTCTGTAGCATACAAACCCTGAACAAGCTCGTTATATTATATATGGATGTTTAATAAGTGTAATAAACTTTTCATTCCTTTAATTGTATTTTATTCTACATTTTGATTTTCAAAAGGTGGCAACCGTAAAACTATTCATTAATATTTTGAGTTGTTTTAAATGTACAATAAAATTATTTAAATAAGAAATACAAAATACTGAGTTTCTTTATTTACTCAAACAATAAATAGTTTCCATAGAACAGCAATTTAAAGCAGTCACTGCAAGAGATGGTCAACATGACAGTTTCATGCTAGACGCTAGACAACGCGGTCGCTCTAACTCTTAAAACCAATTGCACTTCAATGCATGTTCGTAGCTCAGGAGAGTTGTTTTTTTTTGTTAAATAAGCGACTCGACTGCCAGGGTCATTTGTCGCTTTTGCTACAAAATATCACTGATATAAATGGTCAGTAATAAGTAACAAATCGGTACGAACAATAAATATAAATAACAAATTACTACAACAATAGACACAATTAGCACGAACGAAAATATATAATAGGATACCATGCAAAACATTGATAAAACTATAAAAAAAGTATATAAATAGGTAAAATAGATAAAACTGGCTAATATAAGTTTTGTAAGTAAATAAACATAATTCGAATATATAAAATATCACAGATAATAGTTTTTATCACAGATAATAGTTTTTATCACAGACTAATAAGTTTTACAGTTTAGAAATTAGGTTTGTAGAACGTAGATATTTTAGTAACTTTAAAATACTTTCTTTATTATTGTTCAAAATTTCTGGTAGAGTATCAGATAAACCACAAGTTCTTCTCTGGTTGGTGTATTCATTACATTCGATAAGGATGTGTTCGACAGTAAATGGAGTTATACACGTGGGACAATTAGGCCTACTTCCCTCTGTTAATAGAAAGGTAGAAGTTAATCGGGTGTGACCTATTCTTAATCGACTTATTATTGCTTGTTCCATACGTGTAAGTGTAATCTCAGATTGTTGTAACTTGACACTCGGTTTTATATCTTTTAGAGCGGTAGTCTTTGTATTCCACGACGCTTGCCACTGAAGTTCTGATTTTTGCTTTATGTATGTTCTTGCGTCTTTTGGGCAAATCACATTTACATCATTCTGAATCCGAGCTGCTGCAGATTTTGCAGCTTGATCTGCTTTCTCATTTCCAGAGATGCCAATGTGACTTGGTATCCATATCCACACTATCTGTTTGCCTTCACTTATTAGTTTTGATAGTAAGGTGTGTATGTCTTGTACTATAGCTTCGTTGTTAAATTTGTTACTTATTGCTAACAGAGAAGACAAAGAATCTGTGCAAATTACATGAATATCGGACGTTGATTCTCGGCATATACTTAACGCTTGCAATAAAGCATATATTTCGCATGTAAAAACACTTACAGTATGTGGAAGTGACCATGTAGATATATTATTGCCGTTGACTACGGCGCACCCCGCTCCTGACTCTGTTTTAGACCCATCGGTATAAAATACGTTGCACTGACCGTATGTATCGAGAATATTTAAAACGTCCATTTTAATGACGTTACCAGCTGTTTCAGATTTATTATATTTCCGAAGATCGAAACGAATATCTATTGCTGGTACGGTCCATGGCGAAGTTTTGGGGTAGGCATTTAAATATAAACCAGCTTCGGGGATTTCCCATGCCCTAGAAGTGACGATGGATCTAACGGTCGCCGGTCTAGTACGCGTATCCTGTACTTGATAGAGGTCCAATAGAGCGCTGCTGACTAAGGACGATCGAATATGGTTATGCGTGCGATATAATGCCGCTACACGATAGTTCAATAGTAACCTTTGACGGCGTAGCCATAAAGGCTCTAACTCAGATTCTACGCATAAACTGTCTGCTGGGCTTGTTACAAAGGCCCCCATTATATAGCGTAGTCCCATGTTATGTATTGTGTTTAAAATACTCAAACGGGGTGGTCTGGCAGAGGAATATACCACACAACCATAGTCGACTCGAGATAGAACCAAAGATCTGTACAGCATCAGCAGTGTCTGTTGGTCAGATCCCCAGTTTAGGTTTGACAAGCATCTAAGTATATTTAAGATACTATTACAACGTGCTTTCAGTTTACTGATGTGTAGCGTCCAGGTAAGTTTAGAGTCAAATATTAGGCCGAAATAACAAAAATTATCTACGTTTTTAATAGGTACCGAATTCATCTGAAAGTTGTGTTCCTGTTGACAGGTGCTTCGTTTGCGACAGAAATGTAGCGAGACCGTTTTCTCAGTTGAAATTTGAAGACCTCTATTAGTGGCCTCCGAGGATAGCATAGAGAGTGCATTTTGTAAAATTTCTTCAATATTGTTGAAAGATTGTCCAAAAGTAAATATTACGATATCATCTGCGTAGGCACAGTATCGAACAGTTGTGTCGATGGATTCTAACAGTCCTTGTATCGCTATTATAAACAGAGTGGCACTTAGCGAGGAACCTTGTGGAGTCCCGTTTTTAATATTATAATTTTCAGATAAAACATTGCCAACTCTGACTCTAATGACTCTGTTGTCAAGGAACGACTTTACGAATTTAGGTAAGTATCCTTTTATTCCCCATTTATTTAGTTGTTCTAATATTGTACTGTGCCTGGCAGTATCAAATGCACTTTTCAAATCTATAAAAATGGCTGTTAGGTGAAGACCTGCAAGAAAACTTCCTTGAACAGCATTTTCAATATACACTAACGCATCTGTCGTAGAGTGTTCTCTACGGAATGCGAATTGATACTTGCTTAACAATTTTCTAGATTCAAGCAGCCATGATAATCTATTGGTAACCATCCGTTCCATTAATTTACAGATGCAACTTGTAAGAGAGATTGGTCTAAAGCTTGATGGGCTTGTTGGTATTTTTCCTGGCTTCAATATGGGGATTATAGTGGCTTCTTTCCACGATTCTGGTAAAATACCAGTTTTCCATATGTTATTATATATATTTAACAAACCAATTTTTGCGTTTTCAGATAGATGCTGAAGAAATGCATTTACGACACCATCACTGCCTGGTGCTGTGTTGTTGCTTTTTCCAAGTGCCTCGTTTAGTTCGTCAATACAAAAGAGACGGTTGTATTCATGTTCTTGCGGTGTATTGAAATCTATGAAATCATCCTCGTTATTGACTTGAGCTGCCTCTATATTGCACAACTGTGCAAAATGCTGCGCTAGATGGTTAGCAACATCTTGTTGATCACTTATGATTTCATCATTTATATTTAAAGTAATATTGAAGCAACTACGGTTTCCAGCAATGGCTCGTATTCGTTTCCACACTTCACCAACATCAGTAGAAGTGGAAATACTAGACACATATTCCTGCCACGATTTCTTTTTCGCTGCTTGGATGGTTTTCCGGCATTTTGCCCGAGCTCTTTTAAAGTTTATTAAGTTGTCAATAGTAGTGTTTCTTTTTAGAAGATTGAGTGCTCGTTTCTTTTCAGCAACAAGAGACCGGATTTGCTCGTTCCACCATGGAACTACTCGTCTGTGTGGAATACTTTTTGTTTTTGGGACATGTACTGTTGCTGCTTCTACTATGAAATTGGTGATGTCGGGCATCGTTAATTCTGTATTAGATGAGGCCATCAACGTGTCTACACATTCTTTATATGCATTCCAATCAGCTTTGTTTAAAATCCATTTTTGTGGAATTGCCGTGGGAGCGTTGACAGAACTAGGTTTTTTAATAATAATCGGAAAATGATCACTAAAGTGTAGATCTGGGTCCGTAGAAAAAACTAAAGTTGTCGATAAAGATGGAGTGCAGAGAGTTAAATCGATAGCACTGAACTGTCCAGTCGATACATCGAAGTGTGTTGGATTACCATTATTAAGAAGACATATATCCAGTCTGTCAACTAGGTCCTCAACAGCCCTACCCTGTCTATCGTTTTTATAAGACCCCCACGTGATGCTGTGTGAGTTAAAATCCCCACAAATTACATAGGGATGGGGTAACTGACTGACCAGATCTTCGAACTCCTCAGTACTCCATGGTGCGCTTGGGAAATATATATTACAGATAGTAAGAGGCTTTGGATAAGTTATACGCATTGCGATGGCTTGCAGTTCGGTGTTAAGTAACAAGTTGCTGCAAGGTATATTTTCTTTTATGAGCATGGCAACGCCTCCATGAGCACGTTCTCCATCTGTAGCATCCTTTCGTAGTAGAAAATAGTTCTTTAGTTCGTAGTTCTGATTGTAATTAAATTTAGTTTCTTGTATGCAGAGGCAGTCAGGGTTATATTTTGAAACTAATAATTGAATTGAACTTAATTTGTTAAAAAATCCACGACAATTCCACTGTAAGATAAATGTATTATAATCCATTGTAGATAAATATTTTAAGATGTACCTCTACGGGGTTTGCCTTTCGGCCAGCCTCGTTTTTTCTTTTTTACTTTATTTAATATCGTCGGTTCGATGGACTCCAGGCTTGATTCGATAGTTCGTTCATCTTCTGTATTATTACTTAGTTGTGAAAGTTTCCTTTTATCTTTTACACCAGTGTTAGCATCAATTACTGTACTTGTAGAAGCTGTTACTATAGTTGAATTTACTTTAGGAGTAGATATTTGACTATTATTTCTCTCTTCATCACTGCTGGCGATTTCGGAGGTAGTAGTTCTTCTTACTAAGAGAGCATTAGTTAGCTTTGCCAGTTCTTTTTTAATAATACCTCTAATTTCAGGAATTAGTGTACGTAAAGGATCTGCTTCTAATTGGGTGGTAACTTGAGCATACACAGTAAAAAATGGAGTGTTAACTTTTACACTCAAATAACACCCAGAGTGGTTCCTATTTATCCACACTGATGAGTGTAAATAACATTGGTCTTAAAAGTGGTAAAATATATAACAACTTTAACCTTCAATGCAGGTTAAAGTCATGGACACTGAGTGTAAAAATGACAACCATATTGTTGTGTGAGAAAACATTTGTTGAGTGTAAAGTATGCACGAACTGAGTGTTAATTTCCCATTCTTTTAGTGTAAAAATTATTGCTTATAATGGTAAGGAACATTTTTTTAATGGAAAAGGAACTAATTATAGTGGTTACAATCATTTATTGGAGTGTACAAAAAGAAAAAAGTAAAAAATAATGCACACAAATATTAGTTTTATTTTAAAACAAAATGTAAAATATAAATACATTCTAAATCTAAATAATCCAATGTAAATACATACTGTGATGATTTTCCTTCATTATTTGATAATCATGAATTCTTAATTTTGTTACCCAATGTAAAAATGTTCAAAGTTGACTGTTTGTGTTTATCATTTGTAATTATGAGTTTCTGTAATTAAAGTTTTATTAAAATTATTTACACATTCTAATTTACATTACAAACCTTACCTGTAATTATAGAAACGACATTTAATGTCACTAATCACAATGTCAGTAATCACATGTTAATAATCACACGTTTTATAAACACATGTGCGCCATCTTTTTAAGCTGAGTTCGGCCGTCTCCAAGTACCGACCTACTATACCGACATATATACTTCATCACATATATACTTATGTAGGTACTACATAGCAGGAACCAGAAACGGTTTTACACTTAAATGGTTCTTTGTAAACCAAAAATCTGAAAATAATTTTATCTATTATTTATCCATAATTCACGTAAACATTATTATTTATATTTATGCATAATGATGATTGAAATTACAAAGGATCAACATGGCTGCTAAAACTCTTACATAAGAAAGAGCTGAATAGACACAACCAGGACTGGAAATTATAATTTTAAAATCTTACCTAATTGCACAATATCGTAGAAAGATGCATCCTCTTCTATTTTAGCATATTTACTTTATTGGCTAGTTGAATCTTAAAAATCATTGTGACTTTCAAAGACAACTAACTACATTCAAACACAAACAGTAAATAAAAGTCTCACGTCCAATCGTTATTATTCGCGTTGGAGATGAATGTTCGGTGGATGACACTCGCGAGGGTTAAATCGGTTTTGTTGGCAATCTCATTAACACTCTTTACTGCTGTTAACATGCTAGAATAGTGAAATACATTTTCTGAAAGATGACTCTTACACTAACGAGAATATCTTTACCAAATTCAAATGATTTGTACACCAAAAACATTATTTTTACCCATTTTTTTAAATTAAGATAACACTCATAAGAAAATTGTTGCTGCGTGTTAATTTTGGTTGTTAATTTCATTCACATGAGTGTAGAAATTCACACTCAGATATTTCACCACACCAAATATGTTTTTCACCACCACTGCATTTTTTACTGTGTAGGATCGGGATGGGACAGTGAAGGAATTAGACATACGTTTTGCTTCCGTATATGATACCCTATGAACAGTTTTAATTTCCTGTATTCGCATCTCTTGCTTGAATACCGGACATGACCTTGATGTCGCAGAATGATTATCTTTACAGTTAGGGCAGCTAAAGGGTTGCGTACAAGGTTCACCTCTATGTGAGGGATTACCACAGATACATAATTCAGATTTATCACAACCAGAGGATACATGACCAAACGACTGACACCTATAACAACGGACAGGAGGGGGTATATAGGGTCTTACATTTAAATGGTAAAAGGCTGCGATAATGCTTCTCGGTAACTTAGGTGTGTTAAACGTAAGGATATGATTAGGAGTATCGACAAGTTCTCCATTCCTCCTGCTTTTAATTCGTTTAACTTCTATAACACCTTCATGTTTTAAACCCTCTTTTATCTCTTCCAACGTGCAATTTAGGAAATCCCGACAGTAAACTACTCCTTTAGATGTATTCAGTGACATATGAGGATACACTTTAACCTCATAATCACCAAAGCGGGAAACTTCTAACAATCTCTGCGATTGAGCGTTAGATACAGTCTCTATCAATATCATGCCTTGTATTCTCTTAACTATCTTGCATTGCAGTTGATTATTGAAGAACGTAGATGTGTTATTGTTTGTTGTATATCTTTATTCAAAAATAACAGTTACTAACCGAAATAAATTTATTCTTGGTTAAATACAATTAATATAATAGTTAACAGTGTGTAAATTTAAATTAATTTTTAATATAATAAAATTTAAAAGTGTTAAATTTCTAAATATAAGAATTATTAAAAATGAGTATCTGTAATGTGTGTAGTACTCGTGTCTTATCATCACGGCCTCGCATTCAATGTCAGGTTTGTATGAATGAATATCATTTAAAATGCGTGAACAGTGGCGGCGAGAAATTTAATGAGGAAGATCCGTGGACCTGTTTGGTCTGTATTAAATCTGGCAATAAGTCTAAACAATTGCACGCTGAAAATATTGAACCTACCCTTTTTGATATAATGAAACAAATAAAATTATTGGGAGATTCCCTTAATTCTTGTCATGATCAACTGACAGAGGTAAAGGCTCACCTGGAAAACCAGGATAAAATCATTCAAACCTACATTACTAAGATCGATGAACTAAAGACCACAAATAAGAATTTACAAGAAGAAAATAACTTGCTTAAAAGTCAACTTAATGATTTAGAACAATATTCTCGACTAAATGCCTTAGAAATATATGGAATGCCCGAACCAAAAGACGAGAACATTTTAACCACAGTACAAGCCATAGGAAGAGCTCTTCAAGTTAAACTAGAATCAAACATGGTAGATGCATGTCATCGATTAAAAAGAAATCCTCTAAAGCCTCAAGAACATAGAGGAATTATAGTCAAATTCATAAGTCGACTTCATAAGGAGGAATTCCTACGAGCCAGAAGAACTAAGCGAAACCTCAATACCTCTCATTTTGTAGATGACCTACCCTATATCAAGAATCATTCACAATCAAATATTTATATCAATGAGTCTCTTACTAGGAATAATCGAATTCTATTGTCCCAGTGTCGTGATTTTCAGAAGAAAAATGCCGTTAAGTATGTATGGGTACGCAACGGGAAGATAATGATGCGAAAAACCGATCGTTCACAAGTGTATATAATAAAATCTATAAATGATTTACCCGATGTCCATTGATAAAGAATCAGTTCAATTGAAAATAGTATATCAAAATGTAAGGGGTTTAAACACGAAATGTAATAGTTTTTATTTAAACGTTGTGGGGTCGGACTTTGACATTTATGGAATTACGGAAACCTGGTTGCAGCCAAATGTATTTGATGGTGAATTATTTCCAGACAATTACTTTGTTTTTCGGAAATCAAGAAATCTGGAGTTAAATAAAGCTTCTGGTGGGGGTGTGCTGATCGCGGCGAAAAATATATACAACTGTAAACAGGTACCATTCTTGGATTCTCCAAATAATTTGCTTTATGAGAGTGTAGGAGTTAAAATTAAATTTGCTAATGTAACATATTATATATCAGTGGTATATATTCCACCAAGATCAGCTGCAGCATGCTATGAAGAGTTTTTTAGTTGTTTCGAAAGAAATTTGGATAAATTTGAGCAAGATTCTAAATTATTAATTTTAGGCGATTTCAATATTCCGCATGTACTTATTAACAATATTGCTGTCACGATTCATAATGATTATAATAATAGTCTGTTATATAATTTTTCAAATTTTATGGAGTTACAACAATTTAACGTTATTCCTAATGTGAATGGTAGGATCTTAGATCTTGTGTTAACTAATACAAAAGTTGGTGTACTTAGATGTGAAACTCCTTTGGTAGCGGAAGACAATAGTCATCCCACATTATATTTTGAAGTCACTGTTCAAATAAGAATGTCTTCCAATACCTTCGGTGGCGTACAGTATAACTTTAAAAGAGCAAATTTTTTAAATCTATATTATGGTTTTCGTGATATTGATTGGGACTTTGAAAATATCACTGATGTGAATCAAATAATAACACAACTTTATACAAAAATTTATCAAACACTTGATCAGTGTGTTCCAAAGGTTCATTCTAAAAAATGTGTATACCCTGTTTGGTTTACTTCAGAGATAATAAAAAATATCAAAAGAAAAGAGAAGTGCAGAAAGAAATTTAAAAAGACAAATAATATAGAACATATAAATGAATTTAAGTCCTTAAGGAAAAAAATTAAACAAGATATTACATCAGCTTATAGGAAATATGTCGTGGAAGTTGAAAATAATATAAACGTTGATAGTAAACATTTTTTCTCGTTTGTAAAATCCTCGCGACGAAATAACTCGCATATAGATAACAGAATGTTTTATAATGGTATTCCGCTAGAAAGTAGGGAAGATGTTGCAAATGGGTTTGCTAATTATTTTAAGTCGGTATATCGTAGTGATAAGCCTAGTTACAACATGACTGAGTACAAAGCAGATACCAGTATTTTACCAATTCTTACACTATCCACAATCACGCAAACAGATGTTCGGGAGGCTATTTCAAAATTAAAGCCAAAGAAATCAGTTGGTCCGGATGGTTTACCTCCATACATAATTAAGGGGTGTTCCGATTTTTTTGTGAAACCGTTGACTGATATATTTAATTTAATACTGCGTACATCTGTCTTTCCTGCAGAGTGGAGGTTGACCAAGGTATGTCCTATTTATAAATCCGGAGATTCCTCCGACGTAACTAATTAGTGGCTTTACTTTCATCACCTTGTAAAATTTTCGAAACAGTTCTTCACAAACACTATTTTAATCATATAAAAACACAAATAACCTCTAATCAACATGGATTCATGCCAGCACGTTCAGTGTCCACTAACTTAATTCAATTCACACAAGAACTGATCGAATCAATCGATAACGGCCATCAAGTAGACGTCATATATACCGACTTTGCAAAGGCTTTCGATCGCGTTGATCATGACATTCTGTTAAAAAAATTGCATACTTACGGTTTTTCGGATTCATTGTTGGAACTAATGATCTCTTATTTACAAGAACGAAGGCAATATGTAGTTTTTAATAGTACAGCGTCTCCCAAATTTGAAGCCTTATCTGGTGTACCTCAAGGTTCCAACCTAGGCCCGCTACTATTTCTAATAATTATAAATGATCTTCCTACAAAAATTTCGTTTTCCAATTGGCAACTTTTTGCAGATGATTTTAAAATATATAAAACAATCAAATCATTGTCAGATTGTAGCGATCTCCAGAACGATTTAAACGAAGTACACCATTGGTCTATAAATAATAATCTTGCCTTCAACATTAGCAAATGTTTTGTTGTGACATTTCATAGGAAGGTTACAGTACAAATTAATAATTATAGCTTAAACAATTCTATTCTTAAAAGACAGGAACATGCCAAAGACTTAGGTGTGATATTCGATTCTAGACTAACATTTACCAACCATATAACACAGAGAATAAATAAAGCTAATCAAATGCTGGGATTTATTTTTAGAAATTCAAAATCATTTTCAAACATTACTTCATTTATATCACTTTATAACGCTTTTGTACGATGTCATCTTGAATATGCTACAGGTGTGTGGTCGCCTTTATACTGTGTCCATAAGAACTCAATAGAAATGGTCCAAAAGAAATTCTTGCGATTTTTATACTGTAAACGATATGGACAATACTCATATGATATACCATCTTCTGTATTGCGCCAAGAATTTAATGTAGTCTCATTAGAGAATAGACGAAAGTTCTCTGATGCAATATTTATCTTTAAAGTGATTAAAGGTCTGGTAGATGCGCCACACATACTACAGAACTTAAGTTTCAAAGTTCCCCAATATAATTCTAGAACTTCTGAGGTATTTTACATAGGCCGCTACAGAGCTAACTACAGGATAAATTCTCCGTTAAATCGAATGTGTAGTTTGATAAACCAAATGACCGATTGTGACATCTTTGCCACCTGCATTAATAAATTTAAAAAATATCTTAGATGCCAATTGTTTCGTTACGAGGAATTACCTCAATCACCTCAATGACTTAATTCTCAAACACTCTTGTTTTTCTCACTCATTTTAAACATGTTTTTAAGTTTACTTAGTTTATGAGTTTAAGTTTACTGTACCATTTCGTTGTTGGCTATTATAGTATGTTCCTAGGATAACTGCTTTATTTTTGTTATTATTACTATTATTATTATTATATTCTTTCTATGTTACTTAATTAATATTGATATGTTGTATATCATAGTATGTTTCTAGGATAATTGCTTTAGTTTTGTTATTATTAACATTATTATATTCTTTCTTTATTACTTAATACTTAAGTTATTTAATATTTATTTATATTAGTACTTAATTTTTATTATTATTTTGTGTTATATCTGCGTTTCTTTAAAGTAATTTAGTCTTGTGACCTGTAAATGGAAATGTATTTCTGTTGGTCACAATGAATAAATAAATAAATAAATCTTCGTTCTACCTATAAGTCCGTAGATAACCTTTGATATAACAAAAGGACTAGTCGTAGCAAAGTCACCTTCTTTTTTCTCCATGACTAGGAACCGGGGAGAAGAATCCACCGTCTCACTGAGCCTAACAGGACTTTTAATTGGGGGAAAATCTAAACTGGTAGGGGTTGGGATTGGGGAATTGAATGGGATTTGGGTAAAGGGGGTGGAGCCGGGAAACTCCGTTGCTTCAAGGGGGCACTTTTGAAACGTTGTTTGTTTTATCATCATTCATCATCATAATTTTAATTTTGTTTAAGTATGTGTGTAAGTATAGTGTGTGTGTTTTCCAATCCATTAAGTGTTTGGCAGTTTAAGAAACCAGCAACAGCCAAAGGATTCCAAAGAACCCGACTCTGGTGGCCTCGACGGAGCCCCCCGCATTATACCGCAAGGTTCCCGGTCCAGGCGCCACCTGGCATTACGGCATAAGCGAGATTTTCGCAAGTTGATAGGGCAGCCAGGTCATGTTGGCTAGACCGACCCGGGCCCCTGTACTACCTTGCAGCCTGGGAGTGCACACCCCGGAACCCATATTGTGCGTTTTATAACGCGAAAATTTAATTTCACCCTTATCTGTTGTTTCAAGAACCCAGTAATGTTGCCAACCCACTTTGATTGAACCCATTTTTGTAACTGACGGTAAGCGACTGATGTGACTATTTAAACTATACCCCCACCACTTTTAAAACGTGTATTATAGATACCCTCTCTATACTCTTCTTTCAAAACTGGAGCGATTGCATTTTCCACGTAGCTTATTCGTCTCTGAAATCGTACCCTATCCCTTGCTATTATCTCCCATTGACTTCTGCGTGCTTGACGATGTGCATACTCCCATGTTAACATGTAATGCATTTTGTTTTTACTTTCATCAAATGTCACTAAACCACCCATTTAATCCGTCCTCTATTAAGTCATATGCAAAGTCCCTTAGATGTTGCGCAATGAGCTTTTTTACCAAACACTCATCACAAATCACACCTCTAATGAAGTCTTGACACAACTGCACGCGTTTTCTATATCGTTGTGTTAACTATTGACAATATTCTGGATTGAATATCCCCGTACCATGAACAGCTTCGTGTGCCGCATCCTCCTCTAGCGCTTCTAATTCACACCGTAGTTTCACCACAGCATTCAGTTTATCAATAGCTTTGCTTGATACGTCTTCACTGTTACGCGTCTCCATTGTATTTCACTACGTTACACCTAGACCATGTGTTCGTATATTCACCCGCCCCCCACCCTTTCCCCTCTTCATTCTTCCATTACGCAATACACCTTTTGACTTCCACATCCACTATTACCTTTTCTGGTAGATAATGGACAACTTCTAGCATTCCAAACACGTTCGGGATTTGCATCTTCATTAATGGTTCCAATATGTTTGTGATGTTCACTATGCAGTCACCCGGCGTGTCTACAACACCATCTATTATGCTATGGTAGAAATTGAAAAATTCCAAACCCTTCAGAAGGTTTAATCGATATGTTAGTAACGGTATTAACTGCCACAGCTCATATAAGGACTCCCACGCTAAATACAATTCATCATCTCCTGCATCAGTTATCTTTATGATTTTTGTTTTATCGTAATTTCTGTTAACACGCTCAAACGAGATAGTTTTTGTACCCATTTTCAAAGGAACCCCGACCTCTTCTCCTGCTTTAAAGTATTTATTAATGACTCCTTCATTGGTTATTAACGCGTTCCACTCCGTTTCATCAAACAGCATGCACTGATTCTGTACTCCAGCTACTTTTATTACAGGAGTGAATCCCAAATGAGCACATAATCCAACAAATACAACTTTACTTTTTGATTTGTTTAAATAAAACACTGATTGATTCACTAGCGGTGCCCATTTAGCATCCTTAGGAAGCTCGTTTGGAACCATCAACTGCTTTTCTAGAGCTTGCGCTTTCGCATTCTCAATTGATTTAGCGAGGCTTTCCATTGTAACACTGCACTGTACACTGCAACTGCAAACGCTTTACTCTTCCCATACATGCAACCTGCTATATATATATATATATATATATATATATATATATATATATATATATATATATATATATATATATATATATATATATATATATATATATATATATATATATATATATATATATATATATATATATATATATATATCTAAAGCTTGACCTTGAATGGTGTTTGATGACCTTGAAGAGTGGTCTTGAGTTCAAGGTCAAAACATTGTTGCCATACTGATGGCCTTGAGAATTCGGTGTTAACATATTGATGACCTTGAGAATGCGTTGTTGCCATACTGATGGCCTTGAGAATGCGGTGTTGACATATTGATGACCTTGAGAATGCGTTGTTGCCATATTGATGGCCTTGAGAATGCGGTGTTGACATATTGATGACCTTGAGAATGCGTTGTTGCCATATTGATGGCCTTGAGATTGCGGTGTTGCCATATTGTTGACCTTCAGAATGCGGTGTTGCCACGTTTACGTGACAGAGATAGATTCAAGGTCACCATGTGTTAGAGAGAGATAGGTTCAAGGTCAAGGTCAGGAATGGGGGGTTGTTCCAGAACTCTCAATTTTTTCCCTACTTCTAACCAATTATGGAAGATCATTAATGAAATAGGAAATTCACAAAAAGAGAAGAAAACAGTAAACTGTATCAAGGATACCAGTAATAATGAAATAATCAATCCAAAAGACATAGCAGACTACTTTAACTATACATTCATTAAAATGGGCGAAACACTGGCAAGAAACATAACATCTGACCCTAATTATCAACCTCTGACGCAAACATGACATAACAGTTTCGTTTTGCTCAGAACTGACAAAAATGAAATCAAAAACACAATTTCACAACTTAAGTGTAAGAAATCTCCTGGAAATGATAATATTCGACCCGAAGTATTAAAGCAAATCTCAATATACATTGAAGAACCACTAGCATATGCATTCAATAAATGCATAGACAGCGGAGTATGGCCAACTACCTTCAAAAAGAATATTGTAATACCTGTATTTAAAAAGGGTGATACTACTCTCCCTACCAACTACCGAACTATCTCCTTAATAACTTCTCTGTCAAAAGTCTTCGAAAAGCTAATCGAAAATGGTCTCCAAAATTTTTTAAGTAAACACAACTTGCTTTCACCACAACAATATGGATTCAGAAAACAACGATCAACTGAAGATGCTATACTGGAACTTACAAAAAAGATCTATAGTGCTCTGGATAACAGTAAACCTTGTTTATGTATATTCTTAGATCTTTCAAAGGCCTTCGACACAGTCAGCCATAGCTTACTACTTGAAACGCTAGAACAAATTGGTATAAGAGGAGTAGTGCGACAATTTTTTAAAAGTTACTTATCAGGTAGATCTCAATTTGTAAAAAATAACAAAACAATGGAGATAAAATATGGTGTTCCACAAGGATCAGTTTTAGGACCCGTACTGTTTAATGTGTATATAAACGGCCTTTTCTCTATTGAGAGTAAAGGAGAAATAATGGGATTCGCTGACGATACTGCCATTTTCTACTCTGAGGACACGTGGCAAACCTTAAAAGAAACAGTAGAATCAGATTTCCCAAAAATCAAAGATTGGCTAAATTAATTATAGACTATTGACATTAAATGTGGACAAAACTCACTACCTACCCTTCCACTGCAATTCATCTTCAGCACCTTCTTTCAACACATTACATTTTTCCACGAATATCCTAAAGTATACAATTAAATCAGTCACCAATACCAAGTACCTGGGAATATATTTTGACCAATATATGAGGTGGGATATCCACATTCAATTTACTTGTAATAAACTACGAATGATGTTGCCAAGATTTCGATTCCTTACCACGATTTTGACTTACAAGCAGCTAAAACTCCTTTATCAAGCACTGGTTGAAAGTCACCTCCGATACGGACTTATAGGATAGGGTGGTGCCTTAAAGACACACCTGAATTCTTTAGAGGTTATCCAGAAAAGACTTTTGAAAACAATCCTGAAAAAAGATTACACGTACTCATCTAATTTACTTTTCAAAGAAGCAAATGTATTCAATATACGACAACTTTATTTTTTCAAAGTTGTTTCTCTATACCACAAGAAGAAACATTTTCATCTACAGAGACATACGTACAACACCCGACAAAGACTTCATACGGTACCTCAAATGCAGAAATCAATTGGTCAACGCTCGTACATTTACCTTGCTCCAAAGTTTTACAATATAATTCCTGAAAGCATAAAAGTGATCACTAATATACATCAATTTAATCCAGCATTAAAGCAATTTGTATCTGAACAGCAATTGGTGTGTAATGCATTTCACTAAGAAGATCCAGACAACATGATGCGCATGCTTCGTTTTAAAGCCTTATTTTTTTATTATTATTTATTATCAATTTAAGTATGTTACCTTAAAGAAAAAAAAAGCAAAAAATAAGTATTTATAGTGATATAATTATTAATAATATTAAATATTAATATAATAATTAAGTAGTTTTTTTACAAGTAATAAGATTTATAAGTAAATTACTAAAAAGGAAATATGTATATTGTTTAAGCATATAGTATATACCTAAATATAGTATTAGATGTATACACAGTAGAGTTAGTTTACAAATACTTTTATCATTCTTTTCCCTCGAAACAAGCGTCAACTCGCTTATCGAGTATTTAATATTTATTATTTTTAGTAGATTTAATCTTCAGTGAAGAAAATGTATGTATGTTATATTATCTATAATAAATATTATTATTATTATTATTATTATTATTATATATGCATTGCGCATGCAGTCCTATGTTTACAGTAACGCCATAAAACTTGAATTTTTGGAGAGTAACTTCATAATTATGTAGTGGCAAACCTGTTTTTTACTGTCAGATATGCGCTCTTGCGATTTCAACTAACAATTATTACAAAAATCAAAATAAATCGATCACTTAAAATCATGCTGACATAGCATTACGTTTATTTACTAACTAATCTTATTTTAAACTACAAAAGATGTTGAAATGTTTGCCTTCTTCAATGCACAGTGCAACACGTCTGTTCATGTTATCAAACACTTTCTGTAGAAGGTGAGGTGTAACGTTATCACATTCTTTCACAACTTTTGTTGTAAATCTTCTAGAGTATATGCAGCGGTGTCTTAAGAATGGTGTTTAACCATGAGCCACATAGGGTCGGGCATTATCCTGCTGAAAGTAACCGTATTGCAGTTCCTTGTCATCGACTTGATCGATAAACCAATTCAGAATGGTGTTCTAGTATCTTTTGGTAGTGATAGCCTCTTCAAAAAAATGAGACCGACCAATATCCTTCGCAAAAGAGCTAGTCAAATGACGCTTTTGTGCCAATTTGGCATTTGAGATGTTACTGTTATGTTCTTATAAGATACCCTTCGACAACGTTCATTAATATAAAAGACGAGAAAAAACAATTTTCATAGCTATGAAGGACTACCATGAACCTACGAGCCTTGAATTATGGAGTAATCATGCAAACTATTAATCTATCGAGACTGGCTAAACCTAAGGGCTAAACAATTGGGACGCACCTATACTTTCGGATTAAAAATCGCACTTTTTATCATGCAAAATAAGGCAGATATGAGCATTTAGAAAAATCTTAATAACGACGTTTCTACCAATACAACCGGGGCGTCGGCGTCGGCGTCGGAGTGGCGATGTTCTGTCTAATGCATTCCTGACTGGTAGCAACTACGTCATCACCCCACAGGACAACATGTTTACAAGCGTTTCTCTTGTAACGATATGTATTTTAAACAGACCATTTTGACAAATCAATTTCTTTTATTTTTGACTATTTATAACCTGCTAAATAAAATAAAATACTACATAAATAACCCAAATACACCTCAATGACTTAAGGGGGCCTCTAACAGCCATCATGTAGGGCATGTGAAAGAGGAGATCTGTAACGAAAAAAAAAGATTTTTACACACCCATTGTTGAGGTATGTTAATGAGATATTTTGTAATATCGCAGTAATGTTGCACAATTTTTTTAATATTGCATAAATATTATAGAAATATTGGTTTTAATTGCAACATAAATATTGAAAAATATTACACTCAGTGCAGTCAAATTAAAAAATAGCGTAGGAAAGTTCAGTTGAAGTCATTGGATTTTTACATAAGTCTTCCTTGAGGGCTGTTAAATAACCTCCTAAAAGCCACCGCCTGTAGGTGGTGAGCTCGAAGAGATAATGAGGGTTAACCACGCACGTTTGAAAGTCCATTGGTTCTCCTTTCCAAAAGGACCATACTTATCATGGTTATTATACAGGGTATGGTTTTATCAGCTCTTAATGTGAATACTGCATGTTATTTAAATCTCCGAAAATACGCTATATCATTTCTGGATAAACCGGAAGTGGGCAAAAAACGGCTACTCAGAAAAAACTTAAAAAACTAAGAAGCAGACTGGCGAACATCGCATTACATTATCTCAGTTAGTTCAAAAGCTATATAGGTATATAAAGAGTCAAGATATAACGGGACACTCGGTATAATTCCACATGAATACAACACAACATTATTACTTATGTTAACCAAAACAAAAAAAAATATACACAAAAAATGATGTTACCAAGGCTGTACGTGTTAAAAATCTATATACCGAAGTATGAATTTTTCCTGCTTTCCGTACTGTGTAACTCCAAAACTGTTAATTATAGAGCATTGTAGCCACAGAGACTTTTGATCAGAATAATGTAAACTAACACGTATCACAATTTCAGCTAATTTGACCAGTATCCAATATCCGTAAGAAACGCGTGGGGTTCTTTGCACAACGGCACTCATTAGGCTTGGTGCGGCCCTTTACACAATATCCCGCAATCTGCATCAGTTAATGATTTACTAATATTGTTAATGCTAGTTGTTAGGCTAATTCTTATGCATTTTCTGTTACATGCTTATTGAAAATAATTATTAAGATTGTTTGATTAAAAAAGTAAAAATTCTAATAAAACGAACAAATAAATAATAATAATAATAATAATGTTTATTTAGTTCAAAAAGCGTATACATTGTAAAGAAAAGATTTACTAAATAAACAGGAAGACTCACTGAAGCTATTCCTACAAGTAGGCGTTGCTTGTACGTGATATATTAGTATGAATATTACTTAGTATTAATATTAGTACCTATAAATTACAAGCAATTAATATAACAATACAAATACTAACAGAATTTACAAAATAAAAAACGAGACTACATTTATATTAAAGAACATTTATGTATGTATGTAATAACATCTATCTAGATAGTTTCTGTAATTGACTAGTCCGGGTTAATTACGAGAATAGTGAAATGACAAAGCCTTGAAAACGTTTAAAGTAAGTAGATTTTTTTTTATGTATATTGGAATGTTTCATTATTGATTATTGATTATATTAGCAAAAAATCCTGTGCTTTTAGAAGCGATCCACTCTTTTAGTTTATATGTGTAATTATACCTTTTAAAGTTTTTTATTTTTTTCAGGTTTTCAGGAATATGATTGAATAATTTAGGTCCCAAATAACTGATGCAACGCTGAAAAATGTTTTTATTATGTTTAGGTAAGATAGCATAGTTGTGTTCTTTAATCCTTGTGTTGTGTATATGCGTTAGTTTATCTACTTTAATTTTATTTAGATAAATATTTATTAAGATTTTATAACAAAATATTTTACGAATACACAGAAACTTGCTATCTCTAAATAATAGTTCACTGGGATATCTTAGGTTTTTGCCATATATTATCCTTATTAGCCATTTTTGCATAATATTTAAGGAATATAGATAACTGTCACGTACTCCTCCCCATCCTAAAATTCCATAAGAAAGTTGCGTATATTTTCTTGAAAGTTATCTGGTTCGGGAATAATTTCCGCAAAATGTTTTCCTAAATCAGTGTAATAATCAACAAATTCATTGGATATCTCTAAGTTATTGCTTGTTTTTTCGCCATTTTGATTAGTAATACAGTTTATATCTGTTTTAGGATTAGATTTATTGCATATGATGTTTACAGATTCCCAGAGACCTTTGGTGTTGCTCCTATTCTTAGCTACTAATTTTTGAACGTAATTTTTCTTTGATATTTGAATTAGTTTAGTTAATTTATTTTTATATATTTTGTACCTGTTTTGTAAATTGAAATTGTTAGGATACATTTTTAGATACCTATAGAGAGCATTTTTTTCATTTATAGATTTAATTAATGAAGGGGTTATCCACGGTTTTATACATCTTTGTTTTTGTGTCATGTTTATACTGTTAGTATTTAAGTTTATGTATGTTTGGAGTTTTTGAATAAAATATTCAGTCATTTTGTCAACATTTGTTTCAGTATATATTTCTACCCAATTTTCTTTTTGTAGATCAGATATAAGTGTTTTGTAATTAATATATTTTTTGTTGACATTAAATTGTTCTTTATTATTTCTTAAATTATTGAAATTATTAATACTTAATGCGATTGGGGAGTGATCGGTAATGTCATAGTTTCTAAATATAAATGTTTGTATATGGTTCGCTATATCTGTTGGACAATTTACAAAAAAGTGATCAAGACATGTTTTACTAGCCGGGCGCGTGTATTCGTTAATATAAGATGTAAATCCATAGGTGTTCATTACATTTTTATACTCTTCTGCAAATTCTTCGTCCTCTAAAATATTTATGTTGATATCACCTACAAAGACATGAATATCTGATTTATTTATACCACGTAAGTATTTTAGCAGTCCACTATTAAACGTTATTGGGCAAGTACTTGGCGATCTGTATATGGCAGTTATAGTGACATTCTTTTTGTTAATTATAATTTTGAGCTCAATTAATTTTGTTATTCCCATTTGAACTATTTTAAATTTATGCTGAAAATTATCTTTTATATATACCATTACACCGTCATTTCTGTTCAAGTTTCCTGAATTGTAGATTAACGTATACCCTTTAATATTAAATAGGTTTACATCATTTTGTTGAAAAGTTTCTGTTAAGATTATTACCTCAAATTTTTCTAAACATTCAGATATAAACAACACAAAATTATCATAATTTTTCTGGCAACTTCTTATATTCAGATGTAAAATTTTGAAAGAATTTTTTAGGTTTTTAATTGAAATGTGAAATAAAAATATTTTTACTATTATTCCTCATCAGAAATTTAAAATCGTGTATTAGGATAGCAGAAAAGGCGGAGGGTGGTTTGCTGCTATCCTGATAGCTACATTTACATATTGGTTGCACCCGTATGTGGTAGACATTCATGACACAATCTGTAATATCATCATTAATAGTGCTACTAGTTAACAGATGGCGTCCAGTTGTTACAAATTTCAAAAATCTTTCAAATTCAAGTTTGTTAAAAGTTAAATATTATTTTAAGTTATTTTATAACAATTTAACAATAACAATTATAACAATAAATTGTACAGGAAACATATGCACTTCCTCTTAAAGCCAAAAGACAATTTGAATGTAAAATATGTAATTATAGATGTTCATTAAAAGGAAATCTCAAAAAACACATGCTTACTCACAGCGGCGAAAAGCCATTTAAATGTACTTTATGTTATTATAAATGTTCATTAAAAAGTATCCTCAATAGACACATGCTTACTCACAGTAGTGAGAAACCGTTTGAGTGTAATTTGTGTAGTTGCAGGTTTTTACGAAAAAACCATCTTGAACAACACCTGTTTATTCATGATACTGATAAACCATTTACGTGTAATCTATGTGATTATAGATGCTCACGAAAAGGTAGCCTCAAAACACATATGCACATTCATAATGGTTTGAAACCGTTTGAATGTAAATTATGCAGTTATAAATTTTCATTGAAAAGTAAACTCAAAAGGCACATAGTTAGTCATAGTGGTGAGAAACCATTTGAATGCAGTTTATGTGGTCATAAATGTTCACAAAAAAACGATCTCAAAAGACATATTCTCATTCATGATAATAAGAAACCATTTGGATGTAGTTTATGTGATTATAGAAGTTCACAAAAAAGTAATCTTAAAGCACATGTGCTCACTCATAGTGGCGAGAAATCATTTCAATGTAATATATGTAATGTAAAATATTCAGCACAGTCCACTATCAAGAGACACTTGCTCACTCATAGTGGTGAGCAATCATTCGAGTGTTGTTTATGTGATTATAAATGTTCACAAAAGGGTAATCTTAAAAGACATATTTCTACTCACAATAGTGAGCTGCATTTGAATGTAATTTATGTGATTATAAATGTTCACAAAAATGTTACCTCAAGAGACATATGGTCATTCGTAGAGGTGAGCAGCCTTTTGAATGTAGTTTATGTAATTATAAATGTTCACAGAAAAATGATCTCAAAAAACACATTCTCATTCATAGTAATGAGAAACCATTCAATTGCTGTTTATGTGATTATAAATGTTCACAAAAAAGTCATCTGAAAGTACACATGCTCACTCATAGTGATGAGAAGTCGTGTGAATGTAATGAATGCAATTTTAAGTGTTCGGTGCAGTCTACTCTCAAGACCCACCTTCTCACTCATAGCGATGGTCAACCATTTGAATGTAATTTATGTGAATATAAATGTTTACAAAAGCGTTATCTTAAGAGACACATGCTCAGTCATAGTGGTGAGCAACCTTTTGTTTGTAATTTACGTGATTATAAATCTTCACAGAAATCTAGACTCGCAAAACACATAGTCACTCATAGTAGTGAGACACGATTAGAATGTAATATACATGAAGAAATTTAAATTGCATGTTGAGCAAGCAATAAAAATAGACACAAGTGTGTGTAACCTACCAAGAACATATTTAGGGTTTCCACGCATCTAAATTTGGTAAGACAGTCCTTCATTTGAACAATTTGTCATTCAACTGATGATATTGATCAATTCCTAGAAAACCTAAGCGTCATAGTTGATCAATGAGCAAATGGTACAATTTTTCGGTCTGTTTCCTGTGAGGTAGTTTGTAAGATATAGGTTTATTGGACGAAATAAGAAAATTGGAAGGTTTGGTGTTTCTGATCAGATGATGGAGAATTATTGGTGTTCTTCAAATAAAAAAATGGTAGATTCAAAACAATTTTACATTTGCTCAGTCTGGCAATTGTAAATAATAAATTATTTTGCTTATTATAATATATATTAGCAAACACCATCGGTTCTTCTAACCTTTAAAAATGTAATTCACTTAATTAATATAATAATAACATGGGTACAAACCTTAAAATTGTTTTCATAGCAAAAGAGAGCTGCTTTTATGCCAGGTGTTTTCTTCGCTTCAACTAACAATATGCACCGCATAGTGGCGCTAGCTATCAGGATCACTCTGTAGCATACAAACCCTGAACAAGCTCGTTATATTATATATGGATGTTTAATAAGTGTAATAAACTTTTCATTCCTTTAATTGTATTTTATTCTACATTTTGATTTTCAAAAGGTGGCAACCGTAAAACTATTCATTAATATTTTGAGTTGTTTTAAATGTACAATAAAATTATTTAAATAAGAAATACAAAATACTGAGTTTCTTTATTTACTCAAACAATAAATAGTTTCCATAGAACAGCAATTTAAAGCAGTCACTGCAAGAGATGGTCAACATGACAGTTTCATGCTAGACGCTAGACAACGCGGTCGCTCTAACTCTTAAAACCAATTGCACTTCAATGCATGTTCGTAGCTCAGGAGAGTTGTTTTTTTTTGTTAAATAAGCGACTCGACTGCCAGGGTCATTTGTCGCTTTTGCTACAAAATATCACTGATATAAATGGTCAGTAATAAGTAACAAATCGGTACGAACAATAAATATAAATAACAAATTACTACAACAATAGACACAATTAGCACGAACGAAAATATATAATAGGATACCATGCAAAACATTGATAAAACTATAAAAAAAGTATATAAATAGGTAAAATAGATAAAACTGGCTAATATAAGTTTTGTAAGTAAATAAACATAATTCGAATATATAAAATATCACAGATAATAGTTTTTATCACAGATAATAGTTTTTATCACAGACTAATAAGTTTTACAGTTTAGAAATTAGGTTTGTAGAACGTAGATATTTTAGTAACTTTAAAATACTTTCTTTATTATTGTTCAAAATTTCTGGTAGAGTATCAGATAAACCACAAGTTCTTCTCTGGTTGGTGTATTCATTACATTCGATAAGGATGTGTTCGACAGTAAATGGAGTTATACACGTGGGACAATTAGGCCTACTTCCCTCTGTTAATAGAAAGGTAGAAGTTAATCGGGTGTGACCTATTCTTAATCGACTTATTATTGCTTGTTCCATACGTGTAAGTGTAATCTCAGATTGTTGTAACTTGACACTCGGTTTTATATCTTTTAGAGCGGTAGTCTTTGTATTCCACGACGCTTGCCACTGAAGTTCTGATTTTTGCTTTATGTATGTTCTTGCGTCTTTTGGGCAAATCACATTTACATCATTCTGAATCCGAGCTGCTGCAGATTTTGCAGCTTGATCTGCTTTCTCATTTCCAGAGATGCCAATGTGACTTGGTATCCATATCCACACTATCTGTTTGCCTTCACTTATTAGTTTTGATAGTAAGGTGTGTATGTCTTGTACTATAGCTTCGTTGTTAAATTTGTTACTTATTGCTAACAGAGAAGACAAAGAATCTGTGCAAATTACATGAATATCGGACGTTGATTCTCGGCATATACTTAACGCTTGCAATAAAGCATATATTTCGCATGTAAAAACACTTACAGTATGTGGAAGTGACCATGTAGATATATTATTGCCGTTGACTACGGCGCACCCCGCTCCTGACTCTGTTTTAGACCCATCGGTATAAAATACGTTGCACTGACCGTATGTATCGAGAATATTTAAAACGTCCATTTTAATGACGTTACCAGCTGTTTCAGATTTATTATATTTCCGAAGATCGAAACGAATATCTATTGCTGGTACGGTCCATGGCGAAGTTTTGGGGTAGGCATTTAAATATAAACCAGCTTCGGGGATTTCCCATGCCCTAGAAGTGACGATGGATCTAACGGTCGCCGGTCTAGTACGCGTATCCTGTACTTGATAGAGGTCCAATAGAGCGCTGCTGACTAAGGACGATCGAATATGGTTATGCGTGCGATATAATGCCGCTACACGATAGTTCAATAGTAACCTTTGACGGCGTAGCCATAAAGGCTCTAACTCAGATTCTACGCATAAACTGTCTGCTGGGCTTGTTACAAAGGCCCCCATTATATAGCGTAGTCCCATGTTATGTATTGTGTTTAAAATACTCAAACGGGGTGGTCTGGCAGAGGAATATACCACACAACCATAGTCGACTCGAGATAGAACCAAAGATCTGTACAGCATCAGCAGTGTCTGTTGGTCAGATCCCCAGTTTAGGTTTGACAAGCATCTAAGTATATTTAAGATACTATTACAACGTGCTTTCAGTTTACTGATGTGTAGCGTCCAGGTAAGTTTAGAGTCAAATATTAGGCCGAAATAACAAAAATTATCTACGTTTTTAATAGGTACCGAATTCATCTGAAAGTTGTGTTCCTGTTGACAGGTGCTTCGTTTGCGACAGAAATGTAGCGAGACCGTTTTCTCAGTTGAAATTTGAAGACCTCTATTAGTGGCCTCCGAGGATAGCATAGAGAGTGCATTTTGTAAAATTTCTTCAATATTGTTGAAAGATTGTCCAAAAGTAAATATTACGATATCATCTGCGTAGGCACAGTATCGAACAGTTGTGTCGATGGATTCTAACAGTCCTTGTATCGCTATTATAAACAGAGTGGCACTTAGCGAGGAACCTTGTGGAGTCCCGTTTTTAATATTATAATTTTCAGATAAAACATTGCCAACTCTGACTCTAATGACTCTGTTGTCAAGGAACGACTTTACGAATTTAGGTAAGTATCCTTTTATTCCCCATTTATTTAGTTGTTCTAATATTGTACTGTGCCTGGCAGTATCAAATGCACTTTTCAAATCTATAAAAATGGCTGTTAGGTGAAGACCTGCAAGAAAACTTCCTTGAACAGCATTTTCAATATACACTAACGCATCTGTCGTAGAGTGTTCTCTACGGAATGCGAATTGATACTTGCTTAACAATTTTCTAGATTCAAGCAGCCATGATAATCTATTGGTAACCATCCGTTCCATTAATTTACAGATGCAACTTGTAAGAGAGATTGGTCTAAAGCTTGATGGGCTTGTTGGTATTTTTCCTGGCTTCAATATGGGGATTATAGTGGCTTCTTTCCACGATTCTGGTAAAATACCAGTTTTCCATATGTTATTATATATATTTAACAAACCAATTTTTGCGTTTTCAGATAGATGCTGAAGAAATGCATTTACGACACCATCACTGCCTGGTGCTGTGTTGTTGCTTTTTCCAAGTGCCTCGTTTAGTTCGTCAATACAAAAGAGACGGTTGTATTCATGTTCTTGCGGTGTATTGAAATCTATGAAATCATCCTCGTTATTGACTTGAGCTGCCTCTATATTGCACAACTGTGCAAAATGCTGCGCTAGATGGTTAGCAACATCTTGTTGATCACTTATGATTTCATCATTTATATTTAAAGTAATATTGAAGCAACTACGGTTTCCAGCAATGGCTCGTATTCGTTTCCACACTTCACCAACATCAGTAGAAGTGGAAATACTAGACACATATTCCTGCCACGATTTCTTTTTCGCTGCTTGGATGGTTTTCCGGCATTTTGCCCGAGCTCTTTTAAAGTTTATTAAGTTGTCAATAGTAGTGTTTCTTTTTAGAAGATTGAGTGCTCGTTTCTTTTCAGCAACAAGAGACCGGATTTGCTCGTTCCACCATGGAACTACTCGTCTGTGTGGAATACTTTTTGTTTTTGGGACATGTACTGTTGCTGCTTCTACTATGAAATTGGTGATGTCGGGCATCGTTAATTCTGTATTAGATGAGGCCATCAACGTGTCTACACATTCTTTATATGCATTCCAATCAGCTTTGTTTAAAATCCATTTTTGTGGAATTGCCGTGGGAGCGTTGACAGAACTAGGTTTTTTAATAATAATCGGAAAATGATCACTAAAGTGTAGATCTGGGTCCGTAGAAAAAACTAAAGTTGTCGATAAAGATGGAGTGCAGAGAGTTAAATCGATAGCACTGAACTGTCCAGTCGATACATCGAAGTGTGTTGGATTACCATTATTAAGAAGACATATATCCAGTCTGTCAACTAGGTCCTCAACAGCCCTACCCTGTCTATCGTTTTTATAAGACCCCCACGTGATGCTGTGTGAGTTAAAATCCCCACAAATTACATAGGGATGGGGTAACTGACTGACCAGATCTTCGAACTCCTCAGTACTCCATGGTGCGCTTGGGAAATATATATTACAGATAGTAAGAGGCTTTGGATAAGTTATACGCATTGCGATGGCTTGCAGTTCGGTGTTAAGTAACAAGTTGCTGCAAGGTATATTTTCTTTTATGAGCATGGCAACGCCTCCATGAGCACGTTCTCCATCTGTAGCATCCTTTCGTAGTAGAAAATAGTTCTTTAGTTCGTAGTTCTGATTGTAATTAAATTTAGTTTCTTGTATGCAGAGGCAGTCAGGGTTATATTTTGAAACTAATAATTGAATTGAACTTAATTTGTTAAAAAATCCACGACAATTCCACTGTAAGATAAATGTATTATAATCCATTGTAGATAAATATTTTAAGATGTACCTCTACGGGGTTTGCCTTTCGGCCAGCCTCGTTTTTTCTTTTTTACTTTATTTAATATCGTCCGTTCGATGGACTCCAGGCTTGATTCGATAGTTCGTTCATCTTCTGTATTATTACTTAGTTGTGAAAGTTTCCTTTTATCTTTTACACCAGTGTTAGCATCAATTACTGTACTTGTAGAAGCTGTTACTATAGTTGAATTTACTTTAGGAGTAGATATTTGACTATTATTTCTCTCTTCATCACTGCTGGCGATTTCGGAGGTAGTAGTTCTTCTTACTAAGAGAGCATTAGTTAGCTTTGCCAGTTCTTTTTTAATAATACCTCTAATTTCAGGAATTAGTGTACGTAAAGGATCTGCTTCTAATTGGGTGGTAACTTGAGCATACACAGTAAAAAATGGAGTGTTAACTTTTACACTCAAATAACACCCAGAGTGGTTCCTATTTATCCACACTGATGAGTGTAAATAACATTGGTCTTAAAAGTGGTAAAATATATAACAACTTTAACCTTCAATGCAGGTTAAAGTCATGGACACTGAGTGTAAAAATGACAACCATATTGTTGTGTGAGAAAACATTTGTTGAGTGTAAAGTATGCACGAACTGAGTGTTAATTTCCCATTCTTTTAGTGTAAAAATTATTGCTTATAATGGTAAGGAACATTTTTTTAATGGAAAAGGAACTAATTATAGTGGTTACAATCATTTATTGGAGTGTACAAAAAGAAAAAAGTAAAAAATAATGCACACAAATATTAGTTTTATTTTAAAACAAAATGTAAAATATAAATACATTCTAAATCTAAATAATCCAATGTAAATACATACTGTGATGATTTTCCTTCATTATTTGATAATCATGAATTCTTAATTTTGTTACCCAATGTAAAAATGTTCAAAGTTGACTGTTTGTGTTTATCATTTGTAATTATGAGTTTCTGTAATTAAAGTTTTATTAAAATTATTTACACATTCTAATTTACATTACAAACCTTACCTGTAATTATAGAAACGACATTTAATGTCACTAATCACAATGTCAGTAATCACATGTTAATAATCACACGTTTTATAAACACATGTGCGCCATCTTTTTAAGCTGAGTTCGGCCGTCTCCAAGTACCGACCTACTATACCGACATATATACTTCATCACATATATACTTATGTAGGTACTACATAGCAGGAACCAGAAACGGTTTTACACTTAAATGGTTCTTTGTAAACCAAAAATCTGAAAATAATTTTATCTATTATTTATCCATAATTCACGTAAACATTATTATTTATATTTATGCATAATGATGATTGAAATTACAAAGGATCAACATGGCTGCTAAAACTCTTACATAAGAAAGAGCTGAATAGACACAACCAGGACTGGAAATTATAATTTTAAAATCTTACCTAATTGCACAATATCGTAGAAAGATGCATCCTCTTCTATTTTAGCATATTTACTTTATTGGCTAGTTGAATCTTAAAAATCATTGTGACTTTCAAAGACAACTAACTACATTCAAACACAAACAGTAAATAAAAGTCTCACGTCCAATCGTTATTATTCGCGTTGGAGATGAATGTTCGGTGGATGACACTCGCGAGGGTTAAATCGGTTTTGTTGGCAATCTCATTAACACTCTTTACTGCTGTTAACATGCTAGAATAGTGAAATACATTTTCTGAAAGATGACTCTTACACTAACGAGAATATCTTTACCAAATTCAAATGATTTGTACACCAAAAACATTATTTTTACCCATTTTTTTAAATTAAGATAACACTCATAAGAAAATTGTTGCTGCGTGTTAATTTTGGTTGTTAATTTCATTCACATGAGTGTAGAAATTCACACTCAGATATTTCACCACACCAAATATGTTTTTCACCACCACTGCATTTTTTACTGTGTAGGATCGGGATGGGACAGTGAAGGAATTAGACATACGTTTTGCTTCCGTATATGATACCCTATGAACAGTTTTAATTTCCTGTATTCGCATCTCTTGCTTGAATACCGGACATGACCTTGATGTCGCAGAATGATTATCTTTACAGTTAGGGCAGCTAAAGGGTTGCGTACAAGGTTCACCTCTATGTGAGGGATTACCACAGATACATAATTCAGATTTATCACAACCAGAGGATACATGACCAAACGACTGACACCTATAACAACGGACAGGAGGGGGTATATAGGGTCTTACATTTAAATGGTAAAAGGCTGCGATAATGCTTCTCGGTAACTTAGGTGTGTTAAACGTAAGGATATGATTAGGAGTATCGACAAGTTCTCCATTCCTCCTGCTTTTAATTCGTTTAACTTCTATAACACCTTCATGTTTTAAACCCTCTTTTATCTCTTCCAACGTGCAATTTAGGAAATCCCGACAGTAAACTACTCCTTTAGATGTATTCAGTGACATATGAGGATACACTTTAACCTCATAATCACCAAAGCGGGAAACTTCTAACAATCTCTGCGATTGAGCGTTAGATACAGTCTCTATCAATATCATGCCTTGTATTCTCTTAACTATCTTGCATTGCAGTTGATTATTGAAGAACGTAGATGTGTTATTGTTTGTTGTATATCTTTATTCAAAAATAACAGTTACTAACCGAAATAAATTTATTCTTGGTTAAATACAATTAATATAATAGTTAACAGTGTGTAAATTTAAATTAATTTTTAATATAATAAAATTTAAAAGTGTTAAATTTCTAAATATAAGAATTATTAAAAATGAGTATCTGTAATGTGTGTAGTACTCGTGTCTTATCATCACGGCCTCGCATTCAATGTCAGGTTTGTATGAATGAATATCATTTAAAATGCGTGAACAGTGGCGGCGAGAAATTTAATGAGGAAGATCCGTGGACCTGTTTGGTCTGTATTAAATCTGGCAATAAGTCTAAACAATTGCACGCTGAAAATATTGAACCTACCCTTTTTGATATAATGAAACAAATAAAATTATTGGGAGATTCCCTTAATTCTTGTCATGATCAACTGACAGCGGTAAAGGCTCACCTGGAAAACCAGGATAAAATCATTCAAACCTACATTACTAAGATCGATGAACTAAAGACCACAAATAAGAATTTACAAGAAGAAAATAACTTGCTTAAAAGTCAAGTTAATGATTTAGAACAATATTCTCGACTAAATGCCTTAGAAATATATGGAATGCCCGAACCAAAAGACGAGAACATTTTAACCACAGTACAAGCCATAGGAAGAGCTCTTCAAGTTAAACTAGAATCAAACATGGTAGATGCATGTCATCGATTAAAAAGAAATCCTCTAAAGCCTCAAGAACATAGAGGAATTATAGTCAAATTCATAAGTCGACTTCATAAGGAGGAATTCCTACGAGCCAGAAGAACTAAGCGAAACCTCAATACCTCTCATTTTGTAGATGACCTACCCTATATCAAGAATCATTCACAATCAAATATTTATATCAATGAGTCTCTTACTAGGAATAATCGAATTCTATTGTCCCAGTGTCGTGATTTTCAGAAGAAAAATGCCGTTAAGTATGTATGGGTACGCAACGGGAAGATAATGATGCGAAAAACCGATCGTTCACAAGTGTATATAATAAAATCTATAAATGATTTACCCGATGTCCATTGATAAAGAATCAGTTCAATTGAAAATAGTATATCAAAATGTAAGGGGTTTAAACACGAAATGTAATAGTTTTTATTTAAACGTTGTGGGGTCGGACTTTGACATTTATGGAATTACGGAAACCTGGTTGCAGCCAAATGTATTTGATGGTGAATTATTTCCAGACAATTACTTTGTTTTTCGGAAATCAAGAAATCTGGAGTTAAATAAAGCTTCTGGTGGGGGTGTGCTGATCGCGGCGAAAAATATATACAACTGTAAACAGGTACCATTCTTGGATTCTCCAAATAATTTGCTTTATGAGAGTGTAGGAGTTAAAATTAAATTTGCTAATGTAACATATTATATATCAGTGGTATATATTCCACCAAGATCAGCTGCAGCATGCTATGAAGAGTTTTTTAGTTGTTTCGAAAGAAATTTGGATAAATTTGAGCAAGATTCTAAATTATTAATTTTAGGCGATTTCAATATTCCGCATGTACTTATTAACAATATTGCTGTCACGATTCATAATGATTATAATAATAGTCTGTTATATAATTTTTCAAATTTTATGGAGTTACAACAATTTAACGTTATTCCTAATGTGAATGGTAGGATCTTAGATCTTGTGTTAACTAATACAAAAGTTGGTGTACTTAGATGTGAAACTCCTTTGGTAGCGGAAGACAATAGTCATCCCACATTATATTTTGAAGTCACTGTTCAAATAAGAATGTCTTCCAATACCTTCGGTGGCGTACAGTATAACTTTAAAAGAGCAAATTTTTTAAATCTATATTATGGTTTTCGTGATATTGATTGGGACTTTGAAAATATCACTGATGTGAATCAAATAATAACACAACTTTATACAAAAATTTATCAAACACTTGATCAGTGTGTTCCAAAGGTTCATTCTAAAAAATGTGTATACCCTGTTTGGTTTACTTCAGAGATAATAAAAAATATCAAAAGAAAAGAGAAGTGCAGAAAGAAATTTAAAAAGACAAATAATATAGAACATATAAATGAATTTAAGTCCTTAAGGAAAAAAATTAAACAAGATATTACATCAGCTTATAGGAAATATGTCGTGGAAGTTGAAAATAATATAAACGTTGATAGTAAACATTTTTTCTCGTTTGTAAAATCCTCGCGACGAAATAACTCGCATATAGATAACAGAATGTTTTATAATGGTATTCCGCTAGAAAGTAGGGAAGATGTTGCAAATGGGTTTGCTAATTATTTTAAGTCGGTATATCGTAGTGATAAGCCTAGTTACAACATGACTGAGTACAAAGCAGATACCAGTATTTTACCAATTCTTACACTATCCACAATCACGCAAACAGATGTTCGGGAGGCTATTTCAAAATTAAAGCCAAAGAAATCAGTTGGTCCGGATGGTTTACCTCCATACATAATTAAGGGGTGTTCCGATTTTTTTGTGAAACCGTTGACTGATATATTTAATTTAATACTGCGTACATCTGTCTTTCCTGCAGAGTGGAGGTTGACCAAGGTATGTCCTATTTATAAATCCGGAGATTCCTCCGACGTAACTAATTAGTGGCTTTACTTTCATCACCTTGTAAAATTTTCGAAACAGTTCTTCACAAACACTATTTTAATCATATAAAAACACAAATAACCTCTAATCAACATGGATTCATGCCAGCACGTTCAGTGTCCACTAACTTAATTCAATTCACACAAGAACTGATCGAATCAATCGATAACGGCCATCAAGTAGACGTCATATATACCGACTTTGCAAAGGCTTTCGATCGCGTTGATCATGACATTCTGTTAAAAAAATTGCATACTTACGGTTTTTCGGATTCATTGTTGGAACTAATGATCTCTTATTTACAAGAACGAAGGCAATATGTAGTTTTTAATAGTACAGCGTCTCCCAAATTTGAAGCCTTATCTGGTGTACCTCAAGGTTCCAACCTAGGCCCGCTACTATTTCTAATAATTATAAATGATCTTCCTACAAAAATTTCGTTTTCCAATTGGCAACTTTTTGCAGATGATTTTAAAATATATAAAACAATCAAATCATTGTCAGATTGTAGCGATCTCCAGAACGATTTAAACGAAGTACACCATTGGTCTATAAATAATAATCTTGCCTTCAACATTAGCAAATGTTTTGTTGTGACATTTCATAGGAAGGTTACAGTACAAATTAATAATTATAGCTTAAACAATTCTATTCTTAAAAGACAGGAACATGCCAAAGACTTAGGTGTGATATTCGATTCTAGACTAACATTTACCAACCATATAACACAGAGAATAAATAAAGCTAATCAAATGCTGGGATTTATTTTTAGAAATTCAAAATCATTTTCAAACATTACTTCATTTATATCACTTTATAACGCTTTTGTACGATGTCATCTTGAATATGCTACAGGTGTGTGGTCGCCTTTATACTGTGTCCATAAGAACTCAATAGAAATGGTCCAAAAGAAATTCTTGCGATTTTTATACTGTAAACGATATGGACAATACTCATATGATATACCATCTTCTGTATTGCGCCAAGAATTTAATGTAGTCTCATTAGAGAATAGACGAAAGTTCTCTGATGCAATATTTATCTTTAAAGTGATTAAAGGTCTGGTAGATGCGCCACACATACTACAGAACTTAAGTTTCAAAGTTCCCCAATATAATTCTAGAACTTCTGAGGTATTTTACATAGGCCGCTACAGAGCTAACTACAGGATAAATTCTCCGTTAAATCGAATGTGTAGTTTGATAAACCAAATGACCGATTGTGACATCTTTGCCACCTGCATTAATAAATTTAAAAAATATCTTAGATGCCAATTGTTTCGTTACGAGGAATTACCTCAATCACCTCAATGACTTAATTCTCAAACACTCTTGTTTTTCTCACTCATTTTAAACATGTTTTTAAGTTTACTTAGTTTATGAGTTTAAGTTTACTGTACCATTTCGTTGTTGGCTATTATAGTATGTTCCTAGGATAACTGCTTTATTTTTGTTATTATTACTATTATTATTATTATATTCTTTCTATGTTACTTAATTAATATTGATATGTTGTATATCATAGTATGTTTCTAGGATAATTGCTTTAGTTTTGTTATTATTAACATTATTATATTCTTTCTTTATTACTTAATACTTAAGTTATTTAATATTTATTTATATTAGTACTTAATTTTTATTATTATTTTGTGTTATATCTGCGTTTCTTTAAAGTAATTTAGTCTTGTGACCTGTAAATGGAAATGTATTTCTGTTGGTCACAATGAATAAATAAATAAATAAATCTTCGTTCTACCTATAAGTCCGTAGATAACCTTTGATATAACAAAAGGACTAGTCGTAGCAAAGTCACCTTCTTTTTTCTCCATGACTAGGAACCGGGGAGAAGAATCCACCGTCTCACTGAGCCTAACAGGACTTTTAATTGGGGGAAAATCTAAACTGGTAGGGGTTGGGATTGGGGAATTGAATGGGATTTGGGTAAAGGGGGTGGAGCCGGGAAACTCCGTTGCTTCAAGGGGGCACTTTTGAAACGTTGTTTGTTTTATCATCATTCATCATCATAATTTTAATTTTGTTTAAGTATGTGTGTAAGTATAGTGTGTGTGTTTTCCAATCCATTAAGTGTTTGACAGTTTAAGAAACCAGCAACAGCCAAAGGATTCCAAAGAACCCGACTCTGGTGGCCTCGACGGAGCCCCCCGCATTATACCGCAAGGTTCCCGGTCCAGGCGCCACCTGGCATTACGGCATAAGCGAGATTTTCGCAAGTTGATAGGGCAGCCAGGTCATGTTGGCTAGACCGACCCGGGCCCCTGTACTACCTTGCAGCCTGGGAGTGCACACCCCGGAACCCATATTGTGCGTTTTATAACGCGAAAATTTAATTTCACCCTTATCTGTTGTTTCAAGAACCCAGTAATGTTGCCAACCCACTTTGATTGAACCCATTTTTGTAACTGACGGTAAGCGACTGATGTGACTATTTAAACTATACCCCCACCACTTTTAAAACGTGTATTATAGATACCCTCTCTATACTCTTCTTTCAAAACTGGAGCGATTGCATTTTCCACGTAGCTTATTCGTCTCTGAAATCGTACCCTATCCCTTGCTATTATCTCCCATTGACTTCTGCGTGCTTGACGATGTGCATACTCCCATGTTAACATGTAATGCATTTTGTTTTTACTTTCATCAAATGTCACTAAACCACCCATTTAATCCGTCCTCTATTAAGTCATATGCAAAGTCCCTTAGATGTTGCGCAATGAGCTTTTTTACCAAACACTCATCACAAATCACACCTCTAATGAAGTCTTGACACAACTGCACGCGTTTTCTATATCGTTGTGTTAACTATTGACAATATTCTGGATTGAATATCCCCGTACCATGAACAGCTTCGTGTGCCGCATCCTCCTCTAGCGCTTCTAATTCACACCGTAGTTTCACCACAGCATTCAGTTTATCAATAGCTTTGCTTGATACGTCTTCACTGTTACGCGTCTCCATTGTATTTCACTACGTTACACCTAGACCATGTGTTCGTATATTCACCCGCCCCCCACCCTTTCCCCTCTTCATTCTTCCATTACGCAATACACCTTTTGACTTCCACATCCACTATTACCTTTTCTGGTAGATAATGCACAACTTCTAGCATTCCAAACACGTTCGGGATTTGCATCTTCATTAATGGTTCCAATATGTTTGTGATGTTCACTATGCAGTCACCCGGCGTGTCTACAACACCATCTATTATGCTATGGTAGAAATTGAAAAATTCCAAACCCTTCAGAAGGTTTAATCGATATGTTAGTAACGGTATTAACTGCCACAGCTCATATAAGGACTCCCACGCTAAATACAATTCATCATCTCCTGCATCAGTTATCTTTATGATTTTTGTTTTATCGTAATTTCTGTTAACACGCTCAAACGAGATAGTTTTTGTACCCATTTTCAAAGGAACCCCGACCTCTTCTCCTGCTTTAAAGTATTTATTAATGACTCCTTCATTGGTTATTAACGCGTTCCACTCCGTTTCATCAAACAGCATGCACTGATTCTGTACTCCAGCTACTTTTATTACAGGAGTGAATCCCAAATGAGCACATAATCCAACAAATACAACTTTACTTTTTGATTTGTTTAAATAAAACACTGATTGATTCACTAGCGGTGCCCATTTAGCATCCTTAGGAAGCTCGTTTGGAACCATCAACTGCTTTTCTAGAGCTTGCGCTTTCGCATTCTCAATTGATTTAGCGAGGCTTTCCATTGTAACACTGCACTGTACACTGCAACTGCAAACGCTTTACTCTTCCCATACATGCAACCTGCTATATATATATATATATATATATATATATATATATATATATATATATATATATCTAAAGCTTGACCTTGAATGGTGTTTGATGACCTTGAAGAGTGGTCTTGAGTTCAAGGTCAAAACATTGTTGCCATACTGATGGCCTTGAGAATTCGGTGTTAACATATTGATGACCTTGAGAATGCGTTGTTGCCATACTGATGGCCTTGAGAATGCGGTGTTGACATATTGATGACCTTGAGAATGCGTTGTTGCCATATTGATGGCCTTGAGAATGCGGTGTTGACATATTGATGACCTTGAGAATGCGTTGTTGCCATATTGATGGCCTTGAGATTGCGGTGTTGCCATATTGTTGACCTTCAGAATGCGGTGTTGCCACGTTTACGTGACAGAGATAGATTCAAGGTCACCATGTGTTAGAGAGAGATAGGTTCAAGGTCAAGGTCAGGAATGGGGGGTTGTTCCAGAACTCTCAATTTTTTCCCTACTTCTAACCAATTATGGAAGATCATTAATGAAATAGGAAATTCACAAAAAGAGAAGAAAACAGTAAACTGTATCAAGGATACCAGTAATAATGAAATAATCAATCCAAAAGACATAGCAGACTACTTTAACTATACATTCATTAAAATGGGCGAAACACTGGCAAGAAACATAACATCTGACCCTAATTATCAACCTCTGACGCAAACATGACATAACAGTTTCGTTTTGCTCAGAACTGACAAAAATGAAATCAAAAACACAATTTCACAACTTAAGTGTAAGAAATCTCCTGGAAATGATAATATTCGACCCGAAGTATTAAAGCAAATCTCAAAATACATTGAAGAACCACTAGCATATGCATTCAATAAATGCATAGACAGCGGAGTATGGCCAACTACCTTCAAAAAGAATATTGTAATACCTGTATTTAAAAAGGGTGATACTACTCTCCCTACCAACTACCGAACTATCTCCTTAATAACTTCTCTGTCAAAAGTCTTCGAAAAGCTAATCGAAAATGGTCTCCAAAATTTTTTAAGTAAACACAACTTGCTTTCACCACAACAATATGGATTCAGAAAACAACGATCAACTGAAGATGCTATACTGGAACTTACAAAAAAGATCTATAGTGCTCTGGATAACAGTAAACCTTGTTTATGTATATTCTTAGATCTTTCAAAGGCCTTCGACACAGTCAGCCATAGCTTACTACTTGAAACGCTAGAACAAATTGGTATAAGAGGAGTAGTACGACAATTTTTTAAAAGTTACTTATCAGGTAGATCTCAATTTGTAAAAAATAACAAAACAATGGAGATAAAATATGGTGTTCCACAAGGATCAGTTTTAGGACCCGTACTGTTTAATGTGTATATAAACGGCCTTTTCTCTATTGAGAGTAAAGGAGAAATAATGGGATTCGCTGACGATACTGCCATTTTCTACTCTGAGGACACGTGGCAAACCTTAAAAGAAACAGTAGAATCAGATTTCCCAAAAATCAAAGATTGGCTAAATTAATTATAGACTATTGACATTAAATGTGGACAAAACTCACTACCTACCCTTCCACTGCAATTCATCTTCAGCACCTTCTTTCAACACATTACATTTTTCCACGAATATCCTAAAGTATACAATTAAATCAGTCACCAATACCAAGTACCTGGGAATATATTTTGACCAATATATGAGGTGGGATATCCACATTCAATTTACTTGTAATAAACTACGAATGATGTTGCCAAGATTTCGATTCCTTACCACGATTTTGACTTACAAGCAGCTAAAACTCCTTTATCAAGCACTGGTTGAAAGTCACCTCCGATACGGACTTATAGGATAGGGTGGTGCCTTAAAGACACACCTGAATTCTTTAGAGGTTATCCAGAAAAGACTTTTGAAAACAATCCTGAAAAAAGATTACACGTACTCATCTAATTTACTTTTCAAAGAAGCAAATGTATTCAATATACGACAACTTTATTTTTTCAAAGTTGTTTCTCTATACCACAAGAAGAAACATTTTCATCTACAGAGACATACGTACAACACCCGACAAAGACTTCATACGGTACCTCAAATGCAGAAATCAATTGGTCAACGCTCGTACATTTACCTTGCTCCAAAGTTTTACAATATAATTCCTGAAAGCATAAAAGTGATCACTAATATACATCAATTTAATCCAGCATTAAAGCAATTTGTATCTGAACAGCAATTGGTGTGTAATGCATTTCACTAAGAAGATCCAGACAACATGATGCGCATGCTTCGTTTTAAAGCCTTATTTTTTTATTATTATTTATTATCAATTTAAGTATGTTACCTTAAAGAAAAAAAAAGAAAAAAATAAGTATTTATAGTGATATAATTATTAATAATATTAAATATTAATATAATAATTAAGTAGTTTTTTTACAAGTAATAAGATTTATAAGTAAATTACTAAAAAGGAAGTATGTATATTGTTTAAGCATATAGTATATACCTAAATATAGTATTAGATGTATACACAGTAGAGTTAGTTTACAAATACTTTTATCATTCTTTTCCCTCGAAACAAGCGTCAACTCGCTTATCGAGTATTTAATATTTATTATTTTTAGTAGATTTAATCTTCAGTGAAGAAAATGTATGTATGTTATATTATCTATAATAAATATTATTATTATTATTATTATTATTATATATGCATTGCGCATGCAGTCCTATGTTTACAGTAACGCCATAAAACTTGAATTTTTGGAGAGTAACTTCATAATTATGTAGTGGCAAACCTGTTTTTTACTGTCAGATATGCGCTCTTGCGATTTCAACTAACAATTATTACAAAAATCAAAATAAATCGATCACTTAAAATCATGCTGACATAGCATTACGTTTATTTACTAACTAATCTTATTTTAAACTACAAAAGATGTTGAAATGTTTGCCTTCTTCAATGCACAGTGCAACACGTCTGTTCATGTTATCAAACACTTTCTGTAGAAGGTGAGGTGTAACGTTATCACATTCTTTCACAACTTTTGTTGTAAATCTTCTAGAGTATATGCAGCGGTGTCTTAAGAATGGTGTTTAACCATGAGCCACATAGGGTCGGGCATTATCCTGCTGAAAGTAACCGTATTGCAGTTCCTTGTCATCGACTTGATCGATAAACCAATTCAGAATGGTGTTCTAGTATCTTTTGGTAGTGATAGCCTCTTCAAAAAAATGAGACCGACCAATATCCTTCGCAAAAGAGCTAGTCAAATGACGCTTTTGTGCCAATTTGGCATTTGAGATGTTACTGTTATGTTCTTATAAGATACCCTTCGACAACGTTCATTAATATAAAAGACGAGAAAAAACAATTTTCATAGCTATGAAGGACTACCATGAACCTACGAGCCTTGAATTATGGAGTAATCATGCAAACTATTAATCTATCGAGACTGGCTAAACCTAAGGGCTAAACAATTGGGACGCACCTATACTTTCGGATTAAAAATCGCACTTTTTATCATGCAAAATAAGGCAGATATGAGCATTTAGAAAAATCTTAATAACGACGTTTCTACCAATACAACCGGGGCGTCGGCGTCGGCGTCGGAGTGGCGATGTTCTGTCTAATGCATTCCTGACTGGTAGCAACTACGTCATCACCCCACAGGACAACATGTTTACAAGCGTTTCTCTTGTAACGATATGTATTTTAAACAGACCATTTTGACAAATCAATTTCTTTTATTTTTGACTATTTATAACCTGCTAAATAAAATAAAATACTACATAAATAACCCAAATACACCTCAATGACTTAAGGGGGCCTCTAACAGCCATCATGTAGGGCATGTGAAAGAGGAGATCTGTAACGAAAAAAAAAGATTTTTACACACCCATTGTTGAGGTATGTTAATGAGATATTTTGTAATATCGCAGTAATGTTGCACAATTTTTTTAATATTGCATAAATATTATAGAAATATTGGTTTTAATTGCAACATAAATATTGAAAAATATTACACTCAGTGCAGTCAAATTAAAAAATAGCGTAGGAAAGTTCAGTTGAAGTCATTGGATTTTTACATAAGTCTTCCTTGAGGGCTGTTAAATAACCTCCTAAAAGCCACCGCCTGTAGGTGGTGAGCTCGAAGAGATAATGAGGGTTAACCACGCACGTTTGAAAGTCCATTGGTTCTCCTTTCCAAAAGGACCATACTTATCATGGTTATTATACAGGGTATGGTTTTATCAGCTCTTAATGTGAATACTGCATGTTATTTAAATCTCCGAAAATACGCTATATCATTTCTGGATAAACCGGAAGTGGGCAAAAAACGGCTACTCAGAAAAAACTTAAAAAACTAAGAAGCAGACTGGCGAACATCGCATTACATTATCTCAGTTAGTTCAAAAGCTATATAGGTATATAAAGAGTCAAAATATAACGGGACACTCGGTATAATTCCACATGAATACAACACAACATTATTACTTATGTTAACCAAAACAAAAAAAAATATACACAAAAAATGATGTTACCAAGGCTGTACGTGTTAAAAATCTATATACCGAAGTATGAATTTTTCCTGCTTTCCGTACTGTGTAACTCCAAAACTGTTAATTATAGAGCATTGTAGCCACAGAGACTTTTGATCAGAATAATGTAAACTAACACGTATCACAATTTCAGCTAATTTGACCAGTATCCAATATCCGTAAGAAACGCGTGGGGTTCTTTGCACAACGGCACTCATTAGGCTTGGTGCGGCCCTTTACACAATATCCCGCAATCTGCATCAGTTAATGATTTACTAATATTGTTAATGCTAGTTGTTAGGCTAATTCTTATGCATTTTCTGTTACATGCTTATTGAAAATAATTATTAAGATTGTTTGATTAAAAAAGTAAAAATTCTAATAAAACGAACAAATAAATAATAATAATAATAATAATGTTTATTTAGTTCAAAAAGCGTATACATTGTAAAGAAAAGATTTACTAAATAAACAGGAAGACTCACTGAAGCTATTCCTACAAGTAGGCGTTGCTTGTACGTGATATATTAGTATGAATATTACTTAGTATTAATATTAGTACCTATAAATTACAAGCAATTAATATAACAATACAAATACTAACAGAATTTACAAAATAAAAAACGAGACTACATTTATATTAAAGAACATTTATGTATGTATGTAATAACATCTATCTAGATAGTTTCTGTAATTGACTAGTCCGGGTTAATTACGAGAATAGTGAAATGACAAAGCCTTGAAAACGTTTAAAGTAAGTAGATTTTTTTTTATGTATATTGGAATGTTTCATTATTGATTATTGATTATATTAGCAAAAAATCCTGTGCTTTTAGAAGCGATCCACTCTTTTAGTTTATATGTGTAATTATACCTTTTAAAGTTTTTTATTTTTTTCAGGTTTTCAGGAATATGATTGAATAATTTAGGTCCCAAATAACTGATGCAACGCTGAAAAATGATTTTATTATGTTTAGGTAAGATAGCATAGTTGTGTTCTTTAATCCTTGTGTTGTGTATATGCGTTAGTTTATCTACTTTAATTTTATTTAGATAAATATTTATTAAGATTTTATAACAAAATATTTTACGAATACACAGAAACTTGCTATCTCTAAATAATAGTTCACTGGGATATCTTAGGTTTTTGCCATATATTATCCTTATTAGCCATTTTTGCATAATATTTAAGGAATATAGATAACTGTCACGTACTCCTCCCCATCCTAAAATTCCATAAGAAAGTTGCGTATATTTTCTTGAAAGTTATCTGGTTCGGGAATAATTTCCGCAAAATGTTTTCCTAAATCAGTGTAATAATCAACAAATTCATTGGATATCTCTAAGTTATTGCTTGTTTTTTCGCCATTTTGATTAGTAATACAGTTTATATCTGTTTTAGGATTAGATTTATTGCATATGATGTTTACAGATTCCCAGAGACCTTTGGTGTTGCTCCTATTCTTAGCTACTAATTTTTGAACGTAATTTTTCTTTGATATTTGAATTAGTTTAGTTAATTTATTTTTATATATTTTGTACCTGTTTTGTAAATTGAAATTGTTAGGATACATTTTTAGATACCTATAGAGAGCATTTTTTTCATTTATAGATTTAATTAATGAAGGGGTTATCCACGGTTTTATACATCTTTGTTTTTGTGTCATGTTTATACTGTTAGTATTTAAGTTTATGTATGTTTGGAGTTTTTGAATAAAATATTCAGTCATTTTGTCAACATTTGTTTCAGTATATATTTCTACCCAATTTTCTTTTTGTAGATCAGATATAAGTGTTTTGTAATTAATATATTTTTTGTTGACATTAAATTGTTCTTTATTATTTCTTAAATTATTGAAATTATTAATACTTAATGCGATTGGGGAGTGATCGGTTGGACAATTTACAAAAAAGTGATCAAGACATGTTTTACTAGCCGGGCGCGTGTATTCGTTAATATAAGATGTAAATCCATAGGTGTTCATTACATTTTTATACTCTTCTGCAAATTCTTCGTCCTCTAAAATATTTATGTTGATATCACCTACAAAGACATGAATATCTGATTTATTTATACCACGTAAGTATTTTAGCAGTCCACTATTAAACGTTATTGGGCAAGTACTTGGCGATCTGTATATGGCAGTTATAGTGACATTCTTTTTGTTAATTATAATTTTGAGCTCAATTAATTTTGTTATTCCCATTTGAACTATTTTAAATTTATGCTGAAAATTATCTTTTATATATACCATTACACCGTCATTTCTGTTCAAGTTTCCTGAATTGTAGATTAACGTATACCCTTTAATATTAAATAGGTTTACATCATTTTGTTGAAAAGTTTCTGTTAAGATTATTACCTCAAATTTTTCTAAACATTCAGATATAAACAACACAAAATTATCATAATTTTTCTGGCAACTTCTTATATTCAGATGTAAAATTTTGAAAGAATTTTTTAGGTTTTTAATTGAAATGTGAAATAAAAATATTTTTACTATTATTCCTCATCAGAAATTTAAAATCGTGTATTAGGATAGCAGAAAAGGCGGAGGGTGGTTTGCTGCTATCCTGATAGCTACATTTACATATTGGTTGCACCCGTATGTGGTAGACATTCATGACACAATCTGTAATATCATCATTAATAGTGCTACTAGTTAACAGATGGCGTCCAGTTGTTACAAATTTCAAAAATCTTTCAAATTCAAGTTTGTTAAAAGTTAAATATTATTTTAAGTTATTTTATAACAATTTAACAATAACAATTATAACAATAAATTGTACAGGAAACATATGCACTTCCTCTTAAAGCCAAAAGACAATTTGAATGTAAAATATGTAATTATAGATGTTCATTAAAAGGAAATCTCAAAAAACACATGCTTACTCACAGCGGCGAAAAGCCATTTAAATGTACTTTATGTTATTATAAATGTTCATTAAAAAGTATCCTCAATAGACACATGCTTACTCACAGTAGTGAGAAACCGTTTGAGTGTAATTTGTGTAGTTGCAGGTTTTTACGAAAAAACCATCTTGAACAACACCTGTTTATTCATGATACTGATAAACCATTTACGTGTAATCTATGTGATTATAGATGCTCACGAAAAGGTAGCCTCAAAACACATATGCACATTCATAATGGTTTGAAACCGTTTGAATGTAAATTATGCAGTTATAAATTTTCATTGAAAAGTAAACTCAAAAGGCACATAGTTAGTCATAGTGGTGAGAAACCATTTGAATGCAGTTTATGTGGTCATAAATGTTCACAAAAAAACGATCTCAAAAGACATATTCTCATTCATGATAATAAGAAACCATTTGGATGTAGTTTATGTGATTATAGAAGTTCACAAAAAAGTAATCTTAAAGCACATGTGCTCACTCATAGTGGCGAGAAATCATTTCAATGTAATATATGTAATGTAAAATATTCAGCACAGTCCACTATCAAGAGACACTTGCTCACTCATAGTGGTGAGCAATCATTCGAGTGTTGTTTATGTGATTATAAATGTTCACAAAAGGGTAATCTTAAAAGACATATTTCTACTCACAATAGTGAGCTGCATTTGAATGTAATTTATGTGATTATAAATGTTCACAAAAATGTTACCTCAAGAGACATATGGTCATTCGTAGAGGTGAGCAGCCTTTTGAATGTAGTTTATGTAATTATAAATGTTCACAGAAAAATGATCTCAAAAAACACATTCTCATTCATAGTAATGAGAAACCATTCAATTGCTGTTTATGTGATTATAAATGTTCACAAAAAAGTCATCTGAAAGTACACATGCTCACTCATAGTGATGAGAAGTCGTGTGAATGTAATGAATGCAATTTTAAGTGTTCGGTGCAGTCTACTCTCAAGACCCACCTTCTCACTCATAGCGATGGTCAACCATTTGAATGTAATTTATGTGAATATAAATGTTTACAAAAGCGTTATCTTAAGAGACACATGCTCAGTCATAGTGGTGAGCAACCTTTTGTTTGTAATTTACGTGATTATAAATCTTCACAGAAATCTAGACTCGCAAAACACATAGTCACTCATAGTAGTGAGACACGATTAGAATGTAATATACATGAAGAAATTTAAATTGCATGTTGAGCAAGCAATAAAAATAGACACAAGTGTGTGTAACCTACCAAGAACATATTTAGGGTTTCCACGCATCTAAATTTGGTAAGACAGTCCTTCATTTGAACAATTTGTCATTCAACTGATGATATTGATCAATTCCTAGAAAACCTAAGCGTCATAGTTGATCAATGAGCAAATGGTACAATTTTTCGGTCTGTTTCCTGTGAGGTAGTTTGTAAGATATAGGTTTATTGGACGAAATAAGAAAATTGGAAGGTTTGGTGTTTCTGATCAGATGATGGAGAATTATTGGTGTTCTTCAAATAAAAAAATGGTAGATTCAAAACAATTTTACATTTGCTCAGTCTGGCAATTGTAAATAATAAATTATTTTGCTTATTATAATATATATTAGCAAACACCATCGGTTCTTCTAACCTTTAAAAATGTAATTCACTTAATTAATATAATAATAACATGGGTACAAACCTTAAAATTGTTTTCATAGCAAAAGAGAGCTGCTTTTATGCCAGGTGTTTTCTTCGCTTCAACTAACAATATGCACCGCATAGTGGCGCTAGCTATCAGGATCACTCTGTAGCATACAAACCCTGAACAAGCTCGTTATATTATATATGGATGTTTAATAAGTGTAATAAACTTTTCATTCCTTTAATTGTATTTTATTCTACATTTTGATTTTCAAAAGGTGGCAACCGTAAAACTATTCATTAATATTTTGAGTTGTTTTAAATGTACAATAAAATTATTTAAATAAGAAATACAAAATACTGAGTTTCTTTATTTACTCAAACAATAAATAGTTTCCATAGAACAGCAATTTAAAGCAGTCACTGCAAGAGATGGTCAACATGACAGTTTCATGCTAGACGCTAGACAACGCGGTCGCTCTAACTCTTAAAACCAATTGCACTTCAATGCATGTTCGTAGCTCAGGAGAGTTGTTTTTTTTTGTTAAATAAGCGACTCGACTGCCAGGGTCATTTGTCGCTTTTGCTACAAAATATCACTGATATAAATGGTCAGTAATAAGTAACAAATCGGTACGAACAATAAATATAAATAACAAATTACTACAACAATAGACACAATTAGCACGAACGAAAATATATAATAGGATACCATGCAAAACATTGATAAAACTATAAAAAAAGTATATAAATAGGTAAAATAGATAAAACTGGCTAATATAAGTTTTGTAAGTAAATAAACATAATTCGAATATATAAAATATCACAGATAATAGTTTTTATCACAGATAATAGTTTTTATCACAGACTAATAAGTTTTACAGTTTAGAAATTAGGTTTGTAGAACGTAGATATTTTAGTAACTTTAAAATACTTTCTTTATTATTGTTCAAAATTTCTGGTAGAGTATCAGATAAACCACAAGTTCTTCTCTGGTTGGTGTATTCATTACATTCGATAAGGATGTGTTCGACAGTAAATGGAGTTATACACGTGGGACAATTAGGCCTACTTCCCTCTGTTAATAGAAAGGTAGAAGTTAATCGGGTGTGACCTATTCTTAATCGACTTATTATTGCTTGTTCCATACGTGTAAGTGTAATCTCAGATTGTTGTAACTTGACACTCGGTTTTATATCTTTTAGAGCGGTAGTCTTTGTATTCCACGACGCTTGCCACTGAAGTTCTGATTTTTGCTTTATGTATGTTCTTGCGTCTTTTGGGCAAATCACATTTACATCATTCTGAATCCGAGCTGCTGCAGATTTTGCAGCTTGATCTGCTTTCTCATTTCCAGAGATGCCAATGTGACTTGGTATCCATATCCACACTATCTGTTTGCCTTCACTTATTAGTTTTGATAGTAAGGTGTGTATGTCTTGTACTATAGCTTCGTTGTTAAATTTGTTACTTATTGCTAACAGAGAAGACAAAGAATCTGTGCAAATTACATGAATATCGGACGTTGATTCTCGGCATATACTTAACGCTTGCAATAAAGCATATATTTCGCATGTAAAAACACTTACAGTATGTGGAAGTGACCATGTAGATATATTATTGCCGTTGACTACGGCGCACCCCGCTCCTGACTCTGTTTTAGACCCATCGGTATAAAATACGTTGCACTGACCGTATGTATCGAGAATATTTAAAACGTCCATTTTAATGACGTTACCAGCTGTTTCAGATTTATTATATTTCCGAAGATCGAAACGAATATCTATTGCTGGTACGGTCCATGGCGAAGTTTTGGGGTAGGCATTTAAATATAAACCAGCTTCGGGGATTTCCCATGCCCTAGAAGTGACGATGGATCTAACGGTCGCCGGTCTAGTACGCGTATCCTGCACTTGATAGGGGTCCAATAGAGCGCTGCTGACTAAGGACGATCGAATATGGTTATGCGTGCGATATAATGCCGCTACACGATAGTTCAATAGTAACCTTTGACGGCGTAGCCATAAAGGCTCTAACTCAGATTCTACGCATAAACTGTCTGCTGGGCTTGTTACAAAGGCCCCCATTATATAGCGTAGTCCCATGTTATGTATTGTGTTTAACATACTCAAACGGGGTGGTCTGGCAGAGGAAAATACCACACAACCATAGTCGACTCGAGATAGAACCAAAGATCTGTACAGCATCAGCAGTGTCTGTTGGTCAGATCCCCAGTTTAGGTTTGACAAGCATCTAAGTATATTTAAGATACTATTACAACGTGCTTTCAGTTTACTGATGTGTAGCGTCCAGGTAAGTTTAGAGTCAAATATTAGGCCGAAATAACAAAAATTATCTACGTTTTTAATAGGTACCGAATTCATCTGAAAGTTGTGTTCCTGTTGACAGGTGCTTCGTTTGCGACAGAAATGTAGCGAGACCGTTTTCTCAGTTGAAATTTGAAGACCTCTATTAGTGGCCTCCGAGGATAGCATAGAGAGTGCATTTTGTAAAATTTCTTCAATATTGTTGAAAGATTGTCCAAAAGTAAATATTACGATATCATCTGCGTAGGCACAGTATCGAACAGTTGTGTCGATGGATTCTAACAGTCCTTGTATCGCTATTATAAACAGAGTGGCACTTAGCGAGGAACCTTGTGGAGTCCCGTTTTTAATATTATAATTTTCAGATAAAACATTGCCAACTCTGACTCTAATGACTCTGTTGTCAAGGAACGACTTTACGAATTTAGGTAAGTATCCTTTTATTCCCCATTTATTTAGTTGTTCTAATATTGTACTGTGCCTGGCAGTATCAAATGCACTTTTCAAATCTATAAAAATGGCTGTTAGGTGAAGACCTGCAAGAAAACTTCCTTGAACAGCATTTTCAATATACACTAACGCATCTGTCGTAGAGTGTTCTCTACGGAATGCGAATTGATACTTGCTTAACAATTTTCTAGATTCAAGCAGCCATGATAATCTATTGGTAACCATCCGTTCCATTAATTTACAGATGCAACTTGTAAGAGAGATTGGTCTAAAGCTTGATGGGCTTGTTGGTATTTTTCCTGGCTTCAATATGGGGATTATAGTGGCTTCTTTCCACGATTCTGGTAAAATACCAGTTTTCCATATGTTATTATATATATTTAACAAACCAATTTTTGCGTTTTCAGATAGATGCTGAAGAAATGCATTTACGACACCATCACTGCCTGGTGCTGTGTTGTTGCTTTTTCCAAGTGCCTCGTTTAGTTCGTCAATACAAAAGAGACGGTTGTATTCATGTTCTTGCGGTGTATTGAAATCTATGAAATCATCCTCGTTATTGACTTGAGCTGCCTCTATATTGCACAACTGTGCAAAATGCTGCGCTAGATGGTTAGCAACATCTTGTTGATCACTTATGATTTCATCATTTATATTTAAAGTAATATTGAAGCAACTACGGTTTCCAGCAATGGCTCGTATTCGTTTCCACACTTCACCAACATCAGTAGAAGTGGAAATACTAGACACATATTCCTGCCACGATTTCTTTTTCGCTGCTTGGATGGTTTTCCGGCATTTTGCCCGAGCTCTTTTAAAGTTTATTAAGTTGTCAATAGTAGTGTTTCTTTTTAGAAGATTGAGTGCTCGTTTCTTTTCAGCAACAAGAGACCGGATTTGCTCGTTCCACCATGGAACTACTCGTCTGTGTGGAATACTTTTTGTTTTTGGGACATGTACTGTTGCTGCTTCTACTATGAAATTGGTGATGTCGGGCATCGTTAATTCTGTATTAGATGAGGCCATCAACGTGTCTACACATTCTTTATATGCATTCCAATCAGCTTTGTTTAAAATCCATTTTTGTGGAATTGCCGTGGGAGCGTTGACAGAACTAGGTTTTTTAATAATAATCGGAAAATGATCACTAAAGTGTAGATCTGGGTCCGTAGAAAAAACTAAAGTTGTCGATAAAGATGGAGTGCAGAGAGTTAAATCGATAGCACTGAACTGTCCAGTCGATACATCGAAGTGTGTTGGATTACCATTATTAAGAAGACATATATCCAGTCTGTCAACTAGGTCCTCAACAGCCCTACCCTGTCTATCGTTTTTATAAGACCCCCACGTGATGCTGTGTGAGTTAAAATCCCCACAAATTACATAGGGATGGGGTAACTGACTGACCAGATCTTCGAACTCCTCAGTACTCCATGGTGCGCTTGGGAAATATATATTACAGATAGTAAGAGGCTTTGGATAAGTTATACGCATTGCGATGGCTTGCAGTTCGGTGTTAAGTAACAAGTTGCTGCAAGGTATATTTTCTTTTATGAGCATGGCAACGCCTCCATGAGCACGTTCTCCATCTGTAGCATCCTTTCGTAGTAGAAAATAGTTCTTTAGTTCGTAGTTCTGATTGTAATTAAATTTAGTTTCTTGTATGCAGAGGCAGTCAGGGTTATATTTTGAAACTAATAATTGAATTGAACTTAATTTGTTAAAAAATCCACGACAATTCCACTGTAAGATAAATGTATTATAATCCATTGTAGATAAATATTTTAAGATGTACCTCTACGGGGTTTGCCTTTCGGCCAGCCTCGTTTTTTCTTTTTTACTTTATTTAATATCGTCCGTTCGATGGACTCCAGGCTTGATTCGATAGTTCGTTCATCTTCTGTATTATTACTTAGTTGTGAAAGTTTCCTTTTATCTTTTACACCAGTGTTAGTATCAATTACTGTACTTGTAGAAGCTGTTACTATAGTTGAATTTACTTTAGGAGTAGATATTTGACTATTATTTCTCTCTTCATCACTGCTGGCGATTTCGGAGGTAGTAGTTCTTCTTACTAAGAGAGCATTAGTTAGCTTTGTCAGTTCTTTTTTAATAATACCTCTAATTTCAGGAATTAGTGTACGTAAAGGATCTGCTTCTAATTGGGTGGTAACTTGAGCATACACAGTAAAAAATGGAGTGTTAACTTTTACACTCAAATAACACCCAGAGTGGTTCCTATTTATCCACACTGATGAGTGTAAATAACATTGGTCTTAAAAGTGGTAAAATATATAACAACTTTAACCTTCAATGCAGGTTAAAGTCATGGACACTGAGTGTCAAAAAGGCAACCATATTGTTGTGTGAGAAAACATTTGTTGAGTGTAAAGTATGCACGAACTGAGTGTTAATTTCCCATTCTTTTAGTGTAAAAATTATTGCTTATAATGGTAAGGAACATTTTTTTAATGGAAAAGGAACCAATTATAGTGGTTACAATCATTTATTGGAGTGTACAAAAAGAAAAAAGTAAAAAATAATGCACACAAATATTAGTTTTATTTTAAAACAAAATGTAAAATATAAATACATTCTAAATCTAAATAATCCAATGTAAATACATACTGTGATGATTTTCCTTCATTATTTGATAATCATGAATTCTTAATTTTGTTACCCAATGTAAAAATGTTCAAAGTTGACTGTTTGTGTTTATCATTTGTAATTATGAGTTTCTGTAATTAAAGTTTTATTAAAATTATTTACACATTCTAATTTACATTACAAACCTTACCTGTAATTATAGAAACGACATTTAATGTCACTAATCACAATGTCAGTAATCACATGTTAATAATCACACGTTTTATAAACACATGTGCGCCATCTTTTTAAGCTGAGTTCGGCCGTCTCCAAGTACCGACCTACTATACCGACATATATACTTCATCACATATATACTTATGTAGGTACTACATAGCAGGAACCAGAAACGGTTTTACACTTAAATGGTTCTTTGTAAACCAAAAATCTGAAAATAATTTTATCTATTATTTATCCATAATTCACGTAAACATTATTATTTATATTTATGCATAATGATGATTGAAATTACAAAGGATCAACATGGCTTGTAAAACTCTTACATAAGAAAGAGCTGAATAGACACAACCAGGACTGGAAATTATAATTTTAAAATCTTACCTAATTGCACAATATCGTAGAAAGATGCATCCTCTTCTATTTTAGCATATTTACTTTATTGGCTAGTTGAATCTTAAAAATCATTGTGACTTTCAAAGACAACTAACTACATTCAAACACAAACAAAAGTCTCACGTCCAATCGTGATTATTCGCGTTGGAGATGAATGTTCGGTGGATGACACTCGCGAGGGTTAAATCGGTTTTGTTGGCAATCTCATTAACACTCTTTACTGCTGTTAACATGCTAGAATAGTGAAATACATTTTCTGAAAGATGACTCTTACACTAACGAGAATATCTTTACCAAATTCAAATGATTTGTACACCAAAAACATTATTTTTACCCATTTTTTTAAATTAAGATAACACTCATAAGAAAATTGTTGCTGCGTGTTAATTTTGGTTGTTAATTTCATTCACATGAGTGTAGAAATTCACACTCAGATATTTCACCACACCAAATATGTTTTTCACCACCACTGCATTTTTTACTGTGTAGGATCGGGATGGGACAGTGAAGGAATTAGACATACGTTTTGCTTCCGTATATGATACCCTATGAACAGTTTTAATTTCCTGTATTCGCATCTCTTGCTTGAATACCGGACATGACCTTGATGTCGCAGAATGATTATCTTTACAGTTAGGGCAGCTAAAGGGTTGCGTACAAGGTTCACCTCTATGTGAGGGATTACCACAGATACATAATTCAGATTTATCACAACCAGAGGATACATGACCAAACGACTGACACCTATAACAACGGACAGGAGGGGGTATATAGGGTCTTACATTTAAATGGTAAAAGGCTGCGATAATGCTTCTCGGTAACTTAGGTGTGTTAAACGTAAGGATATGATTAGGAGTATCGACAAGTTCTCCATTCCTCCTGCTTTTAATTCGTTTAACTTCTATAACACCTTCATGTTTTAAACCCTCTTTTATCTCTTCCAACGTGCAATTTAGGAAATCCCGACAGTAAACTACTCCTTTAGATGTATTCAGTGACATATGAGGATACACTTTAACCTCATAATCACCAAAGCGGGAAACTTCTAACAATCTCTGCGATTGAGCGTTAGATACAGTCTCTATCAATATCATGCCTTGTATTCTCTTAACTATCTTGCATTGCAGTTGATTATTGAAGAACGTAGATGTGTTATTGTTTGTTGTATATCTTTATTCAAAAATAACAGTTACTAACCGAAATAAATTTATTCTTGGTTAAATACAATTAATATAATAGTTAACAGTGTGTAAATTTAAATTAATTTTTAATATAATAAAATTTAAAAGTGTTAAATTTCTAAATATAAGAATTATTAAAAATGAGTATCTGTAATGTGTGTAGTACTCGTGTCTTATCATCACGGCCTCGCATTCAATGTCAGGTTTGTATGAATGAATATCATTTAAAATGCGTGAACAGTGGCGGCGAGAAATTTAATGAGGAAGATCCGTGGACTTTGGTCTGTATTAAATCTGGCAATAAGTCTAAACAATTGCACGCTGAAAATATTGAACCTACCCTTTTTGATATAATGAAACAAATAAAATTATTGGGAGATTCCCTTAATTCTTGTCATGATCAACTGACAGAGGTAAAGGCTCACCTGGAAAACCAGGATAAAATCATTCAAACCTACATTACTAAGATCGATGAACTAAAGACCACAAATAAGAATTTACAAGAAGAAAATAACTTGCTTAAAAGTCAACTTAATGATTTAGAACAATATTCTCGACTAAATGCCTTACAAATATATGGAATGCCCGAACCAAAAGACGAGAACATTTTAACCACAGTACAAGCCATAGGAAGAGCTCTTCAAGTTAAACTAGAATCAAACATGGTAGATGCATGTCATCGATTAAAAAGAAATCCTCTAAAGCCTCAAGAACATAGAGGAATTATAGTCAAATTCATAAGTCGACTTCATAAGGAGGAATTCCTACGAGCCAGAAGAACTAAGCGAAACCTCAATACCTCTCATTTTGTAGATGACCTACCCTATATCAAGAATCATTCACAATCAAATATTTATATCAATGAGTCTCTTACTAGGAATAATCGAATTCTATTGTCCCAGTGTCGTGATTTTCAGAAGAAAAATGCCGTTAAGTATGTATGGGTACGCAACGGGAAGATAATGATGCGAAAAACCGATCGTTCACAAGTGTATATAATAAAATCTATAAATGATTTACCCGATGTCCATTGATAAAGAATCAGTTCAATTGAAAATAGTATATCAAAATGTAAGGGGTTTAAACACGAAATGTAATAGTTTTTATTTAAACGTTGTGGGGTCGGACTTTGACATTTATGGAATTACGGAAACCTGGTTGCAGCCAAATGTATTTGATGGTGAATTATTTCCAGACAATTACTTTGTTTTTCGGAAATCAAGAAATCTGGAGTTAAATAAAGCTTCTGGTGGGGGTGTGCTGATCGCGGCGAAAAATATATACAACTGTAAACAGGTACCATTCTTGGATTCTCCAAATAATTTGCTTTATGAGAGTGTAGGAGTTAAAATTAAATTTGCTAATGTAACATATTATATATCAGTGGTATATATTCCACCAAGATCAGCTGCAGCATGCTATGAAGAGTTTTTTAGTTGTTTCGAAAGAAATTTGGATAAATTTGAGCAAGATTCTAAATTATTAATTTTAGGCGATTTCAATATTCCGCATGTACTTATTAACAATATTGCTGTCACGATTCATAATGATTATAATAATAGTCTGTTATATAATTTTTCAAATTTTATGGAGTTACAACAATTTAACGTTATTCCTAATGTGAATGGTAGGATCTTAGATCTTGTGTTAACTAATACAAAAGTTGGTGTACTTAGATGTGAAACTCCTTTGGTAGCGGAAGACAATAGTCATCCCACATTATATTTTGAAGTCACTGTTCAAATAAGAATGTCTTCCAATACCTTCGGTGGCGTACAGTATAACTTTAAAAGAGCAAATTTTTTAAATCTATATTATGGTTTTCGTGATATTGATTGGGACTTTGAAAATATCACTGATGTGAATCAAATAATAACACAACTTTATACAAAAATTTATCAAACACTTGATCAGTGTGTTCCAAAGGTTCATTCTAAAAAATGTGTATACCCTGTTTGGTTTAATTCAGAGATAATAAAAAATATCAAAAGAAAAGAGAAGTGCAGAAAGAAATTTAAAAAGACAAATAATATAGAACATATATAAATGAATTTAAGTCCTTAAGGAAAAAAATTAAACAAGATATTACATCAGCTTATAGGAAATATGTCGTGGAAGTTGAAAATAATATAAACGTTGATAGTAAACATTTTTTCTCGTTTGTAAAATCCTCGCGACGAAATAACTCGCATATAGATAACAGAATGTTTTATAATGGTATTCCGCTAGAAAGTAGGGAAGATGTTGCAAATGGGTTTGCTAATTATTTTAAGTCGGTATATCGTAGTGATAAGCCTAGTTACAACATGACTGAGTACAAAGCAGATACCAGTATTTTACCAATTCTTACACTATCCACAATCACGCAAACAGATGTTCGGGAGGCTATTTCAAAATTAAAGCCAAAGAAATCAGTTGGTCCGGATGGTTTACCTCCATACATAATTAAGGGGTGTTCCGATTTTTTTGTGAAACCGTTGACTGATATATTTAATTTAATACTGCGTACATCTGTCTTTCCTGCAGAGTGGAGGTTGACCAAGGTATGTCCTATTTATAAATCCGGAGATTCCTCCGACGTAACTAATTAGTGGCTTTACTTTCATCACCTTGTAAAATTTTCGAAACAGTTCTTCACAAACACTATTTTAATCATATAAAAACACAAATAACCTCTAATCAACATGGATTCATGCCAGCACGTTCAGTGTCCACTAACTTAATTCAATTCACACAAGAACTGATCGAATCAATCGATAACGGCCATCAAGTAGACGTCATATATACCGACTTTGCAAAGGCTTTCGATCGCGTTGATCATGACATTCTGTTAAAAAAATTGCATACTTACGGTTTTTCGGATTCATTGTTGGAACTAATGATCTCTTATTTACAAGAACGAAGGCAATATGTAGTTTTTAATAGTACAGCGTCTCCCAAATTTGAAGCCTTATCTGGTGTACCTCAAGGTTCCAACCTAGGCCCGCTACTATTTCTAATAATTATAAATGATCTTCCTACAAAAATTTCGTTTTCCAATTGGCAACTTTTTGCAGATGATTTTAAAATATATAAAACAATCAAATCATTGTCAGATTGTAGCGATCTCCAGAACGATTTAAACGAAGTACACCATTGGTCTATAAATAATAATCTTGCCTTCAACATTAGCAAATGTTTTGTTGTGACATTTCATAGGAAGGTTACAGTACAAATTAATAATTATAGCTTAAACAATTCTATTCTTAAAAGACAGGAACATGCCAAAGACATAGGTGTGATATTCGATTCTAGACTAACATTTACCAACCATATAACACAGAGAATAAATAAAGCTAATCAAATGCTGGGATTTATTTTTAGAAATTCAAAATCATTTTCAAACATTACTTCATTTATATCACTTTATAACGCTTTTGTACGATGTCATCTTGAATATGCTACAGGTGTGTGGTCGCCTTTATACTGTGTCCATAAGAACTCAATAGAAATGGTCCAAAAGAAATTCTTGCGATTTTTATACTGTAAACGATATGGACAATACTCATATGATATACCATCTTCTGTATTGCGCCAAGAATTTAATGTAGTCTCATTAGAGAATAGACGAAAGTTCTCTGATGCAATATTTATCTTTAAAGTGATTAAAGGTCTGGTAGATGCGCCACACATACTACAGAACTTAAGTTTCAAAGTTCCCCAATATAATTCTAGAACTTCTGAGGTATTTTACATAGGCCGCTACAGAGCTAACTACAGGATAAATTCTCCGTTAAATCGAATGTGTAGTTTGATAAACCAAATGACCGATTGTGACATCTTTGCCACCTGCATTAATAAATTTAAAAAATATCTTAGATGCCAATTGTTTCGTTACGAGGAATTACCTCAATCACCTCAATGACTTAATTCTCAAACACTCTTGTTTTTCTCACTCATTTTAAACATGTTTTTAAGTTTACTTAGTTTATGAGTTTAAGTTTACTGTACCATTTCGTTGTTGGCTATTATAGTATGTTCCTAGGATAACTGCTTTATTTTTGTTATTATTACTATTATTATTATTATATTCTTTCTATGTTACTTAATTAATATTGATATGTTGTATATCATAGTATGTTTCTAGGATAATTGCTTTAGTTTTGTTATTATTAACATTATTATATTCTTTCTTTATTACTTAATACTTAAGTTATTTAATATTTATTTATATTAGTACTTAATTTTTATTATTATTTTGTGTTATATCTGCGTTTCTTTAAAGTAATTTAGTCTTGTGACCTGTAAATGGAAATGTATTTCTGTTGGTCACAATGAATAAATAAATAAATAAATCTTCGTTCTACCTATAAGTCCGTAGATAACCTTTGATATAACAAAAGGACTAGTCGTAGCAAAGTCACCTTCTTTTTTCTCCATGACTAGGAACCGGGGAGAAGAATCCACCGTCTCACTGAGCCTAACAGGACTTTTAATTGGGGGAAAATCTAAACTGGTAGGGGTTGGGATTGGGGAATTGAATAGGATTTGGGTAAAGGGGGTGGAGCCGGGAAACTCCGTTGCTTCAAGGGGGCACTTTTGAAACGTTGTTTGTTTTATCATCATTCATCATCATAATTTTAATTTTGTTTAAGTATGTGTGTAAGTATAGTGTGTGTGTTTTCCAATCCATTAAGTGTTTGACAGTTTAAGAAACCAGCAACAGCCAAAGGATTCCAAAGAACCCGACTCTGGTGGCCTCGACGGAGCCCCCCGCATTATACCGCAAGGTTCCCGGTCCAGGCGCCACCTGGCATTACGGCATAAGCGAGATTTTCGCAAGTTGATAGGGCAGCCAGGTCATGTTGGCTAGACCGACCCGGGCCCCTGTACTACCTTGCAGCCTGGGAGTGCACACCCCGGAACCCATATTGTGCGTTTTATAACGCGAAAATTTAATTTCACCCTTATCTGTTGTTTCAAGAACCCAGTAATGTTGCCAACCCACTTTGATTGAACCCATTTTTGTAACTGACGGTAAGCGACTGATGTGACTATTTAAACTATACCCCCACCACTTTTAAAACGTGTATTATAGATACCCTCTCTATACTCTTCTTTCAAAACTGGAGCGATTGCATTTTCCACGTAGCTTATTCGTCTCTGAAATCGTACCCTATCCCTTGCTATTATCTCCCATTGACTTCTGCGTGCTTGACGATGTGCATACTCCCATGTTAACATGTAATGCATTTTGTTTTTACTTTCATCAAATGTCACTAAACCACCCATTTAATCCGTCCTCTATTAAGTCATATGCAAAGTCCCTTAGATGTTGCGCAATGAGCTTTTTTACCAAACACTCATCACAAATCACACCTCTAATGAAGTCTTGACACAACTGCACGCGTTTTCTATATCGTTGTGTTAACTATTGACAATATTCTGGATTGAATATCCCCGTACCATGAACAGCTTCGTGTGCCGCATCCTCCTCTAGCGCTTCTAATTCACACCGTAGTTTCACCACAGCATTCAGTTTATCAATAGCTTTGCTTGATACGTCTTCACTGTTACGCGTCTCCATTGTATTTCACTACGTTACACCTAGACCATGTGTTCGTATATTCACCCGCCCCCCACCCTTTCCCCTCTTCATTCTTCCATTACGCAATACACCTTTTGACTTCCACATCCACTATTACCTTTTCTGGTAGATAATGCACAACTTCTAGCATTCCAAACACGTTCGGGATTTGCATCTTCATTAATGGTTCCAATATGTTTGTGATGTTCACTATGCAGTCACCCGGCGTGTCTACAACACCATCTATTATGCTATGGTAGAAATTGAAAAATTCCAAACCCTTCAGAAGGTTTAATCGATATGTTAGTAACGGTATTAACTGCCACAGCTCATATAAGGACTCCCACGCTAAATACAATTCATCATCTCCTGCATCAGTTATCTTTATGATTTTTGTTTTATCGTAATTTCTGTTAACACGCTCAAACGAGATAGTTTTTGTACCCATTTTCAAAGGAACCCCGACCTCTTCTCCTGCTTTAAAGTATTTATTAATGACTCCTTCATTGGTTATTAACGCGTTCCACTCCGTTTCATCAAACAGCATGCACTGATTCTGTACTCCAGCTACTTTTATTACAGGAGTGAATCCCAAATGAGCACATAATCCAACAAATACAACTTTACTTTTTGATTTGTTTAAATAAAACACTGATTGATTCACTAGCGGTGCCCATTTAGCATCCTTAGGAAGCTCGTTTGGAACCATCAACTGCTTTTCTAGAGCTTGCGCTTTCGCATTCTCAATTGATTTAGCGAGGCTTTCCATTGTAACACTGCACTGTACACTGCAACTGCAAACGCTTTACTCTTCCCATACATGCAACCTGCTATATATATATATATATATATATATATATATATATATATATATATATATATATATATATATCTAAAGCTTGACCTTGAATGGTGTTTGATGACCTTGAAGAGTGGTCTTGAGTTCAAGGTCAAAACATTGTTGCCATACTGATGGCCTTGAGAATTCGGTGTTAACATATTGATGACCTTGAGAATGCGTTGTTGCCATACTGATGGCCTTGAGAATGCGGTGTTGACATATTGATGACCTTGAGAATGCGTTGTTGCCATATTGATGGCCTTGAGAATGCGGTGTTGACATATTGATGACCTTGAGAATGCGTTGTTGCCATATTGATGGCCTTGAGAATGCGGTGTTGCCATATTGTTGACCTTGAGAATGCGGTGTTGCCACGTTTACGTGACAGAGATAGATTCAAGGTCACCATGTGTTAGAGAGAGATAGGTTTAAGGTCAAGGTCAGGAATGGGGGGTGGTTCCAGAACTCTCAATTTTTTCCCTACTTCTAACCAATTATGGAAGATCATTAATGAAATAGGAAATTCACAAAAAGAGAAGAAAACAGTAGACTGTATCAAGGATACCAGTGATAATGAAATAATCAATCCAAAAGACATAGCAGACTACTTTAACTATACATTCATTAAAATGGGCGAAACACTGGCAAGAAACATAACATCTGACCCTAATTATCAACCTCTGACGCAAACATTACATAACAGTTTCGTTTTGCTCAGAACTGTCAAAAATGAAATCAAAAACACAATTTCACAACTTAAGTGTAAGAAATCTCCTGGAAATGATAACATTCGACCCGAAGTATTAAAGCAAATCTTAAAATACATTGAAGAACCACTAGCATATGCATTCAATAAATGCATAGACAGCGGAGTATGGCCAACTACCTTCAAAAAGGATATTGTAATACCTGTATTTAAAAAGGGTGATACTACTCTCCCTACCAACTACCGAACTATCTCCTTAATAACTTCTCTGTCAAAAGTCTTCGAAAAGCTAATCGAAAACCGTCTCCAAAATTTTTTAAGTAAACACAACTTGCTTTCACCACAACAATATGGATTCAGAAGACAAAGATCAACTGAAGATGCTATACTGGAACTTACAAAAAAGATCTATAGTGCTCTGGATAACAGTAAACCTTGTTTATGTATATTCTTAGATTTTTCAAAGGCCTTTGACACAGTCAGCCATAGCTTACTACTTGAAACGCTAGAACAAATTGGTATAAGAGGAGTAGCACGACAATTTTTTAAAAGTTACTTATCAGGTAGATCTCAATTTGTAAAAAATAACAAAACAGATAGTGAAACAATGGAGATAAAATATGGTGTTCCACAAGGATCAGTTTTAGGACCCGTACTGTTTAATGTGTATATAAACGGCCTTTTCTCTATTGAGAGTAAAGGAGAAATAATGGGATTCGCTGACGATACTGCCATTTTCTACTCTGAGGACACGTGGCAAACCTTAAAAGAAACAGTAGAATCAGATTTCCCAAAAATCAAAGATTGGCTAAATTAATTATAGACTATTGACATTAAATGTGGACAAAACTCACTACCTACCCTTCCACTGCAATTCATCTTCAGCACCTTCTTTCAACACATTACATTTTTCCACGAATATCCTAAAGTATACAATTAAATCAGTCACCAATACCAAGTACCTGGGAATATATTTTGACCAATATATGAGGTGGGATATCCACATTCAATTTACTTGTAATAAACTACGAATGATGTTGCCAAGATTTCGATTCCTTACCACGATTTTGACTTACAAGCAGCTAAAACTCCTTTATCAAGCACTGGTTGAAAGTCACCTCCGATACGGACTTATAGGATAGGGTGGTGCCTTAAAGACACACCTGAATTCTTTAGAGGTTATCCAGAAAAGACTTTTGAAAACAATCCTGAAAAAAGATTACACGTACTCATCTAATTTACTTTTCAAAGAAGCAAATGTATTCAATATACGACAACTTTATTTTTTCAAAGTTGTTTCTCTATACCACAAGAAGAAACATTTTCATCTACAGAGACATACGTACAACACCCGACAAAGACTTCATACGGTACCTCAAATGCAGAAATCAATTGGTCAACGCTCGTACATTTACCTTGCTCCAAAGTTTTACAATATAATTCCTGAAAGCATAAAAGTGATCACTAATATACATCAATTTAATCCAGCATTAAAGCAATTTGTATCTGAACAGCAATTGGTGTGTAATGCATTTCACTAAGAAGATCCAGACAACATGATGCGCATGCTTCGTTTTAAAGCCTTATTTTTTTATTATTATTTATTATCAATTTAAGTATGTTACCTTAAAGAAAAAAAAAGCAAAAAATAAGTATTTATAGTGATATAATTATTAATAATATTAAATATTAATATAATAATTAAGTAGTTTTTTTACAAGTAATAAGATTTATAAGTAAATTACTAAAAAGGAAATATGTATATTGTTTAAGCATATAGTATATACCTAAATATAGTATTAGATGTATACACAGTAGAGTTAGTTTACAAATACTTTTATCATTCTTTTCCCTCGAAACAAGCGTCAACTCGCTTATCGAGTATTTAATATTTATTATTTTTAGTAGATTTAATCTTCAGTGAAGAAAATGTATGTATGTTATATTATCTATAATAAATATTATTATTATTATTATTATTATTATTATATATGCATTGCGCATGCAGTCCTATGTTTACAGTAACGCCATAAAACTTGAATTTTTGGAGAGTAACTTCATAATTATGTAGTGGCAAACCTGTTTTTTACTGTCAGATATGCGCTCTTGCGATTTCAACTAACAATTATTACAAAAATCAAAATAAATCGATCACTTAAAATCATGCTGACATAGCATTACGTTTATTTACTAACTAATCTTATTTTAAACTACAAAAGATGTTGAAATGTTTGCCTTCTTCAATGCACAGTGCAACACGTCTGTTCATGTTATCAAACACTTTCTGTAGAAGGTGAGGTGTAACGTTATCACATTCTTTCACAACTTTTGTTGTAAATCTTCTAGAGTATATGCAGCGGTGTCTTAAGAATGGTGTTTAACCATGAGCCACATAGGGTCGGGCATTATCCTGCTGAAAGTAACCGTATTGCAGTTCCTTGTCATCGACTTGATCGATAAACCAATTCAGAATGGTGTTCTAGTATCTTTTGGTAGTGATAGCCTCTTCAAAAAAATGAGACCGACCAATATCCTTCGCAAAAGAGCTAGTCAAATGACGCTTTTGTGCCAATTTGGCATTTGAGATGTTACTGTTATGTTCTTATAAGATACCCTTCGACAACGTTCATTAATATAAAAGACGAGAAAAAACAATTTTCATAGCTATGAAGGACTACCATGAACCTACGAGCCTTGAATTATGGAGTAATCATGCAAACTATTAATCTATCGAGACTGGCTAAACCTAAGGGCTAAACAATTGGGACGCACCTATACTTTCGGATTAAAAATCGCACTTTTTATCATTCAAAATAAGGCAGATATGAGCATTTAGAAAAATCTTAATAACGACGTTTCTACCAATACAACCGGGGCGTCGGCGTCGGCGTCGGAGTGGCGATGTTCTGTCTAATGCATTCCTGACTGGTAGCAACTACGTCATCACCCCACAGGACAACATTTTGACAAATCAATTTCTTTTATTTTTGACTATTTATAACCTGCTAAATAAAATAAAATACTACATAAATAACCCAAATACACCTCAATGACTTAAGGGGGCCTCTAACAGCCATCATGTAGGGCATGTGAAAGAGGAGATCTGTAACGAAAAAAAAAAGATTTTTACACACCCATTGTTGAGGTATGTTCATGAGATATTTTGTAATATCGCAGTAATATTGCACAATTTTTTTAATATTGCATAAATATTATAGAAATATTGGTTTTAATTGCAACATAAATATTGAAAAATATTACACTCAGTGCAGTCAAATTAAAAAATAGCGTAGGAAAGTTCAGTTGAAGTCATTGGATTTTTACATAAGTCTTCCTTGAGGGCTGTTAAATAACCTCCTAAAAGCCACCGCCTGTAGGTGGTGAGCTCGAAGAGATAATGAGGGTTAACCACGCACGTTTGAAAGTCCATTGGTTCTCCTTTCCAAAAGGACCATACTTATCATGGTTATTATACAGGGTATGGTTTTATCAGCTCTTAATGTGAATACTGCATGTTATTTAAATCTCCGAAAATACGCTATATCATTTCTGGATAAACCGGAAGTGGGCAAAAAACGGCTACTCAGAAAAAACTTAAAAAACTAAGAAGCAGACTGGCGAACATCGCATTACATTATCTCAGTTAGTTCAAAAGCTATATAGGTATATAAAGAGTCAAAATATAACGGGACACTCGGTATAATTCCACATGAATACAACACAACATTATTACTTATGTTAACCAAAAAAAAAAAATATATACACAAAAAATGATGTTACCAAGGCTGTACGTGTTAAAAATCTATATACCGAAGTATGAATTTTTCCTGCTTTCCGTACTGTGTAACTCCAAAACTGTTAATTATAGAGCATTGTAGCCACAGAGACTTTTGATCAGAATAATGTAAACTAACACGTATCACAATTTCAGCTAATTTGACCAGTATCCAATATCCGTAAGAAACGCGTGGGGTTCTTTGCACAACGGCACTCATTAGGCTTGGTGCGGCCCTTTACACAATAACCCGCAATCTGCATCAGTTAATTATTTACTAATATTGTTAATGCTAGTTAGGATAATTCTTATGCATTTTCTGTTACATGCTTATTAAAAATAATTATTAAGATTGTTTGATTAAAAAAGTAAAAATTCTAATAAAACGAACAAATAAATAAAAATATTTTTACTATTATAACACCTTTATTCCTCATCAGAAATTTAAAATCGTGTATTAGGATAGCAGAAAAGGCTGAGGGTGGTTTGCTGCTCTCCTATGTATGTAGTAGACATTGATGACACAATCTGTAATATCATCATTAATAGTGCTACTAGTTAACATATGGCGTCCAGTTGTTACAAATTTCAAAAATGTTTCAAATTCAAGTTTGTTAAAAGTTAAACATTATTTTAAGTTATTTTATAACAATTTTTAATAAGTATATAACGGAAAATCCATAAACAATAACGTAACAATTATTTATCATTAAGAACATTAATAAGAAAATAAGAGAAGCAGGTGTGTCTCCAAGAAATTGTACTGTGCTTCCATTATTTTTATTAATGTTCTTAATACTAATTGTTACGTTATGGTTTACGCATTTTCTGTTATATACTTATTAAAAATTGTTATAAAATAACTCAAAATAAGTCGATTGTTGGGCATTCGCAAGACTCGGACCACACCGTTACATCCGCAGTCCGATGGAATGGTAGAACGCATGAATCGGACAATGGGCAAATATTTGACCAAGGTTGGCTCCGATCATCAACGAGACTGGGACCAATACCTGCATTTATTCCTAATGGCTTATCGTGCATCGGTCCACGAAACAACCGGTCAGTCACCAGCGTCTGTGATGTTTGGATGCGAGTTACGGTTACCGTGTGATTTGGAATTTGGGTCTCCACCTATAGAGCAGGAGGTAGCCGGCAATGATTATGTCATCAACTTAAAGAAGAAGTTGGAGGATATTCACGATCGAACCCGAAACAATAGTCGAATCGCGAGTGACCGAATGAAGGCTACGTACGATGTGAGAGCCCAAGAAGGAGGGTTTCAACCTGGAGAGCTTGTCTGGTTATACAACCCGCAAAGACGTCGTGGCTATTCTCCAAAGTTACAGCGGAATTGGGAGGGCCCATACCAGGTGAAGAAACGAATAAATGACTTGATTTATCGCATCCAGAAATTGCCAAGAGGGAAACCAAAGGTGATACACTCCAATCGTCTGGCGCACTATGAGGGAAATAATGACGCAGTCCCGGATCGGGAAGATGAGGCTGAGGTGGCTATCAATGCCGTAAGGCCTGGAGATGGTCAGCCAACCTTCAGAGAATTTATGGCTGCGTTTTCTGGAACTAGAAAAGCGCGATTCGGAGTCACGACTGAGATGCAACAAGATCTCTTCCGGGTCCCTGGTGATTATTCCATTGCCCACTGTGTCTCCGAGGATCTCCGTATGTCCAGGGGGATCGCAGTAGTGTTTAGAAATAAATTTGGACGGCTGAATAAACTTCGAGAACAAAATCCCTCTGTTGGGAAATCCTTACGCTTGCCTGATCATGACCGATCCATTTACTACTTGGTAACCAAGCAGTTGTACTACCAGAAACCGAGTTACGCCGACTTGTGGAGGGCATTATGGAACTTGAGGATCGAGTTGCTTACCAGGGGTATTAACAAATTGGCAGTTCCCAAACTCGGCTGTGGTCGGGACCAGCTGGATTGGAGAATCGTTAGAAACATGTTGGAAGTTGTCTTTAGAGGTACGGACGTCAAGATCTTCGTCTGCAGTTTTGATCCACAGCCCGCATTAAGGCCAACGAAGAGTGTAGACTGTTACTTCTACCGTAATGGAACGTGTAGTCGAGGTGAAGACTGTCGATATCGTCATGACCCGTTCTACAGGAACCAGAGCATAAAACCTGTTCTGGGACAGAACAGACTTGAAGAGGGGGGCAGTGTAACAAGAGAGAAAAAGAAAGAACCTCTTCTCGAACAACAAATGGAATATTCTACGGCATTCGAGAGAATGACTCATCGCACCAAGCATGTGAACGAGACGCGTTTATTCTAGAAATATATAGTAGTTTCTAGCGGCTTCTAGTACGTTTGTAGGAGGGTATATAACCGACTTCGCCGATAAAAAGAGGCAGTCAACAGCAAGTCATTAACTGTGTATCACAAAATAAATAGTGAATGTAAAGATAAATATTAGAAATTCATAGTCTGTTAATAATAGTTTTTAATGGTTTATAATCATAGCGTTAATTTATAGTGTATTCATTAGTGTTTGTAAATAAATATTTCTTATTAATAGACGATTTAACCAGCACTTTTGTTATTATTTGAAAAAGAACGTTACAATATTTTGGCAAAATATCAGAAAAAATTGCACATATACTAAGAAAAACCAACAATTATAAAATAACATTTAAAACCAACACCAACACTTTTTCATTTTTATTTAATGCTAAAGACAGAACACATGATATCAGGCATTTACTGTTTAAATTGTTCTTTTTGTAGTTCGGTATATATTGGACAAACACTTCGAAATTTTGACATAAGATATAAAGAACACGTACGTCATTACAAAAATAAACATCCTGAAAAATCTAATTACGCCAAACACCTTTTAGAACAAAATCACACAATGACTCCTCAAAATAATATTAAATTCCTACATTTTTGTAATAACAAACGCAAATTAGACATTTTAGAAGCCTTTGAGATATACAAACACAAACTCAGGGTACCTTTAATGAATGAACAACTTGAGCTCAGTAATTCTCCGTTACTGGAAGTATTAGATATTTAATTCTGATTATTATTATTATTTTATCTAGTTACCTATTTTTGTATCTACCTTAGCGACGTGTTTGTTTATAATTATATTACCTTAGATAATGACAGCGTAGCTGTCGAAACAATATTGTCAAGTTGTATTTTAATAAAACTGTGAAACTTTTACTAATCTTTATTTATTTCATTCTTTTATACAATTAAAAATTTTAATTTTCGGTAAGACATTTCATTTTAATATAACGTGCACTATACTTTTTAAATTAATAGTCAGAAAGGATTGATGTAGGATTACTGTTAATGAGATTTTAAGAGTAATAAGCGGTAATGACAAGGACGTCTAAATAATAATGACAACGTTGCGGAATTTTAAAATCATTTAGAAGTTGTTCAGGAATTATTCTTTTTAATCACTTATAAGCTGATTTTTACAGCTTCAGCGGTTTCTGTTATGTTTATTTATTTATAGTGTTTCATTTATAATAAGACAAAATTATATTTTTATTATGAATAAGCATTATATTATTATTATATTAATTTATAACAAATCACTTAGTTTTACCTTTTCTTCGGAAATTCACTGAAACAGTAAAACTATACTTTTTAGTACGTATCATAGCAAGGTTGTTTCGCATTTTGTGGCGCAGGCTGTTTTAGAGTGTTCCGCCACTGGGTATGAGCTGACTCACTTTTGTTAGAACTAGTGGTACTGAATTGTACACGCCTTCCAAGTATATGAAATTTACCTCACTCTTTACCGTTGCCCCACAGGTGTTTCTATTCGTCAGGGTACTATACGCTCTTAAGATACTAATAAAACTTGTGAAACTTTGAATTAATCTTTTAATATGATTATATTTCATGATTATGGAGTTCCACAAAGTAAGGCTGGAGACAGTAAACTCTATTTACTAATTAATTAAAAATTTTCATATTAATAAATAATGCGATTTTCTATGAATTGTGAAATTGGATAGACGTTGCTAAAAGTACGTATTAGTTAACATAACTGTATTATAACATATTGATACGTTATTATTATGGGATATTAAAAATAAAATCCGACTGGACTTCACAAACATACAGACATAATTTACAAATAAATGTAAAAAAATGGAGTACAAAAAAATACAACTTGCTCTCAGGCAGGTCGCTTCAATGGATAACTAAATTCTTATAATTAGGGACATAGTAATAGAAAAACACATTTACACAAATAAATCTTATAGATAATAATAACACAATTTTATTTTATTAACAAGCAACAATGAAACAATACACAAAACGAAAAATGGTACCATCAACTAAATATTCTCTTTTACATGAAATAAAAAGGCAAAAATAATTGTTTGTAATTTAAATAGCAATGAAAAATATGAATAAAAGATTCTCTCTTTTTAATTCTATAATTAATTTTCATTAGTCTCAAAATAATTAAATATTATTTATTTGGAAATAAATTAAATTCGTTTCAAAACAAATAATTGTTTCAGTTTAATCATAAAAAAATTACTTCTTCAAATAAAGAGAATAATTTGTTTAAAATTCTTATGTCCTTTTAGTATCATCAGAATTTCTTATACTAATGATTAAATTAAGTACTACAAGAAAACTCACGGTTTTTAATTACTAGAATTGTTATCCCTTCCTTGTATAAAAATTGTCCCTACAATATTACCAACTTATTAAGCATAATTATTTCCAATTAAAAAGAAGGTGTTACAAAATTGGAATGTCAAATCCATTTAATACTTTTAAAACCATGGTAAGTAAAATATTATATAAATGTTTCTTGTTATCAGATATTCAAGGACGAACCAGAAAAACACTTAATAAGCTTTTGCCACTTGTTAATTAAACAATTAAAAACTTTTGAAATTGTTACACTTTGACGTTTAGCATCAATAAATCTAACCTCAAAACTTTGACATTTCATTATTGGGTGAAAATAACTTTAATTTTTATTAATCTAAACAAGACGTGTGCACTTTATGCAAGAAGTAATTTAAAAAAGAGGTTAAAAAATGGCTGTCTATTTATATGATTTGGTTAAAACAGTTGCTTTTTATACAAATTTTGAATAAAACAAAAGACTGTTGACATTACAGCAATACAATAACCAAACTCTTATTTACAAATTTTCATTAAAGCAAAAACTAATTAAATAGTCTTACAGGAAATAAAATTCAACTATGGCAGTATTTGCTCAAACGACATTTTTCATGTACTTAATACCCTCCATGTTCCAGGAGTATCTCGTAAAAATATTCACTTCCACTCCCCTAAACATCTCTTAGACGCGCATTTCAATGTGTCGCTAAGAAACTGCTGTCTCGCTTTGTTGTCAACATGTTAATTACAATCAATATATTAGCAACAACCTGAAACAGTACTTTCCTTGCAACGCATTGAAAAGTATACCTATCAGATGCCTATGAAGGAAGAAGTGTATACTGCATACTTTTAAGAGGTACGATAGAATTGGTGTTCATAAATAATGTCACTCAAAACTTTAAACAAAATGGAAGTCTATAGCTTTCTCGTTTGATATGAAATATTTGCAAGTGACAGATATATACCAAAGGGCAAATATGTAAATTTCATGAAAACCTACGAAACAAAATTGCTTCATAAGCTACTAGGTTGTTTATCAGCCAGTTCTGGTATAAGCTTACTTTAACTGGCAGATGAAAGTGATGAACGTTTTTGGTTGCGTTCAATGCGTAAAATCGATTTAATGCAGCAGATAATACGCGTTACATTTACGTTCCATGTTTTGATCGCATAAAAACACCAGCAATGTTTTGCTGATAGCTTATGTATCTGCAGTCTGTTATCTTTGGTGAAGAGTATTGTAAAAACGTTATTAGTTTTCACTTCCAAATTTAAATCATGGATGATTTTAGTTTATTTACCCCCTCAAATACGATATTTATTATAGGAAATTTTACCTAATTTTGTTACTGGTTTTAACGATGTCATGATCAACGTGTGATTAGTTGGATCTTTCTAGAGCAAACTCGCCTGTCTTCAAATTTTAAAAGAGAGATGAACATGTATAATTGCGCGGGGTTGGTCTTCGCAGTGTGAATACACACTCCGCTGCAGGCGGCTGACAGCCGCGTAATCTTCGCAAGTTCAATCTATATCGCGACTTCGGTTTAGTAAAATTCAAATTTCAGATTTTTGGTTTTGTGTTACAGTTTTTAGTAACATTATCGGGTTTATAATTTAAACCTTTAAGTTTAAACCTTATTATTTAGGTTAATTTAATGCCAAGATGTGAGGCATCTGTGAATTTGTTTTGATGGGATTATTTCTCTTATTAAATTTGAGTGTATTTTGTGGAAATTCTGCGAAAACAGTTATAGTAAAAATGCTATTTTGATAAGCTGCAGCTTTATTGCATAAAATAACGAGATATGTTTTTGGTTCATAGGTAAATGATTTCATTTGTTTATGAACAGTTGTTACTATTGAGATGATATCTTATCACGGGTTGAAGATTTATCAATTTATTAAAACATAAGGAATATTTCAAGGCTACGATAGGTATTCTGAATCATCCAAATAATCAAATTACGTTTATACCAAGTATTAATACAATTAAGAGCGAAAGACAGAGAGAAGAAGGATAGAAGATAAAAAGACATGCTAGGATATAGGTTTTATTTATTTAAAAGGTTGCATGCTGGGTCACAAATAGATTTACCAAGTTAAATCAGAATTTATAGTAATAAAATTTTCATGCAAATATAACCTTTTAAAAAGGCCTATTAGTCAATTATGTTGTTTTCTAGTAAAACAGATTCTATGTAACAGAGGTTATATGTTTAGGATAGTTTATCCACTTTTCTTAAATGTTGTATCTTCTCACTAGATTTGAGTTTGACGTTTGTTAACCCAGATAGTATTTTTTCTTTTCCCTTAAAAATAAAGCAGTTTCGGGTAGATATTTTACTGGAAATAGTTAAAACAGATCATTACCTTGATGTATATAAGGTTACAATTAACTTACTGAGTCCTGTATTTGGTAGAAATCATGTCATTTGAATGAAAATATCGGCTGTGTGGGTATTCATCGATTTTTGGAAATTTTGATATAATTATGACGTTTTGCACCTTTATTTTGATTCAGTCACCTGGAGTGCTATGTTCTGGACGAGAATGGGTATAGTTTTGATCCATTTATGTTATTATTTATCTTGAACTTTCAGAAGCATTATTTTTGTTTTAAATCGTAAAGGTCAGATTTTTAAGTTAAGTTTTTCTTTATTATTTTGTGATGATTTCTGTGAACTCCATATGAGTGGGTTACCTGGTGTAACAATGTAAATATTCCATGTACAAAGATTGCTGGAAATTTGTGTATTTCCAATGTAATTAAGTTTTAATGAGTTTTGTTACAGCTGATCGTTTTTATTGATTTTTCCTGTAAATATAGATTTTAAACCATAAGTGTGGATATTATTTTGATCGTATTTTTACCAGCTATCTTTGCATCTTTTTAGAATTAAGATCAGTGTTAATTTGTAACATATGTTTTTATTTGTGACGTCATGACATTTTCGATGTTCAGAATTTTAGTGCGATTTCGTTGTTTTTTCAAATGTTTTTCTGTAAACGTATAAAAGGGCTTTCGAAAAAGAACAAAGTCAGTCGATAAAAGCATAAAGATAGAACCTATGCTCGGCTCAGATTAAAATCTAAAAAATAAAATGAACGTCATTCACATTTGAGAAGAATATTTACCTTATACAAAGGGAACAAAGAAGAACTGTCTTTGTTTTGTATATACAATCACACAGTTGGGTAATTGATCTATTATTGTATAAATTTGAAGAAACAAATATTTTCCATCATCGACCGATTTATCGATATTGTATGGAGTTTATAACAGCTGATTTGGGTCAATGCTGTTTTACCGATTGCGCGATAAGGGAATTGTGAAGTGAGCTTAGTGAAAATATTTGGTTTGTTAAACGATATACAAATGGGGATCGTTAAAAGATTTTTGTTTCCTGGTAAGAAACAATTATTAAATCAAATTAACTAATTGCAACAATTTTTATAATTAATCTTGTAAATTTCAAGAAGTTCGTTAAATCAAAGATTATTTGTCTTTAACTGAGTTTAAAATTTTTCTTTTAACAGTAAATAAGTTTCTTTATTAATTTTGACTTTGATGTTGGTTTGTTCAAATGAAACCAGTTGTAACCCATATATCAGGTTATCAACGACCAATAATTCATTTTAACAAATTTAGGAAAGATTTTTCTGTATGACCTCTATTTATAAATTCATATTTTGATAAAATTCTACATTTTATGAATAAAATAAAATCTGTGTTTATAATTTATAAAAGTGTTTATTTATTATTGATGTAGGATGCAAGTATCCATTTATTTTCTTTATATACAGAGTTTAAGATTATTTCTCGTCCAGATGCAGGATTCCAGGTGTGGTTTGTAGTAAGTTTTTCTTTTCAAGTACAGAAATTAATAAAATCAATACATTTTTCTTCTCATACTCAATCGAATTAAAACTGAGTTAGCCTACTGGGAAATAAAAAAGCTATTGGGTTGTTATATTTGAATTTTTTCTTAAAGCTAGCCAAATCATATTAAATATATTTAATAATATATATAAGTTTATTATATCATCTCATAATTTATTGTTCGCCCAAACGTGGAGCTTTCTTATAAAATTATATTTATTGTCTTTATTTTAGTTTATATCATCCCACTATAAATATTTTAAACGGGATGCAGTTCATAAACAATTAATCCTACAAAAAACCGTTTAAAATAAGGATTGTAAGATTTTAATAAATAAATTTCAAAATTATGTAATTTTGTTCTACTTTCTGTCTACATTAATTTAAAGTTTCACCTAAATACAGTTCATTATATTTAATTAATTGAACAATAAATTTTCAAAATGTTTTGCATATGCTCTTGTATGCAGCTGGTAGCTAGACAGATCGTCTTCTTGGATGCCTAATTATTAACAATCATCGCTTTAATAAGCATGGTTCATTACATTATACATAAAAATAAAATTCTATTTCTTAGTTTATAAATAATTAAGTACTTACAAAGAAAGAATGAAAAAATTATAATTAGAGTAATTTTATGTATTTGCTAAAACCTTCCATTGTCCTAATTGGTCGCACATCAGCTCAGAAGGACGGGTATGAATTATTTGTAAATAATTTTATTGTAATTGCAAATTTAAATTTCTGTAATAAACATAAATCAGCAGAAAGAGCAATCAATAATGTTTCTAATATGCATACATAATTTTATATATTAAATGATTAATATTATATTAAATATAAGCTTGTAATTCGTTATAGTATATAGTAACATATATACGAGTATATCCGTACAAAGTCGTTTTATGTAACAATTGAACTTCAAGTCACTGCCATTTATTTTTAATCTGAAAGCCAAAAAAGAATCTTTCCATCGATGTTATCGAAGGCTTCCAAAGGAAATTATATGAATAGAATTCATAATCTGTGAATCGATCTTGCTTTACGTGCATGACAATACCCGTCATCTACGCCCCGTGACTTTGCGTTCTTCTAAAGGCGTTCATATCATATATAAAAGTACTTTACTGAATTGAATGATTATTATTTTATTGCGATGATTAATCGGTTTATTTGTTAAATAAATGCAAATAAACTTAATAGAAATAGTCGAATTTTTACTAGGGTATGTCCTTACTTTTTTATTACTTAGTTTGTTTCTATTGAAATGAAAGGGATGTAATATGAGAGACAAATATGAACAAGTAACCTGCGAGGAAACTCGAAATGAAATAATTAACATTACACAGTAAAAGTTATGGATCCAAATGAACTCTAAATTGACACTGTCGGAAAAGCTGGAGGAAGTCCACTCTGAAAGAGTAAAAATATATACTCTAGAACAAAGGGAATTGTAAAAGCAAAATTGACATTTATTTCTACTATTTATTAATTATTTAAGATTGCATCCATCTCCAACGGTAATAAGACGCTTTATCGGCAGATGTGTAATAGATAGTGGAATAAGTAAAAAAGTTTGCGATGTTTGGATAAGAAAGTGGCCACGAGTGTTCTTTTACTATAATAACTTTAAGATTGGTGGCTGTTTTAATAATAAAATTGTCACAAACGGAATTATTTCAAATGGAAAACTCTTTATAACTTCTCAACTTGTATTCATTTAGTACAAATATTATCAAGGTTACTGCAATAACTACCCACATACATATACGCGCTTGCATCTCATTAGAAGTAATTTATACAGTCTACATATCCTTGGAAATAATGTATGCAGTCTGCATCGCATTAGAAATAATATATACAGTATGCATTTATATTTGCATCTTATTATTCATCTCATTATCTGTAATTTATTCGATTATACAATAAGGCTTCCGCAATATTCATGAGGATACGGTATATAACCAGCTTGCTTTGAGCTTACAATTCAGTCAGTGAAAATGACTCCAACACAACATCTCCAGCAAGCTGGTGAGTACCTTTTAATTTATCTACTGCTTAGTTCTGCTTAGCTATGAGTGGGTTGTGCGAGGCCCTCTCATGCTTAGTTGTAATAATCTAGGTATATCTAGAATCTAGCATCCTGGGATGCCGATTACCTGATTTCCTAGTGCTTAGTGGTAGACCTAGTGCCAGAGCAGGGTGGTTCCGACCACCCTAATGATTATGTTAAATTTAGGGGGACGTGTACGTTCTCACTCTGTATAACCTATGTGTGTAACCATTATTATTCTGTTGTTCTATTGTTAGTATATAGTTGTTTTTATCACTTGTGTTTATTTTTTTTTCTACCACTGACTACGTCTTCCAGTCACGAAAACACCACGTGGCAAAATCAAACTCGAGGAATTCAAGAATAAGTAAAAAAGTTTGCGATGTTTGTATAAGAAAGTGGCCACGAGTGTTCTTTTATTATAATAACTTTAAGATTGGTGGCTGTTTTAATAATAAAATTGTCAGAAACGAAATTATTTCAAATGGAAAACTCTTTATAACTTCTCAACTTGTATTCCTTTAATACAAATGTTATCAAGGTTACTGCAATAACTACCCACATACATACACGCGCTTGTATCACATTAGAAGTAATTTATACAGTCTGCATATCCTTGAAAATAATGTATGCAGTCTGCATCGCATTAGAAATAATGTATATACATTATATGCAGTATGCATTTATATTTGCATCCTATTATTCATCTCATTATCTGTAATTTATTCAATTATACAATAAGGCTTCGGCAATATTCATGAGGATACGGTATATAACCAGCTTGCTTTGAGCTGACAATTCAGTCAGTGAAAATGACTCCAACACAACATCTCCAAGCAAGCTGGTGAGTACCTTTTAATTTATCTACTGCTTAGTTCTGCTTAGTTATGAGTGGATTGTGCAAGGCCCTCTCACGCTTAGTTGTAATAATCTAGGTATATCTAGAATCTGAAACGCTAGCTTTTCTGTACGATAAAATAAACAACAATAACAGGCCCCGCGATTGGGCGACAATTGTAAACATACGTTTTTCTGTACGATAAAATAAACAAAGCTTAAACCTTCAAACGAAAAGTTCTATTACTTAAACTAGTTTAGAACACAAAATACGATACTTACTGTATATAAAATGCTCAAAGTTGCCGGCTTGAGATCTCGCTCTTTTTACAAATTTAAATTTCAGGTCGTAGCTATTGGTTCTGCAGTTGTCTAATTATTAAAGGAATGGATAAAGGTTTCAAAACACAATAACATACACTATAAGGGCGCCATCTGATTATGAAGCTTAATAACAATAAATAAATAGATCAAATAAATCTAATAAATCTGTCTGAAATCACTAATCAAAAAAATGAAATCAGACCGATATAAATTTAGTGCAAAATATTAGTTAATTTCAACAAAATCAAAAATTTAGTTTAATGATGATATGATTAAAAACTTTCATAATTATATAGTTCTGTCTTACTGGTTTTAATTAACTTTAAAATCACATTTATTTTAGAAAACGAAAAAGAATTCAAGTAATAATTCTCTACCTAAGAGCTCTTGACTATTAAAATTTGGTAATAAATAAAAATTGTATACAAATTAGGTATAAATAAAAAACAGACTGTAGAAATATTACAAAAATCCAAAGAAATTCACATAAATATTTAATATTAAAAAAAGGAATACATAATTCACAGTACCTGTAATTATCGGTAATTCGCAAACCAAATTAACGCTAAATTGCACAAAAATGACTCCAGCACATACCAAACAATCACTGCTGAACAGAGGGAAACTGGAATGTTCGTAGATTTCTGCTTTCACATTATTCAAGGATGCAATGAATTAACCCTCGTAATGCCTGTATGAGGTGAATTATTCACGAATTCACCCAAAATAAAGTAACTGAATGCAACCATAAGACTTCAATAAGATTTGGTTATTAAATTAATTTTAAGAACCATCTGCAAATGTTTGTTATTTTCCTTAAAGCCACCTACTTATTATTTAAATCTGAACTGAATTTATAAAACACATAACTCGGATTTTATTATTGGTCCGAGATTTCGATCACTGAAGATAAAGTCTGTAGTTATTGATTTATTTATCGGTATTTCGGTACGAGAACTATTTAAACGATATTCGATACGATATTTATTTCAATAGGTACACTGTATTAAAGCTATTACACTTTTTAATAAGAAAAACTAGATTTCCCATTCTTTAAAAACACAAACAGGGTCGTGTGTTTTGTCCTAAACAAATCAGAGCTATACAGTCCACGTGTAGTCAATAGGGGAAGTTTTCTTAATTCCAATACTAGATTTTGACCCTAAAAGACTAGAAATTACGCAGTTTTGTTTTCACGAAAGAGAAAATGTAAACCGATGTTATTTTAAAGCAAGTCCAGCAGACATATCATGTTTTTAGGCGCAGATGTAAATAACCGAAAGAGATTTTTAACACGTAGCAATTTATTAGATAAATGAGATTTTTTTAATAGTATTTTCACGGAACGCCAAACTACAATATCTATGAGAACTAAATAAAGTTAGATTTACCACGAACCATATTTAATAGTTTTCAAGGTTTTAACAAAAAAGCCATTTTAACCAACGTACACGTGCGTAAATAGAACACAGAAAGAAGTAATTTAGTGCCCAAATGTTTTTATAATTCTAAGATTTGAAACACAACCTTTTAAAATAATTTTTATAGGCTTGTTTGTACCAAATACTAACACGATTTTATATTGCAAGAAGAACGCAAATTTGCAGGACCGGAATTAAGATTTTTCGGCAAATATGTAGACAAAACTACATTTATTCAGAACTGATAAAAATATACCGTCTAGCATTTTTTACATGTCTAGCATCCTGGGATGCCGATTACCTGGATTTCCTAGTGCTTAGTTGTAGACCTAGCACTAGTGCTAGGTCTACAACTAAGCACTAGGAAGCAGGGTGGTTCCGACCACCCTCATGATTATGTTAAATTTAGGCGGACATGTACGTCCTCACTCTGTATAACCTATGTGTGTAACCATTTGCATTCTGTTGTTCTATTGTTAGTATATAGTTGTTTTTATGACTTGTGTTTATTTTCCTTTCTACCTCTGACTACGTCTTCCAGTCACGATAACCCCACGTGGCAAAATCAAACCAGACAAATTCAAGATATACCTTTATTATATGTTTTTTATTTGTTAGCAATGCATAAAATTAAAAAATAGTTATTATGTATAGTAATATTTTGATTTGTCATAAATATAGAAGTAAAGTAAGTTAAATCAATGTTTGCTCCTTTCAATAACACTTAAAACATTAGAAAATATCGTGATTTGTAAAAGTGTAGCTATAAAAATTATACTTTTATAGATCATTTAAAAAAGTACAACCTAAATTTAGTTTAGGTACTGACTAAAACTGAAGCTGTTGTCGACGCAGGTTCAATTTCAGCTAGGTGAATAATAATTCTTTTTTAATTTTTCTTTATAAAACAAAATTGAAAATAATAATTTCCTCTTCGAAAATGTTCAATTTCGGCAAAGTTTTAATAATTCTCTTAAAGGTTGTACAATTACAGGGGGATTTTACAAACCATATTTTAGCATGGATAAAAGCATAGGTTAGTCCCTATATTCGATTTCTCAAGGAGGCATACAATCTATTTTTTAATTGTTTCGCTTAGTCGAAGAAAGAAAATACTGTACAACTTGAGTGGAATGCCTATATCTCCCTCGAACGGCTGAAGCACTCCGTCATCGGCGTCGTGACGCAAACTTCGTCCTCGTGCGGTATAGGCATCATATCCACTCTTGTTGCACAGACTACTATTATAACCTATTAACATTCGAAATAAAAACCCGTGTTTTTAGAAATTACCAAACACTTTTTCAAATACGCGAAAACCTATAATTAAATTAAAAGTTATAAATTAATATTAAATTTTAAACTCCCTTATGCTAACTAATGCTTCATAAGCAACTTTGTCTTTTATTTTAATCAGCTTTGAGATACAAATGCGGTTTAATCTTAAAAGCATCTTGCACCAAATTGCAACATTATGAAACCATAAAATATACAAGAAACTTGCAAAATTACAAAAACAGTATTCGACGTAAGCATACACATTTATGAACTAGTATAATCCTACCATATTATTTAAAAAAAACCACTCGTCGCAATTTTTGTCAAACAACTACTCGTGATATGACAGCCAAAATTACCGTAAAATTGGGACCACTAGTAGTATTATACAGGATGATTCTTAAATAACGGTAATAGTCTTTAGAGTAGACAAAGGGACGGTAGTAAAGCTGATTTGCTTTGAGAAGTATTTACGGTCAAAAACGGATAGTTTTCCAGAAAATGAATTTTGAAGCTTTATTAAATTTTGAATCCGGTTCTGTCATTCCTAACTGACCTAATTACGGAAAGTAACCTTGTTATTGAAAACAGAAATGCGACATGACTTTGTCCGTAACTAAGATAAATAAAATCGTAGTCTATTATTTGTATTTATCTACGATCATACAAAAAGTAACTACTTTTTACATTGCTTTTCCTATCAATATAAACAAAAGATGTATGATAAATGATTCATTAATATTTTACAAATTTGTTGCTAAACAACTTAGCACGTAAAAATCAAAGCACGCTGATATACATGACATAAATCACAAATTTTAAAAAATATTAATTAAAATGAATACTCTTTTAACTTTTAAGTAAAACGTTATGATCGTAGATAAAACGTTGTAAGATACAAATATAAAAAGTCTCTTCATCGCACTCACGTTTTTTAAAACACTCGCTCGTACCTCGCTCATGTCTTAAACCATTCGCGCAATAAAGAATGACTTTTTATACTTGCATCTTAAATATCTATTTATGGTTGAATGACACTACAAGCAAATTTGTGTGTTTATGTGTACTAGGGTGGTCTTTATTTTGGCAAATCAAAATTGTATCGATCTCACCTCAAAATATGGTTTAGTTTACTGAGAAATGCAATTCCCAAAATATAAAAGGTTTTAAACAAGAATAACCCGTGCCGGTGTAAGGTTGAATTTTTAATAGTTATTTGTGTATTCAGTGCGCGAAATGCTACTTTGGTGGTCAAGAATGAAAATCCCACTCGAGCACAAATTGGACACAACGTTTTTCCTACAGCGTTATTGAAATAATCAAAAAAGTAGACAAAAAATCATAAAAAATAGCACAAGTTTAGCAAAATAGACAGTTTTTATTGTTGCTACGGAAATATTCTTCACTCAAAGCGAAAGATATTTCGTGTACGTTGTCAAGTAAATAAAACTTATGTAGCGCTGGTACCGTATAATCTTAGTGGTCACGAATTCGGTGTCAAAACTAATTCTTTTGACAAAAAATTGAATCTAAACTGCTCTTTTTTAACGAATTTGGCAACTCTAATAACAGCTGTCATCTGTCAAAAGCCATTTTTGACACCCAATCCATGTTCAGCGATTCCAAAAAATGTTAGGTAAAAGTTTTTAAATCAAAACATTGAAAATTCAAAAAGTTGCGTCTTACATTCTGTAAAAACGCTAAACTCTCATTTAAAATACATTTAAAATTCAACTTCCAAGATTTTGACTTTGCCAAAATAACGACCACCCTAATGTACTTTTGTAAAAAGTATGTACTAATGTATGTACTTTTACGGGTCAGTGGAATTATTTTATAACAGACTGAAGTCTTTATTTTGTTTTAAAAACTTTGAATATTGACAATTTGAAATAATCATTTTCTTATTGGAATAGCATTTTTATTAATCGTTTGCATTATTTAACGATAAGTATTTTACTCCTTACTGCTCTACTAAATAAGTAACTACTAGCGTGTATTTATTTAGAATTGTAATTTATTTGCATTGTTCACAGATTCTGGTTTACATCACTGGTTTTTGTGACAGCTAACATAACCATAATAGAGTAACCTTTGTTATGTTGTCAAGGAGATTTACTAAAAACGTTTTCAAATGACTGCGATGGCGTGCTCTTAGATTGTTCTGAGAGCAAATTCCGTATTCGATTGGTTCACCTGACATTCCGGTCATCGAGATTTGCGTGTTCGATTGCGGCAAGCACTCTGTGTAAAAGCACACCGAGAGTGCTCTTCATTGATCTGTCCCACTAGACCGATCAATTCAGATCAAAACAAAAACCTCACCTCTAATTCATTCGTATCTGCGTTACTTTCACTGGAAAAAGGCATTCAAAGTACATTATGGATGATGAAAGGCGTCGTTTGGCTTTATTAGAAATTTTTATCATCAGATTCGTCTAAGGATAAGGAAATTCAAGCTATTATTGAATATTGAAATGAGAAATAACCATTATGCAAAGTTCGTAATTTGCTGGAGACGATAAATTCATTTTCTGATGGATCGGTAGGTTTACTATAATAATAGGTACGCAATACAATATTTTATGAATCGTTTTTGCTTATTTCTGCGACCCACGTTTAATAAATAAATTCCTGGCCATGTTTCAAAACAGTTAGTATTGCCAGGTGTTTTATTATTATTAGTTATAATTTATATAATACTGGTCATACAAACACACGGCGATCGAAATAATTTTATTCGGTTGTGTATTGTGAATCACTCTTCCATCAATCTAAGGTCAATCTACATAAGAGCAATGACGTCATACCCGTTTTGCGAGCAACCGCAGAGCAATCTGCAATTGAGCAATCCGGGCTCCAATTGAAAACCTATACATAATACTAGTAATTAATGTAGTATCAACCCCTCCAATAAATCAAACAAAATAAATAAAATTAATTTTGGGTTATGTTAGCTTGTCACATATTTAAGAAAAAAACTAAAATCAATTATACTAGAAAGCCCACAAGCAAAGATTAGAGAGAATTAAGATTGGAAACTAAACGGCGATGTTGTAGCACGGCCTACTAGATTAATATAAGCTTCGCTTATATACGGCCGACTCATTTCCAGTTTTTTCATTGTTGAAATTAGGATCCAAAAATTAGAGATTCGTAGGTTAAGTAGCGCCCACTGACGGTCATTTTGCAACAAAGCTGGTTTGTAGTCAGACTGCAGTCATTTATTTTTAGGTTATACGTCATGTCAGTAATTGTCATTTCCTATTGTGTAATAAATACTTCAATAATTTATTGGTATTTGTACATACAGATTTGGATATAATGTACATAAATGTGCCAAAAATACGTTACAGTAGGAACTAGGAAACCAAAATATCATACATAGTACAATAAAATTTAGAAAATTATACTAAGTTAACGCAATATTTACTAATGCCCCAATTATTAGACTAAAAAACACTATTTTAATTATTCGATATACGGACCCTTCTGAACCCAGGTAAACCAATCATATTGAGTTGTAGAGGATAACTTAGAGAACAATAATCCGAAAAAACATCGCGCCGATCGCCAGTAATTAATAAGAAAAACAATGTTAAAATGGCTATTTTGAGGTTAGAATGTTATGATGTTAGTTAGTAAAAAAGTTGGCTGTATTTATGTGAAAATGGCTTAAAAATGGCGTTTGTGTCATCTGATAAGAATATTTTATAATTTTTACCTGTTTTTATGACGTTTTTCGAACGAAACCCGTAGCGCTTGGTATTTCCGCATGTATGCATGTACGATAGGGGTCCGTATATCGAGTAATTACCGAAACACTACTTAATAACTACGTGATAGCCACAGTATAAGTAAGTACAATTTCATATTTGGCAAATTACAAATGCTCTTTTGGATTTTGTAGCACTTGAATAACGACATCATATGATGTAAACACATAATGTCAATGCACGATCTACGAACTGAAGCTACGATTAGAAGTATTAGAAGTAGGTATTCATGGAATGATGAATTCCCACTGTGGCAGTCATTACTAAAAATAAATATTTTTAGGCATTAGAGCTGATGAAATCTACTTGAGTTGTAAGACCAATCGTTTCAGTAAAATAAATATAAAACTGACAAAATTTGTCTCATATCTTTATCTTTATATCTTTATATAGAACTTGGTTTATATGATATAAATCAAAAGCGATATCGGAAAAAGTATTTAGAAATTTTGAATGGCAGTTAAGAATCTAGGATAACGATAATTAAATCACGATTTTCGTGTCATGCCTTAACAGATTTTATAGTAAGAAGGTAGAGGAAGTGTTCCAGGAAGAAGATGGAGTTTGAAACTTTTCTGAACTAACTGAATGCATGATCTAAACGGTATAGAATCAAGTCAATACTATTAAACTTTTACACACATTAAAAACAGACATATACAGGCTTTTGAGTTGTGGTGCTCTAGAAAAATGCTAAGGCGAGATGGATTGACCGAATATCGAGCAACGAAATACTAGAAAAAGTACAAGAAGAAAGATAGTTAATGAAGAAGACCATGAGAAGCAGAGATAGATTAATATGACACTTTAAGACATTCGGGTATTATCTAAAAATAATAATAGAAAGCATCATTGAAGGAAAGAACACCATAGCTAGACCTAGACTGCAATTTATACTCCAAATAAAAGAAGACTTAGGCTGCTGCAGCTATAGAGAAAAGACTGACAGCATACCGAAGAAAAGTAACATAAAAATAGGTGTATTTGTAAAGTGGTTGTTAAAGTATGTTTTTTAGTTTTAATGCAACTTTTTTTAATAGTTTACCAATTTTATTTGGGGAATGGCAGCCTTTTTTTATACAAATAAAGACATCGAAAGAATAATAAATTAAAATAATAACTAAAACTTTAATGTAACGTTTTGTAATGTAATATAATGTACCTATTGTTTTTAATGCATAATCTAATAATATTTGATCGTTGTTAATAAATTTTTTATTAGTAATTACTGTTAAAATTCGAGTAAACATTCTTTATCAGAGGCAGTTTGACACAATTGACATAAAGTATAACCTAAGAATTAACGACTGAGCTCTGACTTCAAATATCTTTGTTGTAAAATTACCGCCAGTGGACGCCATTTAACGTACGAATCTGTAATAATTTTCAACAATGAAAAAACTGGAAATGAGACGGCCGTATATAAGCGAAGATTATATGAATCTAGTAGGCTGTGGTTGTAGTTGTAGGTACTGCCATCTAGTCTCTATAGCTGATGATTCATAGCCATCTATAGTTGATGATTACGATCAGTGTATTGGTATACTGGTTCGTCATTTTTAAGTTACCATTCGTAAGATAACCTACATAAACTTGTTTACTATCTTCATAACGCGGTTTTGAGTATTTTTATTGCTAGTTCACGTTATAAAAAAAATAGTCTCGTACTGTACAGTAAGAGATTGCAAAAATAATGTTAATAATAAAAAGGATCATCCATCATACACTTATTTATCATTGCCAAAGAATTTATATATGTAAGTAATTTTTTGTACTGCCTCTCACTTCAATTGCTGTTCAAGGTTACTTTTGCTTTTTGTTTCAGTGCAAAAATAGAGATAAGTGGCGATTTATTAAAGAATGTAGTAAACAACCTAGAGAATGGCGTGTCCAAGTTTATAATTTGTTGCGCTTCGCAAAATTTAGTCCTCTAGGCATCCTTCCTAATTATACATTTACTATTCTAAATTTCGCGCCATTCATATTGTACCGATGGTCGTGACTTCTATTAGCTCTTAATTCGGAGCCAGGTTATGTTATAATGGCCAGCTGCATTTGTATCCGCCGTAAACGAATATAAATGGCCATGATACTGTAGCGATTGTTGCGACATCTAGCGAGTCAGGGGAATTTAGACCATCAAAAGATTGATCGTTTTTTCATAGTACATGCTAGTTTCCTATCTTAATCCGCTTAATATTTGCCCACAATCACAAATCATTTCCTAAAAACTGCAAGTAAAAATATTGCAAAGTTCCAGAGATATACAAGCTCCAGACAGGAGACAGTATTGACTTAATCTGAACGTAGCTTTTGCCATATTGTCTAGCAGGTTTCTAATCCCTTGCGGTCAAATAATGAAGCAAAGTTCTGAAAATTGGTATCACACTTCTGGTATTTTTTAATTTACTGCCAATGTCAATTAAGAGTTATTTATTTGCTCAGTTGTCAGCGTCTTCGCATACGATCACGCTAGACGAAAGATTAAGCACTATTTGGCGCAAACAAAATGGCGCAGTTTGTTTTTATTCTAAAAGGTACCGTTGTCATTCTTATAGCACGTTTAATAATACCAACCAATCCAACAAATCAAACCGAATGTTAAATTTCTTTTATATTGTGTAGTTAAACGTATTTTAAAAAAATTAAAAATAAAACAAATTTGATGGAGTCCGAAAACCAACAATTAATTTTTCCAAAACTGGATTTTAAAATATTGAACCGTTTCAGAGATAATTACGCGTCGAACGTCCGGACATTGTATGCTTATAAAATAACTTTGATTACTTAATAAACAACTAGGGAAACTCCGTCAATACATGACGGTCAAAAGAAGAATTTCTTTATATACAACTTTCGTTGTCTGATTACAATCCTTTGGATTTTTATGAATGATTATTTAAATAAACGCAAGCCAACATAACCAGTTGAAAATGCTAAGCCTAGCATTACCTAGTACTCTCCTCTCACAGCTTAGCATTCTTTTTCCCAACATACCACCCTCTCTAACTTATCCCTCTTGGTTTGCCCTGTCCCCCCCCCCCCCCGACTTACCCACTCCATTCTCACCAAAAAACTCTACATTGGAATCATATGCATAATATATCAACTTTCTAAACTTTATTTATCATTTTGTCCATGTTCCTTAAGAGATCAGGCATTAGTTCTTCAGACATTTCTATTCTATTTTTTTACTAAATATTCGAATATGAAATGAAAACAGTAGATAGGCAACACCGATTCGGCGACAAAATCCCATGTATTTTTAAAGGGGCCTCAAAGTTAGCGAAAAGATCACAAATCCAAGATGGCGTCGGCTCAAGACTCGAGGTCATCCGCGGTTCGGCCAGACGCGCGACAGCGCACACCTATATAAGATCTTGACATCTACGCGATTTCATGTTAAAACAAGTTTGTAGATCTATTATAAATACAGCAAGTTAGAGGGGTTTGTAGCATTGTTATCTTAAACTTCAAACGTGTTTAAATTGTATTGAAATTGTTTATATTATTAACAAAGTGAAAAGTGTATATATTCTTTCTAAGTGTTAACAACAAATCAAGGTAACCTTTATCATTAGTTTTATAACTTTCTTTTTAAATACCGTTGCATAACTATTATAAATATTATAAACATTATTAGAAACATAGATCCGAAATATCAAAGTAGAGAATTATATTAGTTGAAGCCTTCATAATATCACGTTTTCAATAAATACTAGATATAATTAATCAGCTTCATTATAAATTTAATAGAAATTATTATATTTTTTCAAGTCAATTCTTTTTATGAAAAACAGTTCGTAATAGAGTTTACTTTAAGGATACCTTATACCTACGCTTATCGAAAACAAATAATAATAGGCAAGCAGATAACATTTTAAGAATTTTGATCTAATTAGGTACTAAACTGATTAGGACTCTGTTACAAATTTATCAGGCTGAATGTAATTAGAAAATATATTCTGTCGCTTACTAGTTAGAGTATTAAATATGATGTTAACATATAATAAAGACACTAAAGTACTTTTTAATAGTATATAAAATTCGAAAAAAATGAAATGAATTGTATTGAGCAATCATGAATCGCTAGGAAAACGTTTAAAAAATCCCATTTTCAACTTTTGCAATGTAAAAACTTGCCTTCAAAGCAATAAATAATCTTTCTTTTAAAATAAATTAAAAAATAAAAACCATGTAAATATATACTAAAATGTTTCAGATAATATGATTAATCAAAACATTCAAGTTTCATCAGGTCTATAAGACATGTGGCCCTATGACGTAAGATCATGATATTAGATATACGTTAGATAGCTTCAATGTGAGAGTTTTAGAAGGATATTTTAATAAAGCTATAAACGATAAAAATTTTCGAAACAATTCTCAGATAGATTAGCATTTTACCTATAGAATTTGCCTGTCAGAACAAGATATCATTAGGTAGGTCATTAACGCAGTTGTGTATCTAGCATGCCATAATATTATAACAACCTTTTTAATAAATAACACAACACGGGATATATGTATTCAAATATGACCTCCCTTACTGATGAGTCTAGGTGAAGACGAAACAAATTTATCCATGTTAAAACGTCAAAATTGAATAAGAAATAATAAATTATCCGTAATGCATTTTAACAAGGATAATCTAATTTTAATACATATCAACTCATTTTATTATTTTAATTATGAATGCAGATCATTAATACATAGTAGATGTTTTTATGTTAAATATATAATAAAATCATTAATTTTATTTTAACGGAAAAAATCACCATAATAATTCTTCCATAATATCTTCTTGTATATAGTAAAACCGTTTAGAGATTTTAACACATCTAGTAATTAAGTCTTATCCATAATTAGTTTGTAACAGCTGATACACCATCCATCTTGAAATTTAATATCCTTGCATTTAAAAGATTCAGCATTTAAAAGTATACAAAAGCAGAATCTATTAGTCATTTCATTTAAATCTACAGCATAATAAACAGCAAGCCTGTTCGCAATTTCTATTCAATTTTACATCGTACTTTTGAGATGTAACATCTACCCATTTTCTAGGCAATCGAATTTGAACAGATCTATAACACGTTTTCTCATTTAAACATAATTAGGGACGACTTGAATATCAAAGTAGTAACGATAAAAGCATAATATAAATGTTAAATGATCAAAACCCGTATACTGGCCAGGTATAAAAGCCTCTTGCAATCAGGGAGCGCTAGACTATATCCCCTTCGAACCTTTATCTTTTCCTCATCTTTTAAATTCATAAAAAGGTGTTAAAATAAGGTTTCTGCATAACATTTTAATATATGAACCGAAGTGATTTATGTATCGTATTATTTAAATTCGACCTTATTACATCCAGTAACTCGGGAATTTTTCTCAGCTTTCAGCTGTTTTCTCGGCGGTACGTGTAAACGGGATATAGAACGAAGTTCTAACTCTAGATTTCAGTCTCAGTGCAGCAACTGAACGCGTAACACTGACCTCTCTTCGCATCCGTACTTAAACGTCTACAAGAAAAAATATGTCATTCGCAACTCAGCTTATTGATAACCTAAGGGATCTGGCATACAACCCGCAGCTACAAGGTAATGCTCGAGCCATCTCAAATGCTTTAAAACAATGTACCTCGGCTATATGGAGAATCAATAGAGCACTGGAAAAGGAAACATATATAGGGGTTAAGAATCGTCTGTCAACCTGCCTGGGTCAAGCGAGATCATATAAAGAGATTATTAAAACCTTAAGAAATGTAGGTGGAAGCAATAGTCAGCGAAAAGAGACAGCTCGCGATTGCGTGAAGTGGGCTGATATAAAATCAGCATTTAAGGGGCGCATGCGAACTGCTGTAATAACTAACACCAAGCATATCGAGCCGAAGGCTTTCATGCAGGACTACTCGACCATTTTTCAGAGACGTATTTTGAATGCGTGGAAGAAAGATGCATCATTAAAAGTGAACACAGCTTTAACAGGCGTGTTCGAAGTCAAAAAAGGGGATACTATTATAGAAGAAGTAAAGTATATAAACACCAAAAATGCAGCCATATACCAAGACAGTAATTTAGCCCAATGGTTCAAGATCAATATTCAAGATCGTATCCTTAAGGATCTCGAAGAGTTTCAAGTAAGTATAGAAATTGTAGAAAGTTAGAAATAAACTAACGCACGCATATTTCTTTATCTAGCAAAAAGATAGCGGATGGACGCTTAAATCAATCGTTAACTCAATATCAATAAGTATACCCAGCAGCTTGGCTCATCATATGAAATCTGAAGCTCAACATAAAATCACATAATACAGCGAGTGTACTTGAGATTCTCTACTAGTGTCCGAAGAGATACAAAACTTGTTTAAAAATGATTAAAATGTATATAATTTAGATACTTATTCTCATATTTATCCTGTGTTAATAAAACCCAACAAATGTTTTATTGTCTTTTATTTTATTTTTATGTTTTATTTTGTAAGTTACTACAAGTCTACGGTTAATCAACTTATGCGTTGCATTCAATGACCTAGTACTACAAATTAATCTGATGAAATTCCATTCGGAATATAAAAGCAATAGGGCTCGTCCAGGATTGGACCCCGGGACCTCTCGCACCCAAAGCGATAATCATACCTTTAGACCAACGAGCCAGTTATACGAGGGTTGTTTTTTTTTCAACTTCTGATAGGCTATAAACAAAAGACAAATGTATATAAAAAAATCATTTTATTACTAAAAGTTGAGTATACTTATGGCTACTTTTCGACATGCTCACCACAAAGATTGAGGCATTTGTCGTATCTGTGGACAAGCTTTTCAATACCGTCTTCATAAAATGTTGCCGCCAACGCATTTAAATGAGTCTTGAAGATTCTCGGTAGTTTATTGTGAAACTTTACGGCGAAACTTTGCGGAGAAACGTTCAAAACAAGAGAAGAGGAATGCTGACTTCTGGAATTTGTTCTGATCCATGACAAGCCCGTCCACACAGTGCTGTTGCAACACAACGGCTCCTTGAGCAATTTCAATGGGACATTCATTGGGGCCATCATCCGACATACAGTCCCGACCTAGCACCGAGTGACTTTCATCTTTTTCCTGAACTGGAGACGCGGCTAGGAGGACAGTACTTAGACAGTAAGACAGTATTAAACTACCGAGGATCTTTAAGACAACGTCATGACTCATTTAAATGCGTTGGCGGCAACATTTTATGAAGACAATATTGGAAGGCTTGTCCACAGATAAAACAAATGCTTCAATGTTTAGGGTGAGTATGTCGAAAAGTAACCATAAGTATACAGAACTTTTAGTAATAAAATGACTTTTTTATATACATTTGTCTTTTGTTTATAGCCTATCGGAGGTTGAAAAAAAAGACCCTCGTATATGGTTCGAGAAGATTGGTATGTTTCCCATTACATCTGAATAATATAAAATATAGAACCGATCCTGGTACAAGCATTTTCAAAATTTGACATATTGTTTTAGCTAAAATTATAGGTAGCTTTGCCCTTATACACAACATTATTAACGGATATATTTATTATACGATTTACTTCTAGTAATGCAATTACGTGAATACCTAGCGTGAAAGTAAATATTGCGATTATGTATTATACAATTTTACAGTGTTGAATAGAATATTTGGCAAAACAAACCTTACAAGGCATTCAATCGGCTGACCGAAGAACAATTTGACAATTACTAATACATTCTTGCAGACAATGCAACGTATTTCGCAAGCTAACCCTCAAGTGGAAGATTTATACCAGAGGTATTAAGATTTCTTCGAATAATATTAAGGGGTAAAAACATACGATAAACAGATATCGAACATACATCAGTTAACATTCTGAATATACTAAAATTATATGGCGTATATAATAAATTAAAACTTATTATTATAAATTTAAAGAGCGCGACATATTTTTCAAATTCTATTCTCTCTATAAAACAACCCGGCTATTGGAGATATAAATCACTCTAAAATATTATTATTAAAAATTAAGAAATGTATTGCTTGTTATAATTCGCACGCGGAAGGGTATTCAACCCAAAACTCTGCAGGTTCACCTCTTCTAAAAATATTTAGATTAATCAATCGCTTTATGAAATCCATAGAGAATTATGCAATCTTATTAAATAAGTCTAGAAACAGATTTATACCAGAACGTTTAATGAGACAGAGAGAGAGGTTGAGAAATAAGAAGCTTTTATAGAATGTATTTCGTTTATTTTGTCATCATATCAAAAATATCATATTACATATAAATACTATTACAATACGACTATATTATATTGTACAACTAGAAATTAAATATTTACTTATTCTATGATTTTTCTCGTTTTAAGCTCTGTGATGACTGAAATTATTTCGTTTTCGTTTTCGAGACTGCTGCTAAGAGCTTTCTTTACAGCATACAACAGACGAAGTCGGCCCACTAGTTGATCAGGCGTACTCTGACGTATCCAATCCGGTTTCATCTTATTTCACTTTTTGGGAAGACTAACTCCAAAGTCTGTTATTCGATATAAATTAGGCTTTATTATGTTTTCGTATTTCCAATGTTTAACGCTTATTAGCCGAGCGTTGTGTCTATAGTCTTTCTTATGAGCATTAGTAAGTGATATTATTTTCATATAGTTATCGATATCTTCCTCTGTTGGACTAAGAGAGTTTATTCGTTTAAGCGTTAGTAAATTAAACAGGCCGGATGTTCCATTGAAAAGTTTGTTTTTAATTAAAATATCTTTTCCCTGAAACTGTACTCGCGAAAAACCAAATCGCAACTTATCGATGTCGTTATATAGAGCGTACCTAGTTTTGTCTACGTTTTTGTTTTCTCCGCTAGCTAATAATGCTCTATAATAGTTAGATAATTCGTGATAATCTTTTAAGCTAGAATTGCATTCTTCTTCTTCTTCCTCATCAGCAGATGTAACGGGAGATGATTGTTCAAGCTCTGGTGAGACATTGATAGCAACGGTCTCCGATCGTGGTATAACACGATTATCATGAGGTTCTGCTTTATCACAGTGAAAGTAGGCTAATTTCTTACGTATAGCATCACGAGCGTTTATTATTTCATCATCATTATCATCGTCCTCGCATCTTATTTCTTTATTGGCTTCCACAGCACAGGATTCATTGGTATGCATACGTTTCAAATTCACGTCTTTAAATATTACATTATTTCTAGGTGATGTCTTATTGTCAACAACTATGGTATTATGAACTATTTTCAAATGACTTATAGTTATCGAGGCGTGTAAAATACTTTAAACAAATAGAACACTGAACTTTATACCCCTGGTGTATCTTCAAATGACGAGCAAACCCTGAGCGTAAAACGCTCATGCAACATATGTCACACTCGCGTCGCCGGTTCATATCGACTAATAATTGATCATGAACTCCTATTTATATAACATGTTCTTCAGGTCACTCTTAATTAACCCTGACGCTACGTCTATCATCACCCTGTCGATCTTCCTTCATCATTAATTAACCCTGGCTAGACGTCCTTCAGCACGAATTCATCATGGCAAGACACGCCTTCATCATTAATTAACCCTAACACTACGTCTATCATCATATATCGATCATTCTCCATCCTTAATTAACCCTGGCTAGATGCCTATTATCTTATCGATCATCCTTAATTCACCCTTGACACGGTTCAATGCTTCGATAAATAGCTGAGAAACCCTGGTTATGAGTAATAATAATAATAATGTTTCTGCTTCAGTTGCTCTAAGTTAGTAACTTTATCAATAGATCTCTTCGGTAGAGCTATGGAGAGCATGACGTCATCAGATGACAGTTACAAACATTCAGGGATACTTAGTTTAGAACCAGCGCTTGATCCTCGTACACGAGGATTTGCAGGCATTCAAGGTAGACATAATAGCGTCACATACAAATTTCTTTTTATACCCCAAATACCATCAGTACGAAATTCCTGTAATCCAAGATGGATGCCTACAAATCACAGCGTAGTAGGCGTGGTCCAAGATAGGTTAGGTTAGAACACATGATGTTTCATTTACTAGCATGATTAAGGATGAAGGGTGAAGGGTGAAGGGAGAAGGTGATATACATGTATAATTTAAATGAAGGATGAAGGGAGAAGGGTGATATACATGTATAATTTAAATGTGGGATGAAGGGTGAAGGGAGAAGTGTGATACACATGTATAATTTAAATGAAGGATGAATGGTGAAGGGAGAAGGGTGATATACATGTATAATTTAAATGTAGGATGAAGGGTAAAGGGAGAAGGGTGATATACATGTATAATTTAAATTGAGGATGAAGGGAGAAGGGTGATATACAAGTATAATTTAAATTAAGGATGAAGGGTGCAGGGAGAAGGGTGACATACATGTGTAATTTAAATTAAGGATGAAGGGAGAAAGGTGTTATACATGTATAATTTAAATCAAAAATCACGTGTTCTAACCTAACCTATCTTGGACGAAGCCTACTACGCTGTGATTTGTAGGCATCCATCTTGGATTACAGGAATCTCGTACTGATAACATACGATAACGTACTGGTACGTCTCATAAATCTGTTTCTAGACTTATTAAATAAGATTGCATAATTCTCTATGGATTTTATAAAGCGATTGATTAATTTAAATATTTTTAGAAGAGGTGAACCTGCATAGTTTTGTGTAGAATACCCTTCAGCGTGCGAATTATAACAAGCAATACATTTCTTAATTTTTAATAATAATATTTTAGAGTGATTTATGTCTCCAATAGCCGGGTTGTTTTATAAAGAGAATAGAATTTGAAAAATATGTCGCGCTCTTTAAATTTATAATAATAAGTTTTAATTTATTATATACGCCATATGATTTTAGTATATTCAGAATGTTAACTGATGTATGTTCGATATCTGTTTATCGTATGTTTTTACCCCTTAATATTATTCGAAGAAATCTTAATACCTCTAGTATAAATCTTCCACTTGAGGGTTAGCTTGCGAAATACGTTGCATTGTCTGCAAGAATGTATTAGTAATTGTCAAATTGTTCTTCGGTCAGCCGATTTAATGCCTTGTAAGGTTTGTTTTGCCAAATATTCTATTCAACACTGTAAAATTGTATAATACATAATCGCAATAATTACTTTCACGCTAGGTATTCACGTAATTGCATTACTCGAAGTAAATTGTATAATAAATCTATCTGTTAATAATGTTGTGTATAAGGGCAAAGCGACCTATAATTTTAGCTAACACAATATGTCAAATTTTGAAAATGCTTGTACTGTAACGTATGGAAGACCAATGTGGTAATACAGGTTGCTTGTGTGTGGTCTTGTACATTACTTATATGTTATCTCTTGTAGAAGACAATAAAGCACATGTAATAACTTCTATGAGATATTTATTTATACTTGTTGGTTACTGTTGTCATGGCAATCTTTTACTAAATTTACTAACTTTGCCATATTGAAACGTAACCAATAAAATATTTAAGTTACTTATCTTAGTTAAATGATAAAAAAGGATATTGATAAACTTCTGAAAGTCGACGGCTTCCTTGAGATAATCAAATAACCAATTCAAGGAACTCCAGGTTGCAGGTTGCATTTGTCGGCAGAGACTGAAAACCAGAGCAATGGAATATTGAAGATATGGTGTTGATTATCTAAGTTCTTGTTTCTTAACGTCGGGCGTCACCAATGTAGTGTATAGAAGACCATGTGGGAATACAGGTTGCTTGTGTGTGGTCTTGTACATTACTTATATGTTATCTCTTGTAGACGACAATAAAACACATGTAATAACTTCTATGAGATATTTATTTATAATTGTTGATTACTGTTGCCATGGCAATCACTTAGCATGCAATGCCTTCTTGAGGTAATATGGAATGAATATCATTACAGTACCAAGATCGGTTCTATATTTTATATTATTCAGATGTAATGAGAAACATACCAATCTTCTCGAACCATATACGAGGGTCGTTTTTTTTCAACCTCCGATAGGCTATAAACAAAAGACAAATGTATATAAAAAAAGTCATTTTATTACTAAAAGTTCTGTATACTTATGGTTACTTTTCGACATACCCTAAAGATTGAAGCATTTGTTGTATCTGTGGACAAGCTTTCCAATATTGTCTTCAGAAAATGTTGCCGCCAACGCATTTAAATGAGTCTTGACGTTGTCTTGAAGATCCTCGGTAGTTTAATACTGTCCTACTGTCTAAGTACTGCCCTCCTAGCCACGTCTTCAGTTCAGGGAAGAGATGAAAGTCACTCGGTGCTAGGTCGGGACTGTATGTCGGATGATGGCCCCAATGAATGTCCCATTGAAATTGCTCAAGGAGCCGTTGTGTTGCAACAGCACTGTGTGGACGGGCTTGTCATGGATCAGAACAAATTCCAGAAGTCAGCATTCCTCTTCTCTTGTTTTGAACGTTTCTTCGCAAAGTTTCGCCGTAAAGTTTCACAATAAACTACCGAGAATCTTCAAGACAACGTCAAGACTCATTTAAATGCGTTGGCGGCAACATTTTATGAAGACGGTGTTGGATAGGTTGTCCACAGATACGACAAACGCCTCAATCTTTGTGGTGAGTATGTCGAAAAGTAGCCATAAGTATACTGAACTTTTAGTAATAAAATGTTTTTTTTATATACATTTGTCTTTTGTTTATAGCCTATCAGAAGTTGAAAAACAACTACCCTCGTATAACTGGCTCGTTGGTCTAAAGGTATGATCATCGCTTAGGGTGTGAGAGGTCCCGGGTTCGAATCCTGGACGAGCCCTATTGTTTTTATATTCCGGATGGAATTTCATCAGATTAATTTGTAGTACTAGGTTGTCGAATGCAACGCATAAGTTGATTAACCGTAGACTGTAGTAACTTACAAAATAAAACATAAAAATAAAATAAAAGTCAATAAAACATTTGTTGGGTTTTATTAACACAGGATAAATATGAAAATAATTATCTAAATTATATACATTTTAAGCACTTTTAAACAAGTTTTGTATCTCTTCGGACACTAGTAGAGGATCTCAAGTACACTCGCTGTATTATGTGATTTTATGTTGAGCTTCAGATTTCATATGATGAGCCAAGCTGCTGGGTATACTTATTGATATTGAGTTAACGATTGATTTAAGCGTCCACCCGCTATCTTTTTGCTAGATAAAGAAATATGCGTGCGTTAGTTTATTTCTAACTTTCTACAATTTCTATACTTACTTGAAACTCTTCGAGATCCTTAAGGATAGGATCTTGAATATTGATCTTGAACCATTGGGCTAAATTACTGTCTTGGTATATGGCTGCATTTTTGGTGTTTATATACTTTACTTCTTCTATAATAGTATCCCCTTTTTTGACTTCGAACACGCCTGTTAAAGCTGTGTTCACTTTTAATGATGCATCTTTCTTCCACGCATTCAGAATACGTCTCTGAAAAATGGTCGAGCAGTCCTGCATGAAAGCGTTCGGCTCGATATGCTTGGTGTTGGTTATTACAGCAGTTCGCATGCGTCCCTTAAATGCTGATTTCATATCAGCCCACTTCACGCAATCGCGAGCTGTCTCTTTTCGCTGACTATTGCTTCCACCTCCAGTTTTTAAGGCTTTAATAATCTCCCTATATGATCTCGCTTGACCCAGGCAGGTTGACAGATGATTTTTAACCCCTATAGATGTTTCTTTTTCCAGTGCTCTATTGATTCTCCATATAGCCGAGGTACATTGTTTTAAAGCATTCGAGATGGCTTGAGCATTACCTTGTAGCTGCGGGTTGTGTGCAAGATCGCTTAGGTTATCAATAAGCTGAGTTGCGAATGACATATTTTTTCTTGTAGACGTTTAAATACGGATGCGAAGAGAGGTAAGTGTTACTCGTTCAGTTGCTGCACTGAGACTGAAATTTAGAGTTAGAACTTCGTTCTATATCCCGTTTACACGTACCGCCGAGAAAACAGCTGAAAGCTGTTACCGTTGAACGGCTCGTAGATGGAACTTCCTTGTTCCGGATATCGTGAGTTACCAAAAAAGCTGTTAAAAGGAAAAGGGTTAAGAAACAATACGGCAGTATTATAACACAAATAAATCATATATTAATCCAAATATATACGTTAACAAGGTATGATCATAGTTAAGGCAAAGTCGGAGTAATAATGAGACAGAGTGTTTCGCGTGAAGCGCTTTTATAAGTTAGGATGACGGTCCCTCCTCCAGGCTGGTGATGCATCGTAGTTGCCTGGCCGGATTCTCCAATTGCAGGCTGCTGGCGTCCTGGCGCTGGTCGCTGGTGGTAACAATTCGCCCCCCCCCTCGGAGACGACGGCATGGCCTGCAAAGCGTATTCTTCCTCTTCTTCCGGGTGCGGTGGTAGTGATGCCGGGGGTGGTGTGCAAAGCGCTGGGCGTTGTAGTTCTGGCCGGATGTGGTCCGCGTGGTACTTCACCTGCTGTCCCCCATTGTCGACCGTGTAGACCCTCCCGTCAAAGATGTTCCGGATGTTGTAGTGTCCCAACCATTTGGGCGCGAAACCGGCGTGGATCTTCTGCTGCTCGTTGGACTGGTTGTGGGCCCGTACCATGACATCCTCTCCTACCCGGGCGACTGGTGCGGTTGGCTGTCCCTTGTATTTTCGGTGATACCGAAGTTGGTTGGCGATGGCTTCCCTCTGTCGGTCCTCGGTGGATGGCGGTTCCTGTTGTTCCGGAAGCTGTTGGTCCCCTGGCTGAAGTAGCTCGTACCCGAACAGCAGCTTGGCAGGGCTCGATCGCGCGGCGGCGTTGGTGGCGTCCCGCATCGCGAATGCCTCGACCCATCTCGTGAAGGCGTCCTCGATCACCAGGATGTATCTTCTTCCAGAAGCTGTTGGTGGATAGAGCCTCATGATGTCGATGTTGACGGTGTGCCAGGGTCGGGTCGGTTGTGGTGCCTGTAAAGGAGCGTTAGTCTGTAACTTACCTCTTTTCACGGCGGCGCAGGTCACGCATTGTTGGACGTGGAGGGCGACGTTGCTAGCTAGTTGCGGCCAGCAGTATCTCCGGCGGATGACGGTGTGGGTCTCGTCCAGGCCGGGGTGTCCACTGTCGTTGTGGTATTGCTTCAGTACCTTTCTCGAGCTGCGGGTAGTACGTACAGCGTCTGCGGATCGGTGTCGGTGGCGGCGCGGTAAAGGTATCCCTCGAATTGCTGGTACGCGGATCGGATGCCTTCATCTTCGGGGGTGAATGGATTTCGCCAGCGTCTCAGGAACTCCTGCGTCTCCTCGTCCTGGTCTTGGGCCCGCTTGATCCCGGGTGGATGGTGTGGTCGAGGAAGTCAAGGGACGCCTTTCCAAAGGCGCACTTCTTGATGGACAAACGAAGGCGGCGTTGCGATAGTCTCTCCAGAACTAACGCGAGATGTCGGAGGTGGGTCTCGTAGTCGGGGCTGTATACACGATGATGTCGTCCAGGTAGACCATGCAGAACTTGCGGAGGTATCCTGCGAGTACTTCCTGGATCATCAAGCGTTGATACGTCGCCGGGGTGTTGCGGAGTCCGAAGGACATGACCTTGAAGTGGTAGTGGCCTCCATCCGGGGTGCTGAAGGCGGTGAGCTGCTTAGACCCCTCGTCCATAGGGATCTGCCAGTAGCCGCTCTTCAAGTCCAGACGGGTGAACACTGCTGCATCCCCCAGGTCACGCAGGGTCTCTTGGATGATGGGCATCGGTGATGGCTCGCTGGTGGTGATCGCGTTCAGCTTGCGGCAGTCCACGCAGAACTGGGGTGTGCCGTCGGATTTCTTCACCAGGACCACCGGGCTGTAGTACGGTGATATGGAAGCCTCAATGATGCCTTGGGACAGCATTTCTTCCACCTGTTCTTGGATAATCCGCTTCTTCTCATCCGACACGCGATAGGGGCGTTGGCAGACTGGCTTCCGGTCCGTCACGTCAATCTTATGCCTGGTGCTGCTCGTTGTCGTCATCCCCTGGATGGTACTAAATGGCGCGGGGAAATCCGAAATAAAATTTTTAAACCGGGTTTGCGCGTCCGTTGGGAAACTGTGATCAATTTACCCAATACTTTTTGATTCCGTCTTAGGGGGTGGTTTGGTCCAGAAGACGGTCTTCCGTTCCCCGATTCCCAGGTACAGGCAGCCTCTGACGATGTCCACCGTCGCTTGCTGCTCTTGTAACCATGGCATCCCCAGAATGCAGTCCTCTCGAAGGTAGCGACTAACGATGAATTTGGCGGCGTGTTCGTATCCGGAGATGATGATGGCGAGTTCCGCTTCCCCGCTGCAAGACATCTTCTGGCTACCGCTAGCCAGTGGGAGTTTGGTGGCAATTTTCCGGGCTCCCGGGGTGAACTTCGCATTGATGACATTGATGGAGGCGCCGGTGTCCACTAGCGCTCTGAAACAAATGCCATTATTCATACTCACCTGAATCCTGGGTACTTGTATGCCGGGCATGACGGTTAAGGAGGGTTTATGCCGGACTAATCCCCCCTGGCGTCGTTTCCCGAATTCCTAACGTGGCAGTCGCGATCGAAGTGTCTCTCCGGACAGAAGCGACATTTCGGAAGTTGATCCGCGCTGATGAAGGGGTTGGTCGGCTTCTTGGTGGACTGGAGGGTATCCGCGGTGGCGATGGCCGCGTCCGCTAGGTCCTGCAGCTTGTTGTAGTGGCCGCTGAGGTAGACTGCTATGTCGGGCCGGAGCAGCTTCCGCAGTAGGTGCCCCTTGTCTGCTTCCCGCATTCCTGGTGCCAGTTTCTGCAACAAAGACATCTTCCGTGTTAAAAATTCCGCGGTTGGTTGACGGTTGGCCTGGGTATTCGCGAATAACTCCTGGTACAGCTGGACGCGCTGCACGGGGGAGTCGTAGGCCCTTCGTAGAAGTTTGAAAAGCTGTTCCGGAGTCCTCGGCTGCTGTTTCTGGACCAGGGCGTGTGCCGGTTCTCGCAGTTGGATAATGATGAGCCTCAGCTGGTCCGGGGATGTCGCGATGTTGGCAGTCATCTGGGAAATGAAGTCTTCCAGGTCTTCATCGTCGTGGCCGCCGTAGGTCGGTAGGGCTGGGTTGACTGCCGTCGGTGTCAAATTGGTGAGTCGGTTCAGCAGGGCTGCGAAGAACGCCGAAGACGGGTCCATGGATGCTGCTGTCGGTTTGTTGTCCTCTGCCATCTCTCGCGTTGTCGATCGGGTGTTCACCATAGGCTGGGTGTTCTTTTCTTGTGTTTGTCCAAACACACACTGTAGTTGGGCGCCAATTGTTACCGTTGAACGGCTCGTAGATGGAACTTCCTTGTTCCGGATATCGTGAGTTACCAAAAAAATCTGTTAAAAGGAAAAGGGTTAAGAAATAATACGGCAGTATTATAACACAAATAAATCATATATTAATCCAAATATATACGTTAACAAAGTATGATAATAGTTAAGGCAAAGTCGGAGTAATAATGAGACAGTGTCTCGCGTGAAGCGCTTTTATAAGTTAGGATGACCGTCCCTCCTCCAAGCTGGTGCTGCATCGTAGTTGGCTGGCCGGATTCTTCAATTGCAGGCTGCTGGCGTCCTGGCGCTGGTCGCTGGTGGTAACAGCTGAGAGAAATTACCGAGTTACTGGATGTAATAAGGTGGAATTTAAATAATACGATACATAAATCACTTCGGTTCATATATTAAAATGTTATGCAGAAACCTTATTTTAACACCTTTTTATGAATTTAAAAGATGAGGAAAAGATAAAGGTTCGAAGGGGATATAGTCTAGCGCTCCCTGATTGCAAGAGGCTTTTATACCTGGCCAGTATACGGGTTTTGATCATTTAACATTTATATTATGCTTTTATAGTTACTACTTTGATATTCAAGTCGTCCCTAATTATGTTTAAATGAGAAAACGTGTTATAGATCTGTTCAAATTCGATTGCCTAGAAAATGGGTAGATGTTACATCTCAAAAGTACGATGTAAAATTGAATAGAAATTGCGAACAGGCTTGCTGTTTATTATGCTGTAGATTTAAATGAAATGACTAATAGATTCTGCTTTTGTATACTTTTAAATGCTGAATCTTTTAAATGCAAGGATATTAAATTTCAAGATGGATGGTGTATCAGCTGTTACAAACTAATTATGGATAAGACTTAATTACTGGATGTGTTAAAATCTCTAAACGGTTTTACTATATACAAGAAGATATTATGGAAGAATTATTATGGTGATTTTTTCCGTTAAAATAAAATTAATGATTTTATTATATATTTAACATAAAAACATCTACTATGTATTAATGATCTGCATTCATAATTAAAATAATAAAATGAGTTGATATGTATTAAAATTAGATTATCCTTGTTAAAATGCATTACGGATAATTTATTATTTCTTATTCCATTTTGACGTTTTAACATGGATAAATTTGTTTCGTCTTCACCTAGACTCATCAGTAAGGGAGGTCATATTTGAATACATATATTCCGTGTTGTGTTATTTATTAAAAAGGTTATAATATTATGGCATGCTAGATACACAACTGCGTTAATGACCTACCTAATGATATCTTGTTCTGACAGGCAAATTCTATAGGTAAAATGCTAATCTATCTGAGAATTGTTTCGAAAATTTTTATCGTTTATAGCTTTATTAAAATATCCTTCTAAAACTCTCATATTTAAGCTATCTAACGTATATCTAATATCATGATCTTGTAATCTTGTGATAATGTTTTGATTAATCATATTATCTGAAACATTTTAGTATATATTTACATGGTTTTTATTTTTTAATTTATTTTAAAAGAAAGATTATTTATTGCTTTGAAGGCATGCTTTTACATTGCAAAAGTTGAAAAAGGGATTTTTTAAAGGATTTCCTAGCGATTCATGTTTGCTCAATACAATTACGTACTTTACGTCTTTAGTACTTTAAAAGTACTTTAGTGCCTTTATTATATGTTAACATCATATTTAATACCCTAACTAGTAAGCGACAGAATATATTTTCTAATTACATTCAGCCTGATAAATTTGCAAAGGAGTCCTAATCAGATTAGTACCTTATTAGATCAAAATTCTTAAAATGTTATCTGCTTGTCTATTATTATTTGTTTTCGATAAGCGTAGGTATAAGGTATCCTTAAAGTAAACTCTATTACGAACTGTTTTTCATAAAAAGAATTGACTTGAAAAAATATAATGATTTCTATTAAATTTATAATGAAGCTAATTAATTATATCTAGTATTTATTGAAAACGTTATATTATGGAAGCTTCAACTAATATAATTCTCTACTTTGATATTTCGGATCTATGTTTCTAATAATGTTTATAATATTTATAATAGTTATGCAACGGTATTTAAAAAGAAAGTTATAAAACTAATGATAAAGGTTACCTTGATTTGTTGTTAACACTTAGAAAGAATATATACACTTTTCACTTTGTTAATAATATAAACAATTTTAATACAATTTAAACATGTTTGAAGTTTAAGATAACAATGCTACAAATCCCTCTAACTTGCTGTATTTATAATAAATCAACAAGCTTGTCTTAACACGAAATCGCGTAGATGTCAAGATCTTATATAGGTGTGCGCTGTCGCGCGTCTGGCCGAACCGCGGATGACCTCGAGTCTTGAGCCGACGCCATCTTGGATTTGTGATCTTTTCGCTAACTTTGAGGCCCCTTTAAAAATACATGGGATTTTGTCGCCGAATCAGTGTTGCCTCTCTACTGAAAATAAAAAAATTTTAAAAATCCGAAAACAACAGACATCGGAAACAGATATCGAATTTTGTGGAAATACTATGATACTCGGCTGATAATTGTTTGTGATATGATTCGTAAGCAAGCGATTGGTTACGTTTAGTTCCTAGACGTAACAAAGCAAGCCCTAGAAGTAAAAAATTTATTTTGAGCGTATAGAATGCATCGATTAGCAATAACGCTTTTAAAAATATAAATTAAAAATCGCAAAACTAAAGAGACCTGGCAAATCTACAGCGTAAAGGCAGCTTTCTCACTAGCGCGACTGATTTCATAAAACTGGTTGTATACGAGTAATGCAACTGGTTTCATGAAACTGACTCATTACTTTTACATCGTCCGTTCATATCTTGGAATTGCGTAGATCGAGCCGACAGAACTCTCAAACAAAGCGTAAGAATAATAAGCCTTGTGTTTTAAAGAAGTATAAAGTACATATTTTAAATTTATGGTTTTAGGAATTTAAAGACTAAAGTAGATATAAAGTTAAAACCTATAAAAAAGGATTAGCAAATCACGTAAAGGAAAACTATGGTGGCATGAAGGATTTACAGTTTTGAAGCATATATGTTTGGTCGATAATATATGTCAAAATTATAGAGTGAGTTTTTATAGTAAGAAAATTACAGAATTAGCAAAAATTAAAGAAGAATTTAATTTGGACAGTAGTAGGGGACAGTTTATGTTTGAAAAATACTATTCAGAGCAGAGATTACCATGTAATGAAAAATTTTAGTTAAGTGAATTCCAGATGTCAAATTATACATTTGTGACAGTGTGATGTGTGAAATTATTTTGAGATACTAACTATTTATTGCACTTATTTATAGGAAATCGTGTTACAAGGCAAGCACAAGCTTATTTTAGCTTCTTTGTCCAGCACATTGTATAATGATTAAAGATATTAAAGATTTGTTTATACATCAGAACATTTCGATTAATTAATTTATTGCAACACTTTTAAATACTGCACGCGTATAAATTTAGAAATGATAAGAATAAAATCTAGAATCGATCTTGTTTAAAAAGATTCTTGAAGACGTCTATTCGTATTTCTATAACATTTGACTTATAAAATACTTCTATATATTTTTTAAATCAGCAGCCTAATAATTCATTATTGTACATTTTTATGCAAGTTGCAACTAATGTTTTAAATAAAAAATTTTTAATTACAATAAATATTAATAAATATATGTCTGTAATATAAAATTATTGAATTTTGTTACAAATATTATTTTATAAATACGTGTATTTTAGTTTTTATATTTACTAATATAAAAGTTAAATATTGTGTTTTCAATTTCCTATAACTTCACAATTTCAGAAAATATAATTTTTATTCTCTTATGATTCATGTGGCAATCTTATTAAAATTTTAAATGATATCCACATTCGTTTGGATTGATTTTTATCTACTATTTTAAAATTTATATATTTTTTTGAATAGTATTATAACCACTGAAATAAAAAAGAACTGTTGGAAATAGCTACAGCACATATCGACCCATAGACACTAGTGATAGTGATGGAAGTATTTTGTCTATAAGCGTAATTTCAAAATTTAACACGCTGGGATCTCAGGTGGCGCTGCAAGTGGATGGCTTTTCTCGAGCATATCGCAATGATTTTTGTTAATTTTTGCATTTTAAAAATAGAAAGATTAAAAATATATAAAAATTAAGTAGTGTTGATTAATCTACACATCGAAAGGGTCAATCAATATAAAAACAGAATTTAAAATAAAAAAGTTAAATAAAACTGAAAAAAATACCGTAATGCGACCCAGTAGAACTCTCAAACGAACTGGAACAAACATCAGCCTTGTATTTTAAACATATAGATAATTAAAAAACTTTTATTTCTATACGTGCCTTGCGTTTTATTAATAAATTATTTTCCATGGTTTATAAAAATGGAAAGTAAATACTCTATTCGTTTTGCTGTATTGTCTGTTTGTATAAATTTCAATTAGTAGGTACATACACATAGTAATTTTTTGTGGTATTTTAAATGAAAACATGGTAAAATTGATTTCTTTCATTTTACGCATGCTTAGTTGATTGTATGTAAACATGTTACATCTTCTAAATGTTGTTAATTTTCACATTGTACATGTTTGAATTGAAAACCTACACATCGAAAAATGTTTACAATATCAACACCATAAATTTGTGAACCTATATAAATATGCATAAGCAGAATTTATAATTTTTTAAAAATTTGAAGGGTTTAAGTTTTAATAGTATTTTGGGAAGGTAAATGAAAAATCGGAGCTGTTCGATTCTGCGATAGATTTTCTTTTCAGTAGAACCACTTTGGTATTTGGTTTAGAGCAATTAAAATCTACTTGACTGTTTGGAATTGTTGACATCGTTTTAAACCGCGATTGCTTCCAGGTTGTTATCAAGGCCAGTTTTGTGGGACAGAGTAATCAGAAAATCGCTGAAGAGGATAAAATAAAACATATTTTGGCTAATTTACTTTACAAATACGTATGATGGACAGCTAAGCCCTAGTAGACTTCCATCATTTAACTGAGTTATCCGAGTCTTCCCGAATATTGGGTTTTCTGAAGCAACAAAATAATCGTCCTTGCACTAGAAAGGAATGTATTCGATTTTTACTTGAACCAGACGTTGCTTATTGTCAGAATATCTCTTAACTTGTTCCTGCACCTTACGATATCTTAGTTTTTGGGTATTCAGATCAACGAATATTTGTTAATAGTAACAATAGTTCAAAAATTTCGTAATTTGTCTAGAATATTTTAGAAAGCTAAAATTGTTATTTATAGTAATTGTCGATAACTATTAAATCATACTTTCAAAAATTGTAATTGTAAAAATTCTGTTTTGAATGTGAAAAAGTAAATGATACTTCCCTTAGGTACCTGCAAAAAATCTTCACGATTTGGAGCATTTTGGGTTAAATTGTTTGACAGTTTGCTAGTATTAAGTAAGTGTCTATTCCTTCCACAGGTCAGACCGGTCTATTCCATCCAGTATTGGAAGCCCTAGAATAGAGGCACTATATTTTTAATACACATATTTGTAATACAGTTATGTACAATGTAGAATGATTTACACAGTTTATAGGCTGCAGGTCTCGAACATTTATAAATTATCATTGTCGTACTATTTAGCTTTGTTTATCAGATGATAGTGATAGTTATTTATCAGTGAATAACACCATTTCTGTTTTTTTTCTTCATTCAATACTGGTTGCTGGTGTGGACCGTTGTTATTTCTTATTTTATCAATAAAGTAACTTTATATAAACGAAAGGATTATTTGACACCAGTTTGATCAATCTATTTGTTTTATTTGATTCATTATCATTTATATACATTCCTGTTACATTTAATTGATCAGTACTATTGCAGTTCGCTTTACACAATAGTTCTATGTCTACTAATTCTTAGCCTAACGTGTAATAATTGTATTTGGTGTAATGTGTTTTCGCATTCCATTATAAATCTCAACCGTGGTGTTTATACCATTTTTTTCACTACTAGCACATTAAGCCCTATTGTTTAGCGATTGTTATATTTATAATAAAGTTAAAAAAATATATATACTACATATTATGAGTAATGAATATTTGTTTATTTATAGCAAATTAGTGTCTATGAAATGCAAATTGATGAAATCTTTATTATTTTATCCTACTTGTAATGCCTTATTTTGAAATTGTTAATTGTCATTATTTTTATTATATGTATATTTTATTATTTCTGTTTAATTACTGAAATATAAAAAGTAATGAATCGTCAAGATGGAAACGTTGTTTAATTATAAATTAATATTTTTGTATTTAAACAACGAGTTTAAAGCGCAAAGTAGGTAGCAATAATTACAATCCCTACTAATATTTTTAAATAGTGTTTTAAAAATTGTTTTTTAAACCTGTCACAGTGGTAAATAATAAAAAAGTATTTATTCACAATCAGTTAGTAATAAGTCCATTTTTGTAATGTTTAAAACGTTGGGAAATAAGTTATTATTAATCTTACCTTTCCAGCTTGTCAGACAGTTTTTCATTGCCTACTTTGCTAAATGTAGTTTAAGATTTAATGGTTGTAAATAAAATAGTATACACATAGTGGTGGAAGACTTCATTGTAGCCTCGCTATAGCTGATCTCGGCGCTTCGCGTATCAGTCATCTGTCTTAGCCCTATCGGCCTTTAGCGGCTATAATAAAGCATTTTCCACCTCGATATGTAAAATACTGTTACCTGTCTCTGCGCAAAGGTAGAGAAACGGAACTTCGCAGGGTTCCGTTTTATGTTAAAATACCATATTACTACTGGTAGGAATAATGTATTTTATGTTTTTTAATTATACAGAACCACTCAGCCAACTAGGTCTAATTTTTTACATTTATCTAATTTATACAATTTAGATTTAATTTAGATATAATTTATATTTAACATTTAAATTCCTGTTTAAAACATAATTGTTTTGTATTTTAATTGCTTCAGGCACAATCGAAAGCCTTGCCAGTTAACCTATAGTATGCTGCCTAGATATGTATAATAAAATCAATTAATGATTATCAGTCAACATATTATATATTTCAATCACTGGGGAACAGATATTCTATTGTTAAGGATTTTTTAACAATTTTACGGAAACTTTGTATCGTTGATTCCGAATATGCCATCAGTCTTGCTAGATTGGCTATAGTTTTTGAGCTAATACACATCTCCATGAAAACAGGTAAATACGCAAAAATTGCTTTATAAGGCCATATTTAACTTAAGGCAAATATAGTGTGTAATGGCGGGTAGTGACGAATTATCTTATCAACTAATGGCTTGTTAACAATGTTCATTGCACCAACATGTTTTGCCCTGCTGTTCCACAGGCAGATACAATTAGGATATTTTGTATAACCATTTTGCTGCCGAGCAGGAAGTTCACTAGCTTAAAATCAACACAAACCTAACTGGTGCTTATTATGGCGGATCTCCAAAATCATTTTAATATTTACATATTCTTCTTTATGTTTTGTTGAGTGAGCAATTGGAAGAGATGCCAAACGAAGTATTCTTCGCCTCTTTTCTTGTCCGGTAGCACCAGTCTGCATAGTATCTCCACTTTTAGTCAAACTTAGATATTTTGATAGAATTATATGTTACATTACAAGAAATGGTGTTACGTGCTAATTTCGTAGCACCCTGTATAGTTATACTTTTGTGTTAGTTTGTATAACGTTTAGGGATTTTCGCATTCTCTCTCTTTTTAGTTACCATTTTGTTTGGAACTAACTTTCTGCTGTTGATAAGAGACTGAACCTAAAGAAAAGTTAATCTATAAACTTACGAGAACGTGTGCTTCCAACCTCCAAAAAGAACTAGTGGAAAATTCCTTACGGTTACCAATAATATTGGAAATCCACCAAAGATTAATTATAGATCTGCACAAATGCAATTCCCACATCACAACATCAAGGAAAAACTAATTTAACGGTGATGCCAACACAAGAGCATAGCTATATAAGCTGCTACGAAATTAGCACGTAACAATGGCCATAAAATTTTCTCATCGCGTCAAGTTTTTTTGTAAATAAAATTTCTGGGTTTCCCTCGTCACCCATACTCAACTTCAATATTTTCAAATTCATCCTTTGCATTTCCTAGTTCATTCTAAAACTAATTTTAAAGATTTGTAACCGGTTACAATAGGAAAAGCAAAAAATATTGCTTATCCCAATGTAAGTTCAGTTACAAGACCAATTTCTTATAGTTCAGATTTCCCAATTCCGAGGTCACCACAGCTATTGAACCAACGCCGTTGTTACTATCAACTTCATCGGAATCTGAAAATAATTATAAAGGCGTGGATGCATACTATTCAATACATCCTGCTTATTCAAATTATTTTACACAAAGCGAATTAAAGAATTTATTAAGAGATTTGGAGTTATCTAAAATTCATCTGTTTATATTGAAATAAAAGCATATGTTGGTACCGCTTACATTTGCTTGGTACAGAAGAAGAGAACCAGAATTTGCAACCTATTCCGAGAAACAAAATGAATTAGTATATTGTAAAGGCATCTCAGGCTTGATATCTGCATTAGGCATCGAGTACAGATTAGAGGATTGGAGGTGTTTTATGGATTCCTCAAAGAGGAGTTTAAACGAGTTCTTTTACACTAAATTTGGGTATTATGAACCAGTTTGCAACGGTTTTGGCAAAATATGGTGAGTATTTTAAGTATATATGTGAATAATTTAATTTGTTGTCGCAGGCTAAATTAAAGGAAGGCCAACCATAAAGCTCCCGACTCTAAATCGATAGTAGTAGATGATATGTTTGAGAAATTTCATGATTAGGTCGAATGAACCTTAAACTGCACTTCTTACATACTTGGTAGTGTAAGCAAAGAGCAAGTAGAGATCAAAAAACTGGAACGAAGGTATCAAGGACGATGGGGCATCAACTTGATGGCGGATTACTGTTGGTTGTTGAAAACGGACGTTACATCTTTGTTACCGTGAAGAAAACCCAAAAAACGTGCTTTTCTGCAGCACATATAATTTTATATATGTGTTTGTTTAACTTGTTGCCGATTGCATTGTGGTTGCATTTATTTTTGTTTTAACTGTTGTGACTCTGCAAATTCCAAAAATGGCTGAAAACCACGAACATGTTCCTTAAAAAGGAAAAAAATTAAAGGAAAAACTAACATTTAAATACGCTCGTAGAAGCAGGAATATCATACTTGTTGACCGGAAAGAGATTGTTCTATGGCACCGAAACTTTTTAAGGATAATTAGAAAATACTGCGGAAAAAGATGAGCGATATTTTTACTAACGAAACTTGCGGTAACGCTGGTGAGGTTTTTATTTCTTTATGTTTTACCAGTTAAATACATACTTTGTAGACATTAATACGTAACGAGTCTAATTTAATTGTGGTGTTAAACATTTTCATCGTCGTTTTGGATTTCGCACGCTAGAACGTATACCTTAAGCGGTAATGCATTATTATGTGAACGTAGTTTTGAGCGGTCACCTGCCTACTGTTTGATTACGTCTTCTGGATAGCTAACGCGACCGAAGTCTAATGATATATTGTCACGTGGGATTTTCGTGACTGGAGGACGTAGTCAGAGGTAGAAAATAAAATAAACACAAGTCATAAAAACAACTATATACTAACAACAAACAATAGAATACAAAAGGTTACACACATTGGTTATACAGGGTGAGGACGTTCATGTCCTCCTAAAACTAACATAATCATGAGGGTGGTCGAAACCACCCTGCTCTAGCATTAAATCTACAAACTAAACGTAGGAGACGAACTCCTGGTGATCTACAAACTAAGCAAAAGAGAGCCTGGGCACAACTCCCTCATAACTAAGCAGTAGATAAATTAAAAAGTACTCACCAGCTTTCTTGGAGATGTTGTGTTCGAGTCATTTTACTGACTGACCTGTAGTCTCAAAGCAAGCTGGTTATATACTGCTCGATGCGGAAGAGATTAGCATAATAGTGGGAATCCGTAGGTTGGTGTTCCAAGTATGAAAGCAAGGAAGCTCACGCTTCCTGGTTGCAGGCTGGTGGGTAGTTTGCATGCGAGCTGGCCGTACCAGGCACGAAACTGTGGGTTGAGCGGAAGTGTGTTGGTTTCTTCAGAGGAATGTGCATCTGCTTGTGAATCACGTGGGTTGCCCAGCATATACGGGAGTAACGTAGGCAGATATGTTGCATGCCAACTAATGCAACTTGCAGTTGAGATCCGTCGTGGGTGAAGCGGAAGCGTTTCTTGGAAGGAATTCGCAACTGGCTCCAAGTCGTTAGCGGCGTGGCAGCGTCTGCTGGAATAACGTAGGCAGCACCGCAAGCAACCTTGTACGATATATTGTACAAACAGAAGAGAAGTTGAGTTTTGTATGTAATATTGAATTGTAAATATTTCCGTTTGTGACAATATCATCAGAAGGCGCCAGCCGTAGAAGGGCTTCAGGGCGCCCAGAAGATTAATCCGGGTCTGCATATACGTGCTTTTGTCTATCATAACTTGTAAACAATTGATGAAAAATTTGTTTCATACAAAAGTTGTAGGAAATTTTATTCTCTACAACTTTGTAGACTATTTTTACTTTCAAATAGATATTTTTAAAAAACTATTTATCATTTTTCAAAATAGCGGCACCGGCGGCGACTTCTCGTGTTTACAAATTTTAGGATTTCATTGGGGCACCAGAATAAACAAAATTGCCAAGTATAAACTTTCCCCGCCTTTTTGCAAGACAAAACTACCTACTGATTGGACTATTCTACTAAAATCAAAAAGTAAAAAATGTCAGTTATCGGTATTTGCGTTTTCGCTCCTCATTTAATTAATCAATGTATCTACCGACTTACTGTGTATTTTTATTTACTTTCCGCTTTGCTAACTATCACAACAAGCACAACTTACTAAATTATTATTGGTTGCTATGGAAGCCACAAAGTAATAGAACTGTTATGATTCTGTAAACAAGATTCCGGACTGACTACGACACTTTACATAATAACTAGTGCATAATATAGGACTTTATGGCTGTGCCCAGTTTATAGTCGATCGAGTGAAGCGAGCAGGTCTGTAAAATCCGATTATGTACGAATTGCGTACAAAGCGTTATAGTCGACTGCTAAAATTGATTCAACTTCGAAGAAAATTCAGCTTATAACATATTCTTGACAGAAGAAAATTGGACATGTAATATATAGTTGCCATTGGAAAACTGGATACTTTATAGTACTAGTCAAATAAAGTACTACTTTATTTTATTAGTACTATAAAGTGCTACTTTATAGCCGCAAAACTATGTCATAAACAATACTTTAAAAAACAGTCGTACATAAATATGTTTGTAATTTTAATTCATTACTGGGACGCAAGAATTTTAGCAGAATTTTATAAAAACTGATTATGCGGTAGCACAATTGTCAGATTGAAAGATTTGTAGGTTATGTTACAAATAAAGAATGCGTCTCATTGGTTGTCTGCATAATCACCTACCGCATATCGAAGTCATTGTGTTTAATTTTGTTAGTCACTGCATCTACTCACCTAGACCATCTGGTCGACCAGAGTATCGCAAACCGCCGCTATATTGGGGCAAACGAAGCACGAAATTGTTCATTATTTGTTCTGTATTGAATTTAATGAAATCCACGTTTACTTTAAAAGGTTTTTCTTATTCTGAAAGATCAAGATTCTAATATGTCAAACACGTAAAACGTGGTTTTAATTTGTCCATTATTAAAAATCACCCTTCTCTGCCCCAATATGGCGGTGGTTTGCGTTACTCTGATCAATCAGTTGGCCTAGGTGACTAGATGCAGTGACTCTAAATTTTGTTGCTGTGCAGCGCCATCTATATTTATTGGCGCGCCCCAATAGTGATGTTTTATTTAGGTTATATTTAGTACACTTGGTGTACTACCTAAAACCCATATTTTGATACTATCTTTTCTGACAAAAGGATTATTTAGCTCTTTTTCTCGAAAAAGTTTTGTTTTCTAATCTTAAAAGAGAATAAACTAACGATTTCAAATATTTCCTACTTTCCTACCAAATAGGATAGCGTAAGGAAATGTAGACTATGCTACTATATTTAGGCTGCAATATTCTTAACATGTAGGATATGTCATACAAAGATACAAAGAACACACTACGTATTATGTTGATGTATAAATATAACATAGATGCCGTTTATGCATCCTACTCATACTTTGGCGTTAATGTGAGATGTTGAAACAGATTTCAAAGTTCAAAGCAAGACTTCTAAGTTTCAGTTTGTTGTTTATTCCGTTTGTATGAATTTTTATGGCAAGGCGTATCTCATATGTATATATGAGTGCATATTTGCATACATACATGTTACAAGAATATGAGACCTTCTTGATATAAAGATTTTGAAGAATCACTATAAAAATTATTGGCACTTTTAGTTTTAAACTTTCAGCAATCCTCGCGAAAACTTTAATAATAGCGTCAAATATATAGCCTTTAATATTATATCCTAGAGAAACTTCTTAACTTTCTTTATTAAACCCGGCTATCAAACGCAACAAAATTCAATTCGTTTACTGCAAAGTTTGCACTGCTGGATGCGGCAAAGCAATTTTCATTCCTCTTACATTATGTGAGCTCAAATATCTCGCTCTCCGTCAATTTTAGGAGACTTGCGGAAAAGCTTATGAACTCGGTTTTCCTAGAAGTGCATTTCTACAATAAAGGAAATAAAATGATTTCAATTCAAATGAAGCTAGTACAAACCGAGCAGTGGTGGCTGCACGCTTTTTTATTCGCAATAAAATGATTAAATGTTTGTTCGTGCCTTTTGCCAGCCTTTCTACGCCGCCAAATGATTAGCATACAAAGTGAATGACATTTCCACAGCTTCCTCATGAACTGCACAAATCTCTGATGAGAGGTGTAAGTATAAACACTCAAATTAAAGTTGACATCGGGATATTGATGGCAGTAGGAAATGAAAAGGAAGATGCAGAGTAGCCAAATATCTTGAAGTCTTGCAAATTTGTAACCTACCTATTTAATATTCAATTTCTCTTGATATTCAACGGAAGAATTATTATCTTACAATTTTTAAGTTAATGGGTATAATTAGCTTTAGAAGAATAGTGAAGGGTCGTGATGGCGCGGCGGTCCTAACATTTACCAAAACATTAGGTTAAAGTTTAAAATTGGCAGCTAAGTTTCCCCTACTATTAGTTTTATAGCTTCAAAAGGCTAAACAATCTCTGCAAACAACAGTAAAGCACTACATTCTGGTATTCACTATAAATGTTATTATAAAATCTTAACTGTAGTTTACTTGTCCCAAGCAGCATTTAAGTAGCAGTAACTGAGATCGGAACTTTGATTGAGTAGTTGCTACGTAACTACAACAAAATTTATGACTTTATAGGTTTAATTTCTTTAATTCGGAATATTTTAGTAACTGTGTAGTTGTTTCTACTATTTATTGGAACTATGTAGTTTCATTACTACTGAGTAACTATTAGAGTATGTGGAACGGCATTGCCACTTAGTATAATTACTTTAAAGTCGTTGCAACTTCAAAGTGGTATTATGATTGTAAAAGTAACGTGCCCGAAGCTACTTTAAAGTTTTTAAAACCTTACAGTAGTATTGAAAGTAAAACTTACGTTTTTGCTACCCAGGAGAATCACATTAGAGTAATTTTTCGTAAACTACTCCATCTCCATATTTACTTGTAAAATGTTGGATTAATCAATAATCATTAATCAATTTGCAATTTGTTATGGTTGTTAATAGATGTTTTACTATATAACGTTCAATAAAAATAACAAATTTGTGCAAAATTGTGCCTTAGGGATTGTTAAGTATGTAGCTTGAAGTTGGCAACATTTATTTGTAGTGATGTAACCGCTGTAACTAACCAATCCTGGCCCGTCCCCTGGGCGAGCGTCAGTAACACTTGAGTCGGCTTGGAGGGCACACGTCTTCTACAGTCTATGCATTGTCTATGAAATTCGCCCTGCTCACTCACTATCAATAAAGTTAATTAATGACAATAATTGAGTATCTTTTATTTAAACACAAAAGAACATAACAGGAATAATATAAAAATGGTTTCTATCATGTGTATCAACTTATAAGTATTTTGTGTATATTTATCATATTTTATTAGACATTTTTTTACTAAAAAATATATTTTTCGATCTATTATCATCACATTTAACAGAAAAGTTGCAATGGTTTATAATTTTGGTGTACTGGCATGACAAAATAATCAAACATTTCATCGCTCTTTGTATTAAGTACGTATTACAAATAAACTAGTAATTCATTTTGACACGATCCAACATTATATAGTATAGAAAATGATAGAACATTTGTTAAGTTGCAAGAGCAAGAGAGAGCAACCACGCGACACGATGTGTCAAAGAGAAAAGAACTTCCACGAAAGTAGCAATTACTACGCCGCCACGTACCTGTTACCCAAAAATTGTTCCCCATTTTGGTCCCAGGCACCTAACAAAACCGTAGCAATTACGTGCTTGTGACTAGTGGCAAAAACTTAATAGTTCCACCGGTAGTTGCTGGTACGTAGCGATGACTAAAAATGCTGCTTGGGATATGTAACCGTCCATAGAACCTTATCTTCACCAAGATCGTAATTGAGATCTTCTCGTTTTCTCGTGGAGAATTTTGTACTGAAGAAATTATATTTGTGGTTTTTTTCTATTATTATTCATTAATACGTTACAGAATTTTGAAAATTGAAGTTTGAAGTTTTATAAACACTCTTTTTTTCAGAAACTGAGCTTATAATCCATAAGAGACACAAGAAAGATGTTTTGATGCCAAAGGCTGAGGAGTTTTGAAACTTACCAGGAGTGTAGACTTGGTGACCCTAAGTATGCCCCTAAGTTTGCGACTTCGAGCGATCGCTGTTCGTGCCTCCATCTTGAGAAAATGGACTCTAAACCAAGTTTTTGGCATATAACTCGGTTCCTGTAAATTAAAAAAAGGATTCTGATTGAAAGTTGGTGAGGATAAAATACACATTTTTGTCAAACTAATACTTCCAAAGTTATGGGGCCGAACAATAGAAAAAACATTTTGAAATCGCAGAAAACCTGCATTTGCACGCTACTTTTTACCAATTAGCGTACTTAAAGTAGTTTATTTCATACTGTCCGGTAAAAGGGTATTTACCGGACTCATTCGAGTCCGGTAAATGAATTATTACGTTACAAGGCCGGTAAAAAATTTTACCGGACTGAAAATCCAATTTGAGTCCGGTAATAGTATATTACGTTATAAGTCCGGTAAACCCAAGTTTATAGTAGCGAGTTGAAAACGTTTCGGGACGAGGCGACGAAGGAGCCAAGTCTCGAATGTTGAAACGAGCTACTGTAATGGTTTACCGGAAGTATGACGTAAGGCGTTTTATTTCATACTGCCTCACATTGTTCATTTTTTAAAAAAATGCATTTAAAATTTTCAGTCCGGTAAAATTTTTTACCGGACTCAAATTAGATTTTCAGTCCGGTAAAATTTTTTACCGGACTCAAATTGGATTTTCAGTCCGGTAAAATTTTTTATTTCATACTGTCCGGTAAAAGGGTATTTACCGGACTCATTTGAGTCCGGTAAATGAATTATTACGTTACAAGGCCGGTAAAAAATTTTACCGGACTGAAAATCCAATTTGAGTCCGGTAAAAAATTTTACCGGACTGAAAATCTGAACAACGTGAAACAAATGAACAATGTGAGGCAGTATGAAATAAAACGCCTTACGTCATACTTCCGGTAAACCATTACAGTAGCTCGTTTCAACATTCGAGACTCGGCTCCTTCGTCGCCTCGTCCCGAAACGTTTTCAACTCGCTACTGTAAACTTGGGTTTACCGGACTTATAACGTAATATACTATTACCGGCCTTGTAACGTAATAAGTCATTTACCGGACTCAAATTAAGCCGGTAAATCCCTATATACCGGACAGTATGAAATAAAAAATTTTACCGGACTGAAAATCTAATTTGAGTCCGGTAAAAAATTTTACCGGACTGAAAATTTTAAATGCATTTTTTTAAAAAATGAACAATGTGAGGCAGTATGAAATAAAACGCCTTACGTCATACTTCCGGTAAACCATTACAGTAGCTCGTTTCAACATTCGAGACTCGGCTCCTTCGTCGCCTCGTCCCGAAACGTTTTCAACTCGCTACTGTAAACTTGGGTTTACCGGACTTATAACGTAATATACTATTAATGCAATAAAGTAATAAAAACCAATGCTTCCATCAACTCGTTTCTACACCACTAATGAGATAGAGTTCAGCGGCGCGGTTTTTTTTAACGTGGTATTCTCGGTAGACCTAATCCACACTTCAAACTTACATGCGCGTTTTGTGCCGTTTTGCACTACACGATGTCCCTGGATGACTATGTTCACTAAACTCATAATCTTGTTCGTCTTCCGTTTCCTTCAACGAATCAAGGCGGCACAGCCTCGTATGGGTTTTCGGGGTCGGAATCTGCTACCAAATCGAGAATGTTTTCACATCCTCACATGTTTCGTTTTACAATAGATACACTGCACCAAGCACTTTAAACTCCTGCACAGCCTTTTTACATTTACAGGATATCGATTTCAGATGGTGTCGGGGGACTGCTTCTGACGTAGTGCAAATAGCATTGAGCCCAAACCTCGTTTTCTGCCAACAAAAGAGGCTGCAAGGCTGCGAGCGTACCACCAAGTCATGATGTGGTGTAGCAGTAAAAAGGATCCTGAGCAATATGGCTGGCAGAAAACAAAGCATGGACTTGATGAGAAACTTTTTCTCTCAAACTTACAAGAACCGAGTTATATGCCAAAAACTGAGTTTGAATGCAATTTCTTCAAGATGGCTGCGCGAGCGGCGGTCGCTCGAGGTCGCAAACTTAGGATCATACTGAGGGCCACCAAGTCTACAATCCAGCCAGATTTCAAAACTCCTCAATCTTTTGCGCCAAAAAAGTACCTAATGATGGACTATTATTATGTTATAGATTAAGACTATTATATTAGGGTTTGTCGAATTATAACGTTAAAATTCACAACCCATTGATTGTTTGACGGTCACTGTTTAAAACCAAGCTTCTACGTTAGTTTGGTTGTCACTGGTTATCTCTTCCCTCTCTTGATCGTAAATTTGCGCCAGCGCTGTCAAGCGCATTCTCAATAGTAGAGTTGAGATAACAAAATGGTTGGCTTGCATTAGAAGTTGGATGGGAGATGAAATAGAAAATTGGTTTTGATACAATTCGCTTTAGCGGAGAAAATCTCGCATTCAACAAAATGATCATTTGATTGTTTATATGTGATCAATGGGCAATTAGACGGATTAGGTTCTAGTGTTAACCATTTAGGTAAACCTCTTTTATTTTCCACCATGTTCTAAAATCTCAAAATCTTTTTCTGTTTTAGGTAACATTTTCCCTATCAGTTACCTTGCGGAATCGTGTAATAAAAGACCTTTCAGTTTATCGAAAGGTAAGATTCTTTGCAAATATTTAAAATTAATACCACATACAGGGTGTTTTATTTTTAGGTCTTTTTTTTCCTTCTTTTCGTTTGGGTTTTGTTGCTCGTTGTCTTTTTCCTGTTCCTGCCCTTTTGACTTTGGGTTGGATTTAATTTGAAGGTATGTAACAAGATTATACCGGAGGGTGAAACGAAAAACCCTAAGCAAGGCTTTTAAACCGTACCGTATCATCCGAGGGTTATCGAATGTTTGTTTGAAACTGTATGTATATTGTGTCATTTTATCTATCTGTTTATATATTTATAAAACGTTTATATAATTTATTTAGTCATGCATGTTAGTCTTAAGAACTAGTTAACACGAGATCTCGAGTAGTGAAATTGTCATAGGGTAGTTTTTAAGATTTATAATCAGCTGTGATACAAATCACCATTCTGTTAATTTTACTAGACATTAAAATCCTTAATCAGTATAATTACCGTTTAAAAGTTGCGATAAATAATAAAGCCCTACTTAAAAAGTTTACATTTCACTACATGTTTATGTTTTGTTTATTACTATTTATTTATTGTGTGGTTTTAATATTTGCTTTCCAGCTTATAACCTGTAAGTATATACGACCAAAATTGTGGAAGTTGTCTATATGTTAGTAAAAGATCTATTTCTTCGTTTATCTAATAAGTTTGATGCTTTAGTAGTGAGGATTGTTTTAAAACGAAGTGGCGCTTGTTTTTTTATCTTGTATATCTTGTATTACCCCGCCCCTCTCCGGCTTATTGGAGTTAGCCGGCAAAAACTAAAGTAGTGTTATTTAGGTCAAGCTGATACTTCCAGCGCAGCTATATTTTGGTAGGTTTGGTATTTATCTATATAAAAGTAGCCTTTGTTATTCTGTAGACTATAAAATGTGACAGTAATGATAATGTTGTCTTTACTTATCTATTTCATGAATGTAACTTTCAATGAGCCATTTTATGTATATAGTACTTGTGATGAATTCAGTGATGATCTAATATTTTTGGTATCTGCAAAAACAATATTTTTACAGTAAAATTACTAAGCCCTTGTGGGCGTTAAAATTCACAGCAAATCGAAAAAAATCTCAAAAATATCTAATAAGTACTATTGGTTTCATAATGATCTAGGACAGCAAGGCTAATATAATATTATTTTTTATTATTTTATCTACGATCATACATAAAGTGACTACTTTGTTGTTATCTTGGAATATTTATTTGCGTACCTATATATTTAAGACTTTTGAACTTGTTTTCGTCCGTACTACATGTCCTGTAAATCTTTAGACGTTGTTTTGGAACACCCACATTCTTGACAATTTAATAATTTCGGGAATATTTACCAAAAAATACGAAAAGTAAAATGACGGCCATTTTTTTCTTAGCTTACCAATATGGAACACTATTTACAGTTTTAGAAGTTTGTCCACAAACGTAGACTAATTTGATTATTCTAGATATAATAATGATTTTGATTATATTCCCTCTTGAAATTGGCTCTACTATCTTAAAAGGGTGTATACGTGACGGGTCCATGCACACGAATCGGAGGTCTAAACCCAAGTCAGGATGCGAAGGACTAACCTAGTTAGTCGGAATCAACGCATGAGTAAAGATGGTTCAAAACTATTTTCACTTTCTTTTATAATTATATGGGTGGCATTTAGTATTATGATAATTGATACTACCCTCTTTTCTAGAAGTTTCGGGCTTTTCTGGATGTCATAATTACAGCGACCACGAAACATAACATCTATACAATCACTACCTATTCAAATATCTTGTTAAAATTATTTATTTTGTAATAATCATGATTATATGAAGCACTTAATTGTAAAAGTGCCTTATTTCTTAATTTTAGACTTCACTATTTACATAAATAATTAATTAACATTGTGAAATAGTTAAATTTTCATTATTTCAGTTTCTTTAAGTTGCAAAGTATTGAAGTTAATAGAGATTATATTCTGCCGTCATGCCACGAATCCAAAATTTCAATATAAATAGATACAAACTTTCCACTTGTCGCTGTCAAATGGCTAATATTAATAAATCTTTTGATTTGTTTACTAATGTTCGGCTAGTTTTTATTATTGTGTACGATTCATTAAAGTTAATAATGGTTTATTAAAGTAGCGTATTAGCCCGAATGTAAGACGAATTCGATTATAAGACAAGTTCCATTTTTTACCGAAAAAGCACATTTTCTTAAATCCCCGACTATAAGACCACATGCAGTTTTTCTAAAAACACAAACCTCGAAAAGTGTTTCCTGTAGAATGTACATTTTGTAAGTCAGTTTTTTTGTTGTCGCCATCGTCTAAAGCTAGCTACTCACTATACGTGAAGCATGATTCGCAAATTCGTGAATAATCTGTACATTTGTGTACGTTAAAATTCAATGCATCCGCATCAATGCGTTGCGGTTAGCCCACTTTGCAGAAAACTGTCAGCATCAAAAAAATATTTTTGTAGCGAATCACATACGAACTTAATGTGCATAATGTATTTGTATACAGTTTATATTCATGTTTGTGCGTGTTGTACTTTCGATGCTTCGCGATTCATTACAAAATACGAATTACAAATCTGCCTAACACTTTAAATTCATTGCATGGCTAACTACGCATCGCGCAGTGACGCATAGTGAGTATCCGGCTTTACATTGTGTACCTGTTAAATTAAATGGTGGCAGACTAGAGAGCGTCTGTACAAGTGGCCGATTCGTTTAGCAATGCGCTGGCGCAGGTAGCCGATGCGAGAGCTTGTTGTTTACGTCTTTTCATGCACAAAATGCACAAAAATTGAAAGGTCCGAATATGAGACGACCCTTGTTTTTTCAATGATATTTTAGGGGGAAACCTCGTTTTATATTCGAATTGATACGTATTTTAAGGTAAAATTCTTAAGAATCAGCAGAGCTGTCATCTCGAACCTCCAATCTCGGTATAGTGTAGCGTACTCGGAGGTCATACCTATTCCACCCATAAAAAGGCTTGGTTTAGATTTTCTTGACGATTGATCGTTTTCCAGCTTATAATAGTACGGCTTCTTCTATATCATATATATAAACCACCAAACATTTTCTGGTTCTAAAAACCACTGGCGTTAAACAACAGGTAGTCGTCAAAGCTTGTTGCACTGTACTGGGTACAGTACCTTTGACAGTTCAGTAGCCAAATAATCGGTTAACTCAGGTCACCATAAATCGTAAACAATGTAACTCACTATTTTTCTTTTCTTATCAAAAAAAAGCTCCGCGACTAGGCGCCAATGAAACAAAACTACTTCTCAACACTCTAAATTCCATAGTTCATACTCAAACTGTACAATCTTATAATAGCACAAAATATTTGATACTTACTGTAGAACTCATAAATGCACAATAAATGCTTGAGACATCTCTTTAACAATTTAAATTCAGAACGCGGGTATTGTTTTCATAGCTCACAGATTATAAAAGAAAGGGAGTAGCTGGTTATAGACACAAAAAATAAGTATATTTGGGCGACATCTGTTTAGGAACGTCCAAGATTAAAAGAATAACGACTTGATACTCGTAAACAGAAACCGGTATCAGACCTATTACTTTTAATTCAATTATTATTAGTCATGTCCAGTTATGTCAAAATTAAATTAGTTGAAGTATGTTTAAGGACTTTCATAAGGAAGGGAAAGGATAGGGAAAGATATGCACATGCACATCTTAGTCAAAAATTTATACATAAATAATTATACAACTTACTTTAATTTTAGCAAAATAATATCCATCAAGTAACAGTGCCTTGATCGAATAATGTTATTCGATACCACTCGCAAAATAATTTACACCGTAATGCCTTTTTTTGTTCTCACTTAAACAATAACTACCACAATTAACAGCTTGATGAAATTAAAGAATCTGGAAAACACCTCGATTGCTGACACCGTTTCTTACTCCAGGCCAAGGAATTAAAGTTCACGACAATTGTTTGACAAAATACTTGCTCACTTTAATTGTAAATCTTCAAATTTTACGAAACTATTTATTCGCAGAACTCAACTTTTAACTTCCCAAACAAAATAATTATTAGATCTCTTTACTATAAATATAATAACGTTTCTAATTTAATCAAATTAGATTTCTGTACTCTGCACAACAACAAAGCACGTTACTGTATTCGGGAAGTGCAGTCGGTAAAACAACTCCTGTACGGTAATAAGAAGAGCTCCGCACTCTTTTAGTGTTTATTGCGGACTGACTTAACTAAGAAAAAATCTACGGTTTTACATAGTGACAAATAATTTTAAGAGGGATACTTCAAATTGACCAATAGCGGAGCAACGTGGCTTCCACAAGTCAATCAAGATTAATATTTTTGAACAAAGAACGTTCAAGAAAGAGGGACTTTACCCATAATTGAAGTCTGCAACGTACAATAATATGATACACTGGGATCGAGAGTTTTGTTTATCCAAAACCTACTAAAGAGCACGTGCAGGGAAATCATAAGTTAAAGCCAAATGGATTTTATTAATGTGTTTTGTTATGAGACAAAGATTATAAGCCTGGGAGAGTTTTCAAATGATCGTTCACACCAACGAAAACTTTGCTGGATTTTTAAAATATTATTTATAAATACACACAGGTGACTCTTTTATAGTTAAGCAAGCATTAAAAAAAAAGCATTAATGCACAGGATCCTACTGGAGTTCCTTTATTATTTATACTTATAAAATGCTATTTATTAAGTTAAAAAAACGTAACCTTACAACTTTATCATCGAAACTACCGAAATGCTGAATGCAGTCATTGAGCCAGATAACTACATAAACTAAGCTAGTTAAATATGGAACTTAGAATTACTTCATTCTTTTGTTTGTTTATTCCAGGTATTCTTCTGTATCTGTGTATATCTCTTAAGACTTACAAGATGTCTAATTTACACAACAAGCAGGAATTTGAAGTTATTTTGACATGTTGTCGTAGTTGCCTTCTAAGAGGTAGTAAAATGTTTCTGCGTGTTTGTTTCTAAACGAAAAATAAGGGTGGCAGAACATCTTTCGTACATCTCTTGAAAGTGATGCCTATGATCATGTGGTCAACCCTACTAAAAGTTAGTCGAATCTGACCAATCTTTGGGGGAATGCCATTAGGAATTTTTAACGTGCCAAACATCTCATTGACACAGGATCTGCTGCAATTCTTCCTTGTCCGAGAAGGTACCTAATTCCAGCTCGGTACCTTGGATAATAAAACAAACATGCTAACCACTAATCCACTGAAGCAAGCGGGTATTTATTTGTGTACTATAAAAATAAAGGAAGTATAGAAAATTGTTGTTCTGTTTAGAAAAATAATAATACTAAATAACTTTTATGATTTAAGAAAAAGTCAAGCGTAGTCGTATTACAAAATTATAAATATTCATTAAAAACCAAGAGCAGTAAAATTGTTTCATTTCGGTTTTTGGATACATCGATAAGTTTGAAATACAAAGATAATTTTTAATTGTCTATAAGAATGTTAATTAGGTTTTATATAGACATACCTTCTTTTCGGATAAGGAATAAAAGTGTAAGTCCCAAGTCACTGCGATGTTTGGCACGATAAACATCCCTACTGGGGGTTGGATTCTTCCATATTATGCCAAATTCTAGTAGACCAAATGATTATAGAAATCGGTGTTAAGAGGTACGAAGATGTTCCGTCACCTTGTCCACAAACAAATAAATTATCATCTCCACATCTTCAAGATATTGCTTTTCTATTCAAATGAATAGAATATAATAAAATAAGAAAATTATGTTGTATCTTAAAAAGAAAACGCATATTATTAATTTAGTTGCCTATATTTCTTCCACTATAATAATAAATAATCATCAAGATAAACAACAGCTGCATATTTAAAAAGATTCATACACATTCTTTATTTTCTAGTCTATCAGTGAAATACATGGAATGCATATTCACTCATTTTATACATGTATGTATGGTGCATGCACCTACATACAAATACCCTGTTATTTACCTACTTTTATATTAATGTGTTTGAATATTATTTTTATATTACGCGCAATAACGTGGTAAACAGGAATATATCAAATTTAGATAAAAATCTGGAATTATTCATATTCCCTTTTTATGCTGACCAGGGATGCAATTACATGTGAGTAGCTACTACTTTGTATTTTTACAAAATTACCCGCATGTTCTGTAGGAAATTATTGTTCCATTGGAGCCAATCAAGCAAGATATACGTGTTCATGGATCACTAAACCATTTTTCAATTAAACGGCTGTATATCTACATATATTTGCATATTTTTGAAATCGGTTTTTTATTCACAGGTTAATGCTTCAACCGCCTGCCCTCACGTATATACTTCACGTTCATTTCTGATTGTATTAGTTATGCGAATTGGTAGATAATCTCAAATAATAAATATTCTTATAATTTTCTTTGCTAAGTTAAAAATAGAATAGAGAAAAGAATATAAAGGGCATATTCAGTAGCAATAGTTGTACAAACCGTGTGACACGTAAATACGATATTCATTTCAAATGTACAAGTAAAATTATTTTACGTTATCGTAAAGACGGGAACATTTTGATCAAACTTTAGCATGGAAAGACATCAGAATTTTTGAGTATTTTTTTTCAAAAACGTTGGTTGTCACACGCAACTTAAATACTGAAAATATGTTTAAGTGGTTTAGCGCTACGTGGGCTTTATAATATTTTATTTCCACTTTATATGTAAATGACACTTTACAGGCATTTATGCTAACTAAGTAAATGAGTAGTTACAACTACAGACCTGTAAAACTTTACGGGCTCCTAAAAGAGACGTGTAAAATTGTACAATGCTCATCAACAAAAAGCTATGGAAACTACTTTGTTGCTTAACCACAACACCATGACAACGCCTAGCTATAAATTGTGCTACCGCCTTTGATTACAAAATGTTTGTTTATAAAAAATATACAATTTATAAAAAAACGCTGGTGAGAATGGAAATAAAGCTTGGTACGCGACACGCTTTGCAATTAATCTTTACTGGGCTCAATGGGTTATGGAGGCTCGCTCCTTCGTTGCTCACCCCACAAACTTTCCAGCTCACCCGTAAAGATTAATTTACAAAGCTTGGCACGTAAATAACTATTATTTCCATTTTCTATGTAAATGATACTTTATAGGCATTTATGATAACTAAGTAAATGAGTAGTTACAGACACAGCCCTGTAAAATTTTACGGACTCCTAAAAGTGACTTGTAAAAGTCTACAATGTTCATCAACAAAAAGCCAATGGAAACTAATTTGTTGCTTAATCACAACACCATGTGACAAATAAATTGTCTGTCGTACCGTCTTTGATTACAAAATGTCTTTTCATACAAAATATATAATAAATTAATAAAAAAAACGCTTGTGAAGATGGAAATAAAGCTTTGTACAGAGCATGCTTTGCAACTAATTATTACTGGGTTCACTAGATTATGGAGGCTCGCTCCTTCGTCGCTCACCCATAAAAATTAATTTACAAAGCTTGCCATATAATGAACCCTAGCATATAAAACAAAATTATTTTTTAACAAAATCTTACTACAGTTAAAGGCATCCCTGTTCCATTGTCCCATTGTTCCATCCATGTTCTAACATAGAAACACATTTTTAACCATTCAAACTTAATTGCGAATGAATTCCTGAACTGTTGCCATAACTGCATTTTTTTTCTCAAATACTTGTGAATGTGTCAAATCAGTTCGAAACCAGATTATGAATTGCGCTCAGGAAATGAGGTTCTTATGAAGAAGAGCCTTGTCCTGATGAAAGAGCATTTCACAGAAGAAATTTTTTCTTTTTTTTAATGCAATCACAAATTTGGGAATTAATGTTCTGTAATGGTGGTTAGTGATTCTATGGCCATATTCTAGATATTCAATCACTAAAATCTCTTCAACATCCCAAAAAGTTGTAGCCGTAATCTTGCCCACCGCGACCTGAAACCTAAATTTTCGAGGTGGTGCCGATCCCTGATAGTAATTACAGTTTTGAAATTTAGACATGTAGTGAAGTGGTAAACAAACGATTCATCACCTGCAAGTGGCAAGAAACGGTTCAAAGAACTTTTTGGATTGCGGTTAAACAACTCCAAATAAACCACTTGCTTGCACCTTGTGAAGTCCCAGATAGTCACCAATTATGCTTCCAATTATATATTTTTATATATATATATATATTTGTTATATATGCTAAACGCCTAGTAGTTAACGATGATCTTTGATCAACTGACATATGTATCTGCAATTAACATTTTCCTGTATCATTTAAATTCTATTCAAAAATGCTTACGTATCTGTGTTGCCATTAAAATTTTATTTTGATTTAATTTCGTATCGTATTTGTTTTTGATGTCAAACTAATGAAAATACAAAAAATTAGGTTTATGTGAATATCGACCGAGTAAATATGTACCATCAAAGTGCTGCCGTAATATAGGAAAATCTAGTAAGTCTAGTTACTATGTTATGAAATATTATAGTTCAGTCAACATTGATGTAAAGGGTGTATTTTTGTGTTAACAACTATTTTATTGCACAAACCTATTCAGAATAGTGTGTAGAATAATATATGTAGTTGCGTACTAAATCGTAGTAACAGCAGAAAAGTTATTAACAACTTAAGACGCCATCAACCGTTTTTCAGGAGTTTTTATTTCGTAGCTCATCAGGATGATTTCCTACGAAAAAATGTTTAGTATATGACTTGTTTATAATAAAAATAGCTACAAAATGGCACCAGTTTTATTGGTATAACTGGAATTATTAAGTTGCAAAATCGAAGAAACTGCCAAAATCGTGTATGTTTTTTAAGTTGCCATAAAAATTTAAATAGTCAACCAATATTGATGGCACTTACGTTAAGTATATTTTAGACTATGTTCAATAAGCACTCAAAACCCGTATGCCAGGTATGCAAAACTTTTTGTTTAACAAGGTTTTATAAATCTACTGCGCCGAAAACTTTGGAAGTTTGCAGAAGCTGTTTGAAGGTTTGCATACTATTGCAAATGTGCATATATATAGCTCAAGTCATTAGCAATCGAACGCAATTGTAAAATTCGATTGCGTTAATTTTTGCAATTTTGGCGACGTTTTACATCTCTTCATAGTTTTGCTACGTTTATAAATAATTAGTTTTTTGGTTCGTATACGTGGTCATTTATGAAATATTCCATTGGGTTCGAATAGACGGCAAAAACAACGCAATTTAAAAAAAGTTTAAGAGTCTATGCTTGGATCCTGCGATTTCTTGCATAAGTATGCATTAGACTAAGTAGGCGATTGTCCGATTTTTGAGCGCGCGTCTCACCCTATTTTAATAATTTCTATTAGAAATATGCAACTAATAATTTTGGGCAATTGCATACATATTCTACAAGGTTCACACTATACACTCGATTTTGATTCAGTTCAATATGGTAAATAATATACGAGTAGTGCATACTTACGCAAAAAGTTTAATATTTCAGGATCCAAGCCTCGAAACTTGAATTTCTTTTTTTTAATTGCGTGTTTTCTTGCCGCCCATTCGAACCGGATGGAATATTTCATAAATGACCAAGTATACGTACCAAAAAAATTAATTATTTATAAACGTAACAAAACTGTGAAGAGATGTAAAACGTCGCCAAAATTGCAAAAATAAACGCAATCGAATTTTACAAATTGCGGTCGATTGCTAATGACTTAAGCTATATATATATATGCACATTTGCAATAGTATGCAAAGCTTCAAACAGCTTTTGCAAACTTCCAAAGTTTTCGGCGCGGTAGATTTATAAAACCTTGTTAAACAAAACGTTTTGCATACCTGGCATACGGGTTTTGAGTGCTTATTATACATAATCTAAACTATACTTAACGTAAGTGCCATAAATATTGGTTGACTATTTAGAGTTTTATGGCAACTTAAAAACATACGCAATTTTGGCAGTTTCTTCGATTTTGCAACTTAATTATTTCAGTTATAACAATTGAACCGGTGCCATTTTGTAGCTATTTTTATTATAAACAAATCATATACTAAACATCTTTTTGTAGGAAATCATCCTGATGAGCTACGGAATAAAAACTCCTCGAAAACGGTTGATGGCGTCTTAAATTGTTAATAACTTTTCTGCTGTCACTACGATTTAGTACGCAACTACATATATTGCTCTACCCACTATTCTGAATAGGTTTGCTCAATAAAATAGCTATTAACACGAAAGAACCAAAAACAGATCCTTTTGGTTCCCTGCCTATTATGGATATTTAAAATAAGCCCATATAAATCTTATGGGTGAATTTTAAATATCCATAATATTTCATAACATAGTAACTAAGTTACTAGATTTTCCTATATTACGCCAGAGTGATCAATAATTTGTAAATTAAATAAATGCATATTAATACTTAACTATGTATCTTTTTGCGTTTTCATTTTAAAATTAACCTTATTTTGAGATAAATATAAGAAAAATAATTTTGACCAGTTTTTGGGGTATTTGGTCACACAGTGCGGTGTGTTGGACGCACCCAATGACATTTTAAACAAAAGTACAAATCAGTTGTAAGATTTCACAAAAAGCGTTTGGTTAAGAATACTCATGATTGACCACAATATTAAAGTTGAAGATAGTAATCTACCTATAAAAACTAGTAATTACCTTTCCTAACTCTTTTGGAATATTATAGAAGCTCTCTACAATCACTTAATTTAAATCACTAGAAATACGTTCATCAAAACTAAACCGCAATTGAACACAATGTAACCCTAGTTTTTGTAAAACTAAACTTTGGCATTAATGATTGCTTGAAATGTAATTACGATATTATTATACGGAAATGATTAGCTACACATACTAGGTACTAACTATAATACATAATTAAAATTAGGCATATTACCCTCCTTTAAGCTTTACCTGAAGTTCATTAGTTGTAAGCTATAATAGGAGCTATATTTAGTATAACTTACTAGAATATTAATATCACCTAATATTAGGTAACTACATACTACATACTGGTGTGATAGATAGTAGATTGTGCATTTACATAAAACTGTTGGAATCGATAAACCTATCTTGTAATTATTATATTATGATTAAAATAATAATCAAATGTTATCGATTTGCTTGTTTTCGTTCTGCAAAGCTATAATTATAGAAGTAATAGGGCCGGCGATAGACGTGTGTTGTGAGTGCACGACTCGTATCCCAAAGGTCGTGGATTCAAATTCAAGAAGTTCTAGTAGTAGAAGTAGAAGAAATTCTAGAACGGCAGGATTTTTCTAAAATAGAGATCGTGTCAATTCAATTTGTAGTTGTGTGTGTTTATGTGTGTATGTGCTTGCATGTCTAGATGGAGGGCATTATGATCTTAGGTGTGATTCCTCCATAGTGTAGGCTTAAATTAAAAAATATGTAGAGAAATAAAGTTTTGAAACATTTTATAATAAAATATCGTTTATTATTTGTAGTAGTAGTTAAATTATTTATTTTTAATAGAATATTATTACATAAAATATACGTTTACAACAAAATTCAAAATAAGATTCGGGTGCGGTATATTTATAAAGTTATCGAGATAACTTTATAATTATGCGTTATAAGAGATCGCCACGTACTGGGGTTTGATAAAGTCTAGAGGAATTTCGAATATCAAAAAGGTGACTAGATAGGATTTCTCAAAAATGGTCTCAAGTTAAAATCACGGTTTACAGAAGTTTATCCAAATTATTGTTTGAACCCAAATAACAACTAGGTAGGTTCAAAATATGCTAATTAAATATATATATATATATATATATATATATATATATATATATATATATATATATATATATACTAATATTTATATAAAAATTATATTAGGGTTGTAAGGGATAGCAGGAGATACACAAACGAAATATAAAAGGCGTTGTTCTGATTATCACTTGCTGGCTCGCTTCCGCACCGGTTTCCCGTTTTGATTCTGAGCAATGGAACTCAATTCTGCCTACCTTTGAGGGTCAGGGTTATCCTCAATCGTCCACTCCAGTGGAGTTTATGTGGCAAGGGCAGCAGACGTCGCTGATACCTAGAATAGTAAGATTAATTAAAGATAAAGGTCAATGTAGATTTTTATACTTACATCTTAAGAAATCCTCTTGCTGTAAAGACTAATATGTATAGCAGGGCCTTGGCCGTGCAAGGATCAGTGATGTGAATGTAAAGCAGTTTATTTGTATTAGTTTAAGTGTTGGTTTATTGGTTATTTATTACATAATTGTTGATTAATCAGTATTACGGTTGTAAACGTTTTGGATCCAAACCGTGTTATTATTTATGGGCAGTTGCCTCAAAAGTAACCTGAAAACCAAGCCTTTGATATATGTTTTTATTTGATATTATTAAAGTTACTGATCTACCTTCACATTTTGAAAAACTGGTGGTTGCGTTTAATAAGTTCAATGACGCCTGTCGCCCTTTCGAGTACTTACTCAAACATTTTGAATTTAAAGGCTCAAATGTAGGCAACCGAACACACATCCATACCTGTTATTCGCATTCTTTTGTTATAATTTGTTGTGTTACTAAAGATTTGTTTTTACCTTGTTGTTGTTATTCCTAAGATTTATATTTAATTAAAAGCATGAAGTATTTTTTCGATTTTCTTTTCGACCCACGACCCCCACTGATTAATAAGCTAGCAGGCATGTGAAACCTAAAAGATAAGGTTACAATTTGATTAAATTAGGGTTCAGCACTTAGGAGCGTAGTAACCCTATATAACTTTAAAGATACCTTTTCTTCTCTAAAATTAACAACACAAGGCCTCGCGATTGGGCAACGGTGAAAAATAGTTTTTCTGCACGAAAACACAACAAATTGCCGGCTTGAGATCTTATTTCTGTTATTACAAATTTAATTTATGGTCGTAGGTATTGGTTCCACAGTTTGCTAATTATTAAAAGGATGGATAAAGGTTGTAAAACACAGTAAAATACAGTAATTGGGCGCCATGTGATTATGAAAGGTAGTACTTTAAGACCATTAATCAGAAAATGTGGTCAGATCTATGAAAATTTGTTCAAGTTATTTGTTATCTTTAATAGAGTCCAAGTTATGTTAAATAGAAATGTAAATTGAGACTTTCATAATTATATGGGTCAATATTATTTGAATTAAGTAAATTTAAAATTATATTTATTCATAAAACTCAAAAAAATAACACTTATCAGACTCACAAGTTATGATGTCAATACCCTGCATAAGAGTTCTTAGCTAATGGGATGAAATAGTAAATACAATCGTTATATAGACAATAAAAATTTTCTTAACAATTACAAAGTTCAAGAAAAAATTCAGATTTCACAATACCTTGTTTATATTGATAATTCACAATATTGTCCTTTACACACTAACAAAATCAACAATTGCTGCTGAATGATGGAAGCTGGAAATAATATTCTGCAGTCCTAATATCTCGAACTTACGAGAATTTAAAATCCACAATACTGTATTAAAATAAAATGTTCGTAATTAAATTCACCCTTTGGAGTAACTGGTACAACTATACCACTTGAATAAGGTTAGTTGTTAAATTATCCAAAGAGAAACAATCTGCTTTTTTTTATTTTTCATGAATTTGTCTGTAGATTAATTAAATCCGAACTATATTTTATAAAACCTGAATTTATTAGCAATTTAACTTGATTTCGATAATTGTTCATAACTTAATCTTTTCTTCTACCGGGATTACTTTTAACAATACTAAATGCGATTACTGAAACAACGGAACACACTACTATTTTCATCGATAAGCTGCACGAAATTTATTATTATCGGTAAACTGTACGGAAATAGACGTTAATTTTCTTTAAAAGATGCATAAGTTTTCCACAATTACAAAAACACAGAAATTCAGGAGACTATATGCACGGCAATAATTCGCGCTAACCGCAACTTCAAGTTAGTGCGGAGGGTATCAAAGTCTGTCTGCGACTTCGAATGTCAAAGCGTAACTTCTGCTCTGTAGCTCGACTGTAGCTTGACTGTCGACTTGCTTTTTTAAACCCCGTCCTTCGACGTTAGACGGGATTTTTAAGAGGGGTGCACTTTTACATAGACCATTAAGGGAATCACATGATTTTATTTAGGCCAATAAGAATTGATATTTGTTTACACAAAGAAAACTCGGAACCCAAGGTTTCACAACAGAATTTACAGACATGATATTTTTCGAGACGCAAATGTTTGTATAAAACTTATCATTAGGCACGTACAGAAAATCATAAATTAACTCAAGATGGTTTGCAACAATATCCATTCGCAGAATATGAACTTATATACCTTCACACCATCCAGAATCACCAGCCTTTCAGCTTTTAAAAACTGGATCATTCGAAAATATTCCTTTTTGATGATAAGTGAGAAAGTGTATGAGCTGTTTCCAAGTGGCCTTATACTATACTCCTGATAGTGTCTAGCCGACGCTGATTTAAAACTGCTAACATGAACAGTTTTATTTAACACTAATAAAAAGCATTAGTGGAAAAGGAATGCAGAGTTGAAATATTTTTTTAGAGTAACAATATGCGAAAACGGCAAATTTAAAAAGTATGGAATCGGACTTCTGTTAAATTTAATGAAACTAGGTACATAATGTTGCATATAAGTAAAAGTTTAAGTTTAGTACCCTTATTCGTTTGCTCATTTGCCGTGAATATTTATGCGCCATTTTTTTCTGGCATATGTTTAATCATTTATACTAACTAATTAAATGTAGTATATATTTAAAAACATTTGTTATTATTTATAATTATTATTGTATGCACTGAAAAAAGCATTTAGTTGGACAAACTAAATTTTATTTAACTCAACGAAACATATAGACAGCAAAACTAAATTTTATTTGATTTAACTAAATATTTAGTTGATTTAACTACGTATTTAGTTGATTTAAATAAAAATTTTTTTCAGCTTAATTACTTTGTCAGTGTGAATTAACGTTGAATTACTGTTGCATATTCCCATCTTTGAACAACTGCTCATGGCGGACTTTAGTTCAATTTCTGATCAAGTTGTATGTAGAAATCTGACAAACTAAAAAAATTACACCTCGAGAACCTACTGACGTTAACATAAAAATAAGATCATTAAAATCGACCAAACTGTTTTCGAGTAATCTTGTTTTGAAAACAGGCAATTTTGGAAGTTTGCACGCATAAGCTGAGTAAACGGGCAAGCTTGCTACACTCAAACTTGTTGTAATTTTATTACTTATATATACAACATTATGTAGGCCAAGTTTCATTGAATTTAGTCCGGTCTATACTTTTCTTCCAAATTTGCCGTTTTCGCATATTGTTACTCTATAAGATACTGTCATATACCAAAGATTATTTCAACCATGTTACATCCGGAGCTTTACTCGATTAGATTTTTCCAAGAAACTAAATGGACTAGAATTATGCACTACAAATAATTCCATAAAAGTTAATATTCATTATCAATTTTATTTTTTATTTTTATTTTATTTATTGGCTTTGCTACGAAAAGTTGAAGAATTGTATTGTTTTTGACAAGGGATCATATTTGAAGAGAATATTGAAGCTTAATACATTTTAGAATGTTGTTTTGACAAAATGATATTGCAGAACCGGGGTTTTTGAAAATGCAATTTTCCAATTTTCCAGCTGTCAAATTCTAAGTGAACGTGTAGAATAATTATTTTGCTATATTATATATTTTTCTTAACTGTCTAAATTATGTAATCTAACAAGCACAAGATAGAGCTTCTTTGTCAGATTGTATATTTAGTTGAAATGAACAAATCAAAAAACAATATATTAAAAAAATTGAGTAAAAATGCATTCATTATAGATTACAACCCTTGAATCAAGAAGAGAGTCAAAATCACATCATGGTTATTACCAGATTCAGAAAAATGAGTTTATTTTGTTGCAACTTAAGTGTAAAATGTTCTAAAAACTTAAATAAAAGATTTGCTTAAAATCTATTCATACCAGTCAAGTTATAAATTTTAAGTCGATTTAATCCAGAAACTTGAAATTAATTAATATAAAATTAACATTAAACTTGTTTATTGTTTCCAGCCTTACTTTGTGGAACTCCATAATCATTAAATAAATAAAGATTAATAAAAAGTTTCACAATTTTTATTAAATTATAGCCTGACAATATTGTTTCGACAGCTAAGCTGTCATTATCAACGGTAATATGAATACAAACAAACACGTCGTTAAGGGGAATACAAAAAATAGGTAACTAGATAAAAAGATAAAAATAATCAGAATTAAATAAATGACACTTCCAGTAACGGAGAATTAATGAGCTCAATCTGTTCAGTCATTAAAGGTACCCTGAGTTTGTGTTTGTATATCTCAAAAGCTTCTAAAATGTCTAATTTGCGTTTGTTATTACAGAAATATAGAAATTTTAGATTAAGACATTAGACATTAGGATTAGACATCTTATATTTTGACATTCGAGAAACCATCAGTCAGATTAAATTCAAGAAATACACCACACAGATAAATAAACTTCATCGACTTGTACAGCAAAAACGTACACTACAAAATAACCTTAATTGCCAAAACACTGCAAATTTTATCCTCGTTTCATAAACTTGTCGAATATAACATTCAGTGACAGAGAAACACAATTTCTTATAAAAGGTCTTTTGTCCTTGTCATTTTCCAAAGTTTACTAACAAAATTAAAGAAACTTTGGCCTTTGAATCTGAAACTATACTTAAGAAAAATCATAATAACTATGCAAAATTCCAGATTTCGAATTTGTTGAAAAAGATGTCTTTGGCGTCTTAGGGGGACGTAATGTGGATTGTATTTACACGGGTATGAGTAAAGAGTTTGACAAGTAAATATTAAAACGTTTAATTTATAGACAGACATGGTTTTCAAGATCCCCTACTTTCATGGGTCAGTTCTTATTTAGTTATGAGGCAGCAGAGAGTTGTAATGAATGATTCCAAATCTGATTGGTTCACAGTTACGTCTTGAGGGTTCTAAAGGTCTGATTTGGGACTAATCCTTTCTTTACTTTTTATTAATGTCATTCATTATGCCATTAAACTTTATATTCAGCACAATTACTTAGTTTTGATGACTTAATTTAAAGTACTTATATCTTTTTTTTTAACTTAATACAAATTGCTTGTACCTGATTTATTATTGTTTAATAATTACATTTATATTATTATATGTGTGTGTAAATGGAATATGGCTATATAATATGCCTTCTTTTTTGTATTTTGTGGTTACTGTTTGTGGGTTTATACCTGTCTGTGCCCCAAATAAATAAATAAATAAATAAATAAATAAATAAATAAATTAATTAATTAATTAATAAATAAATAAACAAACAAACAAACAAACAAACAAACAAACAAACAAACAAACAAACAAACAAACAAACAAACAAACAAACAAACAAACAAACAAACAAACAAACAAACAAACAAACAAACAAATAAATAAATAAATAAATAAACGTAACAGCTTTCTGCTTTATGCGGATAATCTAAAATTGTTTCTCAGTGCTGAAGCCGATGGTTAGATCCTCCACTGCCTGACTTTAATAGCCTTGCATTCTGGTGTAGAGAACAGCCTTAGTTTAATAAATATATCTAAATGTAAAGTATTGCCATTTACTAAAAAAGGTATCTTCGTCTTAACATTCTTTTTCGATAGACGGTAGTTCAATTGAAAATGTAAGTTATTACAAAGATCTTGGTATCATTATGGATAATAGCTTAAATTATGCGCGACTTATGCACTTATGACTCTATTAAACAGAGCTAACAAGCTGTTAGAAGTTACCGTTTAAGTACTGATTTTCAAGATTTAACTATTATAGATACATAATACAACGCTGATGCACTGTGGGTCAAATTAAATTACACATTCCCTAAAATATATATCTCTTTTTTATTTCTCAACCTTTTTGGCATCTGCCGGATACGTATCCGGATATGAGATACACTAGGTAGCTCTCATTGGTCAGCAGGAATAAGTAGACACCAGGCGTACGGTGTCTACTTATTCCTTGTCACTTTACAATCACTACCATCTGGTTTTAAAATTTTTTTTTAGAAAATAATTGGTCGTTGACAATGACTGTGCTCTTATTATAGGATTTTTTAATTTTTAGTTGTTCTAGCAAATCTAATCTTTTACCTTTCTTTTGTAAATGCATTAAGTCTATCTACATCTACGAAATGATTATTATCTATATATTTTTTGTTGTTTTTTTCTTGAACTATGTGGATTTTATTTTTAGATCTTTTTTTCTTTGGTTCTTTAGTTCATAGGTGAATAATAAATAAGTTTTTTTTAACGTCGTTTAATACAAAAAACTTATTTATTATTCACCTATGAACTAAAGAACCAAAAAAAAATCTAAAAAAAAAGAAAAAGAAAAAAGAAAAAAAAAGGAAATTATCTATACAATGGGTGTCTAGTCCAGACAATTTCTTATTATATAAAATATCGCGTTTATGTTCCGCTAAACTTTACTTAACGTTTCTCCCACTTTGCCCGATATAAAACGCTTCGCAGTCTTGACAATAAATTTTATACACGCCCGATTTGTTCATTGTTTCCATTATATCTTTATTATTAATTAATGATTTCCCTGTGTTATTTTTATTTGAATAAATTATATTACAATTTGCTTTCCTACGCTTGTTTACTATCCTATCATTAATATAGGGAATATAGTTGATGAATTTATACATTTCTTTAACTTTAGGATCGGCGTTATAAAAGATGGTAGGGATTGTAAAGTGACAAGGGCAACTTCTGTCGGATAGTTTTAAATCAAAAACTTACTAGTATCTCTTGAGAAAGGTCTATTATACCGAAACACGTCGGAGCAGGAGATTTTGGCGCGGCCGTTTAGGCGGACCACTTAGGCGCAGGGACACATCGGCGCGAGAGATTGTCGAGTATTATTGTAATGAACAAAATCTGTAGGTACTTACAGGAAATAAATACAGTATGAGCGATGAAATACAGTATGATGAAAAAAACTCAATATTTGCCACGCACAAAAGCTCGTATGTACTGCCAGATTAAAGAATAATTAATTTTTCTAAGCTACTAAAACATTCAAATCCAAATTCTCTACATAAGGGAATAATTTGTAATAAGGATTTAATTTGTTTATTATTACTAAAACATTAAAACCAAAATTCTCTACATAAGGGAATAATTTGTAATAAAAATTTAATTTGTTTATTATAAATACCTTTTTGTTTATAAGAATATCATATTTGATAATCATGTTAATAACTTTTAAAAAGTCAAAAATTCTATAAAATCCAAAGAAACTCTGGAATTAAGAAGGTGTGTATGTGTGTACATAACAATAAAAAAGGTTATTCTGATAATAGGGTAGCTTGTCCTAAAAGAATAGACTCATGGTTCAAAAAAAACGTTTTGTTTAAAGATCTCCGAAAGCTTTACCCTAATTTGTCGCGAAAGTGTGCCTGCGTCTAAGTGTCCCGGCGCCGAAATGTCCTTGTAATTGAATAATTTGTAATAAAAATTTAATTTGTTTATTATAAATACCTTTTTGTTTATAAGAATATCATGTTTGATAATCATGTTAATAACTTTTAAAAAGTCAAAAATTTTATAAAATCCAAAGAAACTCTGGAATTAAGAAGGTGTGTATGTGTGTACATAACAATAAAAAAGGTTACTCTGATAATAGGGTAGCTTGTCCCAAAAAATAGACTAATGGTCCAAAAAAACGTTTTGTTTAAAGATGTCCGAAAGCTTTACCCTAATTTGTCGCGAAAGTGTGCCTGCGTCTAAGTGTCCCGGTGCCGTAATGTCCTTGCGTCGAACTGTTCAGCTCCAAACTGTCCCCGCGCCAAAACTGCCGCGACGAAATGGCCGCGTCTAAACGACCGCTCCCAAATGTTCTAGACCGGAAACACGTGTAGAGAACATTCTACATAATTTGTGGAAACAAATACAACAGTTTTTCTTAAAAATATTTTCTTTATTCAGTTTAAAAAACTTCGTATAAGAAAGTTAATGTTGATTATTTTATAAATGGAATAATAAAGTAAAGTAAGACAAAGTGTACAGCCATTAAGGAAGGCAGATTAACACATTTCACTTTAAATTTTCCAAAAGTAGTTAATTGTTACGGTAGAATTTTTGTTATGTTAAACAAAAAAAATAACTAAGCAACTTCGCTATCGTTTCGCATTATTAGTTATTAGAAATAAAGTTGAATTATTACTAGTTATTACCAAAATATGATTGCAAGGTTTTGATGTCGTCTCGTTTACTATATTCGTGAAGCGCATTCATTATATAACGAAAATGAAAGGAAAAGCAATGTGTGTAAGTCATTTTCCTGTTCGGCCATAACCAATTTTATAGCCGCGTTAACGAGACCCTTCTATTAACGAAGCAATTCCGGTAGTAAAATAAAATGAAATTGTTTTAAAAGAAGAATAACGAACTTAATAGCATTTTTATGGTTTACTAGTAAGTAATTTGAAAACATAAACTCTTACGAATTATATGCCCTCCTAGGTCAAACTTTTACTTATTTATATAAAACTAATTTTAATATTGGTATACTCAAATTGCAGGAATTTTTTAAACGGAAATAATTTTCCCTCCGGTTAATTATACGATACATGTTTTAATATACATGATACTCCTAATTTAGACGCTTTTTGTTTATGCACAAAATAAACGACACTTACTACGACTCTCAGAATACTTTAAATACGACGACAAGCATTTCCTACCATATTTTTCTATTTGATTCTTAATGAATTTCGATGGAAATGCAATTAGCTGTAGGATAGTACGTAATCCACCCTGCATCAGCGCAGTTTGTATTTATGATACTATGTGGTAAGTTAGTCATGTTCCAAAATTTCTTCAATATCAGCGATTTATATTTTGTGAAATGTTTGTCATTACGATTACCAAAATATCTAACTAACCTGCTGTTTACATAATATTCAAAGTTAAAGCATAGAGCATCTGCAAAAAATTAATTCTTAATGGTTAATTTTAAACAAGCGAAATTGCATAATTTGTTATACTAATCTATGATTTAAACAATTAATTATTATTAAAAAAATAGTACTTTGTAGTGAGTCGCGATTGAACATTTGAAGATTTTATTATTTTATTTTAAATAAGTGGGTCAATCACAATTTAAAAATGTTACTTTTTGTTTTGACTTTCTTGCAACTAAAAATTATTTATTTTAAGTGGCCTTTAATTTGAAACAAGGGAGATGTAACGACTGGTAATAAAAGTTAATATAAATATCATTTCTTCAAATAATTACAACTATGAAACTTGAATTGAATTGAATTAGTCTGATAAACCAATACCGATAACAGAAGAGAGTATTAAATCCATAGTTGCATCTAATCTACAATACCATCCAGGAAGAACAGACCGCCAAAACGAAAATAAGTATATGACAGATATTCTTCCACTAGACACTTATTGGACCACATAGACGACAGACAGTGCTTAAATTATCGAATGACGCATTGATGTTATGTTCATCATAGATATGAAAACCGATATAAAATCTCTAAGATAAAGTTTTTCAGTTGCAATATTCCGCCAAGTATAATTTGGCTATTTATGTTAAAGGAATTGCTCTTCGTTTTTGTGAACTTGTATACATTGGTGGCACAGGTCATTTGGTTTAGATAGAGTTTCAGCGCATAGACATTACGTCAGGTCTCATTTCCGTCTTGACTATTATGGAAAGCAACACCAAACGGTACATAATTTTTTTTCTCAATAAAACTATTATCTTGCGTGCTTCAGTCATTTTTATCTCAGAAAATTCAAAAACGTTGTGGAAAATTACATATATCTTTTCAATTACAATCGAAACAACCACTAGCAACTTATTACTATTTGAAAGTCAGTTATCGGAACGATTCCCATCGCCGCGAGTTACATATAGCTATTATTTCCGTACATATATTCAGTTTTAATAATTAAACTACATATATATTTTATGCAGATATGCATTTTCACTTTTTAGAATATTGTAATTATAAATATTCCGTGTAATGTAAATGTTATTTATTAAGTCACTTCTAGAGTGCCAAGTTCCCCTTGGAACCGAGCACAACCTATTTATAGTATCTTAACAGGCACATTCGCTATGCATTTTCTCACAGCTCTTCTCAGAACGTTTGGAAGTAGAACTAAGGACGAAATCAAACAAAGAAACTCTCATCCGGTCGCACTCTAGAAGCACAAGCTATAAATACAGCATCGGGCTGGAACCTTGTCAGAGTTAACACACCATTAAAGCAGCACAGTACTTTACCACCGAGCAACGAAAGTGTAGTGTAGTATGAATCTTGAAATACTGTAGAATTTAGATTTGTCGACTTACACGAATTTTGTATTTACCAATAAATACTTTATTAAATTATAGTCTTCAAATATTTTAAACAATATAATTCGCGCCGTTACGATTGATATACGGTTATATAAATCATCCTTTGTAACAGTAAAATCAATTCCGTTCTTCGAACGAAACGTAATCGTGACGTCGTAAAAGGTATTCCCATACTGCTGCGTGCTATTCAGTGGCGTGCTGTTCTATACTTGCAATTAAAAGTATCTTTATCTTTGACCTATGATTTCAAATCTAGATATTATACATAAGCTGCATAAATACACATATCTATGTACCAACGCATTCGTGCCAATTTTTTACAAATAAATTGTATGTAATTGATAAAACATAATCTTATTAACTTTCAATAATTAAAGCGATTAAAAGTATATTTACCTATAAGCTATTTTTTAAATCAAGATTATAATACATAAGCTGTCTAAATATACCTGTCTATGTACGGACGCATGCATGCTAGTTTTTTGTAAATAAATTGTATATAAATGATAAAACATAATGTCATTAACTTTCTGTAATTAAACCCAGTACGTATTTTAGCACGCCACTGCTACACTATGAACGCGCCAAACACTAGAATCTCTATATGTCGGTTCTAGGAATTCGAAATTCCCTTTTCGCCAATAGAATTAATACGGACTGTACGATACTGTACAGAATACTTTTACCTCCTCTGCGCCTCACCCTTTGAATCATTGCGATATTTAGTTTTACGATTTCCAAAGAAGCTTTTTTACCCTTGTAGGCCACACGATAAGTTATAGAATAAGTTAAATTTATTCATTTAGTCTCTCATAGCTTTATTTACAATTAACATTTCAAACCAAAATTTGTACTATAATAGTTTTAATTATTTTCATAGTTTAGATTATTGGTAATCATAAAACTTATTGGAATTTAAAATGTATAGGTAGTTTAAAGTAGAACAAACAGATTAATATCTGTTTACGTAATTGGAAACTGTTGAAATACTATTGTTAAATCGTATAGCTATTTTAATTTGTTAATTTGTAATGCTTTGTTAATCTTGTAAACAGTAATACATTTGATGTCTAAATATAATTACGGACAGTTGTTTAATTTTTATTGTATTTGTTATTTTACCATCGCGTGTAGTTTTTGTCATTTGAATTATACGTAAAGGGCTTGCAAGATACCTTTTTGATCTAAAGCTCGAAACGAGAAAGTTGTTCGTTCTACATGACTCCTTTCTTCGTGACCTCGAAGAAATTCAGTCAAAATGAAATGCCGACCTGCTCCAAAACTGATGATTTTTTAAAACGTCTAAAGCCCAATATTTTCATTATTTTCGCAGTTAGTGCATTAATTTGATCGCGTCATGAATCCCTTGACATAAAGATGTAGTTCTAAACATGATAAATATGAAAAATCAAAACTTATTTTTTTGAAATTTCGTTTTTGACAGTTAGGAAAATTGATGAAATAGTTTTCGCTCTTGGGTGTGTGGTCAAAAAGAAACAAGTGTTTGTTAATTATCCTTTATTTCATTAGTGGAATTTTCGCCATCTATTTGGCGAAAATTCCACGAATGGAATAAAGGATAATTAACAAACACTTGTTTCTTTTTGACCACACACCCAAGAGCGAAAACTATTTCATCAATTTTCCTAACCAGTAACGTATATTGGTCAAGATACTTCACTTCGTTCGTTTTTGACGTTAATTATATTGCTACAGAAATTCAATAAGTAGTATATTTTTATTATCAGGTCAACATACTGTTTCGACAAACACTTACTTAATACTTGGGGTCAGAGAAGAAGGGCCTACCCGCCCTTTATGGAGACGCTTAGTACTTCAGATAAAAAATAAAATAAAAAATATATTTGGTACCTTGTTGTAACTAATGACATATTATGTTACTGATTAATTTGTAATAAACAAATACATTTTGCAATCTTATTTTGGATACAAGATCGGCTCCACTGCCTTTCTACATTAGCAAAGTTTCATTTATGATCATCATACAGATTGTATTATTGAAACTTCAATCAGCTAGATAATAATTACAACTTTATTCGTGGTATTTTGCTTGTTTTTTCTATCAAACAAGAAGTATCCTACTTCTGGAGACATTCGTTTTTTAAATTTAAAGATAATTATTTAATACTGAATAATACAATTCTCGAAATATTTTTAATTTAATTTAATTTTTAATTTAATTTATATTTTATCCTCATCATTAATCTTAATTACACTCTAATAGACTTGCTCTAAGTGATTCTACTAATTCGAGGTCTATAGGACCATATTACATATCAAGTTAAACCTCTCAGCGGCCCAAATTTCTTGATGGTATTCCCAACGACACATTCACAGAGAAGTCAAAATACCTGCTAAAGATGCAATTTCGGTCCACATTTCCTGCTTGAAATAATTAACTCGGAAGGTTTTTTCTTTAAACGAGAGCTAGATTTTAGCCACCCCAGGCAGTTTCAGAGAAAAACGCCATTTAAATCACAGCCAGTGAACTAAGAAAATGTCGATGCCATCGGTGCTATATATTGATTAGTGTATTAATCTGTCGTCTCATGATCCACTGACTTTAGGGGCGCCCACGCAACAAAGGTCAGAACGTTTAAATTAACTATGTATGTTTATTTAAATCAAACTGATCTTTTAATATGACCTTAATTTTGTTATCTAACCTAAGTTGATTTCTTCATAATCGTTGATTTGATTAATTTGTCGAATCAATGCCGCACAATTCTTTAAAACGTCTTTCAATTCGTATATCATTAATTGGTGCATATTAAAATTAATCCATGGCTACTTAGTTTTGTAAATTAAAGTTGATTTGTAATCGTTGTTGTTTTTCTTTGTAATATCAATGCTTCATATTTTTTTAATTAAATCGTATTTCAATCAATTAAATATACTGACAATTTATTATTGTCTATCTAAATCAAGTTGGTTCTTTATAATCACTAATATTTCCTTTATAAAGGTAATGTGTCCTTAATTATTAATCAAGCCTTATTTTAATAAATAATAATTAAACAAGGAATAATTACACCAAATTACTCATAATCAATTAAATCATCCCCAAATTAACTTTTTTCTTTCTAGAATTATTTAATTGTTGTTATTAATTATACATAATTTAAGACGCCAATGGTGATTTGATTTTTCAAATATTATTATTTACTTATTAATTTTTAATTAGCATAGTCGTTTATAGTCATATACGTATTTTTTTAATCTAATTAATTTTGAATTGTATCAATGATATCAATGAATTGCTCCCGTAATACAACTATTTATATGTGATTGGTACAACGTTGAATCAATAAACCGAGCATTCGCTGTTAATTCAAATTATTTTATTTCATAGTTATTAATTCTTACGAAAATTCGTGGATCGTTGTTTCTAATATTAATTTTCGAAATTAAAGTAAAAGCAAATTGACTAAATAAGTATTTCTTGTTATTAAAACGCCATCGCCTTGATATTTAAGTTCTTGCATATTATAAATCGTGACAGCCAATTTATTAATTACTTAACTTATTTACTCAATAATCACTTAATAATAATAACGAGCCAATTGTTGCGCCATTGCTTTCGCTATTGATTTTATAAATCATGTTTATTTTTTAAATTAAAGCACTCTAAATTTATTTTTGTAGTTATTGCGTTGCTTTAAGTGGTTGCATCATTAGTAATTGTTAGGTTTAAATTTTAGGCTAAGTTTTAATTATTGGTTTACTAGCAATTTAACTCTAGTTTAATTTTGAGTTAAGCTTTTGAATAGGTTTTTCGTGCTCATCGGGAATAACCTAATTAGAGACAAAAGCTCTCCGATCATTGTGTAGGAGAAAAAAGTATTTTAGTATGTTGGTAATGTTTTAAAACTGCTAGTTTTTGTGAACTAATAAACTGATCTTTCTTTTAGTGTGTTTTGTGTTGTTATGTTATGCTTGTTTCTTCTCCTTAGCCTATCCTAGTGGCTTACACTGAAGAAAATAAGCGTTCCCTGAGTACAATGAGTACAATAACCTGAAGGTGAACATAAGCTCTGTGCCGGTTCTGCCATATGTTCAAGGCACATGGGCGGCCGAAATAAGAGAAGCGGCCAAAATATATTCACTGTTTTTATTCTATCGACTATGTAATACTTTTGTACTGCATTACTGAAAACTTAAAGTATATTTCTTAAGTTTTGTAATTTTATGATAACGCCGCGCCGCCGGCAATCGGCGTGCATACCACAATACCACCCCGCATCATACGTAGGTGCACGCGCATTTAAATAATTACAATAACTTAGGTCTCCCTAAAAGCTGGTCAATTTCGAAAATCACTGCAAATAGTTTTTAATGCCGTTTTAACCATTCGATAGCTTGTTTTTCGGAGAATGTTTTTTTATATAATGACTGTTCAAAGAATCTTTTGAGAGTCGAATAATGAGTAAGTTGTAAAAGAAATAAACAGGGAAATTGGCAAAACAAACACAAAGTAACAGACAGTGTCGGTTCTGCCATATGTGCAAGGTGTGCACCGCACACGGACGGCTGAAATAAGAGGGAGGCCAAGATTCATTCACTTTTTTTTATTCTATCGACTATTAAATTATATTAGTTATTTTCGAAATTAAAAATATATAATAAAAACTACTTATGATCGGCAATCTTACATGAACGTTCAACAAATTTGGCAATTATATTAACTGAGTACCAATTACTAGATGAAATTGATATGCATGATCTGATAGTTGAATTTGGGCACAATAAAGCCAAACTTACTTCTTGTAAAATGATATGATAATTTTTATCTATGTATGTTTTCCCCTTTTTGTTATATAATAAAAAAAATTGTTTTTGTATTATATTTGTCTTTTATTTTTAATTTCATTTACTGGATAGGGGTGGCCCTGCATATCCGTTTATTCAGCGCAGATAAGCACGTTGTTTATTTAATTAATTTATATTTTAGCAACTTTTGTACAGTGCGACGGCGACGCCTTGGTAGAAGAGTAGCACAAACTATAAAACAATTGAAAACAAAATCTCAATTTTTTTAACTTTTGAAATTTTCTCATTGTAGAAATCGAATTAAGTACAAACATACCATTAAAAACGTTCTTTCATTATTCATGTTCTCCTCTTGAAACCATGTGACATTAAAGTTTTACAAGATAAGAGCAAGTCTAAAAGGGGTAGATTTTCAAGCAGAAACGTGATATAACAAAGTTCTTGTTTCCAAGAAATTTTCACAATCATCTCTCACCAACATACCTTCTCATTGTCAGTCTGTTTTGAATCCAACTACCGACGTACATCCCTAGTACTTAACTAAATGACAGCATATGAAGTAACTTCTAATTCTAAAGTGCTTGTATAAGATTTGCAGCGTATCTGAAGAAGCCACTTATCTTGAAATGTTCTCTCTTTGTGACATATATTTAATGTAACAAAATATTTCCTCTCGCAAATATGAATATGAATTATTATTTACAACATCGTTCTCTAGCCGAAAAATAAATTTTAATTGATAAAAAAATTAAATGTATTTTTGTTAGAAGTTTTAAATGAAACTGGTACTTTCAAATAAAAAAAAGCCGTTTGAGTTAGTGCAGTTATTACAAAAATTATATTTAAAAGAATTATAGTTTTTATCTCTAACACAAAAGCTGTTTTAAGTTCAGGAGATAAGTGAGTGGTAAGTACTTGGCTAGCTTAAATAAAACACCCCAATAATTCTTGACCTGATAAGCTACTTCAGTATTATATTTCTAATCGAGCATGAAACATATGTTGAACGTTGCAGAATGAACTTAGCTATCTTTCTTTCTTTAACTCACAAATTACTTGGATTGTTGTTTGCTTGACGAGAACTGTTTAGATAATTTCTTCTCATACAAATACAAATGTGGTGATGTGAGTATAATTCACAGACGGCACCCCAGAACAACTGTTTCAAGCTTTTGACTCTCCTCAACTAGAGGTTAATTCGCATACGTACTGCCTCTAGTTAAGGAGACTCAGAAGATCGAAACAGCTGTCCTAGAGTGTCATCTGTGAATTATAAAGATAGCCTTATAAAGTGAGTATAATTAATAGTCATTTAAAATTTAACAATTTTTAACTTTTATAAATAGCAATGTTGAAGTTATATTTAACACAATAAATCAATAAGCAATTATACAATACGACTAAAGGCTTTCTTTATTCAACACGCTATTCTTTGAAATTAAATAAAAATAAACACAGCAAATGAAATATTTCTTCAACAAACCTTGTTATAATTGTTTGATTTGCATTTGCTTTATTTTAATGACTATTATTTAAATAAGAAATATATAATTAAATTTTGAATAACTGCTAAATTAAACTTGTCTAATTTGTTATTCAATTTTAAATTAAAATAAACCTGAATTAAAACATAAATACAAACTTTTATTATTAACTTTACTATTTTCAACTATAAGTCCAAACGACTGTGTTTATTTATTTTGATTTGTTTTTTATTTGTTGGTACTAGAAAGCTAAATTTATTAAAGCACACTTACGTTGTTTATTTAAATTTATCAATACACAAACACAAGCTTCTTATTTACCCGTTAAAGATTTTAACTAATACATCAGACACACTCTTCTCTTTGACAATCCAAAATTCGGACCAAAATTTCGATGAATTAGCTGATCGATTTATTTTATGGAAATCATTCTTCTTCTTGATCCAATTCAATAAATTCGTTGAAAAATGATAATAACATCTTCTTGTTTCTGTTATAATTATAAATGGTAAGTATTATCTTCTTTGAAATACTTTATTTTTTATCTTTTTTACAATAATAGGTTCGTAACCTTACTTTTTATTATATTTTGAATCAGCGCGAGGGGTTCTTTTACCTCCAATATAACGCTAACTATTTTATTTGTAGACATTTATACTTTTACAAAAACAGTTGAAAAAATAACAAGTTTTGGCGCGTGTGACGTTTTTAAGCAAATTTAAGCATTGATAATTATCATATGTCTCAAAACTAATATAGAACTATAGTCTATAAAATTGTGAACAAAATGATATAAGACACTTATATCTTATATTAATGTCTGTAATATAAGACTGTAAACCAACTCTGACAACTGTCAATTGCATAAGTACATTTCAAATACAGTATCCCAAGCCACAACACCATATGGTACATCTGCATTAAACCATTCAACAACTTTTCTGAATAAAATTACATCAGGTACACCTGAATACAATACAAAAATTTTATAAATTATTTTGGCTTTTACAAATAGTATAGTTTTGGATGATTTCAAACAACTTGAACAAGGAAAATCCCAAACAGTTCTAGTACTTTATACAAAAAATCCAAAAGACTTCACTAAAACATTGGGCAAGATACATCAAATAAACCAAGAATTCAGAGTATTCAAATAAGTTATCAAGCTTGGAAGAATAACCCTTGTTATTGATCTTCAGGTAAATCTCAACTCGTGACTGCATTTGCTAATTGGTAAATGCAAACTCCTTTCTGCAATACCTATGTGCAATAGAAAATATTTCTACCTAAACAGCTGTTACTGTATCCTAATCATGCTTAATTAGTTATTAGGTGCAAGTATTGAATCTTTAAGCCTAAAATGTTTTTTAATGATCCTATATTGCAAAATAAATTCCACAAAGTTAAGTTACGTTAAACATTAAACAATAGAACGTCAAGTTCTTATTTTGTTATAATTTTCTATTTTTAATAATAAAAATTCATGTAAAACGATTAAAATAGATACACCTATCTCTTTGGCATGTTTCGCTACTAATATTTGTTTTGCTTTATTGATAAATTGTACTTAATGAATTTTAATCTGTTACATTATCGTATTTTTTACAACTTTCTCTAATTGATACCAAAATCTGCACTAATCATATCATCGCAATATATTAATCGTTAAACGGTTAATATTTAATTAATAATAATGCTATTAATGATTTTGTAATATTGTTGTTGTTCAATATTAGTGACTTACTCTCACTTTTGATTAAAAATTATTAACTAATTGAGTCACTAAACAGACTTATAATTCCTGTAAAGTTAAAAAGTAAAATTAATCATCGATGTTTATTAACATAGTGTAACGAATGGGAAAATCCCCTATACGACGCGAAGAACATACTAGAAGATTCGAGATATATTATGACACATCAGCTGGCGGCTAGACGAGCTACAATACACGAGTATGTACCAACGTTTTCTAGAACGTTTATATGGGGGATATAAATCGTCGTTGCGGATAGGAAATTAGTGTTCAACCGGTGAATTGAATAAATGTGCTTTGTGTAATTAGTAGTCAAGTATTAGTGAATAAATAAATGTTTAATAAATGTTGTAATAATAAATAAATAGTCTTTAAACATTTTCCAAATATCTAGCATTTAAGTTCGTTCACGGTTTAGTGTTAAAGAGTAGTAAAGTTAGAAGTTAATAGACGATTAAACAGCATTTTTGTTATTATTTTAAAAAGAACGTTACAATAGTATATAAGTAGCTTAGATTATATCATTTAATAATAAGTACTAAATATACTAACAAAAGATACCATCCAAGTAGCACAAATTGCTTTTTAAAAACTAACAGTATCTACATACTTCGCCTTTTTATAAAGCTTTATGCTGTATAATTAAGAGTTAACAACAATCTGCCAGTATTAATGAAGTACCTATATGCCCAAAATAGGCACAGTTGATACAGCCTGAGTATGTTCTGTAAAGGGTACATAAATAATTATGTAGCATTACGGGAACCTTTTCTTCTTGTTTTACCAGCTTTTATATACCATATTAAACAGCTTTTAAGAAGTTGCTGTATAAGAGCTGCATGCAAGTTTTTATGCAGTTCAAAATTGCTTTATATGTGCGTTACAGTTTGCAATTATAAAGCACCTATATCACAATGTCTGTAGTAGTGAATATAACAGTTTTGTAGTTGGTATATTTCAGAAACATTACTGGACTATCACTTTTACTGCTAAGAACATGCTATTCTACTTGGAAATAATAGACAAGTCTCCAAAATTCCTTGAATCCGATACTTTGTTAAAAATTATATAAAAATCAATAAAGAGTTTAAAGAAATATGACATTTGAAGAAATAGTCTTAAAATGATACAGCCATGTATTCTGAATACTTCGTAAGTGATTGCTGTAAATATTTAGCAAAGTTTTTCTTTTTAAGTGGTAAAAGTTAACTTAATTACAGCTGGAGCTGATAGCAATGGGTTTTCCAAACCCATAATAAATTCCGATATCCATAGGTTTAACGTGAGTCAGTTTCGCAATATTGAATAAGATGGGACAAAATCCTTCCTTGAGCTTTTATAAATTGGTAATCCATCAACATAACTTTAATAGAAATAGTGTATGCCGCAAACTATCTCTATTACAGTTATGTTAATTTTATGTCATATCACGCTAGCTAAAGCTTTTTTAAACATAATTCCAAACTTTGATGCCAATAACGACCATTATTACCAACATCAGTATTTAGCACTGTCCTGGATCTGATGATAGGAGCTTGTTTTGCAGATGATTTAAAGTCAGTTCTTCAAAGATATACGACTAATTCCATACGCAGTTGACCATGAAATTTTAATACAAAGACTAATACTGTGGTCAAGAAACTCTGGTAGGTGTGGTCCTTACATTTCTCAAATGTTGTTTCCCTCCCCTTTGACATTCCAGTTATAGGATACTCACTCTTCATTGACGTTGATTATTTATTACTTCTTCACATTTGTTATCGACTTTTCTTTGACGTTTCTTTCGTAAAAGTGCTCTGTTCAATCAGATTATTGTTACTGGATTAAGAGTTTGACTCCTTGAGTATTTTTTTAAGTTTGATTCCTCCAGTATTTTTCAAGTATCAATTCAACCGTTCTTCTCACCGCTTCACTGATTCTCTTTTTTCAAGATTGATCGGGACCGGTTCTAAAGGCGAACCGGGCCCCCACTAGGATCAGCAAATTATTAGGAGCGGCAAAATATAGATATGAATAAATAGCTATAAGGGGTACCTACATGTAAGGGCGGCAAAAAGTCTAGGGCCCGCCCTGATATTAATCCATATTGTAGGCTAACATTTATCAACAAACAGCACATGAAATACGTATCTAACCTTATTCAAACTATGTAAGCGAGTCTTTTAGAGGTTATGAAACGAATTATGTTTGGCTGTAAAATAGTTCTATAACAGCGTGATATTTGCAGCTACATAGCCTCAAAAGAGAATTTCATCTGTGTACACGATTTATAAAATATTTGATCTACACATTTCAGAGCCTTTAAACAGCCTTTAAGAATAATATGTATTAAAGCTGATATGGATGGCATTTGGCTTAAATAACCGTACTATGTAAAGTTTTGCAATGTTATACAGCCACTACACAGAAATGGCTAAGATTTAAAACAGTTGCATAAAAATGTTATATAAAGGCTTACATCTGATCAATCTACGTAATTTGTATCTATATAAAAGATATTACCAACCATTTTATGTAGTAAGAAAAAAGATGCTTCAATAAAGCAGCCTTATATTTATGCCGTGGCAATGTTTTACTTGCAATTTTACTTCACCAAATTGTTATATAAGCAATGCAGCGCTGAATAAAGCTTCAATATAATTAATTAGATCTATAAGTTGCCATAATATATTATTTATAAAGCTTTAAGCGTACTAAACGGATCAAATGTGTTACTTGGGCAGTGCCAACTATAAAATTAAATAAGATTTTGCATAATGTTAACCATAGTCTTTATTAGTTATTCCCTCCAGAATGTCTAAGCCAACCTCACATCACGCCCCACGTTAAGCATGCCACAATGATATTGTGTACTTTTGCACATTATCTATTTTGTATCAAATTCGATATATCTCTGAAACTACTAAAAAGTTGGAAATATATGTATATTGCAGTGTAAATTAACTAGTGAAGACCTACCACATTGCTAAGTTTCATTTAATTGTTGACAATATAAGTCTGCAGTAAACTTAAATTACATTAAAAGCCACTTAGACTAAATTGACGAAATATCTATAAGATTTTATGTTTATATTGAATTATTATTTGAATAAAACTAAGTATACCACTTTAAGATAAGGATTGTATACCATCTTCTATAGATTTACAAAAAATATGCCAAATATTCTTTTAATTGTAGGTTTTTAGTGATAGTGTATCACCAAAGAAATAATTCAGAATGCAATACACCTTGTCCAATTAAATAAAAAGAAACACAACCTTCTAATATGTAACATATATAAATATATAATTGCAAATATAAATAATAACATAAAGGAGTATGTAAAATCAATTAAGAAAATTATAAAACCAAGATACAAAATTCTATACCTAATATTAATTTTGTTTATATTTATTATGTTATGTTTCTTTTTTTTGTTTAAATGTGTAAGCTATGCTGCATATTGAATAATAATTGGCGCATTACTGAGTATACATACATCATACATACAGTCTGTTTTTTGTAAACGATAATATAGGAAATCCAATGGAATTTTATCATTTTTTCCTAAATTTGTACCCTTGCAAATCTAAGTAGAGATTTTGGTATCAATCGAAAGAAGAATTAATTTTACGTTAAAAACATATTCAACTTCATAAATAAAACCAAAAGCTATTTAGAAAAGTACTTAAAAAGCTTATTGATTTATTGCTTTGGATAATAAGCTATAAAAAAAAAGATGGAAGCTGAACGCCGATTGGTGTAGCGGTTAATGTTTCAGTTTCTTAATCCAAAATCGCGGGTTCAAACCCCATCCTAGTATACTTTTTTTTATTGTATTGCTTGCTAATTATTATTTTTAGAAAATTATTACAATTATTTTTTTTATTATTTTGCTACGTGTATTTACCGTTACTTTTTGTACAATTTTACTACTTATCAGAAAGGCAAATGAAAAAGGGACATAAAACTAATATAATTAGCAAGCAATACAATTTAAAAAAAAGTATACGAAAATGGGGCTTGAACCCGCAATCTCTGATCAGGAATCTAAAGCGTTAACCGCTACACCAATCAGCGTACAGCTTCCAGCTTTTTTTTAGTAGCTTATTACCAAAAGAAGTAAATCAATAAGCTTTTTAAGTAGTTTTCTAATTAGATTTTAGTTTTCTTCATAAAGTTTAATATTTTTTTGACGTAAAATGAATTCTTCTTTCGATTGATACCAAAATTTCTACTTACATTTGCAAGGGTACAAACTTAGGAGAAAAATGATAAAATTCCATTGGATTTCCTATATTGTCGATTACAAAAAACACTCTGTATATTTTATTAAAATACGAATTAGTAAGATGTAAAAAGTTGATGGCACCTCTTGAAAACGCAATAAGAATTTTAAATTTGTTCAGTAAACTAACAATCCTCTACAGCAGTTTACATTGTCATATCATAAGTATAACATACTGCTGACGATATTATTTATCTTTAAAGTTTTAAAACAAATCGTAAATTTGAATGAAAGTTTAATAATAGGAATGCTAAATTTAAAATGGCTTAATAAATTCAAAGACGTTTCAATACAGATGTCACCAGGTCATAAATAATGTTCAACCCCGGCGGACATAAAACATAACCCAAATTTTACACTTGGAACGTGTTAATATCCTGGACAGATTTATTTTCGGTAAAAGATTAATCTTTCATATTCAGATTTTGTAATAGCGCTGAATTTCGTTTTCTTATTTTATCTTTGACTTTCTATTGCTAAGAAGAATAGTGTGAAAATTACTGGCAAAGATGATTTAATTGAATATCGGGCATTTTATTTTTACAATACCTACAGTAGTTATTATATTGCTATTGCACCTTACTTTGTCAATTACTTATTCTTAAATTGAAGAATTTATTATCTACTAGGGAACCCCATCAAGATATGACGGTCAAAAAGCTAATTTATTGAAGGACTTTCTTATATATAACGTTCGTTGTGTGATTACAATCCTTCGGGTTTCCAATCGTGATTATTTAATATTAATATTTATTAAATAAACGTAATCGATCAAAAACAAATGAAAATACTAAGGTTACCATTCTCAGAAGAACCTTTTAACGCATTATTTTACAAACACCCCTGACTTATCTTCTCCCCACCAGCCCCGGACTGACCCTTTCTTCCTACCTTATCTCTTCCACAGAATTACCACCCCTCTCCAGGCTTACACTTCCCCCGACTTATCTCCCTCTCTAACTTACCCTCTCCACCTAACCTCCCCTCGGACTCCTCCCCGACTTACTATCGAATTTGGTGAATATGATTCACATACTAATTGTTAGTGGCATAGTAAACAGGTATAGCGAGGCTGTTTAGTTCGCGAAATAAGCGCTGTAAGTGGCTAATCAGCTTAATGCATGGATCACAAATAATGTTTTTAAATTAAAAGTATAAATAATTAAAAAATCATAATACTAAAACTCCACATATTACAAAAACGGTTTTAAAAATATAAAGATTAAATGACAATAAAAAGTAATGTTGACTAATCTACAAAATCAAAACTTTAATGTAAAAAAGAATAAAGCAAATCGGTCTTATACAACTCGTAGACGAAATAGAACAAAAATGAGCCGTGTTTTAAATATATAGATTAGCAAATAATAATTGACCAATACAATAAAGTTCAATATGGTCGGTGTAGTTGCTATCGAAGTACATAAGATTTTCGTAATCTAACACAGTGTTAATGGGAACACGATAAGTTTGATCGCCAATAATGAAATCTTTATAATAATCGCTCCAGTCATTTACAACTTTTGCAACAGTTTGCAAACGTATCTCATAATGACTTTTTTGTCCAAACAATAAATAAAACAGCTGTAAATAAGCAACTGCCATCAGAACATCACCTAATATTTGTATCATTTGTCTGCTTTCCATGGTTTTCAACTATGCAAACTTTTATAATCGTGAATAGTTCCATACCGAGAGGGCGCTGCAAGTAGCTGGTCGTTCTCTTGCGTATATTAAGTAGTGTTGCTAATATACACAACGAAAGCTTGAATATAAAAGAGAATCACGTAAATCGGTCCAATATAACTCTCAAACGAACTAGAACAAAAATGAGTCTTGTGTTTTAAATATTAGGCCAGTAAAATTAGACCCGTTTTGGATCGTTGGTGGAAATAAATGCTGGAAAGCGGGAGATCGTTTCGATCGCTTCGTTTGAGGTCAAATATAAGTATCCTAGGTTTGCACGGTCCCTCGACTCGAGCTTACCTGAGGGCATTAAAAGAACCACGAAATCTTCGGACCTTTTTTAGTTTTTCGCTCCAACTCCAAAACGGTGCTTACCAACGAAAACTTCACTTTTACAAGAATTAAAGAGCATTAAATTCTGCATCGGATGAGTATCCAACACTTTAAATCCGGTCCAGTGGTATGGTCGAAATCGACGGCCGAGAAACGACAATTTTACAAATTTTTGATTTTCCGTCAGACCGGACTCCCAGAGGCTTTCCGTATAAAAAAACCCGTTGGACTCATTCTGATTGTTAATATAAGTCGAGAAATACCTAAGCTTTGATATTATAGAGGTTGCCGGATTAACTTAATGGCCATTTTTTTGTCATCCCCCATCATAGCAATTAGAATCAATTCATATGAAGTAGTGCAGTACTGGTCGCTCGATTATTTCGAAAAAAGATAATTTTTTTTGTGTTATCACCCCTAAGTATTGGTAGATCAAAACCACTGTCATTTTATTTTTATTCCATTTGATTGAAATATAGCCGCCATATTTGTTTCGTGGTGCACGACGTTGCTTGCAGTTTTTTGATGTAAACGTAACTCTTGATATCTCAAGAACGGTTGATCCTAAAGACCAGCGGTATAAATAATTGTATTGCTCACATGTCGGACTAAATTTTTTAATCATAAACATAATATTTATATGACGTATCATAACGAGAACTTCAACCCATAAATACCAAAATAGTAAAATTTTAGATTTAAAATATTTTATACATAAACTACCTCTGACCGTGTACGTCTAAATAGAAAATCCGCCCTAAGACTTTATCTATTATTATTTTTATCTGGATATATGAAATATGCCCCCATAAAAGCGGAAATTTTTATAAAAACTTTAATCTTCGGGATTAAATCACACCCATAAGTAAGCGTCCTACAAAAATTATGTTTAGATTTAAAAATGTAGTCCGACATGTGAGCAATACAATCATTTTTACCGCAGGTCTCTAGGATCAACCGTTCTTGAGATATCAAGAGTTACGTTTACATCAAAAAACTGCAAGCAACGTCGTGCACCACGAAACAAATATGGGTGCCATATATCAATCAAATGGAATAAAAATAAAATGACAGTGGTTATGATCTACCAATACTTAGGGGTGATAACACAAAAAAAAATATCTTTTTTCGAAATGATCGAGCGACCAGTACTGCACTACTTCATATGGATTGATCCTAATTGCTATGATGGGGGATGACAACAAAATGGCCATTAAGTTAATCCGGTAACCTCTATAATATCAAAGCTTAGGTATTTCACGACTTATATTAACAATCAGAATGAGTCCAACGGGTTTTTTTTTATACGGAAAGCCTCTGGGCGTCCGGTCTGACGGAAAATCGGAAATTTGTAAAATTGTCGTTTCTCGACCATCGATTTCGACCAAACCACTGAACCGATTTTAAAGTGTTAGATACTCATCCAACGCAGCATTTAATGCTCTTTTATTGTTGTAATATCAAAGTTTTCGTGGGAAAGCACCACTTTGGAGTGATAAGCGAAAAACTAAAAAAGGTCCGAAGATTTCGTGGTTCTTTTGCTGCCCTCAGGTAAGCTCGAGTCGAGGGACCGTGCAGACCTAGGATACTTATATTTGACCTCAAACAAAGCGATCGAAACGATCTCCCGCTTTCCAAAATTTATTTCCACCAACGGATTCTATTTTACTGGCCTATATATACATATCAGGCTTCTAATTGTGATTATTAAGGTATCGCGCCTCTGGCTTGGTTGATAGGTTGAGTGGCTATTCGCTTATCCTCTTGTTTTAAATCAATTATTAGTGAACTTACTTTACTGCAGTTGTATTCTTGTAGACTCTGTTCTTTCAGAGGAAACTAAATATTTAGATATTTTTGATAAATTGGTTTGATTTTTGTGCCTTTGTACTCCATCTTAACTAATGAATAGGATAAATATGAATAGTAAATATTAACTGTGGTTATACAAAGAAACTGGTAAGATAATACTACAATCCGTATCATTTCCTGCTGTCACCCGTAATGTATCGAATGAAACCTTAATAATAAAGCCACTTTATTATAAGCATTAAATTGTATAAACAAACGATGTTATGAAACAACTCAAGCTCCCTCTTTATTAAATCTGCAGACATCAATCAAACCCTTTATATTCGGTAATAAAAAAATCCATTCCGCTTTACTGAAGGGGTGCAAGTTTTATTTAAATTAGACCACATACCATTTTAAATCTGGGTTTTGAGTTTTATAACTTAACTTTTGCTGGTATGAAGCGTAATAAAAACCCACACGAGATTTTAAATCTTTGACTATTATGTGTTATTTTTACTACTTATGGAAGGATTTATGCTTTAGGGCGGCGTTAATAAAATCCGACACAACTAAAATGAAAATTTTTATGATATGTTTAGAATAAACCTTATTAGTTAATGAATTGGTAATAAGTTATTAATAAATATTAAAAGAAGTAAACAGTTTAAACAAATTTCTTTTAAAGTGGTAGTTTTGTCTATGGAAACTGTTCTATGCAGGTACAAACCATTCTACTTAAAATACAGTGAGAACCAAATTAAGTGAGAACGGTTTCAATTTTGCGCCGTAAATTTTAGTGTATTTCACGTAGTTAGTGTAGCACTCTTGAAATGTGTCGCATCAAATTGTTCGTTACTTTCTCATTTATATCGTTGTGCTTTGCCACGTTGCTCCGGGTTTTCATTGAATTTTTGCCTGATTTCGCTTGTTTTCTTATTTTACAAAACAGTTTGTTAGGCGATTTTATTCTCAGCTAAGTTCACTATTGAGAATTCATGAAATTTTTTGGCTGTAAATACAAGCTGTCTTCAATCATTTTGGATCACCCTGTATATCTAAACAGTAGTAGAGGAAGAATATTGGAAAATCAGCATTTCTTATTAATTTGTGGCTTTCCACAAGTATTTATTCTAATCGTAATTCTCCCAAAACACACAATCAGAATAAAAGTTGGTGATTAGTTCTGTAGAAAGTAAAATTCATAGTTTAATTTTTTTAACCTAGGCTACACAGAAAAAAAATATGATTAAACCAACCAAAATTATTATTACTTCAACAGTAATTTATGATTAATATAGGCACAACTGTAGGTATTGGGCCACCTTTGCCAGACGTTTTTGAGGGGATGCAGTCGTCGTTAAGTACGGAATCTGCATTACCGGCATTCTGTATTACCGGCATTTGGTTCGTCACTCGGCTGAATGGCAACGCTGTTGCTAAAGGAAAACAGATGGCGCCAGTGTCGTTTTACGTGATTTTTGTGCCGACATTCTGTATTATCGGCATTTGGTTCGTCACATGGCTAAATGGTAGCGTCGTTGCTAGGGGAAAACAGATGGCGCAGGTGTCGTTTTACATTATTTCTGTACCGACATTCTGTATTATCGGCATTTGGTTCGTCACATGGCTAAATGGTAGCGTCGTTGCTAGGGGAAAACTGATGGCGCCGGTGTCGTCTGACGTGATTCTCGAAGTACGGAATCTGTATTACCGGTCTTGTCCGGCATTTGGTTCGGCGCTCGGCTAAATGGTGCTAAAGTGTTGCTAGGAAAAAACCAAGAGGGCGCTGTTAATAGAGGGCGTCATGAAACCGGGATCTGTATTACCGGCAATCTGTGTATCGTCAATAGAGGGCGTCATGAAGGGATCTGTATGACCGGCGGACTGTGTACTACTACTAGGGGGCGCGTCATGAAGAAATCTGTATTACTACCGGTATGATGATGTAGAGGCAACCATTTTATATCACAGCATGTGGCGCGCGCTAAATTTGAATCTGTACTGTAAATCTGTCAATTTTAAAATTTGCCATTTTTGCATATGTCATTTTTCATCTGTCATTTTAAAGCTGTCATTTTAAAATCTGTCAATTATGCATCTGTCATTTTTGCATCTGTCAATTGTGCATCTGTCATTTTGCATCTGTCATTTATGCGTGTGTCAATTTTAATCTGTAATCTGTCATTTTTGCATCTGTCAATTGTGCATCTGTCATTTTGCATCTGTCATTTTTGCATCTGTCATTTTTAATGATCTCTTGAATGACGTAAGCTACAAACTTCAAATCTTCACAGATTATACTTGAAGCAATTCTGAATATAAAAAAAACAAAAATTAGCAGCATTTTATCCAGGGGTGGAGTAAAGCAAGATACCAGGGGGAAAAGAGTTTTTCGCAAAAATAACTATTATAAAAATCTTTAATGTGAGTAATCTGTAAGAGATACGTATATGCCCTCTGGACTTTCTTGTAGATCTTTTTGAGGGCTACAATTCGTTTGCTTATAGTTTGGCTTTATCTGTTACCATTTTCAAAGCGTACTGCGTTTTGTCTCTGTTAGAGTGAATTTTCTTAAGTATGTATCTCATACTTTGCTTATTACTGGACTCTCCAAAAATCCTCTAAATAATTTGTTTCTATATAAACTTTTGCTAAGAAATAAGCTATCAAATGGTGAAAACGGCATTAAGATTTATTCAGTGGTTCTCGAGATTCACCGGTTTTTACAAAAACTGGGCTTAGGAAAACTACAAAATTAATGGGAACACGCACTGATTGCCAGCGACTGGCGCGTTTTCATGCGGGGCCTTATGCGCCGTTGATTTTCCAACGAATATTATGCTATAGAAAGTACATAATATATTAATAATAAACTACATAGGTATATAATTAAAATAACTATATTATGTATTCTCTTTGAACACGCCTACCATTCGTTTAAAGTTATTTTGAAAAAAGGCTAACTTATGTATTTTATAGCATTTATTTGAGCAAAAAAAGTTTGGGGCTTATTCGTAATTACGAAGAAAGGCATTGCTAATTATGAATCAAACATGATTATATTAAACTATAGTTATATGTTATGATCCGATTAACATTATTATTAAGAAAAATAAAAACTCCACTGCAGTAGCACATCCTGAGCTACGGGATCAAAAAAAAACTTTTATAAATAGATCTGTTTTCTTACTTCGTGGATAGCTTACATGATCAGACCGGGGGACCGTTGATTTTTCAACGGGTATTATGCTAGTTTAATAAATATATAGAAGTCCATATACTAAAGCTGTCCAGTAATTATTTTATGAAAATAAAAAGTAATCTTTTTAATATCAAGGCATAAAGTAAAAGCCAAGTTAAAATTCTAAAAGCATTGACGTGATATTACTGAAACGAAGAGCATATATATGTAGGAGGTATGATATAAACTTTAGAGTAATAAATGCATTACTGTCTCGAATGCATACCAACAAAACAAGGTAAAAGCATTAAAACCTAAACACCACAAAGGTAGCAACATAATGTCAGCCATTACTGTTTAATGAAAACTAGTTGATGTTCAGGGAATTGAGTTGAAATTGTATAATTAAATAAAAGCCACTTGCTTGCTTCCTTTAGTATTTATAAAAGTTGTTGATAAATCACAGGCGTTTTCCCTTTCATTCTCTTTTTGTTAATTTCATTATTAGGGACGTAAAAGCTCGTGGGTTGCTACATAAAAATGTCTGGATAAAAAGTAGCTGTTAATGTATGCGGTAATCAACACGTTAGTATAGAACTAACGAAGTCGTTAACTATTTTTAATTATGTAAGTAGATTCAGTTAGCTACCTTAATTATTAGTGTAATATCGTTTCTGTAAATAGAATCTAACTATTCCTGAAATCTGTGACTAAACTAAACTTTGTTTACGAATTACAATATTCTGTATGCATTTACATCAACAAGGAAAACCCCGTCAGAACATGACGGTCAAAAGGCTAATTTATTGAAGGATTTCATTATATACAACGTTCGTTGTGTGATTACAATCCTACGGGTTTCCAAGAGTAATTATTTAATACTAATATTTATTAAATAAACACAATCAAACACAAACAATTGAAAACGCTTAGCTTATCAATCTGAGACGAACTTTTGAACGCGTTATTTAACAAATACTCCTGACTTGCCCCTCCGCGCCACTAACCTCGACTATTTGAAAAAACGGACACTCTCACAGACAGACAGAGTTATCGAATTTCGTGGAAATGCTCCGCGGTAAATACTATGAAACTCGACTGAGATTGTTGATGACGTAGTAAGCATAGGGAGAATGTTTAGTTCCTAAACGCGATCCAACCATTCTTACTATAAAATTATATACTGAATTCATAGATCATACGCTTAATATACCAGCTTTCTAAACTTTGAGTGATTATTTAATATTTATTAAATAAACGCAAACGAATAAAAACAGTTGAAAATACTAAACTTAACATTCTCAGACGAACTTTTGAAAGCGTTATTTAACAAACACCCCCGACTTACTCCCCTCACCAACTCCAACTGACACTTCCTTTATACCTTAGTTACCTGCGTCTTACTCCTTTTTTCGGCTTCCCACCTCAACTTAACTCTTTCTCAGACTTTCCTTTTTTCTTCCGGTTTACCCTCCCCAGACTTATCTCCCACCCTGACTTACCCTATCTACCTAAGCTGAGCTCCACATTCGCTCAACGGTCTGGGTATGTACGCCGGTTTCGGGATCCACAAAATTGTAGCGATGATTGACTTTGAAGTGCTCAAATCCTGCATCTTCGACTTGTATCCTCGTTTTGTATCCTCGTCAACTGTTGGAGTAGATGGTCGTTTCGAACTCGATATTCTCTTGAATTGTGGTCATAAGCGTTGCAGCAGAACGGTTCGGTATCTCGAGTGAGAAGCATTGGCGTGTTTCTAGATGCCACCGAAAATCCAGACTTGAGGAAGCACACGTCCAGCATTATTCTTTCGCTTCGTGAATAAGCTTTCATCGATCTCCACGATTTTACCTTCGCCTTCAATTTTCTGAGCTGGCTGTTTGGTAAGATGATGGATGACAGGTTCACGCATGTACGAGTTCAACAAACCATGTTCCGGTTCGAATGTTGACTTTGATACGGGAAGTTGATTTGTTGCAATTCCATCCAATTTTCGCGCCAAAGTAGAGCTTCACATTGTGGCCATTTGGACAAATTCGTTCAGTTGGTATCACACCTTTATCTTGAAAAAACGCGACGGCCGTTTTTTCGGTACGTGGCAAGTTGAAGATATTCATCGATAAACAATTCAGAAACACAAAAATAATACAAAACTTTGACTTTTTGCAAAAAGCATAATAAAACAAAAAAAAATTACTTTTAAAAATGGCCTCCTGCATTGAGAATTTCTGACCTCCTGATTCTCAATTGTAAGAAGTTGACTTTTAAAAATGCCCTCCGAGAATGGAAAAGTAACATTAGTTCTTAGACATTCTTATTCTACTTTTTCATCAAATAACCCAATCTGTCAGAAGCGGTGGATGCATACGTTAAACCCGGAGCTCTCGAAATGAAACAGATATCGATCGTATGCACACATTAAAGCAGCATATCAACATGTGTTGCATTGCATGAGCCCTCGATTTTCATATGCTCTAGCCTCGACTGCTGAGTGAATCTGCAGTCAAGATTTTAAAATTTCTAAAAAACGGACACACTCACTGCAAGACAGAGATATTGAATTTCGTGAATATGCTCCACATCCATTGTTGGTGGCACAGTAAGCAGGTAAAGAAAGGATGTTTAGTTCCAAAACGCGAAGCAAGCGCTGTAAGTTGACTGTCGGTCTAATGCATGGTTCACAAATTATGTTTTTAAATTAAACATATAAATAATTAAAACATCGCAACACTAAAACTCCACACACTATAAATAAGAATGGTTTTAAAAATATAAAAATTAAATAAAAATAAAAAGTAGTGTTGACTAATCTACACAGTCAAAACTTTAATATAAAAAGGAATAAAGTAAATCGGTCTTATAGAACTCGTAGACGAAGCGGAACAAATACATAGTTTTAAATACATAGATTAGTAAATAATAATGACCTATACAATTTAGCTCAATGTGGCCGGTGTATTCACTATCGAAGTATTAATATTTTCGTAATCTAAACCAGTGTTAGTGGGAACACGATATTAAGTTTGATCGCCAATAATGAAATCTTTATAATAACACAGGCCCACAAAAGGAAAAAAAAGTTTTGTAGTTAAAAGGTGAGGTACCATACCGTATGTTTTTCCGTGTGCTGAAAACGAATCAATCAGAATTGACCCATCACCCAAGGATTTCGACATAACCTCAGAAAACACCTCAATAAATGTATAAAAATGTATGTATGTATGTATTTAAAAAAAATGCTTGGGTGATGGGTCAGTTCTGACCCCGAATTGGTTTCCAGCACACCAAAAAGCATACGGTATGGTACCTCACCTTTCAACTACAAGACTGTTTTTTTTATTTTGTGGGCCTGTGTAATCGCTCCAGTCATTTACAACGTTTGCAACGATTTGCAACCGTATCTCAGGATGATTTTTTTGTTCAAGCATTCCATACGTTCTCTTGCGTATCCAAATAAATGTTTTAGATTTATTTATTTAAAAAAATAAAACATAAAGGAATACAGATATTAAGCAGTGTTGACTAATATACACAACGAAAGCTTCAATATAAAAATTAATCACGTAAATCGGCCAGGATAAAACTCTCCAACGAACTGTAACAAAAATTAGTCTTGTGTTTTAAATATGTAGATGATCTTTTTATTAGTACTAACTATATACTGTATAAGTATTTTACAGTAGCAATTGCTGGTAACGTCATAAGTAACTAAAAGTTTATCAAGAATCACGCTAACATGTAACTCCGCTTCCAGACCAATCATATTAACTAGTGTATATTGACCAATAGAATACCATTTAGTGAGTATTTTGACCACAGACGAAAATCATCTGAACAAAGTTTTCGATATCTTTGTTTTAATGTCATTTATAGTTATTTCTGGTTCAAGTAACTAAATAAAAAAAGGTTTTATCCACAAGGGAGGAAGTTTAGCACACAGGGCGAAAATCGTATGTGCTAATTTCACAGAGTAAATACAAGCTTTTTCTATAGTACTTGTATCATGCAATATTTTATTCAACACCTAATATTTAAGATCAAATATTGAATTTTAAATTTATAATTTAGTCTAGAGATTTTGAGAGAAAATAAATTTCCCATTCTAGTCTGGTGTCTAGATTTTAATAATGTTATATACTATAGGCTTGGTGATTAGTTGTTATTGTAGCTAATGGGTAAAAAGGAATCTTTGCTCACAATTTAATCTCTATAGTCTATAGTCTTGATAGTAATCAATTTGACACTCTAACCTGAAGACTTTTTTTGATAGGGTATATATTTTTTCACTTTGACAATTGATAGGGTGTTTATATATTTCCCTCGTTTAATTAGAAAAAGTGGAGATAGTTTTGCATCCCCAAGACAGTCAGTCTTACATCGGCTCTCAGAGCCCAAGTTAGGGGTTTTTGCCTCGACGCTTTTTGTGTCGGCTTCGACCAAAATTACATTTTTAAAACAAGGTGCTGATATGGTTCGCCAAGTGCGAATAAGTTTGTTTCCGATATCGTTTTGTTTTTCCGTTCCGTCTACAGTAAAGAAAAGTTAAAGTGTTTTTTTTATTTATTTATTTAATGTAAAGTATTTACAGGATTAAGTCCCAAGTACAAATACTTCTTAATTAACACAATATATTACTAACTAACAAAAGCCAAGTGAAAGAAACATTTAGAATTAATTATAAAAAATATTTGCTATAATTCTTATTATATTTTGTCATTACCACATATGCGGTTTATATAAAAGCTAATAAGCAAAGGGATAAAAGATGATGCAAATTTCATCAGTTTATTAAGGCTTTTATGTTCTTTTTAAAAGAAATTAAGGACATTGAAAAAGGATCAACTGAATTATATTTTTCATTGTATATTCGAACAATACGTATAAGTGGGGAATTAAGATAAGAATTAGTTCTTGAAAAGGATGGTGCAAATAAATTATTATTTCTAGTGGGGAGAACGGAAATATTAAAATTAATTTGCTGTAATAGTGGTGGACAATCTATAATACTTGTAATGAATCTATAGAGAAACTGAACATCCGATAACTATCTAAAACTACATAATTGTAACAGACCGAATTCTATACATGATTGATTATAACTTATTCTTGGCATATTAATTTTCTTACTAATGTAGCTCACAAATCTTTTGTGTATTGATTCTATCATATTGATATACATGGAGTATTGAGGGTTCCATACCACACTAGCCCAACATACCACACTTCGTACATATACAAAGTAAAGACTTTTGATACAGTTAAAGTTTGCAAACGGTTTACATATCCTTATTAAGCCTTTTATAAGCCTTCCCTGTCATATACGTAAAATGTTCTTAAAGGGTTATTTTATTATCTAAAATAACACCCAAGTCTTTAATGGAAGTAACTTTACTTAAACTTTAAAGTGCTTTTAAAATTTAGCACTTCGTGTTAACGATTATTGTTAATAATTAATCTAGTGTTCCGTTACTTGAAGATTTGTGAAGGAAATTCAATAATAAATTTAATTTTAAAGCTAATAAACTTCATTTCTTGTTTTCCATTGCAATATTTATATTATAGGATTGCCGAATTTTGTGCCGGGTCAAAATATTACTGAGTTAAAATAATGCAACCTTCTGGCAATTAAAATTGTGTTACATGAAAACTTGTGAATAATTGACGTTTCTGGAATTTGTAATTTTATGAATTAAAATTTTTATTATTGAAAGGCAATTGCCAAGTTATGCAAGACATAATTCCAGCAAATATTAGTTCTTCAATCCAATTACAATCTTCATCATCTTTACCAGGATTCACAGTTCATCCGTTTCTACATGTGCAAGGCACTTGGTGTTGGTAGTTAAAAGTGAACAAAAAGGCAATATAGTGATGTGCAAGTTGTGAGTTTAAATAGATCGTATAATCTATCAAGGATTAGCTAATGAAAAATATTTTCTAACTAAGTCGTCTTAGTAAATAAGATTTTATATGTACCTTTTAGAATAGTAATAAAATTGTTATTTCATCGTTTTTAAGAACAAGATTTTTTTATGAACGAATAAATAAGAATTAAACTAGACATGGTTGGGTAATATTGGACCAATCATTTCTTGAAGTTATTTATTCACATTAACCTGCCTTAACATCAACCTGACTAACTACGATTAGTCTACTCTAATCAGAGTCTGATATCACTTGTGGATTCCGAAAATGTGTTGTAATGACTTCAAGTGAGTGGCGCCCATATTTCTTATTTTTACACTTTATGAGCTTAAGAAACCAGTACCTACCCTGAGATATAATTCGTCAAAAAGAGATCTTAGTCGGAGCATAAGTACAGTAGGTATTGCTTGGAGTTGAGCAAAGTTAAGTAAAGTAAGTATGGACCTGTTCTTTGTTTTCAATAAGTATTTCGAGTTAAAGTAAAAAGCTTTTGCTACACTGTGTAGGATAGTGATGCGTTATGTAATAAAAAAATGCAATACTATTGTAAAGAGAAAGAAATGGTCTATGGAATGGTAGCATAAGATTAACAAGTCCCCATTTAAAAAAATTCAGGGAAAGGCCTAACTCAAAAAAAACTCAAGAAAAGAATTTTCAAGTATTCTGAAATGTAGATAAAAATTTCATAAAAAACTTTTGTATTGAACATTATTATTTATTATTTATATTATTATTTCCTAAAAAGAATATTAACGATAATAAATCGCCGTCTCCATATTTTTAACTAATCCTGTATAATTTCGTAATGCGAAACTAAAATATTATTGATCTATCTCTAATAGCAATAAAGCAATTAGAAAAGTATCGAACTGCAGGCTAGAAAACCACCTTATGGTCTTACTGATCCTATCCTATTCCATGCAATAAAAAAGCACTTTTCCAAATTAATCTGTCATCATAAAGCAAGTAAACTAGCAGCTTACAGATCCTATTCCACTCACACAGCCAGATTTTAAGAATGAGATTTCAGTCATCAAACAACTAACACACGTAAATAATTAAATCCAATCATGATTGAGACCTTAATCATACAGACAGAACACACGATATCATGAAATCGGGCATTTACCGTTTGAATTCTTTAAGTTCGGCATATATTGGACAAACCCTTCGAAATTATAAAATATGTAAAGAACACATGCGCTGTTACAGAAATAAACATGTAGAGAAATATAATTACGCCAATGACACCTCAAAATAACTTAAATTCCTACACTTTTGTTATAAAACAAAAGCAAATTAAACATGTCAGAAGTTTTCGAGATATTCAGAGCTTCGAGGGCTAGGAAAAGGATGTAGGGCCATAAAACCAAGTTATGCCCGCTATTCATACACTATTTTATGCACAGATTAAGTTTTTATCTCAAATCTATTATTGTGTAAAAAATGTATAAATATTTCCAAATCCCAGCCGTCTCTTCATATCTTATTTTCACTTCGTTTTGTCATTACTTACTTGAGCTATTGTTTCTGACAGAATATCGAACTAAGGGCCGATCTATTCACCTCCCCCTTTTAAATTTATCTGGAAGTTAGTTGCTATAGTTACAATTGTTCCCACAATTGTATCCATGACAATTAACTAGCGGATAAAGTTACAAGGAGGTGAATAGATCGGACCTAAATGTCAGAATATAAAAATTAATACTGCAACCTGTGGCCTAGATCTAAGTATGAGAATCAGTATTACTCTCGAGCCCACAAGTATTTTAATTCATCAAAGTAAGGATACAAAGAAAATTTCATTTAATATTTTAAAATTTAAATAACCATTTGAAGAGAGTGAGTGCGACTCTTGCCTTTAAAGTATTCTTGAAAGAAAAATAATTCTTTACTTCTGAGTAAATAGATAAGGTTACGCATGCTATTAACTACTTACCAGTACTTAGAATACTTCTCATAGAATATATTATTTAATATTCAGCCATTGCTGCTGGAAATGTTTTATGAATTTAACTAACGTAACTTTTCTTAATTTCCTAGCTTTAACCCTCCATTGATAGCAGTCATCATATAAATGACACTTAACTAGATTTGCGTGTAAAATCACGTAGGTGCGAAGTCAGTTTCTAACCTCAACAACATATCATCCTGAAATCCCCGTGCTCCGATTTCATCTTGACTGATATTATCCCACCGAGCTCTTAATGTCTTGTCTAAAGTTACATTAAGTTATTTATGTGGTAAAGTTTGCTCTGAACAACTTCTGTTACACGCAATTGCTACTGCAGCATTCATTCATTCCACATTTCGAGAAAAATTTTTTTGAATTGGTTCCAAGAAAAACTTTATTATAATACTTTTTTAAAACTGAGAGATAAAATGTCAATAATATGGCATCAGAAATACTTTTATTACTTTCTTTGTTAGTTGCTTTAATGAAAGAACTAAACAATTTTACAATAGAGCTCTTATCGATTTAGTTGTTTTTCGTTTTAGTAGAAGTATGCTAAACGACATCTATTTTACGAATAAAATGATCTTTGAAATAGTAATGAATGTGTCTAAACAGACACTATATCCAAACGGATATAGTTATCGCCCAAAAAGCACTTTCTCAGTTTATAGACGAATATAACATCTGTTTTATTGTGATCGAAATGCAACGGCATAACATAAATTGAATTTTTAATGTGATTTTTACTACTCTTCTACCTCCTGCTGCAGCTTACAATTTCCTGTCTGCATGGTGGGCACGTTACCACAAAAGCAAAACGAGAATTCGATTTAAACTAATATTACTTTTTTTCTTCGTCCTTCAACAGCTATCGTACAGAAGCAATAATTTTCTGCGTGTTTCTTATTAGGGCACAATCAATTATTTACTCTATGGTAATATCACAAATCGTAAGGTTTTACAACTTAAGACTTTTTCTATATCACAGCGGTATCAATATTTTAGGTAACTTTTTTCGAAACCTATCTCGTACTCGAGTTCATCTGGAATGGCTTTGCGCCATTACACACTATAATAAAGAGTAGAACGAGGAGGAAGGTATCTTCACCGATAGGTCAGGATTATTAAAGTTTTTGTTGAATTATAAAACTATACCATCAGAAAACCACTGTTTTTTATAGAGCTATTAAATGTAATGACTGTTTTTTTTTAATTTCACACCTGCACTACGGTGGAACCAACAGTTAAAATCTGTCCCCCATCTAACATGCAATACGAATACACACACACCCATAGTTGAGGTGGCGCAATTTTCGAATTAGAAAAATCCCGTCGCCTCAAGTGGGATTCGAAACCACGACTCTTGGAACACGAGTGATGCACTGACACCACTCGTCCACCACCTATTCCGCCTATTTACAGGAGAAGCAAAAACAATTTTGTATTGATAATTGTGACTGCAGATTAGCATGTGTCAATAGTAAATAGTGATTTTCAAAAGTACTTTTTGATAACTAAACACTTTGATCAACTTAAAGTATACTATATTTGTGGCTATTTAATGCCAAAAAGTTCATTTTGAAAAAAAAAATGCAGACAGCCATAACACTACTGAAGTATACGAATTAAGGCGTACTTTTAAAAAATCCTTTGTAAAAATCTCTCCAAGTAATTCAGTTTAAACAGTACTTATATCCTTAAAATAGTCAGAAAAACATTTAATTTAAATCTTGTTTCAAAGAAAATCATTTAGATAAGTATAACCTGCTTTTAAGAAAAATGTAGTACGGCGCAGCACTATTATTTTTTCGTAGCTCCGTAGTTAAAAGCGGGACGGTGATAAACCAAAGTCGCTGTCGTCCCAGCTTTGATTCCAGCTCGCAGGTAACTTTCTTTTTCCGAAATATTGCACGTATTTTAAAATTGAGCAATATTTATTAGTTATTTTCTAATGGTTAAAAGTAATTTTTTCAGCCATTTTCCTGAAAACCATATTTCACAAATTTAATTATATTCACTAATTATGTACTAATTAAATTTTCACTAATTTTCTAATTCAGTACTTAACAACCTAGTCAGGTTGTCAATGCAAGAAGATCATCACTTTTACTTAATCTTTCAACATTTCAAATTGCATTCTAATTTTTAGTCGTGCGCAATATTGCAGATAGAATTGCAATTTTAAGATTATGCGGAAAATATTTTTGGAAAGAAGAATTGTTTTAAATTTGTATTTTTGAAAAAAAAAATTAATAAAGTTACCTGCCAGCTGGAATCAAACCTGGAGCGATAGCGACTTTTGTTTGTTATCACTCCGCTTCAACTAACTGCGCTACAAAGACACATTAGCACGCGTACGACATTTATTTTAAAAGTTGTTAAAGGTTGTATTCATTTAAATAATTTTTCTTTAGGGAAAGGGTCTAAATCAACTTTTTTCACAATTTTCAGGATATTAGTACTCTTTAAACTCATAACGATAATGATAAAAAAAATTAGTTTTAATTTTGTCTATTGTCGTCAGTCAGTTTTTCAGTCACTGCGACTTTTTTGAAAACAATACTTTAGTTGGTCTCATAGTGAGTATTCTGCACAGGTGTTATACACGACATTGATGCCATACTTCTATGCAAACTTGAATTGAAATAAACGTACACCTGTTACTTATCAGCATAGTCCGTCTTTTGTGATGAGGGCAGCTTAAGTACCAATGCAACGACGCTATCTGGCTTGCTATTGTCAGTGGTTCTCAAGCATAAATAATATTTGCTAAACATACTTGGGTTATAACCTTAGAATATCAAACTGTAGGAAGGAGCGTAACTGCCCGGTGCAATGAGCTTTAAAATCGATGGATATGATGTCACACTGGCCGCCATTAAACACCATCTAAATCTGCTTTTCTCTCAAACTCCGACAAATACGAAAAAGGGAATTACATTTCATAAGTGGGTATTCGTTTGTTTAAAATATTACATATAAAATTTATATTCTAAGTTTAATTTGAGAATACTATTTTTTTAAATTGAGCTTATGTAGTTTATGTGCACATTTCGAGACAGTGAGAACCGCCAATGGAAATATCTCATTACAAAAGCGGCAACACATACTCCGCCATATTGAAACCCCATCTCGGTCGTATGTGGTAGATGATTGTGTTCCTTCTACAGTGTTACATTCTAAGGTTATAACATACATCAAAATAATATAGAAATGCCTTTTATTTATGTCACAGCAGCAGTTTGTTTTTAATTCTACAGGATGTGCTAGTGGTACAAACCATTTGATTGAAGTTACAAAACAGTTAAACAGCGAAATAAAATTAATAAATGAATTAAAAATAGGAACAAGAATTTAATTTATTATTAATCATATATGTTGGAAGAATCCCGGATATTTTACTAAAAATATCCGAAAATAAAACTAATAAATAAGTTGAAAATAAAAGAAATCGTGATATTTAAATTCGTGTGTAAGTACCTAATTGTAATTGTATACCATTATATTTATATAGTTCCTTTTTTTGTTAATCGCTGTCACTTTTAGAGTCCACTTCACTATTATCATATCATCATTATTATCGTCGTCATATTACTATCTCCATTATTAATATTTATAATAATTGGTTCGATATCATCCAACAAATTGTCAATTTCCCACATTTTTCTTTCTGTTGCTATTACGTGCTTAACGCAGTTTTTCCATTTATCTGGCGTAACGACCTGATATGCTGCTGTAATTAAATTTCGTGTTTCAGCTTCTTTAAAATTCGCGTTGCGTCCAGCTATATACCTTTTCACTTCATTCAAAACCGTTTGGATCTGATGGGAGTTCACAGTAATGTGATAGGGTGAGAGCCTCAGGATCTTCACATTGTGCTTTTTGACAATATCTTCTATGATGTACCAGTCATATCCTGCTTTCAAGGCCTTGACTACATCAAGTAACTCGCATTTTGAGGTAGTTTTCTTCAAAAAATAGGTCCTTTGACAGAAGCCATTCTTGAATATATTTTTTTAATGTTGAACTGCTGGGAATTTGTTCTGATTTGCTGCTGTGGTAGGAGGCCTTGTCCATTACCACGACAGTTTTTTTCTGGCAAATTTGCTACGTATTAAGTTATTTTCGAACCAATCTTCGAAGATAGGTCATCCATTTCGTCATGAAAGTCTAGAGTATTTGTGTTCGTCAAAAACGCGAGCTGTGCACCATTAACAAATCCACTGCTAGATCATGCGTACAATAACACGAATCGTAGACCACGAGCTGTTAGAGCTTTAAATCCTGTTCTCAGATCACGAACAAAAGCATGACGATGAGATGTAACTATTCTATCAACGAGATGATTTCTGATTTTTCATTCAAATGAATTTCTACCGCGTTTTACAAACACAAAATCCATATCACTCAGCAAGCGATTAAAAGGCCTGTTAAAAGTTGGGCAAAGTTTCTTTGGCATTTCTCACAAAAAAGATGTATGTACTATCCTACTAATATGGCTCCTGACACCTTCGTCGTACTTGTGGTCACGAGAAGTACCAATCGTTCGCTTCTTGAGCCTTCTCTTTGGAGGTTGTAGTCCAGCAGGTGAGGAATATTCCTGTCGCACGCGAAACGGACTTTTCGCAAATACCACTTTTTTTCTAATTGTATTTTTTCCTAATTACACTAGTGATAGAATCGTTGTTATCATGACTAAAATGATAATTCTTAATATTCTTTCGCATCTGCTTCTTTGAAAGTTCCAGGGATTATGCTGTCAAAATTCGGTGTCAAAAATACCAATAACCAGCAACAGAAAATAACAATTGTCAACAAAAATTACAACAACCACCAAGAAATAATAACAATAACAAAACAGTGACAGTACATCCCAGGCGGTACAAATAATTTCAACGTAAAAATATTAACGGGCTTCGAAGAACAAATACGTAAAGACTTCAATAAACATATCCTGTACAAGAATTACTAAAATTACTTTTTAATTACTGAATAATTTAGAAAAAAGTATTTGCAGTCGATATCAACCAAAATTACAAATTCATTGCACTCGTTATGGCAGTTATTAGAAAGTCATTTTCCAACTGCAGCAAAAGTGTATACAGTTATACAACTAAGTATTGAATTCACAATATCTTTCTAAATGTACCTACAGCAGGGGCACATGATAGGTAATAAAATTTTAAATCGGACAGTTCGTAGAAAATTATTAAGAATTATTTTAAACTTTGAAATAAATAATTATTGTGTGTACCAAAAGCAAATGTTTATTTAATGCACATTTTATTATACTACTGCCACAGTATAAATAATATACAGTAACGTGACTCTCGCAAATAGTTACCATACACCACACAACAAGCTGGCATGTGTCCCGCCAGTCCCGTATAACTTTAATTGTGCAGTGCGATTGCCAGTAACGTACGTATAATCACACTATAGATAAGATCATGTTACATGAGAATTGCTTAAGATAACAAAACTCACGATATCAAATTACATTTTAAAGGAAAGTCTTATCTTATCTTAATGAGAACTGCTCTAGCACCAACTCTCTCATGACCATGAGAAATGTGTACGCAGATAAGGTATAAATACCTCTGTTTTAATCTAAAGTCTTTAGTCTTTATAAATCTTTGTTCAACTCACAAGTCTCTTCAACAAGTGTTTATCCTGAGTGAGTATTTATCTAGGTGTGGACTTTAAAATTGTCCTGCCAGTAAAACATAAAGCCTCATTCGAGTTTTAATTAATTATTTTGCTTAATGTCATTTAGATGTGAATTCTAAAATTGTTCTGTTAAGTGTGTTAATTCAAATCTAATTATTTAAACTCGTCTTAAACTCGTTAAATAATTACTGACAAAGTAATATTAATATATTTGTACCATAAATGTCAAAAAGAGATAAAGTTTTCTCTTGATTAAAAATAATAAAATATATTCTACGACTGCAAACGAAATATATAAATGTGTTTTATTATATTCAATAAATGAAGTTTTAAAAAAAGCTTCGGCCACAGAAGATAATAAAACTTGCCCCTATTACGAAATGAGTAAACATAGAATCAGGAAACGATGCAGAGATTGTTTTAATTGACAAAGATTACCAAACTTCTGATAAATTAGAAAAAACTTTATTCGACATATATGCGGTTATTTGATAAAAAATGTTTATCGGTACATACATGCATACCTGAGTTTTATTTAATTTATTTTATCTATGGAAATACTTTTTCAGCAACACTTCCAAGATATTTGTGTAAATGAAAATGTGGTCAAACGCGTTTTATCCATCTTCAAATCATTAACATTTCTACATCCGTGCAATAATTTTAAATATAATAATAATATAGTATATCATTTACACGCTCGACTGCGAGTGTAATTACACTTTAAAAGACGTTAACAGAAATCTTAAATCATCCAAAAGTAGTAAAAAGATAATTATATTGAAACACTTTCGTTTTGTAAATGAATATTCAATTATGTGCGTTAATTTAAGTTCAGTTAATAACAAACTAATTGTTCAAAGGCGTCAATTAATTTTGTTGATTCAAACAATTATATTTCGTATTTTATTGAATACGTTACTGGATATTATCTGCAGGCGATGTCGACCGATAAACTTCGGTGCACTACTTCGTTTATGGGCGTGATATTCGAAGGTGGATTAACAACATCAAAGGTGCCGCACACAAGTAAACCTACTGATTGTTAAATATACTGTGCTACAGCTACTGATAAAAGATTAAATTTGATAAGTTACTATTAGCAACAAATAATGTCGTATTACGTAAAGTTATCAGCAAAAGAGATTTGTAAATTAAATAAAACTTTACTTTGAAACGAACTATAATCATAGCAGAAATCTATTTTTGTTTTTTCTAGTAGCCTTTAGATTTGTTTACCGTTACAATACTATGTCCTGTCCATACTGAACATTAAAATAAACAATATTATTATGTATAGTTACTAAGGTTGAGACTAACCATCCAATAATCCACTTATTAGTAATTAAATGAAATAATAATAATAATACTTTTTCCCCATAAATGGTTCAAATTTTGTTACAATTGTTTTTTAAGTAAATTGTGTTAAATGGGATGTAGTCTAGATTAACTTAATTAAATGCGTAACGGCATACGTCTCAATGACATTTTTATCTGAATTAAATTCTTATTAACACTACGATTTGCATTTACTGTCGTGATTCTAGCTGTTTTACTTTGTTAATATAGCTTGTACTTTATTAATCTTTTCGAAAAAATATATTTGGAGTCATAATTTATAATAAACATTAAATAATCCCGCAACCGGGAATTTTTATTTACTGTATAAACTCTTAAGAAGGGGATTAAAACTTACTTCGTAATAATTCTTCCATTTAAAAATACAACCCCTCGGATTTAGCGCATCCATTTTCCTTAAGTACTTTATTAAGGAAAGATTTAGCTACCTGCATCCACAAATCTAACATATTATCTCTTTTACTCTCTTCTAGAATTTTACCTTTAAATCATTTCTAGTACACTAATTTCTTAAGAAAATTTTTATTTTTTAATTATTTTTTCAAAGCTGTAGATACAAAGTTTTTGCTTCTCTCTGGAAAGGTACTGAAAATTGACCCTTAACCGATTAACTTGAACGTTTTTTTTCAATGTTTTTGAAGTAAACAATTAAATACAAATATCAAACCTCAAATAAATTTTGTTACAAATACCAAAACAAGAAGTTACGGTTCATCTACGAGGTAAGCGCCATAAATTCTCGGCCTGAGTAGATAAGCAACAAGAGTTCGAGCCCAATCCTTATGGAAATTAACATGGGAAATCGCCAAGGTCCAAGATAGAATTTTTGGTCAATTTCAAGGTCATTCGCGGTCTAGCGCGTGACCTCACCGAGCTCGCGTTTTACGCGGATCAGCGTGCGATATTATCACGTATACGGATCAAATCTACATATTACACAGTGATTGATGCAGTCGTCCGAGATCATAGGGATTTTTATAACGAAGACATCACGGCATTCTAGGGCTTCACCCCCTAGAAACAGGGCCCCATTGCAAGCGAAAATGATTATACTTCTACGCTCACATCTAACTAACCACGTGATATAGTATTCTAATCAAGCTTTCTACGTTTATTCATCTGCTAGCCAACGAGATCATGAAATTTAAAGAAACCGACAGTCCTTGATACAACTGCGAGGTTTGCAATCTCCACTAACGGATATATCTATGTCGGTTACTACCCTTCGTAAAGGGCTTTCCAATCTCAAAGTTGGTACTTAAGAAAATTGTCTAAAAATAAAACATTCTCACACAGAATAATTTTTATTTGTTAAAAAATAATTTTATTTTATCACATCCTAAATATTTACGCGACTGATTAGATTAAAAAGGTAATAGATTAACTGAAAGAATGTATTTTAAAATTGAATGGTTATAATTATTGTTCATCAGCTGCGAGGACCTTCTGCTGGTAGCCATCTACTTTCGCTTGACAGAGAATACACATTGCTTATAGGTAATTTGATAAGAGATCTAAATAAAACACGCGAATATGGTTTATACACTTTTATTTTATTTAGCTATTATACATTTCAATTAAATTATTTACTTATCTACTACAACCATAATTAAAAACGTTATATTGTATGAGCATCATCAGTTCAAACTAAACTACCTATTAAGAAATACTTATTATCAAGACTAAGTAAGGACTTTAGTAATATCTTACAGGCAAACAATATTATATTCAATCATTAACATAGAAACATTAAACTAATTATATTTACTTAATTATAATTATAATACAAAGTTATATGACTAACTTTATATTATACTAAACTACACATTAAAAAATAATAATTATGAAGCATAAGGCTTTTATAGTAGCTTTCATGATATGAAGATTACATTCAATCTATGAACTTGAATCATAACATATATCATTAACTAAATATCATAAATTAATATATTACATATTAAAACCTATATATAATATCTAACTTTATTAGATTTTTATATTACATATCAGGTTTTTCAGTGAGGACATACATCAGTCTACATCCATTAGTTCTAATATCGAATAATGTCCCAAAGGTAGAGTTTCATAGGAGCCAGGTATGAGGTAACGTTTATCATCATATGGGCTAAGAGCAATCTTTTGCTGGGTGATCGAATGAACATGATGTTTATCGGATCGGATTATATTTTGATGTACACGTTTTTCTACATAGGTTTCGAGACATTCTACATAGTCTTCGAACGTAATTTTTGTATAAACAACAGATTTTTTAACGCCTTTAGCTTTTTTCGTAACAGCACTATTAGATATAATATCAGCGATTTCATCCTCTTCATATTCTTCATCTTGTAAGCGATTTCTTAATACATCTTCTTCATTTTTGAAATGACAGTTTTTATTGTGTATAACTTTGATCGGAGCCCGACGTAATGGGTCATTGGCACCCCATTGCATTCATCCTTCATTAGTCCAAGAACTTTTTATTAACATGCGGAATGTCATATACATTATTCGCAGGGTAATCACTCGTATCAAAATACTGCAGACAATCACGCTTCATTGCTTCATAAGAGTCCTGATTACGAATTTCATATATGAGAGAATCAGTATCCGAATATAACACAGAACACCTATCACCGAATCACTCAATTAATCACTCAAAGCGTATGCTACAATTCTCTAATTTTCTAGTTTCTAGACATAATGTAGTTTTGAACAGATTTTAGCCTTTTTCGTTATATCTACCCTAGTAAACGATTTCTACATATGCCTTCTTACTGTGTATAATTTTGCCCCATGTAGATATTCGTCGTATCTATAGTAAACTCATATTTTAACGTTATTTATACAATATATCATCCATTTTCAATGGTTTCGAAATACGATATAACAAGGTATAATAATATACTCTATATTTTTTTTGTAGGATATTCATCATTGGATATAGTAAACTCGTATGATTAATACTAATTTGTAATGATTGTCAGCACCTTCGAAATATATGTCTATAACATGTGTCATATGTTTTGTAATACGTCTTTATAACTTTGAAACTCTGCGTGATTACCTCTTACAATATCTACAGTTATGAGAACCTTGAAGACTTAACCTGGAGAAATAAAACAGATAAATATTTTACTTTTTATTGAAACTAGTTAACTTATATTCTAACATACATATTTGAAACTAGACAACTTATATTCTAACATACAAATATACATCCATAAAATAGAAAAGTATACTTGAGGGTAACATTTTGTATAACCATTATCTTTTATTCTATAATACCTTCTTCTTTAAGCTCAGAAATAATTGAAATAATCTCATCCTCGTTTTCTAAACTACTGCTACCCGTCTATTTTAAAGTGTACAGTAGACGAAGCCTGTCGACAACTTGATTCCAATACGACGTTTTGTTTTTGGAATTTGAAATTGGTAGCTTGTTAATCCTATATAAATTAGGTTTAATAATATGCTCATATTTCCAATGTTTTACGCTTATTATTTTACCCTCTGGTCTATAATCTTTTCTGTATGCATTGGTTAGTGAGATAATCTGCATGTAATTTTCAACTTCTTCCTCCGTAGGTGTAGAACCTGGATGTTTAAGTGTTAGTAAAGCAAATAGTCCAGGTGTTCCCTTGAAAAGTTTGTTTTTAATTAGAATATTTTTTCCTTGTATTCCTACCGAAACTGAAGCAAATCTCAATTCGTCGTTATCCTTATGGAGACCATATCTCGTTCTATCTATATTTCTTCCTACCAACGTATCGTAATACTCAGAAATATCATGATATTTATCTGACCCTTGGTTATATTCTTCTTCTTCATACTCCGATGATGTCGACGTAGTTGATGTATAAGAAGGTAGTTTTTTAACTTTTAATGAGTTGTTATTGGATTTAGCAATTGATTCTAACAGAGATATAATCTCTTTTAGTTTGTCATCACAACTACATTCTGTTTTATCACGATGAACTTTTCTATGTTTCGCATTACGAGCATTTATTATATCGTCTTCTCCATCTTCCATATTATACATTGCTTTCAAATGTCTCTTATAACTGTCAGTCCGTGAGAATCCCCTGGGACATTTCTGACATTGCACTTTATATCCCTGATGAATTCTCATATGACGTGCAAAATCAGATTGTCGAATTCTTTTGTTGTAGAGATTACAAGCAAGTATGTCCATCTTTAATAGCCGTAGACAACTATTAGCATCATGATAACACAACTTCTATTTATATTTTACAGACATATTAATTACGCTATCAACCACATTAATTATGCTATCAGCCACATTAATTACGCTATCAGCCACATTCATCATGCTATCAGCCACATTAATTACGCTATCAGCCACATTCATCATGTCATCAGCCACATTAATTACGCTATCAGCCATATTCATCATGCTATCAGCCACATTAATTACGCTATCAGCAACATTAATTACGCTATCAGCCACATTCATCATGTCATCAGCTACATTAATTACGTTATCAGCCACATTCATCATGCTATCAGCCACATTCATCATGTCATCAGCCACATTAATTACGTTATCAGCCACATTCATCATGCTATCAGCCACATCCATCACGCTATCAGCCCATTCATTATGCTATCAGCCACATTTACCATGCTATCAGCCACATTCATTACGCTATCAGCCATATTCATCATGCTATCAGCCACATTAATTAAGCTATCAGCCGCATCCATCACGCTATCAGCCATATTCATCATGTCATCAGCCACATTAATTACGTTATCAGCCACATTAATTACGCTATCAGCCACATCCATCACGCTATCAGCCACATTCATTACGCTATCAGCCACATTCATCATGCTATCAGCCACATTCATTACGTTATCAACCACATTCATCATGCTATAAGCCACATTCATTATGCTATCAGCCACATTTACCATGCTATCAGCCACATTTACATGCTATCAGCCACATTCAGTACCTTGTATATATCGTCGAAACGTCTAATCTGTATGAGGACATTAGTCGTGACGCTCATATTTCGATACCAGACACTACCCTGATGATAACATCATTTGCTTATATATTAAAAACTACATCGTTCATCTATATTAAAATAAAATACAAAAAATAATTTAAAAATCCTCGCGCACGAGAATCAAGCGTTGGTTCTGAACTAAGTATCCCTGAATGCTTGTAACTGTCATCTGATGACGTCATGCTCTTCATAGCTCTACCGAAGAGATCTATTGATAAAGTTACTAGATTAGAGAAACGGAAACAGAAAAGTTATTATAGAAACAACTCGTCTTAATCTTAAACAAATAAAGTAATCTAGTTAGACAATAAAGGTTTGTTGAGATTATATATAGTTTACTTCTATTAACAAGTATGAGCTATCAAATACTATTAGAATACTGATACTATTAGCCAAAACGTACTGAACAATCACATTTACACATCATTTACAATCATTCAGTATGAAGTATGAATACTTATGTATATAAATACACATATAAACAGACATTAATCAGTACACATCATTTAAACGTTCACAGATAAACACATACGTATGCCTACCATAAATATATTCAAACTACTCATACATATAAACATGAGGAGCAGGGCTATGAATCCATATAAACACATACAAACACAGACATAGTAATCCATATGAACACATATAAACACATACATATAAACACGTAAGTACACATACTATTAAATAATATATTCAACTCCATGCAATCATGTAAACCATCCATTCTCAAAGTGTGCTCCGCGGAGCCCTTGGGCTCCGCAGAAGATGCGAAGGGGCTCCGCAGCCCGCAGCCGCCACTCATCATGCGCACGCACGCCCACCCGCATTTCCACCCGCTTTCTAATTCCTGTGTGGCGCCGTAGCACCCTCGACTCGACAAGTCATTACTTGTTTGAGTGAAACGAGTTGTGTTGTATCGTAGTGCAGATTGTGTCCTAAATTTTTCTTGTTTCTCAAAAGTTGTGTGCAAATTATCTGCAATGGACCGTTGGCTACAGACAGGAACATGCAAAAAACAGCGTACGATGATTTCAGAAGCAACAGAACAACCAATGCCTGGACCTTCTAATGCAGGTACTATTTTGTATTTATTTTTATACTTATTAAAGTATGAAATAATTTATTAATTTTTGTTACTCATCATTTTGTGTTCTTTTTTTTTCAGTGTCATACGAAATCGAAAAGCCAGATAGTCCTGAAAGTAATATTACCAAAGAACGTCATTCCGCTTTAAACAAATCTCGTGCAATGCAAAAAACAAGGCGATATGATGAAAATTATATAGCTTTTGGATTTATGGAAGCCGACAATAATTGTCCTCAATGTGTTTTGTGTAACAAAGTTTTACCGAACAGCTCTATGTTTCCTGCTAAACTGCTTCGCCATTTCCAATCTTTGCATGCAGAATACAAGAATAAGAATGCAAGCTTTTTTTCGCGAAAGCGTGAACAGCTGTCAAAATCAAAAATGTTTATGCATCACGCATCGCATACCGATAATGAAAATGCAACTGAGGCATCCTACATTGTTTCTTACAAAATTGCAATGGCTGGTGAAGCCTATACAATAGCAGAGAATCTTATAAAACCGTGTGCAGTTGAAATGGTAAAATGTATGCTGGATGAAAAAGCTTCAAACACACTATTAAAGATACCAGTTTCGAATGATACAGTAGCTCGCCGTATAAAAGACTTGTCAGGATCCATAAAAACCGAGTTATCTTTTCGCCTCAAAAGTTGTGATTTTGCACTACAAATGGACGAATCCACTGATGTCGCAGGGCTAGCAGTATTGCTTGTATTTGTACGATATCAGTTCGAGCATTCCATACAAGAGGATTTATTAATCTGTAAGGCGTTAGAAAGTAATACTACTGGGGCTGAAATTTTTAACTTGGTGAATAAGTACTTTATTGAAAATGATCTTTCATGGGACAACTGCATTGATGTTTGCACTGATGGAGCAAAAGCTATGGTTGGAAAAACTGCAGGTGCCGTTTCAAGGATCAAAGCTGTAGCCAAAAATTGCAGCAGTAGTCACTGTATAATCCACCGTCAGGCATTAGCAGTGAAAAATATGCCACTTCACTTGAAAACTGTTCTTGACGAGTCTGTAAAAATAATAAACTTTATTAAGTCTCGACCGCTAAATATGCGACTATTTAAGATCTTGTGCGATGATATGGGAAGTAGCCATACATCTTTACTACTTCATACTGAAGTTCGATGGTTATCTCGAGGCAAAATACTACTGCGGTTATTCGAGTTGCGAGCTGAAGTGCACGCTTTCCTCCTGGAACATCCTTTTCATTTACAAAACCAATTAACCAATAAAAATTGGTTGTTTCGACTTGCCTATTTGACAGATATATTTTCCAAACTTAACGAAGTCAATCTCTCACTTCAAGGGAAACAGATTACTGTGTTTACAGCGAATGATAAAATCAAGTCATTTAAGAGGAAGATGGAATTTTGGCTAAGTAGAGTAGAAATTGGAGAGTTTGAATGTTTTCCAACGTTAGAAGAGATTTGTGAAGACACGAGTACAAAAGAATTACCGCAAGAAATAGTTAACGACATTGTTAACCATCTGAGAAACATGTGTGCTTCGGTGGCACAGTACTTTCCGAATGAATGGAATAGTAATCTGGAAAAGAATTCTTGGGTTAAAAATCCATTTGTCATCAATGAAAAGCCTCGAAGTTTATCCTCGCAGGAGTACGAAATACTCATAGAATTAGTGTCGGATTCTTCACTAAAATTGACGTTTGAAAAACAGCCCGTAGCAGAATTTTGGTGCAGCCTGAAGCAGGAGTATCCACAGCTTTCAAAAAAAGCTATTTCCATTCTGTTGCCATTCGTGAGCACATATCTTTGTGAAACTGGATTTTCGTCATATGTTTCCACCAAAACCAAATATCGTAACCGCTTGGATGCCGAGCCAGATATGAGGCTACAGCTTTCCTCAATAAAGCCAGATATCAAAAAAATCTGTGCAAATAAAGCACAATATCACGCATCACATTAATTTGTTAAAAAAACATTATTATAACATAATCATAATCAATACAAATTTACATATTTATCTTATTAGTTTTCTTTACCATCATTTGAAACTTATTTGTTTTTGATACTGTACTAGGGGCTCCGTGATCTTAGATACGACCCTATTTGGGCTCCGCGTTCAAAAAAGTTTGAGAACCGCTGATGTAAACGAAGGGAAAGCATGAAAACGAAGATATACTAGCACATACAAAACAGATGGTATTATAAATAGCCCATAATAGAATTGGATGTTAAAATGAGTATTACATTTACCGCGGTAGCAATACAAATTTGTTTTTAAATATATTTTATATTGATATTCATTATCAGAAAAGAATTTTAATATCAATAACCATCAATAATCAACCGCTAGCTGAAAAACTAAGCAACATTACAAGGACTACAATCCTTCTGGAATAAATAACAATTAAAAGAATCAGATTAGATGTATAGATATATCAATCAATATTTCTCATTATTTTAAACTGAAAATAGGAATCATCTGAAACTATAAGAAATTTGTGTTTATTTAAACCAGTCTAGGTTGTTAAGGTATAATAATTCGCCCTATTTTCACATATTCATACATGAAAATATAGTGAAAAAACAACAACTGACCTAACGTCACATAACAAAGAACCGCTTTAAATGTAATAATATTTAGATTATCTTAATAAATAAAATAATACGAAATGTTTTATTCCATATCTAATATTTATCTCTAATATTTAATTTATAATATTAGTTAAATATCCTAATTAATTACTCATAAGTTAACCTCTCGACTAATTCATTAAGCTAGGCATGTTGATTCATGCATATTCTACCAGAGGCAATTCAATACAAGGTTTATATGAAGTGTTGACTCATCTTTTAAATTTAAAACCGCTCCTTATTATTAAACTTTAAACCAACTGTTACAACAAAAAAATATAATACAGCTATACTGTAGAAGGTACGAAAATAAACTGGAGTTAAATTATACCTTACCCTCGACGACAAAAAGGGAAACACCCTGAGGCAATATACATTCTTTTAAAAAGGCACGATTCGACCTCCAAATCACTAGAAGTGACATTCCTACGTGTAATTAATAATAATATTCTATATTATTTAAACTATTAATAGCTAACTATTGTATCGGTCAGAAGGGTAATAAATGCATTAAATTATCATAAAACGAGTTCTTAAAGTACCATCGCTTTTCAAACAGAGAGAGAGATCATATAAAATTATAAAACAATCTTCCAAAAATAAAAAGCAAAACCTTAATTAAGATTTATTACTACATATTTTACCCCAGAAGAAAAAATAACTGGATAGTTTTACTTGTGTTAAAACGATATAAAGGGGGTAGAGATAACGACATTCCTTTCCTATAATGAATGTGAATAGGCAATTTCCAGGTAAAAACTCCTTTCTGTAAACTTTATTTCTAAATGCTAAAACTGAATGCGAGATTTTAATTAAATATCTTTTGCTGCAAGTTTTCATTTCAACAATTTGATTTTAGAAAATTTTATAATAATAAAAATTACGATATCTTGTATAATTCATATTTTCAATGATTTTATGATATGGCCGTATAAGAGACGTTTATCTCTTAGAAAAGTAACAACGCAAACATACCTGTTTGTTATCGATGTAAACAAAATCACTATTAGAAATAACTACAACTGTGGAAATGATTTGTTCGTTAAATTAAAATTAAATTAAATTAAATTCCGGAACCAAGCAGTTATTTCCAGGGTCAAGACTACGAGGTGTTTCATGAAGAAATAGGTATGTTTAGACTAGACTAGACTAGACTACACTGGACCGGACCGGACCGGACCAGACCAGACCAGACCAGACCAGTATATCTAATTTAGTAGGTATGTTCGTTCATTTTTATTATATTCGGATGCTCGAATATAATTATTTGGTGAAAATGTTTGATATTTTTTAATTATAATCTCTCAAGTGGTTTTGTTAAAGAACACGTCGTTTGGAGTGTTCTTTAAGCATAGGCTGGCTAATTAGTAAACAGTATAAATTTGCGAAGTGATATCTTGTTGACTTCAGTTAATTTTAATATGAACGTTCTTCCCTTTTTATATTTTAGACTCTAATAGATTTGTTTTTTATGGAATATGTTAATATTTTCAATTATTATAATATTCTTAGTTGATTTTGATAAAGTTAATTTTAACACACTGATATATCAATCAAAACCGGTTGTGGGAATTAAATAAAATTAAATAAACGATATCTCAGTAATAATAGATTTTCTAATTAACTTTCAACCGTGCTTTAACCGATGTTAATAAATCATTTTATAAAATTTTATTATTTAATTTTTTATTGTGTACTCTGTAGCGTTGTAATTTTTTTTTCGATTATTAACGTTAAGCGCGTGATGAAAACCCTATGTAATGCTTTATTTCTCTTTATGCTTCTTATATTGAATATTTCACTCTTTTTCGTGTGGTGCTAGAAGCCTGTGCCTCAGCTGTATGTGTAGAGACTATATAAGAAACATCAACATCTACGTTAGCTCATTATTAATTCAACCTGCGTGTTGACATCATCAGTTGCAACGTTCATCATCAGTTATTAGTTCACTTATCATAATATCGTTAAAGACGTCGCCTGCGCTATCCTGTACATAAAAAAAAGGTAGGATTTGATTAAGTAATTATTTTTGTATTATATAAATTATGTTTCGATTGTCTGAATTGATGAAGTTAAAATTTTTCATTCTCAGCATGTTTTGTATTATATGTGTAATCATTTGCGGTTTTTCTAAGTTGACGTATACACAACTTTCAATCTTATGAATTAATATGGGTTCACTTATTTATTAATTTTTATAAATTACATTGATAATTAAAAAGATTTCTAGGTTGTAATCTTGGTTGATGTGAAAATGATATCATAAATAAATATTCGATCTTAAGAGTAAAGCAAATACAAAAACTAGTCTTCCTGAAAACTTAAACGCTATATTGTCGATGCTAATACTTCATATAAACCATGCATTGAATTGACTCTGGAAGAATGTGAATAAATTAACATGTCTAAGCATAATATGTTGGTTGAGGGATAACTTACGTGTAATTAATTTTAAAATTTAATTAATATTATAAATTAAGTATTACTGATAAATAATAGATAGGCTATAAAACATACTCTATTACTTCATTTATTCTGATAATCTAAAGGCTGATAGCGTAGTAAATGTGACTGATAGCATAGTAAATGTGGTTGATAATATAATTAATGCGACTGATAGCGTGATGAATGAGGCAGATAGCATCAGCCTTCTAATATTATTTGATAGCTTATACTTGTTAATAGAAGTAAATTATATATAATCTCAGCAAACCTTTATTGTCAAACTAGAATACTTCATTTCTTTAACTAACTTGCATATTATAATATTCGATATTTCTTGCAGGTTCTTGAATTTATCGACGCATCTTTGCATCATCTTCTCGGCGGTACGTGTAGAGAGTATATAAGAAACGTCAACATCTACGCTAGCTCATTGTTAATACAACCTTCGTGTTGACAACATCAGTTGCTACATTCATTATCTGTTTATTAGTTCACTTATCGTAATATCTAAGATGTCTTTAGTTAATGCTGCAGTCAGTAATATTCGAGCTTTGGCCGGTATTCTATCGGTTGCTCCGACTAATAAGCGTATCGTAGAAGGGCTTAAGGAATGTACGCGAGCTATTAGAAAAATCTATCGCGAGCTGAAGTGTGCTAAGTCTGTTGGTGAAAAGCAGCATCTCATGACTCAATTGGCTCAAGTAAAAACTTTTAAATCTCTGTTCAAAACGCTTCAGAGAAGTGGTGCTGGATCTATGAAGGAAACTAAAGAAACCGCTAAACATCGAGTTCGCTGGGATGATTCCATATCAGCTTTTGATAATAGAATTCGAAGTGGGGTGATCAGTAACCTTAAACATAAGGATCCTAAAGAGTTCTTCGCGGATTGTAAGACTCTTTTTAAACGAAGAATTCATAATATTCTGAAAGAGTATGAAGCAGTAAAAGTTAATGTCATTTTCATGGGAGAATTTGAATGTAAGAGAGGTGATCTGCTTCTAAATGAAAACAAGCATTTTACAACCTCGAACTCTCCGATATATAGAGATACAGATCTAGATTCATGGTTTGATGATAAAGTAACAAAGCCGATATTAACTGAGCTGAAGGAATTCCAAGAGCGAGAGAGGTTGGACCCTTAAATCGATTATTAACCTTCAAGTTAATATCAATAAATATACACCTCAGCTTGGGTCATCTTACATCGATCTGCCCGAGCAAATAAATATGAAGAAAGCATGCATCAATGTGAAGAATGATGATGAGGCGTGCTTTGCATGGGCTGTAGTCAGTGCATTATATCCATCAGCTCGAGAACTAAATTCTAGCAGGGTTAGCAGCTATCCGCACTACTCTAAGGTTTTAAATTTGAAGGGTATCCAGTTTCCGATGACAATCAAGCAAATCCCTAGATTTGAAAAACAGAATAATATATCCATTAATGTTTATTCCCTGAAGAAGAAAAACCTGGGTTATGTGACATTACCGTCATATCTTACTAAAAACAAAGTAGAACGACATGTGAATTTGCTTCTAGTTCAAGATAAGTACTATGATGAAAAAGATGAAAATGAAAACTGCACTACGCCTATTCGTTATTACTTCGTTTGGATAAAGAATCTAAGCCGACTGTTGTCCTCTCAACTTAGTAAGAAAAATTGTAGAAAATATTTCTGCGATCGATGCTTGCATTACTTTAGATCACAAGAAAAGTTAAATAAGCATATTGAAGACTGTCAGCAGGTCAATGATTGTGCTATCAAAATGCCTAAAGTAGGCGAGAACCTGTTAAAATTTAAGAATTTTAAAAATAAGGAGAAGGCTCCTTTTGTTGTATATGCCGATTTGGAGAGTATCCTGAAACCGTGTAAGAATAAAAATATGTATCAAGAACACATTCCCGCTGCTGTAGGTTATTATGTCAAATGTTCATATGATGACTCATTATCTTTTTACTGTTCCCATCGAGGTTTGGATTGCATGGAATGGTTTGCCGATGAGATTCAGCAGTTGGCAGAGGATTTGGAAACAGTATTTCTTTGTCCTTACGATATTAATATAACACCTGAACAGGAAGCAGAATTTAGAAAATCTACTCATTGTCATATTTGTGAAAAACCTTGTGGCCCGGGCGATAAAAAAGTACGTGATCATACGCATCTAATTTCTGAAAATAATTATCGAGGATCTGCCCATGAAGAACGTAATATTAACTACAAAGATGCAAGGGTTATTCCTGTTGTCTTTCATAATCTAAGCGGTTATGATGCTCATTTTATAATTGCCGATATAGCGTCTAGAATGCAAGGTGTTGTTGATTTACTTCCTATAACTAAAGAAAAGTATATCTCTTTTACTAAACATATAAACGATTCTCTGGTTCAGTTCCGGTTTATCGATTCATTCCGATTTATGGCGCCCTCCCTAGAAAAGTTAGCTTCATATCTACATAGTTTTCCTAATTTGAAATTTCAATTTTCTGATATATCTCATGATCTCTTCAGTATGTTAACAAAAAAGAGTGTAATGCCCTATGATTATATCGATTGCATTGACAAGTTTAGTGAAACTTGTTTACCGCCTATTGAAGCTTTCTATAATAAACTAGAAAATAAAAAGTGTTCAAGAAAATTGTATAGGAGAGCTAAAGATGTATGGTCTAAATTCAATTGTAGCAGTTTGGGAGAGTACATCGATCTATATACGAAAACTGATATCCTGTTACTAGCAGACGTTTCTGAGCAATTCAGAAATAGTTGTTTAAAAACTTATGTGTTAGACTCTGCTCATTACTTTACACTTCCTGGTTTCACTTGGGATTGTATGTTAAAGCATACAAAACAAGAGTTAGAGCTCCTAACCGATCTCGATCAATTTCTCTTTGTTGAACGCGGAATCCGAGGTGGTCTTAGTCAAATTTGCTCTAAAAGGAGATCGACAGCTAACAATAAATACATTCCGACATAATTATTTTTAGATTGCAATTGGGCCCTCGTTCTGGGTGAAGCCCTAGAGTGTCGCGATGGCTTCATTATAAAATCATCATCATTATAAAATTACGATCTCGGACGACTGCATCAATCATAATGTAATATGTAGAGTTAATGCGTATACGTTGCGATGGCGCGCGTTGAGACTGGTCGCGGATGACCTTGAAATTGACCAAAAATTACTACGTTGGACCTTAGCGATTGTCGCAGAACCCGCCTAGCCTATCTACTAAAACGCACCTATTAATCTGGTGCGCATTGTATCCCCTGAAAGAATCTCCCGGGCTTTTTTACCCCCATTGAACAACCACAGAAGAAGAAATATCTTTTAGCATGAATTGAGCGAAGAGAGAAATATTCTTTCCTCTAATTATTTCTTTCTCAGGCTATTAAATTTGTATAGCAATGATAAGTGAGACGAAACGCATGATTTACTTGTCAAATGGGCTCATAAATCAATCCAAGTCAACTTACATCTTAAATTTGAGATATTACAATACAAAATTTGTATTTATATAGTTTTAATATAAGAATCGAGGAATGAATTCGAGATATTTTACTTCAGAGTTGTATTAAGTTATATTTTAACAAACGGAATATTAATTCAAAATATTATACATAATCTCGGGTTCATTTAATAAATCTTAAACAATTTAAATTCGCAACCCAAGTATTACCGTTACAATCTTCCATCTGGTCCAATGGTCTCAGCCTCCATGAACCCAGTAAACTTGTTCTCACTTATCTCCCTTACACAAGTTCTACTCATAACATAATTTCCTGATAATGACAACTAGGCATACATTCTATGTGAACGAATATAATGACCAGTATTACAAGTAGTTAATTTGATACAAATTTATATTTAATCTAGATAAAAGATTTATTTTTAATATACACAAAGTTTTAACAGCACCCAAACTCTCAAACATTTTAACCAACAATACTGTAATTATTTCCCTTCAAATTCAGCTTTCCTAACAAACTTGATTTTAATTTTCACTTTGTAATTTGCATTGACGTTAGACTAGAAGAGAAACTTCCAAAAGTTTTGAAAGGCATTTAGAGTAGTTTTAAAGATTTAACACAAAATCATTCCACAACTAGACAGAACTAGAAATCTTACACCAGAATTACTTTTCTAAGAAAATACTAATTTTGCATTCCTAAAAAGTTTATATTACGAGATTTCTGCAAGTTTTAATTGAAGTTATGTCTAAATGCTTATACTGTTATTAGTTTTTTTTTATTTTCTAGTATTAGAAAAATTCTTGCACTTGCAAGATTTACTTGAATTTTTTTATAATTATAATTGTATTAAGCGGGCGCTAAACTTCCACTATTTTTGCCAAAATGTTTGGTCTTTGTCAAAAATATTAGATCTACATACATGGAAATAGGCAAACGTTTGCAAGTTGCCGAATATCAATTATTATTTTCCCGCCGGTTATCGGGAGATAAGCACAACTCAAAGAAAATAAACGTTCGGTGGACAGCGCAGTGTATTCACCGTCTCCATAGATGTGTGGTTTGCGTGGGGTACATTTGTACTTCAATCACTACTATAAGGTTTAAAACTAAACGATTGAAGTAAACGTCGAGTTTCATGTAATTAAATTATTAAAAATAAATGTTTGACGTAAAAGTCAGCTTTAAAAGATCCATGCAGTGTGGTTTGATAAATGCGTATTTTAATTATGGCTCTTATCTGATACGGTTGAGTGAAATCTAATAACTATTAAAACAAAGTACCACCTCATCATCAATTATTACTTTATTCCATAATTGATATTATCTAGTGGTTAGAGTACAATTTATTGAGATTATTTAATGTTGAGATATTTAAGCGATTAAATGAATACTTGTATTGAAATAATCTGGAGCCATCAATAAACAAAGTTATTCTTTATTTGTATTTTTTGTTATCTATTTATTTAAATATTTGTGTATAAGCTTAATTAACTAATTTCAAGAAAAATGTAAGTTAACTATTCCTTTTATATATGAGCATTTTAATATAGCGATTGGATCGGTGAATTAATTGCATGCGATCTTCTCCTTTTACTAATGAATTAATAAGGCATGTAACCCTTACGTACTTTTATTTTGCAAAGGATATTTTTCATGGCGGAAACATTGTTGATATTGCATATATTTCAAATTTTTGATACTAAAGTTTAAATTTTAGAAATTTCGTAATTACTGATTGTAGAAAACGGAGTTTAGAGAACACAACACATGCAAAATTTGTGTTTGGGACTCCTTCGTTTCAAACGTCTGTTTTCAGTGCGTGATTTATTCCTTTAATGTCCGCTTGTTCACTCCTACACCCTTGGGCTCTATCAAACACGTCATCTAACATCAGCGTCACTCTCGACAACCCCCCCAAAATACATGATTAATTGTGTAGTGAGAGAGACAAGTTTGCAATACATCTTCTCCAAAGTCTTCTAGTGCGTTAACTTTATGATCTTGCACATGTAAGGTGTTCGCTTTTATTACAAAAACTAAACGCGCAAAGATTCGCAAAAAATGAAAGAACAGCATCCAAAATGAGAGAAGTTCGGAGAGTTGTCACCTTTTTGCAGTGATTTACGAGGGTGTAGCACTTTCACGTGCGAGTAATGTAGCCACAAGTATTACTAATCGCTATTCGTTTCCATGCCACGTGTATTAATTATTATTCTGAATGGTTTTTGTTTGGAATAAATTGACAGGAGCAAAGATCTAAAACGAATAAGAAGGAAGGAAAAATAAATTATATTTGCAAATATGGGAAGGTTTTAAGTTGGGGAGGGTTTTTGCGGTCAGTTTGGAAACCTATTTAATTGTAATTTTATTTACAAAAGAAAAATACTTGTAATTAGTTTTGGGAGGGTTGGTCGAGAGAATTTGCATTTAAAATATCTTTTGCGGGTAATGCCTAAATGAAACTTGGGATTAGTCAGTAAATAAATAAGACAGTTTTCTGTTTCGTTTTACTTTTCGTTGAAGTAATTTAAATATCTTTTACTGTTATTTGCTTATTTTAGAAAAGTAATAAATGCTCCCCTAAAATATTATTTTAAGAATTCTATTACTATTTTAACTATCTTCGTTGAGTCTAGGTATTTATAGATAGTTTTGATCCGTACATGAGATATTATCATAATGACATATTTGATTCTGAAAGCCTTGGAGTTGATAACATTAATTGTAAAAATGATTATGACATCTATCCACCTATCTATGATGACCAATGACACTGATGTAATGTAATATAGCATAATATGTAATGTGGTGTGGTGTGATGTCAAAATTTTATTATTATTATATAGACTAATATTATTTTTGTGGATTTTTAGTTTTGCTTTCCAAAAGATTATGCACTTCTTGAAAGATTAATCAGAAGAGAATTTGTTACAAAAATGGCCGTGTTCATATATGATTTTGGCGAAACAAATTAAAGTGATACAATTCCTGCATAAAACAAAAGAAACTTTGACAAATCCATTCAACATAACCAAATTAGTCTTTATAACTTCTAACACACAACCAATTAGACAATCTTATAGATAAAAAATCCCATTTTAATGGTATAGTACACTTATGCTTGTATTACAAAATCAACCCTCTTTTGAATGTCCTTGAAACTCTGATAATCTCCTTAAAACTGTTATTAATTTAATTACTTAAAAGCACATTTTCTCACCTTCCTATCTTCACAAATTTAAACATTATATCCTAACAAACACTATTTGTATGTTTCAAGCATCAACAATATGAAAATTTAAGCCAAATACAGTATTTCAATGTACCATCCTAAATCGCAACATATGTTGTTTAACTGATATCATTAATAAGAATCAGCTCCTACATTTAAGATAGTAAAAATTATGAGATAATGAAGCAGCTTTACAATCCTCCACCAAAACTATTTAACCAAGAGCTGTAAAGTTTTGAAATACTAAAAACTTATGCAACTGTAGAATCTCGTTAACATGAAAACACATTTTTTATTATTAAATGCTCAGGTAAGGTAGTAAATACTTGCATACCTCCCCATTACAATGCATCTTGCCTGATTTGGGTTAAATATTATATTAACTATGGCTTAAACTATATTTATATTCAAAATTAGATAATCATCTCCCACATCGTTAATGAACAAGGAAAATTAACTAAATTATATATGGAAAAATAAGTTTTCCAGATATGCTTTATCTGACTATAGTGTACTAGTTAGCATGTTAATTATAATTAACCATAGTCAACATAATAAAAGAAAAATAACTGCAAATAATAATTCAGAAATTGAGGTTATGCAACCCATAATGTGTCGCTTTGAAATTTCATAAATAAGCTTATTTCAAACTGTAGATGGGTGAATTCCTTTTTTTGTGTTAAATATCATGACAGTATGAAACACAAAAAATATATGCATCCTCTAAAAATCCCGAAATGGCGCAAGCAGAAATAAAATGCCAATTATCATATTTCAGTTCTCAATCTGCTTTAGGAAACGCGCCCCCAAGCAAAAGAATATTTTTAAAAACAGCAACTAACAATATTGACAAACGAGAATAAATTGATGATAACTTGTATTGCCTATATCGGAAACCAATATTTATTGGTATACGTAACAAGTTACTTCATTTGCAGTAAAATGTAATTTATCAGGTCGTTATAGTTATATGAATGCACCTTGGTTTTAATTTCTTTTTTAATTTTACAAGTTTAATATGTTTATTAAATCCTAGTTTAATCGAACAAGGCATTAGTTTGAAAAATCAGTTCTAGATAAAGTGGACTAACAATGAGCGTTGCAGCATTAATTTTTATTTAAATTTCCCGTAGCAACGGAAATAGTCAATGCAACACATTAAAACTGTAATTAAACCACGAAATTGCCACACACAACATAAATAAAATGCAAAATTTAATGATCAAACACGCTTTTTGCTCACTTTTTTATCGATTACCTATTCTCATTAATGCACAAACTCATGCATTTACTGTAACTGCATTTAAATGACTAGGAAGCTAAAAAATATCTCGTTAACTTCCCTTCCGAGGTTTTATGAGCACTTTTGCTATTTAAACTAAACTCGATTAATAATTATGAGAAGGAAATTGCAGAAAATACATGAGTTCATTGTCTAGTTAATTACTTAAGTGCACTTTACAAAAAGAAAAGGAAAATCTTTTGTTGCTCCTTACTTGTTCTTACGGCAATTTAAGAAATGTCGTATCCTGTTTTCATGTCCTTGCTTGCATTGTCTGTTTTTATCGGTTCTATTTCTTTTTGTATTTTTACAAGAATTAAATCTAGGTGATAGTAATAAAATTATTTACTATGATAGTAGCTCAGAATATCTTCATGTTTTACAATTACAATAATTGTTATATGTAATTAGTGGTTTTTCAATAACTCAAATATTAGTATTAGTTCTTAATAAAAGATTTGATTATTTTACATGCGTTGCAACAAACTAAATTTCTAATATCCTTACATTTTCAGTATTCAATTCATATTAATCAGTTTGTCATATATCAGTATGTTGGTCCCATCAATGTATCAAGAAAAATATTGGAATCAGCTTTGATGTATGAAACTACTGTCCGTCAACTGCAATCAGGAACCGTATGATTAAAGTTGGTATTACTATACTTCAAGGTAAATAACTCGAAAATAAGAAAGATTACACAATATTTTTAGATGTGTGGTACAAGAACACTAATCAACGCCAACTAATAAGAGGTCTGTAAACTTGTTTCTGTCCTGACAGAATTTTACCCACAGTACCTTGCAGGCAGCTAAACCTAAAAGTAAAATAACTGCTGATTTTTATAACGTGATGGAAAATAGAATTTTAATCTTTAATGATAATGCAAATATAAAAATATTAGTACACCATTTGCGTATATGAATGCTGTAACGTAGAGAAAATTGAAAGATTCAATTTTTAAAAAATAATCCTGCTACGGCCTTGTGTATAGTGCGATATTTCGTTTGGATTCAGCTAAAATTAAATTCCCACGAATGTTTGCGTTCGTAAAGTTGTAAACAGTTTAAACTGATAGAGCTTTCATATCGTTTGTCACGGGTAAAATTGTTTTTGTAGACAAAATTCTTAATAATTTTGCTAAATAATAAAATAATGGGACTCGTTTTGCTCAAGAAACCCGTTTAGATTTCATATAAAACTAATTTATTGGCCTACATCTATGGAAATAGTGACATATTCCTTTGTATTCTAACCTGTTGCATGTTGTGTATTTTTATTCGATCCTGTTGTATTTTCGGGCTGTTGGTGGGTTATAAAACAACAGTTTATGCTGTGATATGCGCTGCTCGTTATTACCAGAATACGATGTCGATCGGCAAGCCTTGGGAACTGATCGTCATGTGCGATATTCGAAACTAGCTGACAAGCTTCAAAGTGCCGGCAATCGAGTGAATCTGCTGTATATTATTATTATGTGATATACGTACGTTCAGAGCTGTCCCAAAGCACTGTGCTTAGTGCTCGTCTAAGTGCTCTAAGCACTTTTGTGCTCGGAAGCACAGTGCTTATAGTTCTTTTTACAATCGGTATTTAGAACATAGTGCTTTTAAACACTTCACAAAAAGGCTTAGTGCTTAGTAACCTTGAAAAGAACTTGAAATGCTTTCGAGCTGTTGTTTTCGATGAGTTACTCTTTTTATTCTTCTTCTTTTGTGATTCTTTTATAGAACAGTAACTCATCCAAAGCAAGAGCTATTATTATATCGAAATAATGAACAAAAATTAAAAATAATACATACAAATATTTAAAATACAGTGTGTAAATAAAGAAGTAAGGAATAAAATTCATATTTTTTGTATTATCACTGTTTGGAAAAAAATCTCAGACACGTCAATTTTATTGTCTTCCTGCGGATTCTATAGACGTCAATTTTAGTTTTTTAGTTTACTACTGTGGGGCCTATGACGTCATCGACTTTTTTTTAAATGGAACCCCCTTATTTTTTGCTAGAAATGAAAAATATATTTTTTTCTGAGTTCAGCAATACCCTATATGTGGTATTTAAAATTAGTATTTTTTGAAATATGGAGGACCGAATGTGATAACTTTCACGAAAATAATAATAAGACTTGAAAGATTAATGATGATTGACTTCCAGTCGTCAGATTCCCAGAAATCGTCTAGAGCACTACACTTAAGGGGCGTTGCTTTGTCAGGGGCACACCAGGCCTATAACTGGGAGATCGGGGTGGCAAAAGCATTCAAAAGCCAAGTCCCGTCACATCTGAGGTTGAATTCGTTTGGGCAGTAAAGTCCCACGTAGTGGGAGTAGTCATAATGCTGAACGAGGGGTTTGTCTTTTGGGATAGACCCCGACGAGTGAGCACATTTATAGCTCCAGAACTAGACTGCAGAGCTAGTAGTAGAGGTTGCTATAGGCAACCTCGCTCCGACCAGTGAGTAACTGATAGCATTTGCTAAGTAAATTCGCGCTGATTGAGCGCATCTCAATTACTTCCTCTTGGAAGGAACGTGGAGATTAAGTCTAACGGCAAGTGCTCCACCTAAAACATCTTTGGAATTCTATACAAACGGGACTTGTAGGAGACATACCAGGGTGTATGGGCTATGCAGATAATCAGATAATCAGCAACACTGATTATGAACTAAAAGCAGTGGTCAAAGATTGGATGATAAAATTGAACGCAAATTTCACAAATAATGTTTAAATTTCAATTATGTTGAAAAGTAGTTAAAGATACGTGTAGGCAAATAAATAATAAAATTGAAATAAAAAAAATCTTGAACCAAACGGAACTTATTTGGGGATATGCCTCGTATGTATCTTAAGGTGGCCAATATTTCCTCTGTTAATATTTTTTCCCATTTACTATAAGAAGAGTGTGAGAGTGAACAATGGCACATTATTAGACCACCTTATGTATGAATAGAAATAGATGGAAATAACATTACGTAATTCGGTAGAAACTAGTAATGGAACTAAACATCATTGTTCGTCCAATAGGCGAGCTTTAGATTTCTCTTACTACATATAGACTGGGCTTAGAATTCCTGTCCCTTGATTTGAAGATGGTCCCAGAACGAGGCTGGACTCCAGTACGTGATACTAGCAAGGTTTATTCCGGCAGTGAACCCCTGATTCCGTTCTTGTGGAAACCGTTTCCCCAGTTGCTTTCCTTGGTGTAGTCAAATACTGTGGATCAGATACAGTGGAGACAACTCTGTTACGGATCGGTGACTTGAGTTTACTCAAGAATTAGGTACGGCTTAGGCCAGGAAGACCACCTCTCGGGGCATCACCTTATAAGGAGAATTGATACGAATACAAAGCGAATACGACTATTACCCTCTCAGTACTAAGATTACCCCACCTCCACGTTGGTATGGACCGGGTCTCTAATTTAAGGTAGAGTTGGGCCTTTGTGAGGGAGCACCAAGCCTTTATCACGGTAGGTCAAAATGGCTAAGTCCTAGGATATCCTAGACAGACCTAGACCAAGTACCAGTCACATTGAGGTTGAACTCGGGCGGGTAGTCCGCATGCTGGATAAGGAGTGAAGGGACATTTCCGTGCTTTAGAATCTATGTTTTTAAAAAGGCCTTTAACTATAAACCTTAGTTGCATTTATTCTAATTTATAATTAGAAAAATCATTATTTTTTATAAACCAATAATAATTTGAATTTGAGGGAACTACAGCCACACATCTATGCGATTTTGCTATTAAGAGTGCTTGGTGCTCGAAAAATTGAAGCACTTTTTTGAAAAGTTAGTGCTTAGTGCTCGGCTGCCTTTTCGTTAGTGCTCGGCACAGCTGTGTAAATCTAACATTTCCATAATTTAAGTTATTTTTACTATACCTAATACACCTAATCCTTATAAGTTATTACTTTTACTAACTTTGCTATTTTTAAGAGACCACCTTCTAGGAAAATGAAAAAGCCGTCTTAATAAACTAGGGCGGCAAAAATGTATTCCCGCTTTCGCTTGGAACTTTTAAGGGTTACTCTCTAAACCTTAAATTTTTATGACCAATTACCCAGCATACCTTTTGGGTGTGTCAACGGTTGTGATATCAGCTTTGTGGGAAAGCATTCCACATCAACGTACTGTAGCTCAAAATGTCTGCCACCGCTAGTATTAACCTGCATTAACCTTCAAGAGACCTCGAAATTTGCAAGAAAGTGGCAGTTTTATGATTTTGTCTCTAGAAAGTTAATATAATTGCGGTAGCAGACATTTTGACGTATAGCACATAAAGTGCTATTTATTTACCATGCTGTATAATTGGTTGTCTATGTGTACATAATGCTTTGACTCGATTATTTTCAAATGCAACATAGGGAAGTTGCACATATTTGCAATTTAATTTAAAAGCGCTGTATGATTCTTCTTTAGAAAGTTGACATCTTAACCGTCGACACCTCCAGAGGGATATATTAGGTACCTGATTTGAAAGAAATCTAAATAAAACTTGTTTCAGATCTAGAGGGTAAGTCCTAAAAGTTTCAAGTCATTGGAAAGAAAACAATTTTCAACAACGGTCTAGAATTTCTTTTCAGTTTCTCAGAGACGACATCTTAAGCTTCTAGTTTCTAAGTATATACCTAGTTCTTAATTTTTCTCAAAGTCTTATATTTCTCTACTGAATGAATTGAAATAAGCTGCTAAATTAATTTCAGAAAAATATCTTTAAGGTAGCATGATTAATATATCATAAATACATATTTCAACATGACTTAAGAAATATTTTTCAAATATAATTAATTAGAAATTTATAAAAAGTACCTGCTTCCTACACTACAGTTTTCCATAACATATTAAGAATTAATTTAAATTTATTGCAAAGTTAGCGAAGTTTGATCTAATATAATAACACTCTAAGCATAATTCGCCTGGGGTATTAAATTTAACAGCAATTTATTCTGGATTATATTTAATTTTATAACGTAGTAATTTACAGTTGGTTGAGCAGGTATTAACTTAATTATGAGATAACAGAAAGTTTCGTCCGTTTAAACTCTCTAGTTTGTTTATGTATATACGTGCAATTGCATGCACAAACACAATCTATTTTAATTTATTATTGTAACAAGTAAGCAAATTTAAACATTAAATACTAACATTAAATGTTCTTGTTTTAGAAATTTAACAAAAATATCAAAAAAAGAGGACTTTCGCATAAAACATGACTGAGCTAATTACTAATACATATTGATAATAAATTAATATTTCCCGAATATAAACCGAATTTTCCATCCAAAACCGTAATAACCGTAATAAGAAATTCAATAAGCAACAAATCCAAATCGTGCAATTTGCTTCCTTAACAAAAATAATCCATTAAAAGACTAGTTTCGGCAACTAACTAAATTCAAACAAAACGTTGCAAAATAGCTTACTATGTTAAAGCTAAATGAGGAATAATCTGCTTTATTTTTCACAGAAAAATTACAGTTTTATCTTAACGGAAAATCACACACAACACCCAATAAACAATTTTTGTTTTATAAAGGATCTCGAAATATCATTACCACCAAATTATAAAACCTTTGGTAATATAAATTGCTGATGACAACGTTTCAGTTAACTCTATATTCCCTTAAACAGCTTAAATTGCGGGCTCTATAAGCGTTACCATTACCACTGTTTGGTAAGCTTATATGACTCTAAGTTTTATAATAACGGAGATAGAGATAGAACTGTTACCTTTATATAACTTCTTATAGACCCATTATAGGCCTTATGCACCGTTAAATAAGTAACGAGAATGTTTCCGCAACCTTTATAAACCTTCTTTATAATGGTAACCACAACGTTTAGGCACCCGTATCGCTTTATTGGTTATCCTGCTTGCTCTTGCACTTATCACTATCCTCTACATTTCTCTTTGCAAGTTGGTGGGAAACTAAGTTAATTATAGAATGTAACATCTCTACAGGGCAAGGCTCTTCTTTCGCATACAAGACATATTTCTAATATCAAAATAAACTGATATTATTGAGGCTCTCATGCAGACATTTGAAATAGTCAAAATTGTACTGCAATTCTTGTTGGACTGTATGAATTTCATCATTTGTATCTCTAGAAAATTAGAGCGCCGCCAATGTCATAAATATTTTAGAATTTAGAACAGTAAAAAGTTTTTTAGCTTGTTTCCGCATAAATGCATGCTGTCCACACAAATGCATCAAAAATATGACGAATTTATCTAAAAAAGCCATCATAAAACCAATATGTAACTTTGGGTGTGCTTATAAATACTCCTAAACCTCCACATAAATTTAAGGAACAACACGGCGCTAAGGTGTTGTTATATAACTTTTTACGGTGTTCACAGTTACCCAAAGTGACATTATATAACTTATAGTAACGCTCCTCACTGTGAGTGATGGTAATCTCCTGAAATACGAGCCGCCACTGCAACGCTGCTTATATAACTTGCAAGATCCCGCCAGTCGTCGCATTTTCAATATTCAGAACCTCGCAAAAGTAATTGCCGCTCTATAATATTTGTTTATTATTAATACTATTACTAATACACTATTAATTGGGATGAATTTAACGTAAAAGAAAGTAATTTTGAAACTGTTAAACAATGGAGTGACAGAATAAAAATGCATGATATTAAAATTAGTCTCTTAAGCATAAATATAAGAAGTTTAAGGTGTAATTGGGAAGAATTTCTGACTCATTTAAATGCGTCCTCAATATCTATCGATATGTTGGTTTTAGCGGAGATTGGTGTGTCCGATGCAGAAGCGGAAACATATGCAATCAAGGGCTATGAATCAATTTTTTGGTGTCGAAACAACCAAAAAGGGGGAGGGATTTTGATTTTGTATAGAAATCACTTAAAAGTAATATTATGAATAAAAAGTTATTTGATTCTGCAGAAAATATAATCATATCGGTGGCATTTAATAAGCTACATGTTAAACATTCATTACTTGTAAATTGTATTTATCGACCACCAAAAAATAATAAAAAAGTTTCATAACAGAATTAAAAGATTGGCTTCTTGAAACATCGGAATCTAATGTATGTATAGTTGGCGACATCAATATCGATACTCTGAATACAAGAAAACCTGATAATTTAGCACACATCTCTTATCGGAATTTGGTATTGAATCCTTAATTAAATCAGTTACTAGACAAGAACTTAGACTTAACAATTTATCTGCATCTTGTATCGACCATATCAATCTCTGAAGGATTGCCGATGTTGAAGTGGAATCCGCAGTTATTCATACCAAGATAGCTGATCATTACTTAGTTGCTATGTGTTAATACTCTCAACAGAATATTACTAATCAAGTAAATATTAATTCTATTGAAATTTTGGATCAAATAAAAATAAATTCAGAAATACAAATGTATGATTGGGAAACAAAATGCAATAATATTCGAGATCCGGAATTATTATATAATATTATTACAAATATTTTTCACGAAATTTAACGTACATATTCGATTAGAATATCGTGCAATTCGTAATAAAGTCTCTAAATTATCAAAATCTTTAAAAAACACATTTATTCACGGGGAATTCGAAAAGGCAAAAGGTAGTATGCGCCAAACTTGGTCATTAATAAATGAAATGTTAAATAAGAAACGTAAATCAAATCCAGTTGAAGTAGTTGAAAGAAATTTTCAAGGTATAAATGATCAGTTATCAAACAAGTTCAATGAATCTTTTGTCACTAGGGTTTTTGCTTTGAAACAACAAGTGACTGCGGTTCCAGAAATTCTGGACCTACAACAACAGTCTGTAAGCGCATCTCAATCTGTATACTTTCCTGAAATGACTATTTCTGAACTTGAGGAGATCATTAGCCATATGGATACCAAAAAGTCCCCTGGTATCGATAAAATTCGAATTAAAGATATCAAAATTGATTTTCGAAGAATTGGTAGTATTATCTTAACACTTCTGAATCTAATACTCTCGACAGGTATAATTCCAAAAGATTTAAAAACTGCACTAGTAATACCGTTATATAAAAGTGGGAAAGTCAAAGAATTTAATAATTACAGGCCTATTTCGATTCTTTGTACATTCGATAAAATCATTGAGAGATACTTTCATACTAAACTTACAAACTACCTTAATACGTTTAATTTATTGTCAAAAAATCAATACGGTTTTCAAAAATATAAAAGTACAACAACTCTTTTAAATAAGTTTTGTGATAAAATAAATAATGCTTTGGACAATGAAAAAGTAGTAGCGGCTGTTTTTCTTGATTTATCCAAGGCATTCGATACGCTTGAGCATAGTATTTTGTTAGAAAAATTAGAAAAATTTGGTATCAGAGGAGGTCTCCTAAAATGGTTTGGTGATTTTCTTAGGGAAAGAAAACAAATTGTTAAACTTGGAAATAATTTGAGTGAGCCTATGAATATTATTTATGGCGTTCCTCAAGGATCAATTCTGAGCACATTGCTATTTAATATTTATATAAATGATATTAATAATATAACTCTCAATAATAATTCCTTTATATTTCAATATGCAGATGATACAGCTATTATTAATATCAATGAAAACGCCGATGTAGCTGTCAATGATTTGCAAACAGATATCAATAAGCTTTGTACGTGGTTTCACAATAATGCAATTTTCCTAAATGCAAAGAAAACTGAATTTACTATATTTAAAAGTCCTATGAAACACATTAATTACCCGATATATCCAATTTTTATTCATGACAGTAGTTGTTTATATAGAAACCATATCAGTTGTTCATGTAAACACATACACGACGTTTGTAAAGTCAAGTATTTGGGCTTAGTTTTAGATTCAAATATGAAATGGAAATCGCATATTGAGAACGTTGCAAAACGACTGCGAGTTGTGTCGGCAAAGCTCTATCACCTTAGATTTATGCTCCCAGTATACATAAAAAAAAGAATTTATCAGTCTCTTGCTGAAAGTGTTATAAGGTATGCAATGACATGCTATGGATTCACATTCAACTACCACTTTGATAGTTTATTGAGGGTCCAAAATAATATTTTGAAGTCTATCGTAATTGATGTTAAAAATCCTGAATCATTTAATCTAACTATAGAGAACTGCTATAGTACAGTAGATGTACTACCGTTCTTTAAACTTAGAAACTCAATAGTTATTCTACAATTTTATTTTGATAGAAATTTTTTAATTCATTCTCAACATGGTTATCACAATAGACCTCAAACAAGATTGTATTTAACTCCTCGTATAAAAAATCATTACGGTATGGCTCAGTCTAGTTATTACATCCCCAACGTCTTAAATAAATTTCCGTTTAAAGAACTTACTTCGGTTTCTGAAATTAAAAATAAAATTAAAAGCTGGAATCCAACTACATAACGTGTGTTCTAGATTATGTTTATATAGTATTATATTGTGAGTGGGTTGCATGGAGGTGGATGGGTTTGGACTGGGATCATAGTTCCTAGACGGCTTTGATTACTCGTTGATCGCTGCCGGGAACTGATCCTTGTTGGCTTAGTCCGCCTGTATGCGATCTACCGCATGTTAAATGTTCTCCTAGCTTTCCGTCAGAAATTAGTTATAAATCAAACTTTTCCACAAATAAGTCTTCAAGGCTTCGTAGGATGGGCGTATGGAGGTAAGGGAAAGGCTCGAGCAACTGGTCAGTGCTATTCTCTGACGAGTTGCTCGGAGGGGAGATGGGCGGCCTTATATAAAAAAAAAAAAAAAAAAAGAAAGAAAAAGTTTCAACTAAAATTTAAATACTTACATCCAGCGGCATTGTGATAAATAGGTATTAGGAAATTCCAAAGACCCTTTGACAACTTCCTGTTTATAGAAAAATTTGCCTGTACTTTTGTTTACTAATCTTGTAATCTTTCAATTAAGACAGTTCAGAAATTGCAAATTGCATTTCAGTTTGAAATTTATAGTGTAAATATGGGTAAAGAAAAACGGTCTGTGTCTGTTACACTTCGAAGTTATGTTAAGGAATTCAGTGTTCCTACAACTGACGATAAGGTGTATTGTACAGTGTACGACGATAAAGTGACTGCAACGAAACGCTTTCAAGTTACACAACATCTGAACACGGTTCGACATCAAAGGTGTGTTGCCGTAAAATCAAAAAAACAAACATTGTTACCGGGGTACCTTAATAATTCGCGCGGTGAGTCCAGCAAATCGATCTAATTTAATAATAAAGTATGTAGTGCATTAGTGGCTGCAGATATCTCGTTAAATAAAATTAATCACTCAGTATTTCGTAATTTTCTGGAAGAAATTTAAAAACGCCAATACCCGATGAGTCTACACTCAGGAAAAGTTATTTACCTCGTTTATACGAAGAGACCATAAAATCAATTAGAAAACACGTAGCGAATAACTACATATGGGTTTCCATTGACGAATCTACTGACACTACTGGAAGGTGCGTAGAAACTTCATTTCCTTCGTTTTGTTAGTAAAATTTATTTAATCAAAGACAGCAGAGCAATTTACGGATGTTTTATTTTCTATTTTGTTAGTTACATATTTAATCACAACAATATTTTTGCTTGATTAAAATATAATTTTTTTTAAATAACTGTTTTGCGCTAATTATTTGTAACCGACTAATTATGTAGTTCGATAAAATAAAAATCAAATTTTTGTTTTCAGATACGTGACTAACGTTATAATTGGCGTTTTAAATTCGGAGAACAATCCCAAATCCTATCTATTAGCAATAGACGTTTTCAAGAGCACCAATCATTGTTCTGTGGCAAAATTGTTTAATGATTCGATGGCTATTTTGTGGCCAGACGGCATACAGTACAACAAAGTACTCCTGTTCGTCACCGACGCGGCACCGTACATGATCAAGGCTGGAGCAGGCTTGCAAGTTCGGTACGAAAAAATGATCCACTTAACTTATCTTACCCATGCAATGCATAGAGTTGCGAAAAAGTGCGGGAAATATATCCTAACGTAAACTCTATAATTTCAGATGTAAAAGAAATTGTTTGTAAAGCTCCATATCGCATACAAATATTTAGGGAAACTGCTCAAGAAGTGCCTCTCCTACCTGAGCCTGTAATAACAAGGTGGGGTACTTGGCTTTCTGCAGCAGAATATTATGCAACTTATTTTGATATTATTAAAGCATTTGTAAATAAACTTAATAAACACGATGCACTATGCATACAAAGCGCACATGATGCTTTTAATACTAAGGAGGTGAGGGCAGAATTATTGTTTGTTTTGACAAATTTTGTGCGTTAAAGTAATTCAGAAATTAGAAAGTCAGGGAAATTCATGATTAGATGAATCTCTTGAGCATGTAAAATTGTTAGGTGATTCTTTGAATAAAGTAAAAGGGTCAAAGGGTTTGACTAGAAAACAAAAATTTAAATCCGTTATAGACAAAAATCCTGGTTTTCACTTAATTAAAAGCATAAACGATGCACTATCTGGCCAAGACATTTTAGACGAGCTAAAAGATTATTCGCTTGTAGAATTAAACAATTTTAAGTATGCCCCAATTACGTCTTGCGATGTGGAACGCAGTTTCTCAAAATATAAAACAATATTTAGGGATAATAGGCATATGTTTACTTTTGAAAATTTAAAAATGTACGTCATTGTGAACTGCAACGCTCTATGTTTAGAAAATATAATTAATTAAATTATTGCATAGGATGTCTAATTAAAATAATTTCTGTAAATAAAATGTAAATAACGCTAAACAGGTGTTTTTTTAATAATGAAAGTGCATATATTTATTAAAAATTTCTAATAAACTCATATTTCATGATTTTTAAGTGCATATTTAAGTGCATATTTCACGTTTTTATAGTGCATAAGTGCATGCATATTTCAGCAATTTTAAATGCATACAAATCCTATACCTATACTAAACAAACATTAAAATCAACAATGTCGTTTTTTTGCTATATAATCCGGCTATATTAATGGCATCTACAATTTTTAAAAAAATAAGCTTACAAACATTAAAACAAAAATACTCTTTTATGCATCCATACATTTGAATGTTTTATCCTTCTGTCATGTAGTATGTATATTTGTCTTGCGTATATTGCGCATGAAATTAATTTTGACATGCAGCGTATAACAGTAAAAGCAGGAAAATAATTGCCACATGACGCATTTTTCGTTTATTTTCTGTAGAGGAATATCGAAAAAAATTGCAGGTTTATCCCCTTTAGTAACATATTTAATTAACAAAAAGATTAGAACGCTTTCAAACATAATACTAAAATAATTAAATAATTGTAAGTTAATATACAATATGGAAAAATTATTTGAAGCTGAAAACTTTGATGAAGCAGGGAATTTTGTTACCAAGTCTTGGTTATGAAAACAGAAATAATCCTACTTAATTAGCAACATCGAAATATTTAATCTCATCTGATTATAATCTTTGTCAAAGTTGATTTAACAACGAAATCTCAATTCATTAGAAAAGTTCTGAAAGTATAAGAGATATTCAAAACACCGCCGCCGCAAGGGGATTCTCTGCTTGTTATGTAGGAATATTACAAATAATTGGATATAAAGTTTTCCTAGACATTGAATTTTCTATTTCCAATATTCAAGATTGTACTTTCAGATAGAAAAGCTTGTTGTTGAATGTAAATTGTGCGTTGTTCATGAAACCGAATTTCTATTTTTGTATAAATATTATTTGTAGCCATCCTATAGTCCTTATTATTTATTTTACTAGCATAATACCCGTTGAAAAATCAACGGTCCCCTTCTGATCATGTCAGCTATCCACGAAGTAAGAAAACAGCTCTACTTATAAAAGTGAATTAATTAAGAAAATTGGCTCTAACAGAGACAAAACGCATTACGCTGCGAAAACGGTAACAGATAAAGGCAAACTATAAGCGAACGAATTGTAGCTCTTAAAAAGTTCGATGGCATGTACGTATTTCTTACAAATTACTCACAATCAAGATTTTTATAATAGTTATTTTTGTGGAAAACTCTTCTCCCCCTGGAATGTTGCCTTACTCCGCCCCTGGATGAAATGCCGGTAATTTTTGTATTTTCTTATCTTCAGAATTGCTTCAAGTATAATCTGTGAATGTGTCAATTTGAAGTTTGCAGCTTACGTCATTTAAGAGATATATAGCCATAATGATTTTTAAGAAACGCCCCCCGTCTGCGACCCCCTCGGGTTTTTTAGGATTAAAAATAAACTCATGCGCCACTTTGGGGCAAGGCCCTCCTGCCTGTAAAATTTCAGTTTCCTAAGTCTTCTAGTTTTAGAGATATTTTTCGGGGGACATCGGACATCGAAACTGGCTATTATTATATTAGGAGATAAAAGTACGCTGACTTTTTTACAAGGGGGCGTGGCGCGTACGTTCTACAAAAATAAAAATACACAACCGTATTTATACTTAAAATAAAATTTACAACCAGTATTTTAACAACCGTATTTTTTCACAAAATGAAATATCACGTTCAGGAAAAACCCACAAAAATATTATTTAGATTCTTTTAACCGTATAAAGAACAAAAATATTTAACCCAAAAATAAATGTTATACGGAATAATTTTATACAGCCGTATTTTTTCACAACCATCGATTTCAAATTCTTTTTTTTTTTCTAAATGTTTTGTACCAATTCAGTAATATTTGCTATTCATAGTAATGTTTTAACTTACAGTTTTTAACAGTCACTTATGTATTACACTAACTGATATCAATTATACCACTCACTAATTTGTTTATTATTATCACAATTTGGTACGACGCAACCTGCCCCTACTGTGAACATAGTCTGGGCACTGCTATTAATGAATTGTTTTATTCATTGTTACTTGTTAGTATGTCTATAGATAGCTTCCGTTTCAATCTTGTATGTATTGATCTTGAACCTAGTTGATAATGAACTACACCGTACATTGTTTGAGATTGCCATAGAATTTTCGGGAGGTTTTGGTTATGAATTGCTGTATAGTGATGATGCTTGTTTTCCAATGCAGTTGTGAATTTCTTACAAACCAGTCTGCATTTGTTATAATGCGGGGCACTTTGTTTTGTAGTTGCTGTAATTTATTCAATTTCCTTTTAGATGTTGTGCTCCATATGCTATTTACATCCATAGGTGAAAATATATCAGATAATTGTAGTATAAATTAGTATATCACATTTTATATTTAGCGGCGATTTTTTGTTTAACATAGTATACAGGGTGTTTCACTTAAGATTAATATCCTCTGAACAGGTGATAGTACACGTACAATGCAGCAAAAAAGCTTGGTATCATTAGTGCCTATCTTTCATAATAACCCAGAAAAGAATTGTTTTTGAAAAGTGAGTTGGTGGTCACTGGTTTAAGAATCACAGTTGTACCTAATGCACCGGATGTACCCAACTGCATTTTCAACGTGATAACTGTTACATTGATGCAGCTGATGCTAGGTAATGCCACAGCTTGTTTTGACTATTATTTCCAGCATTTCCTAAAAGTTGACCTTTTTAGCAAATTTCTTCGATGTGCGTAAAATCAAAAATAGCCTAAGGATGTTTTGTTCCTATTGACGAGTACTATCACACATTAAATGTATATGAATGTTCTGTGAAACACCCTGTATAACATGCTGAGTCTTGCATATGACTGCGTGAATCTTTTGTTAATATGGTAGCCCCAGAGTAATTTACGGTCTAAGTATAGTCATAGATATCTAACCGTACTGTCTTTCGGGTTCCATTGAATTAAAGATAATATTATTAATAATAATGTTTGGTTGATTTATTGGTCTACGGAGAGTAAAAGTCTTACATTCACATTTGTTGGCATTTATTTCGATGCACCATTGTTTAACCTGTTACTTAGTTCATTTACGCTTTCCTGAATATTCTATGCTGTTACATAATGTCATCATTTTGTGCTAATATCGTTGCATCATCGGAATAGATTGCAAGGGTAGCAATGGGAATAATTGGGACGTCGGACATGAATATATGAAATCTTGATGTTGATCCATCTGGCTCTTAGTGATTCTTACTTGCAAGCTTCGGTCTGTTAAGAATGATTGAAGAAACATTTGTTTCTAGCATTTTGTACTATAGTAAGCCACCCGTCCATACTCGGTCGAAAGCTTGTACGACATCTATAAATGCGATAAGAGTGTGCTTTTTGTTTTCAAAACCTCTTTCAACTGTTTCTGTGATTCTTAGTACCTGGTGATTTATAGAATGAAAACTTCTAAATGCAAATTGGATTGCGGTGTTAAGTTGTGATTATCCAGGTATTTAGTAAGGCGTTGGTGAATAACTCGCTCAAGAAGCTTCGAAATACTAAATAATAAACTTATTGATCCTATCGGTTCACCAATTCCCATTCTAAAGAACATAGGAACTAAAATATAAGTTAAATTTTTAAAGCTAATTTGTATTTTAAGGCCTATGCTGACAAAGTAATTATTATAAAGTTTTTATTCATTATTTATGAATAGATAAAATCTATATTTGAAGGCTAGATTATGTTTATTTAGTTGATTGAATAATCTGTGATAAATGTCTGAATCTTTGTCAGTTTGGTAACACATTATGCTAAAGTGGCTTTTGTTTTTATCCATAAAGCAAATCTGCCGTCGAAACTACTTATTATTACTTTCCGTTTAACAAACGATTTTAATAATACATATTAAACACGTATAGTGTTCAAAAAAATAAATATTTATTTTTTTTTTAATTTTTATTAATACATTACTTATTCTAAATTTCAGTATCACATACGAGTATAACAATTTCTAAAAAACTAAAGCAAGAAAAAACTTCTATTTGAAGTTTTGTACAAGCCCCGGAATTGAAACCTACCCAGAAGTTTAATACTTTACAGCCTTGGTAGTGTACTCATATTGTCTAGCGTGCTGGACTTTCACCCAAGCGGGCCAGTTCGAATCCTGGTACCGTCAGATCTGGTTAAGTTTTCTGCAGTTTTTCCTTAGCTGTGAGACAAACTAGGATTTGCGCTGTTCCATCTGTAAGTCGACTGCAGTCGCAAGTTGGACCTACGTAATAATAATAATCGCCCTCTCCCTCCCGCACAAGCTTCATAGGTTCTGGGGCCTGGTTTCCAGGTTATGGGTTTTAGCAATTATTATTATTATTATGTTAGACGTTTGAGAATAATTTGAACTATTCGATTTTATTCTTTGGAAAATAGTAATTTGGATAAATACAAAAAAAAAGTTTTTGTTATCATTGCAACAGCTAACTTTATAATTTTTTTAATTTGGTTAGAGTGCTTTAGGTTTTCATTCCATTCATTCCAAAGTGAGAACCAGGTTGATAGCGATGCATGCTTTTCAACACATGACAATATGTTACAATAAGATAAATAATACCTATCCATTTTGCTGACTATCAAAGAAGGAATAAAATTATGAAAGCTAAAAGGTTTATTTGAGAATGAAGATGTTTTATTAGCGTCGACATAGTCTAATTTTCAACTACTATAGTTTGGGATCATACCTAACAAGCAATTTAGCACAAACTTCTGTTCTCTAGTAATCGAACTGGCAGAAATGCATATTTCTTGCTAATGACTTTAGATGCAAAAACTGAAGAATACTTCAACGCGTAACTTAGTAATGTTTCCGAAAAGCTTACAACACAGGATGGGGATGGTTCATGGTATTTCTTACAATATTTCTTTTTGAGTGGGATTGGGTATGGCAAAAAAGTGATTTTGCAGAAGACGGCAATGCATTGCTATGGTAAAGAATAATTGGACATTCTATTAATCAGAATAAAATCATTTGCAGGAATGTAACATCTAATTTTCGTAACGACGATAAACTATAATTTTGACCATGCTGCAGCGAGTATGAACTCAAATCAAATGATATCAAAATTAATTAAAAGATAAGAAAAAGTTTATTCGTAATAATAATGCTAACAAAAGTTATTACGGGTCGATCTATCCTTTAAGCCTTATTTCTGATTTCTAACCAATCCAGAAAAAGAGTCGGAATTACATTATTTACGTTTACATCATTAACAATAATTTCTTCATCTATTTGTTAACAATTAAAATAAACAAAGTGCAAAAATAAGAAAATGTGTTAGTAATTATACTAGAGAGATGAAAAGCCTTTATCGTAACTGTACATGTCTAATGTTATTGAAGATGTTGATTAAAATTTATATTATATTTATTTAAACAAAATATTTGTTAAGCTTTCAATCAAAAAATTAAAATGATATTTTCAGAAAAAGCTACTATCCTTAACTTATATAACTACTTTAAAGTAAGATTTAAGGAAATTCGTTAGTTCTCTTTAAATAATTGTACTTAATAGTGTAAAAGTCATCAAAATGACTGTTCGGCCTAGTTGAATTAGGTGAAATTTCAATTTGATTACCTTTTTAACCGAGTTTTCTGATTTCAGCTCAGTCACAAAAACTTTCCTTGTCATGACAGAAACAACTCTATTTCGCATAAATAGTATGGTAATTATCCTTGAGTATTCCATACTGATAAGGCCTATTAATAGTTATCTAATTGGTAAACAATTTCAGCATTAAATTCAAAATTTAATATTAAACCTGTGTGGTGTGTTACTATGGGACAGTCTAACATAGTCTAACATAACATAGATGTATGTTATTAATAGGTTTTTAGTTTTACATTGTATTATTCTATATATTATGAACGATTTTTTCAGAATGAATAAATGTGCTTTTACATTTTACGTTTAGTTGCTCAAAAGATTTTAAAAAAATTCAAAATCGAAACTATACGTCAAGAATAGTATTTACAAATAGTATAATACTGACTAAAAAAACATAACTTTAAATTTTTCTTATTAACAATAATTTAACATTGTGTAGTTTTTATACGTGAAACTGACTACATAGTATTAGGTAAAATGAGCGGCATCGAGTTTCGTTTAGTGTAAACTTTCAGTAAAATTAGAGCGCCGATCGCTTGCGAGAAGTGGCAACGTTGACCAGAAAAATAACTTAAACTGAACTTGATATAATCATGAAAGACTATATAGAGGTAACGTAACAAATAGAATAGCAAAGAGTTCTCACTTGGGGTGAGCTATGGAATAATTAATAAGTATAGGACATTAGATATCCTAACACGACCTACGGGATACCCTAAACTCGATAATGACTTGAAGAAAAATAAAAATGATAGAAATCAATTACTTAAATATGAGATTGTGAGTTTTATTTAAATGTATGTTCCAGGTAAAAGGACTGGTCTCGGTTGTTAATTTGATAAATATGAAAAGTAATTATAAAGTAATAAATATAATACAGTGACTAATAAAGGGCCAAAGAGTAATATTAAGTAGTAATATAAGTAATTATTAATTAATATACATCAAGTTTTAGTTAGTTAGTCAGCTCTACTCTCTATTAGCTCGCATATTTTACCAAATACATTTTTTATCGCTAAATGAATACAGAATTAGCGCGGAATTGAAAATGAGACTATCTGTATATTTATTTATTATTAGTTATTATTTAAATAGGTTATAAGGTTATTAGCAGTTTTAACTAATAACTAATAAAATTAAAGAGATTATTTGATTTAATGATTTAAAAAGAACTGATTTAAATAAGTTCAGCAGAAAGTATTTGATAGGTAATCTCCAAATTATACAAACTGAAAACCAAAAGTTATTCCATCTTGTAAAACACTTTTAGAATATACCTAGAATCTCGAATAGATAACGAATAAGCTCTTCATCGAGAAGAACTTTGTAAGGGGTGGAAATTATGAAACTTCCAAGCTGTCGAAGCAAGGTTTACCCGAGTTCTCTGCTCACGAGTGTTACACTGGAAACATGGAAACAAGAAAAGCAAATATTAAGCAGAAGATTGATTCCTTCTAGTGGAGGTAATTTAAGCCAGAGCAAGCTTAAATGCTAAAAATGTATTTAAAGCTGGCAGATTTGGCTTTGCAACGAAAAATGAAATTTAACAAGAAAATTAATTAATTCTACCGTACAACGTTTTGCTATTCCATCACGGTAGTACTTTATCTGCATCACAAAGCAAAAACAATTAGTGACAACTTTTATCTGAAACCTACACTTAAAGGAATTATTATGTTACAAGAATCTTGCCATTACAGGTCACAGATTTTTTTTTAATTTTGGTCTGCAAGTTTTCTTAGGTATAAGCCTACTAGCAATGAAATTTATCGAGCTTTATTATAACATGTAATATGGATTGTTATCCTTATTGTATGATGCAAAAAGTATATATTGCTTCACCACATATTTATTTAGACACACAATATATGTAGTATATTGTACAATATATCAGCCTATTGTATTTGTCTGCAGAAAGAAAGTTTTTGTATATACACTAATCTATTGCAGACTTAACAGAAGCTAAAGATTAAAAGGAAGCATTCTCCCCTCATCTAATACATCATCTAAATCTGTATAAGCTTTAAGTAATGCCAGTATTAGTGGAAAACCATAACGCACCTCAGTTTTGCGTAGCCCCAGGTCTTAATTGGCATTAGTATCAGTGCGGATTACTACCCCATGGGGTCACGTTGTCCCTAAGGCTCTTCGAAATCTGTCAGAATTAATACACAGCCAATGTCCCACCTCTGTTGTTTTCAGCATTGATTCCACACCAGTGAATGACTAGGATTTGATATTTGATGCTACTAAAGCACTTGTGGGATGAGTTTGACGTACCTTGAATAACAAACATTATCTTATTGTTAGATGTGTATATTCAAAGGAAAGTGTATGCATGAAAACATCATTTTTTAGTCCAGTTACTTTGTTTATTGTAAGTAACTCATTTTACGCACCCTGTTTAATTAAAATCCACATAGTACATTTTTTGTTTAACTTTTCTTAATTCAAAGGTTTTCCATGTAATATAGCAGAGTAGATGGATTTTTATATTCAATTTATTGTGAATTTTAGCGTCGGGGCCGCTACAAAAGCTACGATTTAAAGCTTCGAGGGTTTCCACTAAAAGAATATTTAAAAAATTCAGCAAATGAAATACTCCCCATTTTTCATTTAAATTTACGGTAAAATTTTCTTAATATAAACCCAACCATATACAGTATAAATGTTGCTATCATGTAATTTCAACATATTTTTATGATATTTTAAATTTCAAAAAAGAATCCATCCACAATATTAGTTTAAATAGGCATATTTATGATATTTCAAAGCAACACGTTAGACTGGTTACATAACCTCAATTTTCAAAATAATAATTTTGAGCAATTTTTCTTTTTTAAAGTAAAATATGGTAGATTATAATTAACATGCACACTTGTAGACTATAGTCAGATAAAGGATATTTGGAAAACTGATTCCTTTCATAGAATTTAGTTAATTTTCCTTGTCCATTAACGATGTGGATGACGATTATCTAATTATTCATTTAATGAAGGCCAATTTTAATGTAAAATTTAACCTGAAACAGACAAGGTGTATGATAATGGGGAGTATACAAGTATTTACTATCTCACCTTATCAATCAATAGTTAAAAAATGTTTTGTAGTTTTCCTGCTAACGAGATTCTTTAGTTGTAAAGTTTTCTTGCATTTCAAAATTTTACAGCTCTTAGTTAAATTATTTTTGGTGGAGGTTTGTAAAGCTGATTCATTACCACATAATGTTACCATCTTAAATGTAGGAGCTGCTATTAATGATCTATTAATGATACCAGGTAAACGTAAGTTTTTAATAATAGTTAGGTTTATTATTAGTTAAAGAAATTTATTATACCAAAATAAATTAAATAATTATAAAAAAATATAATATTACTAATCAATTATTCAGAAATAATCAAGACCGGAATACGTGGAAATTAATAGAAGTAAAGAAATAGTATTAAACAAAAGATAAACATTATAAAAGATAAAACACCTATACTGAGCTAAAGACAAACATTTGTTTGAAGAAAAGAGCAAGAAAATACCGAATACTTAATACAGTTAGAAGAATTAATGAAGGAAGCAGAAAAAGCAGCAATACTGAGTGACCTAAAAACAATAGTGACCTGGGAGACCTGAAGGTAAAACACGGAAACTTATAGGAAATTAAACTTTTCAACACACAATATAAAGTAGAGGATACAGATGCTAGATAGTGGGGAGATTTTAAGAAAATTTACATGAAGCAAGAAAAGATGGGGATTCAACTAACTTTAAATAGAATAGTGAGGCATTCGGTGAATTTAATTTTAGAATACGGGAATCTCAATAAAGCAGGCTACGCTCAATACAGATGGCTACGAGTCACAGGAGCGCTTCTTAGAGCAGGAGTAAGTGTGTACTAGTGTAGTTGCTAGCAACAAGTGTACTATTCAAACATATTATAGATTGTACGAAGTTACGTCTTTTATCAGAGAATGAAATTTGGAGTAAGGTATTGTCCTCAAAAGATGTAAATGTAGCATATCAAGGTTTTATTCAAACTTTAAACACTTATATTGAAGAATCTTCTAAATTTATACAGATAAATTCTAAAACGAAAAGAATAAAACCATGGATAACTGTTGGTTTACTTAAAACTATAAGAGAAAGAGATAGACTTTTTGAATTATCCAAGAAACACCCGGAAGATATTGAATTAAGAGGTAAGTATAGGTCATATAAACAAAAAATAAAGCAATTAATATTAGCACGAAAATCTTCATACTATAATGAGAAAATCAAAAATAGTTCAATTAAAGATCAATGGAAAATTCTTAATGAACTATGCGGAAATAAGTTTAATGTAAAACAAGAAATTAAATCAATAAAGATAGATAATGTAATACATAGTAATTCTCTAAATATTTCAAATCTTATGAATATATTTTTTACAAATGTTGGCTTACATAAAGCAGAAAATTGTAAAATATCCCAAAATGAAAACAAAAATATGTTTGAAGACTTTACCTAATACATTTGTACTATTACAAATCAACAAAAACGATTTTGAAAGTATAATTACTAATTTAAATATACATAAAGCAAGTGGACTGGATGAAATATCACCAAAATTAGTGAAAAATATAGCTTACTATATCAGTCCTATTTTAACTTATATTTTTAACTTATCTTTAGAAACTTCAGTATTTCCAGATGCTTTGAAAGTATCACTAATTATTCCTGTTCATAAAGGTGGAGCTAAAGATCTACCCACAAACTATAGGCCAATAGCTCTTTTATCAATTTTTTCAAAAATCTTTGAAAAGCTTATTTATAAACAAATGTTTACTTTTTTGGAGAAATACGAGTATTTTTCAGAAAATCAATATGGTTTTTTGAAAAATAGAGGAACTGATTTGGCTCTTTTAAATTGTTCAAAATATATATCTGATCATTTAGATAATAGTGACAAAGTTACGGGATTATATATTGACATAAGAAAAGCTTTCGATTCAATATCGCACGAAAGAATAATCCAGAAATTATATACTGCTGGTATCCGAGGACCAATGTTAAATTGGTTTAAAAGTTACTTTGATAATAGATCACAGTGTACTAAAGTCAATGCAACACAAAGTAGCTTCTCTAAAATAATAGCCGGAATTCCCCAAGGTTCAACTTTGGGGCCACTATTATTCTTGATATATGTTAACGATTTGTGCAATGTCAATTTTAAAGGTAAACTATTTACATTTGCTGATGACACAGCTTTAATTTACCATTCCAATACGTGGAATAAAAATTATAACGATATTAACCTAGATTTAAATTAATTAATAAATGGTATTCTTTAAATAGCATGACAATAAATGCAAAAAAAACATATTACATTGATTTTTCTTTAAGACCTGTTAATAACTTTTATACATACCATATACAATGTCATAAAAATATATGTCAGTATCAAATCCCATGTGACTGTCCTACCATTTTAAGAAAAGACAAAGTAGAATATCTTGGCGTATTATTCGACTCTAAATTCACTTTTAAGGAACACGTTTCATATATTATTTCTAAATTACGATATGCTCTCAGTAAATTTTATTTTATTAAACGTATTATTCCACATTACCTAAGAAGATCTCTATATTTTGCATTGATACAATCAATTTTAAGTTATGGAAATATAATCTGGGGTGGGATTTATGAAAGCCATTTGCATTCTTTGGAAATACTACAAAATTCATTTCTACGATGTGTAAATCACACCAACGGTTTACATACAATGGAAACTTATAAAAGTTTAAGTATACCTACATTAAAACAGCTATACTGTATTAATGTCTGCAAATTTTTTAGGAGGCATTTAGCAACATTAAAACTTGAACAATATGTAGACCAAAAACAAAAAGAGAATTATAAAATACCGTTTTGTCATAAAACAAATACACAAAGAATGTTCACTTTTTTATCAATAAAAATAATCAACTCCCTCCCTGATAGTTTTAAATTATTACCTAAAACAAAGTTTTGTAAAAAAATAAAAGAATATTTCTTGAATCAAAACATATGTGAAAATTTGTTAATGAGACCCTGTTATATTCCAATTTTGTAATTTCTTAATATAAGTTGTTATTAATTTTTACATTCATTTATATTTTTAAATCATCTACACACTAGATTGATTATCTTTATAGATGGTCTAGTAAATATCCAACTACATACCATATGAACCTACATACCATATTAGTATATAAAATACAAATTATATATTTTTTTCTATTAATTTACATAGTTGTAAAAACCCATTAATTATTAAATAAATTATTATTATTAAAAAAAATTATATTATTATATTAGTCTTCACTACTTAACTAATAAGGTATGCAAAGTGAAAAACAGTTACACAAAGTGCTACTTTGTGCAACTGAAAGTAGTGATTTTTTTATTTGTAAGGCTGGCAGTAGTAAGTAAATTTTGCTGCCAGCCTACTCTGCCATGTCATTCTGTCAACGAAGTCCAGTGTCAGACGTAAATGCGTAATAAGCAATAACACAGCTATATTCTGATTTCAAGATCAAAATTAGATTAAAAAGCCAAAACGTATATCGCTTGTCGATATTGAGGTAAGTTTGATTGAGTTGAATGATGTACACCTCCATTTTATCAAATATTTTTTTCAGTTTTTACCTACTAATGGGAACATAACCAAGGTGTTAGGAAGAATATAAAAAGGAAAGGAATAATGCTCGACAACCAACCCGCGGAAGTATTTTGGGGGCACATTATCCAAAAGAAAAGCACTTTCCCGTGATAGGTACTAATAAGTATTCATTAACTGGCGCCGTTTTGAAAATTTGAATGTTATGATGCTCAGAAATAACAGCGAGAATAATGAAACATATTTCATTTTAAGAAGCTTTGAATTAAAACAAAGCGCGGTTAATAGCGGATTTCCTACGAAAATGCGCTGAAAAGCTTGTTGGTTTTCCGGATCAAGTTGATGGTCGTGAATCCCGTGTCCGTTCCTACTCAAATTTCATTTTCATTGTTTACATTTAGAGGTTAGGTTAGTTATTTTCTATTGTTGTATGTTAAGCAGTTTTGTTGTATTAAAATGTTTATTGTAATTGTTCAGACTGTACAAATAGACTGTATATTTAGAATATTAGAAATAAGGTAGTTTTAAGAAATAACTGTAAATAACTGTAAAATAAATTAACAATAGGCAGGTAACAAAAGGGTGACATGCGTCATCCTCATCCCTAGTGGGATTTTGTATTTTTAAAAAGCAGAACAGTTATAGCCTGCAAACAAGCAGCATATAGATTTTGTAGCCTGTATTTACCAGTGCATTTTCACAATAAAAACTAATTCAAAACAATCATTGTAATCATTACATAAACATTTTATTAACAACGCAGCGGAGTGTGTGAATATAGTAAGAAAAACAATTTCGTTAACTATTCACTACCCCACATTTTGGTCCTTCAGTAGCCGAATCTTCGAAAGAAAAAACCAGCAACAACAAAAGGAAACATCAGTGGTATCACGTAACATTTCAACAGCATACTACAGCGTCTCAACGGCCAACAAAGAGTAAGTTTAAAAAATTTCCAATTTATCCTTAACAATTGAATTTAAAACTGCTTCGATTTTCCTTTGGTAATATTAGATTTTTGTATATATTTATTATCTTTATAAGTTAGCAAGGTGATTTATTTAATAGTCGTTAAGATCAATTTAATCGTTGAATTAAAATATATATTCAAAAGAAGAGCAAAATGTCTACCACCGCCGAGTTAATCGCAAAACGTGGTAGTATTAAAGCTAAACTCACAAGAATTACAACATACGTAAAGGGTTTCAAGGCATCCGATGATATAAAACAATTAAAAACGCGGATTTCATCGATACATGCGATATCTCAAGAATTTGACGATATTCAATTTCAAATCGAACAAGTAAATCCAGAATCATTAGAATCAGACGATCGCGACGTATTTGAAACTCAATATTTTAATACTTTAACAGATATTAATAACATTTTAGACAAACATAAACCTTCTTTGTTAATCAACCAAGGGCATTCTACCCGCTCAACTGCGGTCGAGTGTTCAACGGTAAATCAAATTGATGTTCAATTGCCTGTACTTAATTTGCCAGAATTTTCAGGTTCATACTCGGAATGGTTCTCATTTTACGACACTTTTAATTCATTAATTCACAGTAACCAAAAATTAAACGAGTGTCAAAAATTTCATTATTTAAGATCATGCCTCAAGGGAAATGCTCTTGCTGCTGTAGAATCGTTATCAGTTTCTAGCGCGAATTATGAGGTTGCATTCGACATACTCGAACAAAGATATAATAATTTAAGACTAAGCGTATAAGAAAATGTATACGCTATCATCAACTTGCCAGCAATGCAAAAAGCCTCACACATAGGTTTAAAACAATTATTAAATTGCGTAATCTCCAATACAAAAGCTTTAGCGGTACAAAAAGTCGAAATCGATAAATGGGATGCATTAATTGTTCCATTAATCTCTGAAAAGTTGGATTATGCCACCAAAAAGGAATGGCAAGCCACTTTAACCAAAGTCATACCTAAATTATCCGAATTGATCGCGTTTCTAGAAAAACGATCTCAAATTTTAGAATCTTTAAATCAAATTAACGACAAATTGTTGCACAATCAATCTAATAAAAATCCAAATAAACACCCTATACAGAATTCAACCTGTAGGAATAGAACCACGGCTCATGTAACTACTTCCAACAAGTTCATTTGCGTATTTTGTAAAAACTCAGATCACTCAGTTTATAAATGTCCAGAATTTGCAAACTTAGCAGTTATTGACAGAATAAACTACATAAATAAGATAAAAGCTTGCACTAATTGTTTAAGAGCTAATCATCCATTCAGTCACTGCAAATCAAAATCAACATGCCGCGAGTGTAAAGAAAAGCATAACACTCTTTTACACATTGTCACAGATCAACCAAAGTTGGAAATTCCTACCACTTCAGTTTTACATGTTAATAATTACGCAAACCATATGGTTTTATTATCCACAGCCATTCTTAAAATCAAAGACCATCAAGGCATTTATCGCGAATGTAGAGCTTTACTCGATCCTGCATCTCAAAGCAATATTATTTCAACCACATTATGTAAAAAAATTAGTTCTGTTTTACAAGATATTAATATTGAATGTTCAGGATTAAATCAAATGACTTTAACAATAAATAAGTCAACATGTGCCACAATAACATCATGGGATGGCATGTTTTCCACTGAAATCCATTGTCTAGTAGTACCTAACATTACGCAGAAAATTCCATCACAATCATTTCCGTTGTCATCAATTAATATTCCGAGTAATATACACCTAGCGGACTACAATTTTAACAAAGCTAGCAACATTGATCTGTTAATAGGAGCGGAACTGTTTTGGAGGATAATAGGTACCGGTCAGTGTAAATCGTCAGATGGAAATATTCATTTTCAACAGACAAAATTAGGCTGGATAATTGGCGGTAATTTAGATTTAAATTATAAACCCTCTTCGATCTCATGTCATTTGAATATCGAACTTGACAAACAATTGACAAAGTTTTGGGAGATCGAAGAATGTACGCAAAAAAATAATTATTCAGCGCAGGAACAGGAGTGCGAAAACCATTTTTCCCAAACCGTAAAACGAAATGCCGACGGTCGCTTTATTGTTCGACTTCCATTTAAAAATAACGTTTCAAGTTTAGGACAATCAAGGGAAATCGCATTAAAACGCTTTTATTAACTAGAAAGTAAGTTACAGAAACAAGGTCATTTAAAACGCGAATATAACGATTTTTTAAAGGAATATTATTTAAGCTTAGGCCATATGACTGCCGTTGAGCCGCAGTCAACCTCAAAGGGTAAATTTTATTTGCCTCACCATGCTGTGGTGAAGGAATCAAGTACCACAACAAAGGTTAGGGTAGTTTTTGACGGTTCATCAAAATCATCAACAAGCATCAGCCTTAATGACACTTTAATCGCAGGTCCGACAATTCAGCAAGACCTCTTTTCAATCTTAACCAGATTCCGAACTCATCATATTGTCTTAACAGCTGACATCGCCAAGATGTATCGGCAAATTTGGGTCGATCCTCAAGATACCCCATTTCAAAGAATACTTTGGCGCACCGAACCTCACAAACAAATAATCGAGTACGAATTAAAAACTGTAACATACGGAACTACGTCAGCGCCTTATTTAGCCACAAAATGTCTCCAACAGTTAGCTTATGACGAAAAACATTTATTTCCATTAGCGCATCCTATTATAATACGCGATTTTTACGTTGATGATTTGCTGACGGGAGCAAACACAATTGAAGAGGCCATTGAAATAAAAAGCCAGCTAGTAGGAGCATTGAATCGCGGTGGTTTCAGTTTACATAAATGGTCATTTAATCATTCGGAGCTATTAACGAATTGTGTGGATTCAACAGCATCGATCATAAATTTAAACCGCGACAGCGACAGCAAAACATTAGGGCTGATTTGGGATTCTAGATTTGACGTCTTAAAATATTCAGTGAAACCATGGTCGTGTGACCAGCCTACAAAACGGACGGTACTCTCAGCAATTGCCCAAATTTTCGATCCTTTAGGATTAGTTGCTCCACTAATTGTGACAGCAAAAATATTACTTCAAGATATGTGGATATCAAAATTAAATTGGGACGATCCCTTGCCGTCAGAATTACTAAATAAATGGAACAATCTCTCGAAGCAACTACCATTTTTAAACAATGTGCGAATACCTCGAAAGATAGTCGCCGACTTTATTCACGCTGAAGTCGAAATACATGGTTTTTGTGACGCGTCTACAACCGCTTTTGGTGCTTGTATTTATTTCAGAACCATTTCCACAGAAGGAAATTACGTAATACGGTTAGTATGTGCCAAATCTCGCGTTGCACCATTAAAAACCATTTCGTTACCACGCTTAGAACTCTGTGGTGCGGTACTACTCGCGAGGCTAGTAGATAAAGTTCTAAGAATTATAAATTTGTCCATCAAATCCACATATTTATGGACTGACTCCACAATTGTGCTAGCGTGGCTAGCAGCACCCCCAAACACTTGGAAAACCTTCGTTGCAAATCGTGTGTCAGAAATTCATTCTTTAACAAATTCAAAAAACTGGCATCATGTTTGTTCTAAAGATAACGCAGCCGACATAATTTCTCGGGGATGTCTTCCAGACAACCTAATTCAGTCAGAATTGTGGTTTAGTGGCCCAAATTGGTTAAGTAAACCCAAATCTGAATGGCCTCAATCAGACCCTAAGGTAGATACAACACAAGTATCGGAACGGCGTACTACCAAGGTCGTATTAATAACAAATCTTAACAAAGAATTTCCAATATTATCTAAATTTTCGTCATATACGAAACTGCAGCGAGTCATAGCTTGGGTGATTAGATTCATCAACAATTGTCGAAATCCACATAACAAACAACTTAACAATTTCCTATTCAGTCAAGAATTATCACGAGCGACACACGCAATTATCAAACAAGTGCAGCAGTCGAATTTTGCATCTGAAATAAACGATCTAAAAAATAACAAAAATATTTCAAAGCAAAGTCGCTTGTTAAATTTAAATCCGTTTCTGGACAATGAAAATATTATTCGTGTGGGAGGCCGACTTCGGCATGCCACAATTCCGTATGAAAGAAAATTTCCAATAGTTTTACCATCCAAACATCACATCACAAAATTAATAATAATTCAGCATCATGAACAGCATCTTCATGCTGGCACACAAGCAACCTTAGCAGCGATCCGAGATAACTTTTGGCCTATCGCGGGGCGTAGTATTGTTAGGCAGGTAGTGCATAAATGCATCAAATGTTTTCGTGCTAATCCCAAAAGTCTTGATCAGTTAATGGGCGATTTACCGTTACATCGTGTGCATCCAGCTCGACCATTTTTAATCAGTGGTGTAGACTATGCCGGGCCTCTGAATATCAAAGAAGGTGGTAGACGTAGTAAGAAATCAGTAAAAATATACATAGCAATTTTTATTTGCTTTTCAACTAAGGCAATACATATCGAACTCGTCGGAGATTGTACTGCTGAATCTTTTCTAGGTGCCTTGAAACGTTTTATGGCTAGACGTGGTAAGGTATCTCATTTATATTCTGATAACTCAACTACTTTCACTGGAGCTAACAGAGAATTACAAAATTTACTCAATTCAGCAATTTTTGCAACTAAAATAATAGCACAGCTTCATGGGGAAGGTATAAATTGGAGCTTTATTCCTCCAAGGTCACCTCATCGTGGAGGTTTATGGGAAGCCGGGGTGAAGGCGGTAAAATACCATTTAAAAAGAATAGTAGGAACCGCTTTGCTAACTTATGAAGAGTTATACACTCTTTTAACACAAATTGAAGCATGTTTAAATTCACGTCCTATTACACCCATATCCAGTGATCCAAATGATATAAATCCTCTTACTCCTGGCCATTTCTTGATTGGAGACAGAATTACTTCTAACGCTGAACCAGACACTACAAACATTCAACGTAATCGACTTTCACGCTGGCAACAAGTACAACAAATGTATCAGAATTTTTGGAAGCGATGGAATCGCGAGTATCTGTATAATTTGCAACAGCCTTCAAAGTGGCAACTACGGGAAAATTCAAACATCACCCCAGGAACCGCAGTCCTTCTAAAGGAGGACAATCTACCGCCATTAGTTTGGCGTATGGGCCGAATAACTGCTGTGCATCCAGGCAAGGACGGACTCATCCGCACAGTGTCGGTAAAAACAACAAATGGTGCCATAGTAAGAGCAATAAACAAAATATGTGCTTTTCCAAGTGAAATGTAAAGTGTTCAGTGAAATTGTATTATCGTTATTGAACCCCTAAGGTGTTCAAAGTGGCCGGTATGTTCAGACTGTACAAATAGACTGTATATTTAGAATATTAGAAATAAGGTAGTTTTAAGAAATAACTGTAAATAACTGTAAAATAAATTAACAATAGGCAGGTAACAAAAGGGTGACATGCGTCATCCTCATCCCTAGTGGGATTTTGTATTTTTAAAAAGCAGAACAGTTATAGCCTGCAAACAAGCAGCATATAGATTTTGTAGCCTGTATTTACCAGTGCATTTTCACAATAAAAACTAATTCAAAACAATCATTGTAATCATTACATAAACATTTTATTAACAACGCAGCGGAGTGTGTGAATATAGTAAGAAAAACAATTTCGTTAACTATTCACTACCTCACAGTAATAGAAACAGTAAAACCTTGATTGAGTACATGATTGTCTTATCAAAATAATTATTTATAATAAAAATACATTTTTATCTTATATCAGAAGAAACAACTAAGCTGTCACCTTTTTTTAAACTTGAATTTTTTCCTGCCTACGTGATTTTTTCAAAATGACAGTGGATGTCATTGTATGCGTTATCAGTTATTACCAACATTACCACATCAAAAATACCCGCGTGTACATTTTCCCATTTCTTTAAAGTAAATTGTAAATTAAGGCGAAATAGACAAAGTAGTATGTAAAACACGTGTTACAATTCCTTTTTGTAATACTCGTATATAGCTTAACTCGCCGCTTCGCGGCTCGTTAAGCAAACTTATACTCGTATTACAAACATCGTCATTGTATCACTAGTTGTACAATATACTATTAAAACAAAACAGGCAGATTTCATACTACAAAGATTCTGCGTAGATTAGATTAGCACCAGTGATTTTCCTAGGTAAAGGCAATGAGTGTTAAAATGAAATAGTAAACATATAGACTTTATTCGAAACATACAGGCAAAGCCTAACTGCATGTTTCTACAAACTGTGTGTGAATCAGCGAATACCAATGGGATGTACAACAACAAAAGAATAGTATATTGTGTTACAAGTGCAGAAAAGCGCCAACCACACAAGTGTGAAATTGGCGTTTTTGCACGTGTTACACACTATACTTTGTCTAGGACCACAAAAAAGTAATAAACCACCAAAAGCTTAAGAAAAATATTTAACCTAGAATTTATACTCGCATTCATATTTTTTACGTGAAATCTCTGGCAATAAATTAAGAGATATAATGTGAGCAGCTTTCGTGTTAGCTTCGATTTATAAAACCATTTTTCTTTCTTAAAACAAAACAAATTTATTTAATTAATTTAACAAAAACAAAAAATAAACGAAAATTTAAACTTGGATGCCAAATTCTCTGAAATATCAATCCCAAAGTATAATTCTCTTTATCTGAGGATTAATACTTCTGGCATTAACATAATTCTTATGTTCTATAATTAATTAAAACTATTGTTAAATAATTCACGTTTAAATATTTAAATGTTTGGCAACACCAGTTTGCCAACTGTATTGTTATTTTAAATTCTCTGCTTTCATTCGGTTCGTTTCGTTCGTTCGTTTCAAAGGTCAATCACCTCTTTCAAATATTTCCATAAATACTGGCTTTAATAAATTGAATTCCAAATCCAGTTGCCTGTTTAGTTGTGGTAAGTCAATTAATTTTAGAATTATATTTCATATCCATTTACAAAATCAAATTGTAATTAATCAATTATCATTGTTTGATAAATCAATTATCAAATTAAAATGAAAATTCTATTTCTATTTAATTTGTCACTTGAAGAAAATTTAATGCACTTGTTATTGAAATTAAAACACTTGTCTGCACAGAACTTTATTAAATAGTTAAAGATGACATTTTGTTTGCTTACATGTTTTCTAATTCAAAACATAACATTAAAATTAGTTCTTCCTCTTAATAGGTGTGCACTGTTTAAAAGATGTAAATTGAAAGACAATTTGTTACAAAAATAGCCTTGGTTTATAACATAACCAAATTATTAATTATAAATTTTAACTGATCTTATAATTAATTAGTAAACTAATACCTTATGAAATTCTTTATCTAATGATATAGTACGTTCATGGTTTTATTACAAAATAAGGTCTCCATTGAAAGTCGATGGAATCTCATCTTTACATAACTATATATTAACTTAACTACCTAAAAATACCTTTTCACATCTTTCTTTACTAACAAACATTATTTCAGATATTCAAAATATAGAAAATTCAAGCCAAATACATTATTTTTGGGTACGATGCATAATCGCAAATTCTTGTATATTGCTTCACTGATATCATCTGCAAAAAGCAGCCCCTACATTCATGATAGTTTCAATTTTGTGGTAAAGAAACTACTTCACAATCCTAGATCAAAATTATTTAGTCAAGAACTATAAAATTTCCACATTTTTCATTTCGTCAACTCGCATTTTTTCCTTTTAGCTTTATCGAATTACCCCAGTAGCACAAGATATTGTCCCAATATTGGTTCTATATGGGTAACATATTGTATTCTGGCCCAATATTTGGAAGATTCAACCAAGATTAGTGTTATATCGGTTAAAGACTGGCACCCAATATATGCAGCCAATATTACTACTACAAAGGTCCAATATATACACCATATATTTAAAAAAATATATGTATCCATATATTAATCCTATATTGGGTTAAGATTGCTGGCCAATATATTTAGCCAATATTTCTCGTACAAAGGTACCATATACAATTTATTTATATAGTATTATTCTATACCGGTCTAATATTGGACATATTATATTAGCCCAGTATTCATTAATACATCTAATGGCCCATAATTCCATTGAGAGGAAATTATAATGAATTATTATTATTATATACGAATTATATTATTATTATTATGTGTAGTTATAAATTGATTCTAGACTTAAAATTAATTTTTGGGACGTTTAAACTATCTTATTGGTATTAGATTCCTTAGATAGCATCAATTCTGAAGAATTATTGCAGTTAATGTTTTTCTTTTATACTTCCAACATTGAATAAGCAGTCTTTAATCAAGATCACTTGATTATTCAAGGAATCAAAATAGCAATAAACAGTCTATCTTGAAAATGAATAATAACATCGCTACAGCTGCCTCCGTTGTTTTATAACTCACCCGGTTTTATCGAATACTGAATACTAATAATATCTTAATACATAATTATTGTATACCTGATGGTTCTAAACTCATAATGATGGCATTTTAAAAGTTCGCACCCAATAACGTACAAACAGTCGTGTGATTGCAGGGTAGCAAACGCGGGAACAAACGTCAAGGTTTTTAGTGAAATGTTCTACCATATTGCACCATATTTACGTCTATTGTGTTAGTTATTAATCTAACTAGAAATATTAAACCTGAAGTGAGCATCAAAAATAGTACAGTACGCTAATGGGTGTTTTTAAATAAGTTATTTATTGAACATATTAACTTTACCATGAGACAACCTTTCAGTGTGGATATTGGTAATCTGGCGCGCCTGCGTCGATCGTGATTTCATCGGCACTGATATTAATTTGATGCACCTGTTGTTTTACTTTTATGTGTTGTGATTTCGGCTGCTAGCTTTGTCTTGTCGAAAAATTTATATTTATCACTGTGTGTATGTGTGTTATTTGTATTAAACTGGAAGTACTGACTATAATATCTGTATACATTTTAATTATTACAACCGTCGAGTTTAGTTAGCATTTCGTTTAAACATGAATTGTGTAAACAATGTGCATGCGTCATTTTTAGAACGTACGAAAACAATTTATAGGTACATTTATGTGTAATTTGTTTTATGTACCTATTTGTTAATGTAGCATTGTTTCGCCTTTGATAGGTGTAATGCAAACGAGATTCTTAATGAAGTGAATGAAATATCATACTTAACCTACAAATAGTACTATACATATTGCCCCAATATGTTACCAATATATTTTTGATATATTTAAGGGGAATCGTATCAGTAATCAGAAATGACTAATATAGACTTAAATTTGTTACAAAAACAGGGACATCTTTGAACATACAAGTACAAATTCTGAGTTTTTATGAAAGAAAATGATATGCTATGTCGAACGCGGGTGTTTATTGTTTTTGAAATTTTGTTAAATTCTTTAAATAAATTAAAGTAAATCTGATTAAAATGATTTGACTTTGCATTAAAAGTTTATTAGTTATCTGCTTTATGTTGATAGATTTATTTAGGGTCGGTATTATAAAACTTTTTACTTCCTAGATAAAATTTACTTTGAGAGTAAATTCTTTTGTTCTGTCAATTTCATATGCAAATTGACAGAATAAATTAATTAAATAACCAATACTATGTTTCAACAGTGGACCAATATCCTGTTAATGCATTTTGCCGATATTGTAAAAGAATATTGAACCATTAAATGTTTCCAACATTGGACCAATGTTACCATGTTGGTGACATATCCTATGCACATGTTGTGCCAATACTATAAACATATATTGAACCAATATAATGTTACAATGTATGACCAATATCAAAATGCAATACTGGGGAGATATTGCTTCTGCATATTGTGCCAATCCTGTCAGTGTCTGTCATTTACAACATTTGGCCAATATGTGGAAACAATATTTTTCTAACATGTATGTGCTACTGGGGTAGTTGCTAAAGTCTATACATCACGACTTTTCGGGACTTCGCAAGTCTACAATTAAAAGATCTAATTATGTTAGTGTTATGTCTTAAAATTCTCGTTAAAAATGTTACTTACATTTGATTTTTATTCCTGGCACATACCTTTTTATTAGAAATTTTCAGGTACAGTTAATTTTGTTTGGTTTGTTTTTAAATTGTTTACTAATTTTTTTATATTCAAGAACAGTTTTTTTATTGATTTTGTGTCAGCGTATAATATGCAACTAAAATTATTTTATTAAGTTATAATATTGATAATGAAACTAAAAAGTTTTTGTTTTATATAAAAAGCTACACCTCCTCCCCTACTATGTCTATCCTTACGTATATTTTTTTTATAATTACTTTATAATTTTTAATACTAAATGCTCTTGAATTTATCTCTTCTGATAGCCACGTCTCTGATAAAGCCAACACATCGAACTTTACAATCAATTCCTTTATATCATTTTAAACAATCATCCCGGGTATTAATCACCCGTCCTCCGTCCAGTTAACGTCAGGACATCAGCTACGATTATGGAGTTATTATTTTATTTATTTAGATACCACTCAATCCTAATATATTTAATATAGTGCTAATGTTTTGTTTTACAAACAAACTAAAATAGTGTTTTTTAATAAACTTATAATATACAGCACAACTATTAGTATTAGACATATGAAAAGTAGGGAATCCCAGCTAAATATGTCACTGTTTAAAACGTTTAAATCACTGTTTAAAACACAATGATGTATCTAACCATCCTTGAAAAGTTTTTGAATTCACCGAATTCTGTCTGGGATCACTGTACAGTGTACAGTCTGTATGTTATAAAAAGAGTCTCGTGTAATTATGTTAGCACTAACAATAATGATTAGATATTAAGCGTAGCAACTCATAATATTGACATAACGGGATAAAATCTGTTGATAACTTTTATTAGTAAATTAATTAGTTTCAAAGAGGAATCGGTAATCCGTTGTTTTTGTTATCATCACTTTATCATAAACCGGTCTATGTTTTTAGTGCAAATGTACTGTATTTAGTTAAGCATCTCGCATAAAGTAAAATAATATTTAGGTTGGTAATGGTTCTTCATTTTAACTGATAGATGTAATTTTTCCTCTTTAGATATCAAATCATTTAAAACTTTTACTTAATTAAAGCGTTTATGCTAGAAACGGCAAAATGAAGCATTTGGTACATATATTAATAACAACAATTAACACCAATATACTAATGTTAAAGTAATTATTAAGTAAGCTGTTTTCATATGTTCTTGTTATGCTTATCAATTTAAAAATAAGTGTGAAATTGAAACATTTAAGAATATTCTATTTATATTTCCGTATACAGTACAATATGTCATCAGCTATTCTAATTTAAAACATTTTAATAATGCGTGAATAATTACAAAAGCGACAATAAAAGCGTGAGAAACAGTAGATATCATTTCCGCTACAAGTAATAAGATTTTAATAAATTACTAGGTACTTATTATTTATCATTAATTTACAAAGTATCATTAACAATTACTGATTACATTGTATTGATTGTAACAATATTAGCTTCTATTTATTCTTGTATATTGAAGCTTATTTTAATTCACATCTACAAGAACTTGATCTGATCCAAAAAACAGCATTTGCCAAGCTACAGAATACTAAATCAATGGCACTGCGCAACAAAAACTTGTTTTTTGTAATATGAAACAAAGTATACTTTTTGGTATTGGTATATCATATCAAATTTCCGAAATATTGCACCTAGAAAGTCCAAAGTCTGCCCTCTTTTGGATTTTTGATTCATTATCTTATTCTATACCAAATATGATAAAGACTATAGAGCTCAAAATTAAGTGTATTATTTGTAGAATAATAAACAGATAATGCATTTTGTTCAAACCTAGCGTTTATGTAAATACGGCGCATCAAACTTGACGACCCCACGCTGAACAGCACTCACTCTATTCTCTAAACTTCAATTATGAACTTCAAAAATATTCAAGTGGCTTAGCTTTCTCGTCATGTATAATGGCGTCTATGTATGTATAGTAGCTAGTGTAGCAGACATTTTTCTGTCTATTCTTTTAAGTATTTTAAGGAGGATACAGCGAAATGTAAAAATGTAGAGAATGACGTGAAATTTAAACCTCGAGTTCTTTGACACTTATTCTATTCGGTAACTTTTTTTTATAATCTTCTTGTGTACCATTACCGAGAAAAATGGAAAATAAAATCCAGAATTTAACATGGGCTCTTATGGAGACCATCTAACCTTGAGCAGTTTTAACGAAAAATTATGATGAAGAAATGTAGGGAATCTGATAAAAAACTAAAATGACATACTCTATTATTCGAAGAACAATGCTGCCCAATATTTTTAAATCTTGTGTCTAGTTAATGCACAATAATAATTTAAAGTAAACAAAACAAGAATTTTTCACGACATATGTGGAAAGACAGCAGAGATGTGACAACACCTCATAGCGCGCGAATTCAAATAACAGAACAGAAAGATGACATATAATGACTGTTATAATAATCTATATTTTATTGTATTAACTAATAATCATATATATTATTAATCAAATTATGTTGAACAATCCAGTCTTCTGCGTTAATAATATCAGAATGCAAATGTTAATTCGACGGAAATATTGCAAAATGTAAAATTACCTTTTGCAATGTGATGAATACAATTTATCATCACAATCATAATATCCACGAAATCAGTAATACAAACACACTAATTTTAAAAATATATGTATTAAACCTCAACAACTTTTTATATATTTCTTGTATCTGCTTAGCAGATTGTAATCTTTAGACTATACAAAAGTTAAAAAATAGAATATTCCCATTTGTAATTGCATACAAAATTACAAAACATTCAACATGTTTATATTTTGGGATTGACATTTGGAGGTTAGGACGTCAACTCAATCGAAAGCTGAAACCTAACACTGCTACCAACAAAATCGATTGATTTCTTTGAGGTGTTGCCACGATTCTTAACCCATTTACATTTATATTTACACTTTCAACAATTAAACAAATGCACTCCAATCGACTTAAATTATTTTAATATATACAAATAATTAATAAATGCATTATAGGCATTCATAATAAAATGATTTTGTTCAGTTTTAAGAATGTTAATTTATTTTTTTATCGATTGGTATTTCTTGTTAGAGCCTATGTAAAAGCATAGGAGATATCCCCTTGCCCTTCACCCCGCAAAGATCCGCTGTAACATACTTAAGAATACCTTGTACATTGATAAAAATATTATTGGATTATTTTTTTGGAAGACACCTGAAAAAATTGAATCTTCAATGTTTATTTGCAACGCCATCTAAGTGTAATAGCACTATTGAGTATTGACTGCAAGATTATCGATCTTTTTTTTGTGATGACTTAATTCTTAGTGTATTTTTCTCTTCAGTTAGTTAAATTTAACATTTTATTGATAATAATTACCGATTTTTTTGAAATCACTTTGGTTGTCCGTTTTTATTAAATTAATAATATATTTATGACGACATCGAGCTTTGGCATTTCAACTTCAAAAATATCGATTTTTATAACGATCGATTGGGCATAAATGTTTTCTGGCGTTCTAATTCGTTAACAAGCAATAAGATTAGAGACGCTTCTTGTAGCGGAAAACGCGACCCGTTGGTATTCAACACCACGGTCAGGCTTGTAAAATTCCCTTGACAATGTAACAAGATTGCGTCGTCCATCTTGAAAATACAACCCCTTTAGAATTTAAAAAGAAAAAGTCGATACGGACTTTAGTTTAAGAAAATCGATCCACACTTTAGTTCAAGAAAGTCGATATAGATTTTAGTTCGAGAATATTGAACCTGCTTTGCTGTTTGACATCATTATAGACAGCTTTACCTTTGTTTGTTTGTTTGATGTTAATGGCGAATATGGTTTGCAGTCCTTAGTATTTTGAATCCCCACAAGTGATTAACTAGAAGCCTACTTCAAAAGGTTCCAAAACAACCTGGTGATCATCTATAACGAGTCGCCTGAAGTAACGTATAAACGTACAAAAACCAAATTAAGTTTATAAAAATAATCAGGTGTGTTTTTTATATCCTAATTTTTTTGTGAAAGCAGTAAACAGTTCATTTTATCAAAATTTAAGAGTGGATTGATATAACTATGTGATTTTAAAGCTGCAATTTAAAGAAAACTTTGGTATGAGAATAAGCAAATTTTTATAAGATTCTGAATTTAATTTTTCAAGTAATATTAATAAACTTCAAACCTAATAACGATCATAGTACGAATTTTCAAAGTATATTTTTAATTTAGTTTTATTATTATAATCCACGGAAAGATAATTTAATAATATAATAACTGAAGGCCTTCCAGTTCTTTTTTACTATCTAATGATTTTTTTTTATGCGCAATAAATAAATGCATGGTATTATCTGTGTTATTTCTTGTTTACTTTTTTACTATGTGCTATTTTTGTGTAATAATAGAGTACCGGAATTCGGTCCTTGCATAATTGAGGCTAATTCATTTTAAGATCTAGAGCTCTGTAGTGTGAAGCATTAACGTTGCTCTTTTATTAATTTAAGTCAATTGTGCTGGCGCCCCTATATCCATAATTCTATGAATTTGATAAGGCTCCAATCCACCTAAAAGAGGGAAAGCGTTCTCATGTTATGGTATTTAAGCTAAGCCGAGGCATGAATAAGTTGTATTAACGTAAGTACTTCTAAGTACTGTAAACTGTCTACACTGTCTGTGGTAAAATTCCAAAGTATTAAATTTTGGTTGCAAGGTACAAGAGTAGTCGAATCAGGAAATCGTTTTCGTAATTTATTTTATGCTTCTGTACTTATTTTGCATTCTTCCTTAAACTGTATGATGCCTTTCGATATTGTAAGAAATATTGTAACCCTGTGGAGGTGATTCAAACGGAAATTAAATAATACGTGCGTTTGGTTAACCCAGTTAAACCGTTACTTCTAGGCTGAAATATAGGCCTTTACTAATGAATACATAATTGTTTACCTTTTATATTTATGTAAGGGACGTTATTGAAAATAAGCAGGAAGGGCATCTTATATTGACCTACTACTACTATTTTTATTATACGTTTCCTAATATATACTGCACAATAAATTAAAAGGAGTAAATGTCACAGATCAAGAGATCAAATTGTTACACCCTTTTACACTTTATTGCGACATTAAGTTTTCATTTAGACAAAGCTCCCTCGTATACACTAGGTTTAATGTACACGAATGTCTGAAATACGTTTCTTAAAATTGTGACCCTGTTTTACGCTAGCTTTAAGAATAAACTAAGTCTTCACGTAATAAATTTAGTTACAAAAGTGTGTTGAAATAATAGTATATTTTGAGTTAAAAGTAATTGTTTTTTCTCGTAACAAATTTTACTTGAAACTAGACATTTTCCAAATAAAAAACAATAAGCACCACTCTAAAGTTTACTTATTTTATTGTTTTTTACCATTTATCAGTGTACGTTAATGCTTAGAATAAATAGGTATTAAATATTGCTTTTCCAGAAAGCATTAAAATACATATTGATATGCTATTTACGAGTGTCAGGGTCGCCACTGTAAATAATAATCACAGCTAAATTGATAGATGATGAATGATATTGATAAATTTTAAATTTGACTTATAATTGTTTAGAATCAATACTACATAAAACACACTCTGACAAAAGTACAGTAAAAACATATACAAAACATAAACCACTTACCTTTACCATAAAAGAAAAATGCTCTAGCTATTAGTAAAATTTGGAAAGTAAGTTCCTTACATAAATGAGACTGCTCAGACGGGTCGCTGCAATAGGGCACTAACTAACTTAAATCTATAAAAGATTGTTAACTGACGACACATAAACAATAAAATAAATAAATAAACTTAATAAAAACAATAAATAAACTTAAGGTTACTTTTAAAAATATTCAAGTGAAAGAATTTATTAGAAACCAAACTAAATTAAAATTGAAAAACAAAACACTTAAAATTAAATAAACAAAAAAGAAAATTGGATACCATATAAATAATGAAAGAAAAATTAATTATAAGACAGTATAATTTCCTTTGTCTTGTTAATTAATATTTCTATCACTACTAGAACTACTTTAAAAACTAAATAATTACCTTACATTAAATTCAAAATATTGGCACCTTACAACATTACCGAATTGAATTAGTAATAATCTGTAAAATTTCCTGTATCCATATGATATATAATAATAAAAATGGTCGGGATGCCACAAAATTCCACCTCTCTTCACTAAAAAGATTTTGTGTTTATTAAATAAAGTTGAAATTATTAATTCCATCTGTATTTCAGACATAAAGCAAATCCATTTAAATTATTCATAAATAATTTTCCAAATTACATCCCAACTCCAATTACAAAAATCGATCTTTATCATAAAAAAAATTTTTTTCACAAAAGAAAATTCAATCACTAATTAACTTCACGGCACTGTTTATTTATTTAAATTAAAATGGTTTATTATTAATTGCACTAACATAACCTTCAATTTTTGACAGGAGGTTGACTTTGACGTATCATAATACAACATAACCTCAAAATCTTGTAACTTTTGCTCTCCATGTAAACTCGTGTTCTGTACAACTGAATTTTTCCGAGAGAGTGTCACCAGATTTCGATCTCAATTTATACCTTTTTGAAAAACAATTGGATAACTTGGTAATTTTTCTGGTTCCAACTAAAAATTATTAGTGTGAAACAATTGAATAGTTTTGTTACTAAAATTACATAACCATATTGTTATTAAAAATTAAATTAATTGTTTAAACAAATATTACACATGGATAGAGGAAAATTTACTCTCTTTAATGATATAAAACACTTATACTAAAATGTAAATACAAGCTTAGGATTGAATGGCAACCAACTTAATATTCCCCTACACAGAAACATTATTATTATTTGAAATAAATGTTTAAAAACATTTTGTTGCTTCCTTTTATTGTTATAAACTTTATCCTTAAATCCTATAGAACAATTATTACAGAAATCTTTGGTACCCAACTCTTAATTAATATCTAATTTTCATACTTTCAGAATACAATGATTAAACGCATCAATCTAAGTATTGTAAAGAAGTATAAAATAAAAGAAAAAACTCATAACAAAATTAAATCAATTCATTATTCTAAAAATTTATGATTCCAAAAATATGTTACAACAATTATTACAAAACTCATTTCTAAATTATTTGACCCAGTAATAAAGATAAACAAATTGATTTCAAGTATGACATGAAGCTACTCTGCAATTTGTAAAGTGTGTCATAATACTAGTACAGCATTATTGCTCACAAAAGTAAGCAATGCTGACTCTAGCATTATGACACTGCCCTGATTAATAGGGACAAGTGGGCCATCCTTGATTTGCAAGAATAAATTAGAGTAGGGATGAAGAGTCAAGATGGAAAGTGACAATCGAAAAGGATAGTCAGTTACATAGTTAGATGGTGGAATGAAAGCAGTAAAGTCCTTCTCAATTGTCATACCCAGTGTGAGGGAAATGGCCCTAAAAGTTATAATTAGTTGGTAAGTAAAAATTGTGTTAATTATATTTAGAATTACTCTTAGTTATAAGTGAGTGTATTTATTTTTATTCATAACATGGTGGAGACAAGTAAGAACGAAGCGAGCCTAGCTTCGTAACAATAAAATTTTCATTCGTAACAGTATTATAAGATTGATTATTATTATTTCCACAATAAAATAGCAGGTAAAGTATTTTATTCACAATCGATACATAATGTGTTCATTACTGACGTTTAAAAAGTTAGAAAGTAGTTTATTATACATCAGAGTCAATAATAAGTTCTCTTGGTTAGTAATGAGTTCTCTTGGTTAGTAATATCCAATTACTTACCTTTTGCTCGTTCTAAATATTCTCAACAGATGGCAGAAGTTTTCGTATCTATCTTTTAGCAGGTAACAAACAGTCAGTCACTGTTTTAGCAACTTCTCGCTATTCCGGTGGTGTGCAACTTACATCAGTTTCACTATCAGGCATTTTAAATCGTGTAAATTGCAATTAGGAGCAATGTAATTAAATTTGGTTTAGTAGTGACACGAATTTACTTTGACAATTGTTGCAGCAATTGTCATTTTATCGCCACCTGAATAAAAACGCTGGTGTTGTGTCCTCATATATCAAGTATAAGGTATCAATGTAAGAACATAATTATGTACGATTGTGAATAAAATAGTATACATACCTCGGCGGGAAGACATTACGCGTCGAGCAATTGCTGCCCTTGGCGCTTCGCGCCTCGGGCAGCAGCATTGCTCTCCGCGTAATGTTCTACTTCCCGCCTCGGTAAGTAATCTACTATTAAGTATCGATAGTAAACCGTCAACTGACCAAGAAAGATTACTACAGTTAAAATAAAAATCACTTTAAAATGTATCCTTTTTCTAATTAGCGTCACACATGAAAACCAATCCTTAAGCGAAGTTTTACAAAAGCTGTATACTGATGTAAGTTTCATTTATATCGTCTTCCCGCTATAAATAGCATCTTTACCGTGGAGTTGAGGGTGCCCTCAATGATACCAGTGCTCAAAAGTTCCTATTTACCACAGACTCCCTTAGTGCTGTCTTTTCTTTAAATGACCGCAATTCAAACAACCTTCTTGTATCTAGAATCTTAGAAAATATAAGAAAAGCATATATAGTTCTAAATAAAGCATGATTTTCTGCTGGATTCTGTCCCATGTTGGTGTCTGTTGGTGTCTGTGGCAACGAATCAGCCGCAAAATAAATATTTTGGAGTAGAACTGTCTCAGCCATTCTTTAGTGTGAGGGCCGGTATTTTTAAGATACTAGGGGAATATCAAGTTTTCCCCTGCGGCTTTTCTTGTTTTTATTTTTGCAATAGCTTGCTGTATTTCATTTGCTGAGAAAGATCTTGAGAATTCGTTATTGGGAGGTGTTCTCAGGACCTGTTGTTTTAGTTAGTAGGCAACAGTCCTTATATGTATGTTCTTATCTGGGGGTGTCTTCGATAGCGTGACTATTCGACTGGCTATTTTGTTAAGATCTACTTGGGGCTTTTCTTTATGAATATGGGAACTGCCTCCTAGCTTACAGAGCAATCTCCATGCCTTTCTACTGAAGTGCGTAAAATCTGCTTCGCTCATTAAGCATTTCCACTTTTCTGCCCGTGCGGTATCTAGGCTTTTCAGCTGATCGTCAGAAGTTTGCGGGTCTTTTGTCCTTTGGTACGCGTCATAGAACCTGGAGCTTTCTTTGAACACCCTAGGATATATTGTTTTTGAAATGCTCGGGAGACATATTTCTTCGCGACTGCTAGTACCGTTTTAGTGAAAAGATCATAGTTATGGTATGTTGCCGGTACTTTAATTTCTTGGTCCAGTTCCTGTGCATATCCTCCGAGTTTGCTTTCTCTCTGTCTGAGAGAACTAGTCTGCTGATTGGTAATGGTTTGTGGTCATGGTCTCGGATGGAAAAGCATAGATCTGGATTATAATCTTTTCGCCATCTAGCAGAATAAAAGGAGCCTTTGCCCTTAGCATCGAATACAAGCTCAAAATTATTTCTATCTGACCAGTCCATTAATGTTGTCCCGTTTTTGTCAGATGTTGTATATTTCCAGGCGGTATGATGGCTATTGAAATCGTGAGGGCATTTATTTAGCACATTGGCAGGCACTTCAACCTTTCGTGGCTTATACACATTGGTTATGTGTAGGTTGTCAATTTGTGCTGTAATTACATCCACTCCTTCGATAGATTCGCTGCAGATAACTGCGATATTCTGGAGGTCGTTTTTGACGTAAGTAGCTAAGCCGTGGGTTTAGCGATTGACTGAGGCTAGCATTTTATATCCATAGCATTTTGACATAAAATACAAAGAACACGTACGCTCTTATAGAAATAAACACCCAGAAAAATCTAATTCTGCCAAACACCTTTTGGAACAGGACCATCTAATGACACTTCAAAATAACATCCAATTCTTAAATTTTTCAACAAATTAGACATTTTAGAAGCTTTTGAAATATACAAACATAAACACACAGTACCTTTAATGAATGAACAAACTGAGCTTAGTAATTCTCGTTTGTTAGAAGTGTTAGATATATAGTTTTTGTATGTATTGTATCTCATGAAGAACTCTTAAATACACTTGAATACATCGGATTCAGAGATACAGCTTATAGTTTAATGAAAGTTACTTAACAAAAGGCAAACATGTGTAAAAATTTGTAATAAGTTAGCAATTCCACTACTGTTAAGTATGGTGTACCTCAAGGCACGGTTCTAGGGCCTATCCTCTTTCTATTATATGTAAACACTATATTAAATCAAAATTTCAACTGTAAACTAGTTTTGCAGACGATACAGTACTATATTATGAGGATTCTTCATAGGAGACATTGAAAGAAGTAGTTGAAGCTGATCTCAAAAAGGTTATTGATGCCTTTAATCATAAATTTCTAACAGTAAATTATAGTAAAACAAAGTGTATGGTATTTAGTTGTTATAAAAACAGCTTGCCTGATTATGATCAATTAGTAGTTAATCTTAATGGCACCACTATTAATATTAATAGAACTTCTTATATAGAATACCTTGAAATTACTCTAGATTCGCATTTGTGATGGGACCTCCTTATCGAATGTGTTATAGGCAATTTAAGACCTCTACTTTATATATTTCGATGCCTTAGAGATATATATTAGATATTAATGAAATGAAGGCCCTTTATTACGCTCTGATTGAGTCGCGAATTGCTTATGGTGTTTCAGCATGGGGAGTGCATCCAGTTGCTTTTTATGTAAAATTGAAGTTATTCAAAAACGTTTTTTTAAACTCATGCACCATAGAGAAGAAACGTATCCATCAGATAAATTTGTATAATGAATCTAAATTGTTAGATATACTACAAGTGTTTTTCTTTAGAACAGTATGTTATCAATATAAAAATAAAAATACCATGTTGTTTGTTGATCATAGTTATTCTACGAGATCTAAAACTAATAAATTGTTGAAGGTTAATAACTTTGTTACTAAAACCATTGCTAAAGAAATTTATCTCTTACAGAGCTCCTAAATTTTTTCAATCTTCCGTCACAAAATGTAAAAGTAATCACAAATGTAAATTTGTTTAAAACAAAAACTAAAAAGTATTTGCTCGAACAAAACCATCAAGTCATAAAAAATATATGTATATCTTGAGACTTATAAATTTTCTCCTTCTCGCCTAATCTAATTAGATATTATTTATTTTGTTGTGTAACTTAAGATAATTTAATTCATGTATTTATTTGTATTCTTCTAAACTTCATTTCTTTAATTAGGCATTGATATTAGTTTCCCCACAGACAAGCTTTAGCTTTTGTCGGTTTAGTTTGTTGTAAATAAAAAATTGTTTTAAAATGTAAATTAAAAACTTGTACTTTTCTTTTTCTTTTGTTACAATAAACTTCGTTGTTTGTTACAATTACCTATTTTCTGTATTTATCCTTAGCAACGAGTTTGTTTATCAATCTTATCTGCCTTTAATAATGGCATCTAATGTTGAAACAATTCTCAGGTTAAGAATTTAATAAAACTTTTAACTAATCTTTTGATTTTTATTATAATTTAAGGCTGATAACACCAACAATTCTACCTTGAAATTTTATCCCATGTGATCGCAACACCAGTAACAATAGAACAACTGTGTAAAATGCAATGGCCGAAGACTATATAATTCTTTAGCAGAAGCTACACAAGACAACTAGAGACACATTACTTCTATAATAAACTATTTACAAGCAACAGAACTGAACTACCAGGACAGAAGTAATCTTGCATCAAATATAGTGATGCCCACGATAAGTCTCGTTTGCGAGAGTCTCGCAAATATCGTCTCATTTGCGAGACGATATACGAGACCAGAGTGTATGTTTTGCTTGCGAGACGAGACGAGATCTTGCGCGATAAATCTTGCAACCTCGCAAAAGTCTCGCGTTATGGAAATTATTTCTTTAACAAGCTAAAAATCATGTTATGTTTTATTAGAAATCCGAGTACTTATACAAAACAATACTTTACAGTTTAGCCATAAATTTTATAATTTACTTTGTTGCGGTCTACAATGCAGTTCTATTATATAAAATCAATCAATCAAAGACAAAATAATAAAGTATAAAATATCAGAATTCACAATAATCACGTATATTATTTCGTTATAGAGAAAACATTTTTTTATATGCGTTTATGGATTTTGTTTTGTTAACCGTTTCTGTATCGTGTAATAAAATAAAGGGTTAATGAATGTTTACATGTATAAACAGCCAAAAACTGGCACCGGATTGTTTTTTCTGAGGTCTATTTAAAGAAATGTTTGATACTAAAAGAAGAGTTATGAAATGTTAAGAAAGGATAAGATAAAAAGTCGTTAAATGATGATTTAAAGTTTTCTTGGCTCTGTGATTTTAGTGTAATATAAAGTTTTGTCATGGACATCTGATTTTTAAGACGCATACTTAAATACTGGTAGTTTTAAGTTTTTTTAAATCTAATAACTTTAAAATTAGTTTGGCTCTGATTTGGAAATATTAAGGTTAGTAGTTTCTTAGATTTAAAACAGATTACAAATTTTGAGTTTAATGTAGGTAATAGGTGATTATTAAAATTTCGCTTGTTTAAAATGAGTCATTGTCCGGACAATATTTTTGTTCTGAAAAAGTTCATTGAGGGAATGATTGAATCAAACAAAGAACTATAGTTATGTTTCATAGATATAAAAGCGGCTTTTAATTCTATAAATAGGAAAAAATATGGGAAAGTCTAAGAAAGTTACAAATATCAGAAACACTAATAAGGAAAATTAAGAGTGTATATAAGAGTGTCACAGCACGCATAGGAATCTACGGGGCCATTTATAATGATTTTGAACTTCATAGAGGGATAAAACAGGGGGACAGCCTCAGCCCTTTACTCTTCAACATAATAAAGACCGATCCACATAGATAATCTGGTATATGCCAATGACATAATTCTATTGGCAGAAACACCAGGATTTAATAGGACTTAATAAATAGGATAAAACTTAATAGGAAAATAGAAATATGGAACAAAGAGACTGAGGAGAACAGTATGAAGATAAATCTCGGGAAAACAAAAATCTTGGCGATCAACAATAATCAAAGGGAGGAAGAGGGAAAAACTATCACATGTGAAGGATAACCTCTAGAAGAGGTAACGGCTTTTGACTACTTAGGTACCAGAATTACAATTGATGGAAAGATAGATGGGGAAATTGCCAATAGAACAAAAAAAGGAAACAAGATATATTACGCGCTGATGAAAACAATATTTGGAAAAAAGAAATCAGTGGGAAAAGAAAAATTCACGTCTACAAAGCAGTTGCAGTTGCGACCTTAATATATTCCAGTGAAGCGTGGACAAGAACTAAAAAGAATAACAGCGCAATCACGGCAATGGAAATGAAAATCCTTAGAGGAATAGTAGGAGTGATAAAATTAGATAGGTTTAAAAATACAGAAATAAGGAAAAAACTTACAAATTGAAGCATCAAAGAGCTTAATAGACAAGAAACAATTGAACTGGTTTGGCCATGTCTGGAGAATGAAAGAGGAGAGACTTCCTAGAAGAGTAATGGAAGTAAGGAATATATATTAAAAAAGAAAAGAGGGAGGCCAAGAAAGCCACGGATCCAGCAGATAGTGGAAATAGGAAAAAACAAGGGAAAGACTTTGTCGGAAATGAAGCAGATGACCCAGGACAGTAAAGCATGGAGGAAGTGGACAAACAGTTAACAGCTATTTATCAGGCGCTCCGAAAGGGGCATTAAGGATCTCGTAGAAGAAGAAGAAGAAAATGAGTCATAATTTTTCAAAATGAAAACGCAAAAACATTAAAGAACAAGAAAAAATTTCAACATCTAGTGGTGATTATTCTAGTGGAAGTGATGAATTATTTATTCCTGAATATGAAAGTGAGAGTGAAGTTTCAACTAGGAGTTCTGGAACAACTATCAAGACTTTATCAAAGAGAAAGAGTAAATTTGAAGACTGTTTTTCAATAACAAACTGCGAAGAAGGTAGTATAAAACCTTTAAAAGATTTAACTTTTATAAATAAGCACAATAATTTAGACTTTATTTAATTATTAATTAGGTATTACATTCCTTTTGATTTTTTGTTTAAATTCTGATAGCTTCCAAAGCAGAAGTGCGAGACTTGTGAGACTCGCGAGATTTCTCGCGCGAGATTCCCGACGAAACGTGATTTTTTGGTGCGAGACGAGATTTGAGACGAGATTCATTTTATTTTGTGCGAGACGAGACGAGAGTTAACAAAACACTCGTCTCACTAGTCTCGTGGGCATCACTAATCAAATATAATGTGAATGGACTTTAATCTGAATAGCTATTGTAAATTCCAATACAATTGTTATTTGAAGGAAAAACAAGGCAAGTATTATGATCACCTGAAATATTAAAACCACAAAGATTTTTCCAAAGAAAATATGAATTGCTATCATAATAAATCAGTTGCTAAACAATTTTATATCGGAGAATTAGTGATCATTGACCAAGTGAACTGCTTGAATTGAATTGAAGATATATTGCGATAAATCCAACAAAATCAAAAATTAAAGATTACACAGTAATTTTCGTTTACCCTTTTAAGCTGACTCAGGTTTACATTAATAGAGCATGAGATAAAATATTTAATTCAACCTTAATAACTCCTGTACCTGGAACGTGACTTACTACCAAAGCATTTCTGCAGCTAGACGACAGGAACATAAATTCTGTATGATGATAAGAACAATGGATACTTGTATGAACATCAAATAAAAACATGAATAAATTCAAACACAGATTTTTATTTTTATTGTGGTTAAAACGAAAATCAAAATTCAAAATAAACACACAACACAAGTGTTTAACCAAAAGAAATTCAAAATTGGGAAAATCTTCCTAGAGTTTGCTCAAGTGTTTTAGGTTTTAGTTACAATCTGACAATGGGGGTTGAAACTGGTATCCACTTCAACAAACTAACATAAAATAAATTTATCAGTCAATAAAATAATTATTTACAAATACTAAATGAATTTATTAAACTAAATTGAATTATCTTTGATAATAAACAAATTCAAAATTGTTGTATCTTTGTTATTTAAAAATAATCAAAATCAAATTCTAGATTTAAATAAAAATTGTCTTTATAACTTTATAGTTCTTTATGTGAACAAAATCTTTCACTTTCAAATACCTTTCCGGATCTAAATACCGGATCCCTTTAAAATCTTTTATTAAATTATTCCAATTGCATTGTTGGTAATACAGACTGCTTCCAATAGACAGCTGATCGATTGACCAAATAAATCGATTCTTCAAACCAATAAATAAATCTTCTTTATTTTGTTTATAATAATATTTACAATCCCAAATAATTATTTATATGTGAAAATATTTCTTCTTTATTTTATAAACAGGTAACTATTCCATAAATACTTTGTTTACATTCGACGTATGTTTATCAAAACATATGGTTATAACTTAACCTTACTTTATTTTTTTATAAAATCTTATACGAGTCGACGTGAACTATTCAAATACGTTTGTCGACTGAGTTTGTTATTTTTCCGAAGGTCTTTAATATATTTTCACAAAGCAATTGACGACTATGACAAAATTCCACAAACAAAATCTTCTCGCTACATTCGTGACGTCACAGGATAAAAACATCTGTTCATAATTAGCACTAATCTTAAATCTAAAAAGCACAGAAATGTAGCTGGCAAAATAACAATTAAAACAACATAAGACACTTATAGCCTAAAATCAACATTAAGTGAGAAAATCAATAGAAACGATTAACGATGAAAACTTTATTAAAACTCAGATTACAATGGAAACTCATTATCTCCAGCTACACCTTTACAAGAAATGAACACATAGCTACACTAGGTAACTCATACATATAAAATTTACATAGGAAAATATTTACAATAAAAGAAAAACTGAAATGAAAAATCTGTTTACACGTTCTAGGAGTTCAACGATGCTATACAAGATCCTACACAAGTAACAGCATAAATGAAATCAAATTATACTTAAACTTGTCTAGCATACAGTCCTCCAAGTGGTTGTATTCAAACAACGGTGAAAAATGTTCTATTAAAATCAAAATTTGAAAAACCTCCAGCATATCCAAAAAAAGCTGATTTTCTTTAATGATTAATACAAATCCTTTAATTACAGCAATTAGTAAGTTAAATGTATTGTTATAAACATCATAATAATGACCTGTTTTACATATTTCCAGTGAAATATAATCCCGAAACTGGTTCAGCTTACTAGGATAATGAAAATACTATCTGCGGTCCCATCATCGGCACATCAAATTTAAGAAAAGATAAAAATCTTCTAAATAAATGGACAAGCTATCCTAAACATGTAACATGGGTTACATACATCATGTTTTAGTACAAAACAATCAAATTAAATGATATTCCTTTTTATAAAATATCCTTTTTAATAAAATTAGGTTAAATATTATCAACATCTATCATGGTTCTTTTTTACTATTTTTACTTGATAATACTATCTATAATCAAGCATGTAGTCTTTAGCATGAATAAAACTACTCTCCTAGCATGTACATCCTTTCATTTGTTGCATGAATAATTATATAAATGATATCTGGCTAAACCCGATACCTATCGTAGCCTATTGATTATTTTTAATATGTCGTAAACTCATGAAGTTTTCAAATAGATGATCCATATCATCGCAATACATATGTATTCGGTTTAATATTTAATTAACTAACTGGACATTTTCACAAGCAAATGTCCAGATAAAAAGTAACCAGTAAAAAAGAAGTGCTAGAATACTTACATTAGATCTAAATCAATACGAAACGACTTTTGATGTTCAAGTATTATAATTCATTCATTAAAATTGATTGAACTCATTACAATGCCTGAAAGTTTCTTAGTATTTTATGTAAAAGTAGTACAGAAAGAACTTTTATTTCCGTTCTTGTAGAGATGTTAATTTAAATTACATTTTTCTTTTAAAGTATAATGCAAGAGTACTAATGAAATGCATATTCATAAATGCAAGTGTTAATAAAATTATCATTGTAGATTCTTGAAATAAAAGCAAAAATCTTTTTAAAACAGAATTAAAATAAATGACATGACATTAAAACCATTAAAATTATTGTAGTTAAAAATAATTTAGTTAATATAGACATTAGAAGTTTAATCAATTACAATATTTTCCTATGTACATGCTTTTTCACTTTTTGGGACCTTCAAATCCTATTATATTACATGTTTTCGTTCCCTTAATAACTAAAGTACACAACTTTTCATCCCACCTACCTTCTCGTCCACCTCCCTTTTGATGTTCTCTAATTTGATCAGTTTTTATGCATAATTTAGTAGCATCCAGGTCACTGAAACGCGAGCAATAACAACACCACGATGGCTGTTGTTACCGTATTAGATTCGATAATGGAACCCAAAAGAAGGGATATTATTACTGTTTTGAGCTTACAAGGGCTTATGTTGGTGCTTTTTGGATTATTTGCGAGATATGATGAAAAATTAACAGAAGATACGGTTTATCCTAGTAAGTAATTATAATTAGAAATTTATTCTTTTTTCTTTGTAATAAGGACATAAGATTTTGATTATGTGTCAAACTAATTATAAGTAGCGTAAAATATTGAAAGGAAGTACAAAAAGGGGCAAATATCCGTTATTTATTGTTAGCATAATTCAATAAGATTCAACTTGAAAAGCGTAGATGTTCCAACTATGGAGAAAATTTGCACTCTGGGAAATTAAATTTATTCCTTTAAATATAATTCAATTACTTTACTGCTGCATTTTTCTAGTAATAAAATAGTGATAACGCTTGTATGTTAGAATCGTTCCTAGTAATTGCATTATTTTCTTCTGAATAGGTTTTCAGAATTTCCTTTATGATATATAATTGAAAAGTGGGTCTCGTAAACAAGTTTTAACCAAATAAAAGATTAACATGTTTTTCTCGTTTACCACCAAAATTGCTTTTGAATTGTTTGTTATTTACGATTTCTTTTTCAAAGTTCCCCATTTCACGTTAGTTAAACTTCAAAGAAACATACGTCTTACTTTATATTCACTATCGTGATCTATTTTTCTCGGCAAAATTCTCTTTTGAACTCTTTAAAAACTCATTTTAATATTTGCTAAAAATTACTATTCACATTTATTATAAAAGAGCTTTGCTTAAAACGAACAAATAAATTTGAATTTCAAATTTTCTTATCGGCCAAAAATGAAATGTAACCTTTTGACCGCTTTATTCTCTTTTATTTGTTTTAGCATATGCCAGCGGTAAATGAAACTGAATTTTTAAAAGCTTACAGTGTTCCTGTAAATCCTTTTAATCTTTGTTCAGTTTACTGATAACTCTCGTGTTGTGATACATTACACGTAAACAATCTAATTCCGGGAAATTACAGAGAATCATTAATAAAAACAAAGTGCGCTTTTATTAAATTTCCGGTATCAAAGAAAAAGATAAATCTGAAAAATGCCTAACACTTTGAATAATGTTTTCACATGTAGCTGGAGTTACCTATCTCTAACATCATCAAAACCACAATATCAAAATATTCAACGGTTGAGTTCGTTTATTTTTCTATTATTTTTTCAGTTAAGTTTACTTGTTATGTTCATTGGGTTTACCGAGTATGTACCAGAAGCTGATGCAAGTGATAGACATAACTCAATTCATCCAGTTTATGGAGGATACGATGAAAATGCCAACACAATTTTAAAAAGCTATACATGTTAGTAAGTGAAAAATAAGTTTTGTTAGATAGTGTTAGCAGACGGTGGCGATGTGATAATGTTTGGATAAAAGAAGTGCTAAGTTTTTACGTAAAAATTGTTTGCGAAGTATTAGTTGCTATGTTGAGAAATAATTTAGATGTTCCACTAACAAAATATTTGTTTAATAAATGAAGATGTGTTGAGTTTTAATGGAATTTTAAAGTAATTTTCAATATTGGCTGGTATTAATTTTGCATTAAACCACCAACATTGAGTGTACATGTACAGGGATATATTACATATTAGTTTATATTTTTAATGACTATGTATATACCGGGTGACAATGATCATATGTTACATCGAATAATCTCAATTAATTACAATCAAATTTATAATGGTAAATTCAGACATAAGTAAATACGCATTTTTCTGTAATACAACCTTTAGCTTTAAACTTTCTATTTAAAGGGGGTGTAGCGCAAAAAATTATTTTTTAATATCATCTAGAATAAAAACAACTAAGAATGAAAATGAAAACCGCACTTTTCTAGTAATAGTAGTTTCGTAGATATCGGCTTCTAAAGTATAGGGAGTATAGTATGTGACGTCACACCGTCACGACTGCCTCGACTACTATCCATTTTTTCCTCTGACTTTGATACCTTATTGCTCCAGAACCACTGAACCAAATTAAATATTTTAAAAACGACCAAATAGTAAATTTATTTCTACATGCAACAGTAAAATATCATATTTCTAACTGATATACTTTTATTTTTATCGGACGATACATAATAAAAGGTACCCATTTTTAGGGATAATTTCATTGAAAGTTAAATATTTTTTTCTCAGAAAGTATATCTCATATATCTATGAGATTTTTGTAGGGGTTAGAAAGAAGCCTTACGGTTGTTACCCTACTAATTTTTGGACAAAAAGTGTTCTATTTAAGATTTATATGAAAAAATAGTGAACTATGCGTTCTTGTTTATTAATGGAGATAGCGTCAAATTTTTTTCGTTAAATTAACACTTTTCGTACGAGGGTAGATTGAAAAGTTTCCGGAATGGGCAAGAAAACGCAGTAATTGAACAGGTTTTTGTTTTTATTTTTCAACATAATATCCTTGCAGGGCGATACACTTTTCCCAGCGGTGCTCCAACTTTTTTAAGCCTTCAGAAAAATATGATTTCGGGAACTCTGCAAAATAAGCTTTAGTGGCGGCGATGACCTCCTCATTTGACGTAAAGCGCTTGCCTCCGAGCCAAGTCTTCATGTTTGTGAACAAAAAGAAGTCGCACGGGGCCAGGTCTGGAGAGTACGGGGGATGCGGCACCACCTCGTAGCCCAATTCAACCAATTTAGCATTAGCGATTCGGGATGAATGGGCCGGCGCGTTGTCGTGATGGAAGAGCACTTTTTTTCGCTGCAAATGAGGCCGTTTCTCCTTCAAAATGCCGTTGAATTGATCCAATAAATCGCTGTAGTATTGTCCCGTGATAGTTCTTCCCTTCTGCAAAAAGTCGATGTGTATCACACCTTGCGAATCCCAAAAAACGGTGGCCATGACCTTTCCAGCAGATGGGACAGTCTTTGCCTTCTTCGGAGCAGATTCGCCTGGAGAAATCCACTGTTTCGACTGCTGCTTGGTTTCTGGTGTGTAGTGGTGGATCCATGTTTCGTCCACGGTCACGAATCGGCGAAAAAAATCCGTTGGATTACGATTTAACAAGGCCAAACACTCTTTCGAAGTGGTCACACGATTTCGCTTGTTGTCCATAGTCAGCAAACGCGGCACCCATCGCGCCGAGAGCTTCCTCAGGCCCAAATGTTCGTGCACGATATTTTGCACACGTTCATATGAGATGCCCGTGGTCTCTACTATTTCGCGCAACTTCACTCGTCGATCGGCTAACACGAGATCATGGACTTTATCGACCATTTCTTCATTTGTGGCCGTTTTTGGACGTCCACTGCGTGGTTCATCCTTGGTGCTCGTACGGCCACGTTTGAACTCGCTCACCCAGAAACTAATAGTCGAAAATGAAGGTGTGGATGTGCCATGAACTTTCTGCAAAATATCTCGTATCTCCGTCGCCGTTTTCCCGTCCATCCAGAAATGTTTGATGACTGCACGAAATTCGTTTTTATCCATTTTTGCAAAAGTGCCTGAATTGCTTCACAAGATATCCTAGTAAACATAAACGGAACGACGCACGTGTCTGAAAATTTGACAGCTTTCCTAAAATAGGTTAGCCTTGACAACCATCATAACAATTTCACGATACGCGCGCCATCTCTTGCCCATTCCGGAAACTTTTCAATCTACCCTCGTATGTAGACATTATTTTCTTTAAAAAAATGTTCCGAGTTTTAACAATAAAAGTGCAATAACAAAAAAACCGTTTTTTATCGAAATCGCTTGTCATCAAAAATAGTTTTTTTTCCGCATTTTTATTATTAAAATTAGGAACATTTTCAGTGATAATTTAATTCATGTATAAAAAATCCCATAAGCCGCGATACATTTGTCACTTTGACATCGGATAAAGTTAGCCCTAACTTTGCATCTGGATAAAATGTGTTTAAACTTCCATGGCACACTTTCTCGAACCTGATTATTGTTTATAATAATTGTCATTTTCAAGTTAATAAATGTGTTCTTGACTTCTTCATAATTACCTAGTTATTCCTTTTTATTATTCATTAAATTATCTCATCGAATTACGCTCGAGGTTTTTTTCTCCGGGATAAAATTGATTTTTTAAACTCTAATTTGGTTTCTTTTTGGTAAACTGACTCTACAAACCACCAGATAAAAAAACTCGTCCTTCGGACTCGTTTTTTTATCGTAGGTGGTTTGTATCGTCAATTTACCAAGCAACCAAATTATCGTTAAAAAAATCAATTTTATCCGGACAAAAAAAGACCTCTCGTGTAATTACAGTCGATAAATGACGTGACTTGAAAAGCGTTTGTTAAGCTTTGGTTGCAACAGACAAAATTGCGACAAGCTAAATGCGGCAACAATTATAGATCGTTGTGGTTATATTTTTTTTATCCCCTTTATTGGGTTGTAATGAGGACTAGCAGCCAGTAATTGATAATATTAATAAAACAATTTTTTATTACATATATTAAAGTTGACGTTTCGCCTAGTCAATGTAGGCTTTTTCAAAACATTTACTTTTTTTTTTTATTTTAGGTTATTGTTCTCTATAAAATTTTTTTTTTACATGGTATATATTTTGATGGTATTTCAAAATCCATTTTTATTTTTGTTGTATATTCTTCGAAATGTTTCTTAAGTTATTAGATCATAGCCTCATCTAGATCTTCATTGTTAAATTTTTTTTTATTTTGAAATAAATTTTCATTTGGTGAAATTTATTTTCTTTTTGGCTGTAAACTTTTGGTTATATTTTTTTTATCCCCTTTATTGGGTTGTAATGAGGACTAGCAGCCAGTAATTAATAATATTAATAAAACAATTTTTTTTTACATATATTAAAGTTGACGTTTCGCCTAGTCAATGTAGGCTTTTTCAAAACATTTACTTTTTTTTTTATTTTAGGTTATTGTTCTCTATAAAATTTTTTTTTACATGGTATATATTTTGATGGTATTTCAAAATCCATTTTTATTTTTGTTGTATATTCTTCCAAATGTTTCTTAAGTTATTAGATCATAGCCTCATCTAGATCTTCATTGTTAATTTTTTTTTTTTATTTTGAAATAAATTTTCATTTGGTGAAATTTATTTTCTTTTTGGCTGTAAACTTTTGGTTATATTTTTTTTATCCCCTTTATTGGATTGTAATGAGGACTAGCAGCCAGTAATTAATAATATTAATAAAACAATTTTTTTTACATATATTAAAGTTGACGTTTCGCCTAGTCAATGTAGGCTTTTTCAAAACATTTACTTTTTTTTTATTTTAGGTTATTGTTCTCTATAAAATTTTTTTTACATGGTATATATTTTGATGGTATTTCAAAATATATTGACTATAATATACATTGACTAGGCGAAACGTCAACTTTAATATATGTAAAAATCTAGATGAGGCTATGATCTAATAACTTAAGAAACATTTGGAAGAATATACAACAAAAATAAAAATGGATTTTGAAATACCATCAAAATATATACCATGTAAAAAAAAATTTTATAGAGAACAATAACCTAAAATAAAAAAAAAAAGTAAATGTTTTGAAAAAGCCTACATTGACTAGGCGAAACGTCAACTTTAATATATGTAAAAAAAATTGTTTTATTAATATTATTAATTACTGGCTGCTAGTCCTCATTACAACCCAATAAAGGGGATAAAAAAAATATATAACCAAAAGTTTACAGCCAAAAAGAAAATAAATTTCACCAAATGAAAATTTATTTCAAAATCAAAAAAAAAATTTAATAGATCGTTGTCTTTCTTCTTCCGTTTCATACTTTAAAAGTAAGCTGTCCCTTATCATATTTAAACTATCTAAGTGTAAAACTACATTTACAAATGATTCGTGAAGAATAATGCACGTTTTCTTCACTTACTCCATTTTCAAGAGCATTTTCCTTGCAGCAAATGCATTCCCTTACAGTTGACATAAGCATACAATTATTGCATTTGCACCAATTTAAATTGTTTAATCTTGTAATATTCGACTGATTTTCATCTTCTCTTTTTTTTGTATTCCTTTATTTGCCTTAATTGAGCCTGTGTATATTTTGGTTCAACCCTAAACGCCATTGTTTAAGAAATATGATTAACGCGAAGAGCGCCTGCATCTAAAATGCATGTAATACTATGGAAGTTTCACGGCTCCGTGTCGGTGTGATGTCACAAACGAACTCTGACAAACTTCCAGTGGTTGTACCTCGGTTATTAGTTATCTTAAAAATGTGCGGTTTTCACTGTTGTTCATAGATTTTTTTATTCTAGAATTTATTTTTTTGCACTACACCCCCTTTAAGGTCCAAGTGTACCCAAAAAACGTGTGTTGCTTTTTTCATAAATAATATAATAACTTTGGTTTTAAATTAATACTCTAGGAATGTTAAATGCTTGCTTGCCTAACTGGTTTTGGGAAACGATGTTTATTAATTAAATTATTTCACATGTTTTACGTGAAAAAATAATTTTAGAGAAACTGTACATTCAAAGTTAACCAAAAAATACCACTTAAGCTTCATAGTATTTGAACTATTTTCCCAAAATTTTAAGATCTTATGTCTAGAGACTAAAGTATTACCTAGTTTTTGCCAAAAAAAAACAATTTTTTGACAATAATTTAGCCGCTGGACATTAATTAATTTTTCACGTAAAAAATTTGAAATAATTTAATAATTAAACATCGTTTTTCAAAACAAGTTAGGTAAGCAAATTTATGAAAAAACAACGATTGCACAGCTCCAAGAAAAAAAATGTTCTGACCTGAAATCGTGACTATAGGATTCTGATGTATTTTTCAACGCTGAAACCGAATCCGAACTCAGAAAAGCACATATATACCCTCGAAATCTTGCGTTAGAGCCAAAAACAACCACCCCCCCTCCAAATGGAGTATAACTACTCCACACATATGGTGACAATAAATACATGCAAAAAATAGTTAAAACCGCAAATGTTTTTTACTTGGAAATAGACCTCTGGTATTAAAGCCAAGAACTCTTCTTCCTGAGGAGGTTAAACTACTCCAAAATGGGTCAAAGCCATCCCTTAGATCAAAATACAATAAATACATGCAAAAAATGATTGAAAACCACAAATGTTTTGTACTTGGAAATAGACCTCTGATATAAGGCCAAGAACTCTCCTCCCTGCGGAGGTTAAACACCCCAAAATGGATTAAAATCACCTCTCAGATCAAGATACAATAAATACATGCAAAAAATGATTGAAAACCGCAAATGTTTTGTTTTCGGAAATAGACCACTGGTATATGACCAACACCACCCCCCTTAAAAAAGTAAAACCCGTTACATCAGGATTGCAATAAATAGACGCACGCAAAATAAAATACATGCAAATAAATAGAGGCAAAGAAAATGCATGGAAATAAATACATGTAAAAAAATAAATTCAATAAAACCCCGTTAATCCTCTAGTCTCTAGATTTATGGTATCTCTTCCTTTTATTTTCAAACGATCTGCGCACTCCATGCATTTTCTTTGCCCGTATTTATTTGCATGCATTTTTTTGCCTCTATTTATTTGCATGTACTTTATTTTGCGTGCGTTTATTTATTGTAATTCTGATGTAAGGCGTGGTTCTACCCCATCTTGGGGTGATTTTACCCTTTCAAGGGGGGGTGTTGGTCATATACGAGAGCTCTATTTCCAAAAACAAAACATTTGCGGTTTTCAATCATTTTTTGCATGTATTTATTGTATTTTGTTCTAATGGTTCTTGAGGTTTCTTGGCCATATACCAGAGGTCTATATATACAAAACACTTGCGGTTTTCAACCATTTTTGCATCTATTTGTTGTCATCATATTATGACAGAAGTGTTTTATTTCATTTGGGGATTGTTTTTGGCTCTAGCGCAAGATTTTGAGAGTATATGTGCTTTTCTGAGGTCGGATTCGGTTTCAACGTCGAATAATACAACGGAATACCATAGCCACGTTCCCAGGTCGGAACATTTTTTTGTGGGGCTGTGTTATTAATCATGCGGTTAAGATTTATGCGCCCTATTTGTGTGTCTAAATGGCCCCTTTGTAATGATTTCTTATAAATTTGGTATAGTTATTCACAATATAAGTAAATCCACCGTGATTTTGTTTAGGATTTTTGAGTGTACCATTAAATTTTTTTTCAGTACACTGTGATCTTAACCAGAAATGTTAGTCTTTAATGAAACACCCAGTATATCCATACATATTTGGAATCTACATTAAGTTGTGACTAGAATCGTGCCCTATTTTTCATTTATTTCTAAGATCTTCTTTTTTTCTTTTTAGGCCAAGTTGGTTGCAATGTATATTAAATATCTTTTTTAGATGAACTTATTTATTTACGAGGGTAGATCGAAAAATTTCTAGAACAATACGGAAAAAACAACTTTTTAGGAAAAATCGTACTTATTTTTCTACATAGTCTCCTTTCAGCTCTACACATTTAGTCCAACGCTTTTCAAGATCCTTCAACCCTTCACAAAAATAAGAACTATCCAAACCTTCAAAATATCCATTTACAGCTTCGATGATTTCAGTATTCGATGAAAATTTCTTTCCAGCCAACCATTTCTTGAGATTTGGGAACAAGAAGAAATCCAACGGAGCCAAGTCTGGCGAATAGAGTGAATGTTCAATTAACCGGAATCGTAGTTCGTGCAGTTTCGCCATCGCAATTGCCGACTTGTGGAATCGGGCGTTACCCTGGTGGTTCAAGATCTTTTTCTTTGCCAAATGAGGCCTTTTAGCTTTGATTTCTTTGTTCAGTCTGTCTAATAAAGACGCATAATACTTGCCCGGTATTGTCCTCCCGTGTTGCAAGTAACCAATAAAAATTATTCCTCGGGAATCCCAAAATACGGTAGCTATGACTTTCCCAGCAGACGGAATCGTCTTTGCCTTCTTTGGAGTTGGCTCCCACGTTTTGTCTATTGCTTTGACTGCACATTGGTCTCCGGAAAGTAGTGGTGAATCCACGTTTCGTCAACAGTTATAAAACGTCGCAAAAAATCTTTTTCATTACGTTTGAACATGTCTAGACATTGCTGAGAAATGGTCATTCGAACTCGCTTTTGGTTGATTGTCAGCAGACGCGGCATCCATCTTGCACTAAGCTTTCTCATGTCCAGATGTTGATGTAAGATGCAATGTACACGGTCGTATGAAATGCTTACTTTCTCTGCTATCTCTCTCAACTTTATTCTGCGATCCTTCATTACCATTTCATGGACTTTTTCAATTGTTTCTTTATCAGTAGCTGTTTTTGGTCTGCCAGAACGTGGTGCATTCTCTATGCTTGTTCTACCGCATTTAAATTCAGTAACCCAATTTGCAACTGTTGCATACGAAGGCAAAGACTCACCATGAACTTCATCTAACTTTGTTTTTATTTGTTTAGCATTTAAACCTTTAAAAAAGAAAAGTTTTATCACTGCACGGAACTCGTTTTTATTCATGATTAGAAAATGCACAAATTGTTTACTTGAATCGATAGTAACGGCGTGTGTTTATATCCAATCCGTTTGAGAATTTGACAAGTGTTGTACGAACAATGGCGCTTTCAAAACAAGTGATCAGCACGCGCGCCAAACGCTTTCTTGTGGTTCATTCTAGAACAATTCCGATCTATTATACTCGTAATGTACTTAGATTGAATAAACAACGACGCAGCAATTTCTCCATGTGCTCGGTCCACTTCTCTATCTTATATATACTTTAGACTTACCTGAAACAAAAATCACCCTAATTGCTGCATTTGCAGATGACGTTGCTATCCTTTCCTCAGATTACGATCCGGTAACATCCTCTGAAACAATGTAAACCCACCTAAATCTGCTTAATGAATGGTACAACAAATGGCCACTCAAAATAAAGCAATATAAATCTGTTTAAGTAACACATACTACTCGTACTGGAATCTGTCCTCATGTAACCGTTAATGGGGTCCCTATGTCTGCACAATCAGATGTTAAATACCTAGGACTACATTTAGATCAACGCTAACATGACAGAAACACATACAGACGAAAAGAAGACAGCTGGATCTCAAGTTCAGATAGATATACTGGCTCATTGGCTCCATAAATTAAAACTATCCATCAAGAACAAAATCCTGCTATACAAGATTACGCTGAAACCTTTATGGTCATATGGCCTACAGCTTTGGGGGTGTGTCAAATTAATACAGTTAAAAATAATACAAGCATTTCAAAACAAAACACTTCGTGCGCCGTGGTACATTAGCAATTTAAAGCTACACGGAAGACCCGGATATTCCATACATCCCGGAAGACATAAATACCATCGCCACTATCAATTCCAACTCACTAGAAATTCAAATGTTTATAGATAACCTCTATAGGGACAGACCGCTCAATAGAAGACTCAAGAAAACCTGTCCTGCAGACCTACCTCGACCAGTAATAGTGATATATAAGGCGAGATGTCAGTGGACGTTATCCATTCCAAGTTAAAGACTTACAACATTTTTACTCAATACTCTTTACTGAAGTAGATTGTAAATTTCCAATAAATGTCAAAAAAAGATTGAATAAAGGTTACATAAGCACTAGGATGGTCCTAAAAAATGAACATTTAATAATGATATTAACACACAATATTAGAGTAGGCACATCTACACATGCTCAATACCTGATACTGCATCGGCAAATTATACTTAATGATGAAACCAAAATTTATAATAAAGTATTTTCATTTATAAAAATACAAATTTGCCGAAATATAAGTTGAGAAATTGTTTTAAAATTTGCAAGATGTTTCATTGTTGACGACTCTGGTCCATCAAAACTCTGAGGTTGGTTTAGTTTCAGTTCTTTTTATAGTTACCCAGATTCGAACAGAACAGACCCATATCAAAGCTAAGACCGGATACAAACAAGGTTTTAGCTAAAAGTAAATTAACTCTTTCGCTTCAAATTAACCTTGCTACTGCAAAACGAGTTACAGCGTTTGAATGTTATATGCTTTGCAATTTTTACATTTAAATATTACAAGGAAAATAATATATTACGCTTTAAATTAAAATATTGATAACATTCCTTCTGGAAGAGAACGTGGGGGTATGTTCACACGGGTACCCCACGTAAAATAATCTTGACATTCAATGTACCTCCAGAAACAAGCGATATTCTTCAATCTTTATCAATGATAAAGCATCACGATGTGCATTGTCAAACAAGTCTTCCAAGCTGAACTGAAACACATTCTGGTTTGACGTATTTGTTTGAGTGTTGCGGTTGATGCACTTTTTCAGCCTGCTCGCAGTTCATTCTGCATGTAGTTTTCTCAGGTGCTCAATGACGTGTGGTTTGGGGCCTTTGTTGGTATTGTTGCCATTTCTTATATTGAGAGCAGCATTTGCCACGCTCAAAAGGGATAAAACGAAAATCAAACAATACATAAATACTATATAAGATAACTAATACTTAGTTGCTTTTATTAATTAAAAAAAACAGTCCACATGAATTAATTTTTTCTAAAATCCATACAATTAATTTTTGGGTAACCAAACCTTTAAACAAGCGATTTGTAAATTATTTAATACCCCTAGACAGCTGCCCTGGAGCTTACACTCCAAAAGTAAATATCTGATAAATCTATTATCTATTTGGATTTTCCAGCAAGTGCAGGAATTAATTGTATGCGGGATAATTACATATTTATGTAACGGTTATGTACATTAATAACATTAGTATCTAATGAGGTTGAAAATTAACAATACAACTATAGTTAGTTCACTTAGCTCTATATAGATGTTTTACACAATTTCCCCGATCTCGCCGCGTAGCAGCAGGTTGTGGGTTTGATGCTTACGTGAACATTCTACATATAGGCGAAGGTCTTGCTCCAAGAAGAACGTCCCAAAGGTGGTTAAAGAAAACCAAGGCTTTAAGACCATAAAAATCGTAGGAAAACCACAAATAAAATATTGTAAGGAGAAAAGATCGCTGGTTAAGAAAACACTTACCCTAATAGGGGTGAAGAAATGATGATGACAAATAGATTAAGTTTCGGAGACTCACGAAATCCTCCCAACGGAGCTTTCTATACGGAAACACTACCGCACAGATAATTATTCCTTTTTCTAGAATTACAAAATAATCCGACTTTACAACTAGCCGAGGGTAGCTATCTCACATACCCCTAAATTGTATTAGAATAGGAAAATACGATTTCCAGAAACTCTCTCACTATAAAGCGACCATTTAAAGAATAACCATAAATTCTTTTCACAAACAATAACACAATAAATTGATATGGGACACGCATTCCCAACTAATGCAAATTTGTAAAGTGTCGAAATTTAACAAGGTCGCCATGAGTGGAAGGACAGAAATCCAACGGTCAATAAATTGAAAACATGGATAATATTCGTTTTATGAATTTAATCATGACTAACTAAGAATGAAATAATTTATTCACAAAAATAACCGTCACACATTGATGAAATCTTGTCAATGCTGATCTTCAAGCTTATCTTCTCTCCAACATGGAAGTGAAACAACACCTTCAAAACTTCACAAGATGGAAGTTGTGATGTTTTGCAGTGATCTTCAGTGCCTCCTAACAACCAGATTGAGGCCTTAATACGAGTACCTTTACTAGCCATTGTTTGAAAATTCCATAAACTATATAAATTAACTACTAAAGGTAACTATTTGAAAACAGATTGTTAATGAAAATGGAAAGCATCTACTGTATAGACTGTAGTACATATGGTTAAGAATCATACTACATAATAACCATGAGCCATTTGCATAACCAAAGTTTCAAAACTAGAAAATTATGCATGGGCCCACCCTAATAAACACCTATTTATAACCTATTAAATGTGTTAATTTCATACTTTTAACATAACCTTTGAATTTTCGTTGTGACACCAATTTTGTATTGCATAAATTAATAGAAAATTTAATTTTAAATAAATAAACTCATTCAAAAAAAGAGATTTAATATCCACCGCAGCCAATTTAACCTAAAAAATAAAAAAGAAAAACAAGAATCTAAAAAACAAATGAAAAATTTAAATATAATATAGATTTTAAATATGTATTCAGTATCGTATTCAGTATTTCAAATTTGATAGGAATTGGTTGAAAAATAAAGAAATTATGGGATGTTGTTTTGCACCCGGTATAGTGTCTTTTATCTCTATAATTGTTATAGTTTTAATGAAGATAGTTTTATGATTCTTTTTTGTCTTCTATTAAATCTAATTAGTATCACTAAGGTTACCACAGCCATTATTATAAAAATTTACCATTATAGTTAGATTAAACAATTAAAATAACATTATTCTAATAACTAAATAATTACTCGAACTTAGGATCCGTTAAGATTTGCACGACATCAATTTCTGTCTTCATGTGATATTACATTTACATGCGTTGAGATTTAAGCAAATTATTTTATTCCTGTTGTTTTTGATTACGTAAAGTACCTATCATATTACTTTGTATATGAACTTGAACTATTGTATAAATAGCATCTTTTTTTTGCAAGCATCGGTTATAACAAGTATTCACAACATATTTCAGAGTCAAGGCTATGCACTACAAATGAACTTTACCAAACTATTGCTTCGGATCACTCAAAACATTCAGAAAGATTTTTTTTAGACTACCTGATTTCAAAATTTAATATTTTAGAATTGCATGCGCAATTTAAGATAAGACTTTCCACAATATTTAAAAATATCCGAGCGTCACTATGTTTAAATTTAACTAATTAGGTATCTTAGATATTTGGTCGAAAATAATTCGCCAGATAGACAATTTATCAGAAGCAATTGTCGAAATGGTAATTGATCAAAAGATAATTAACCAGCATAATAAGCATAATAATAATGTTGATAAAAACGAATTTTTTGTTATATTTTCATTTTAATTTTATATACAACAGTAAATAATAACAATAATAATTGCTACAACCCATAATCTAGAAACCAGGTCCCAGAAACTATGAAGCTTGTGCGGATGGAGGGGGGCGATTATTATTATTATGAAGGCCCAGCGTGCGGGTATAGCCGACTTACAGGTGGAATAACGCAAATCCCACATTTGTGTCACAGCTAAGCAAAAACTGCAGCAAACCTTAACCATATCTGCCGGTAACAGGAGTCGAACTGGTCCGCTTGGGTGGAAGCCCATCTCGCTAGGCAATACACTACCAAGGCTGTTTTTATCAATAAATAATAATTATTATCTATAATTATTATCAATAAATTATCAATAGATAAATTATATATATAAGTCGTGGATAAAACAAAATAATAAAAAAATAATTAACAAAATCTACCGTGATAAAAACACGGTTTTCATTTGATTTTATACAATTTGTAGGCACCTTTTAAAATTTTATATTTCCACTATTATATTTTATAAAAATATGTGTTTGACTAATAACAAGGTCACTTATTAAAAGATAATTAAGCAAAATATCGAACAATGTTGATATAGCATGTTTTTTTGTTATATTTTAATTTTATATACTATAATAATAATTACTATTACCCATAGAAGCCATAAAGCTTGTGCGGGCGGGAGGGACGATTATCCATCCATATATAATATAACGAGCATGTCCGAGGTTAACATTCTACAAAGTGGTCCTGATAGCTAGCGCCACTGCGCTATGGTGTAAATTATTAGTTTAAGCTAAGAAAAGACCTATCATAAAAACAACCTACTTTCGCTATGAAAATAATTTCAAGGTTCATACCCACAGTATTATTATATTAATTAAGTGAATTTAATTTTTAAAGATTCTAAGAACCGCGGTGTTTGCTCGTTATAAGTACGCAGGCCCACCGTGCGGCCGCAGCCGACTTATAGATGGTATAGCACAAATTCCACATTTGTATTACAGCTAAGGAAAACTGCAGAAAACCTTAACCAGATCTGTCGGTATCGGGATTTGATCTAGGTCCGCTTGGGTGAGAGACCAACACGCTAGTCGTTTCGTTGCACTACCAAGGCTATTAAATATAATCAATAGCTAAATAATCGTAGATAAATCAGTAGATGAATCAAAATAATCAAAGAATAATTAACATTTTCATAGTATTATCATTAATATTGTTTCTTAATTTTATATATTTAAGGATTTTATATATATACAGATTTATGTATAAGAACTTTACAGACACAGGTAAAACAACCGGTATGATCAACCGCGTCACCAACAAAGAAAAGTCTTGTAAAACATCAAACAAGAATAGGAACATGAAATCTAAGAAGTGCCTACGAAAGTCGACGAACACACATCATGGAAGAAATGGAAAGAATGTAAATTACACTGCGCAATTTTAACCATATTGCAGCAGCGTGCGGTGCATACGAAACAGCGGAAGCAGTCGTGGCACGGCGTATGCGCTTTCGCTCTCGTACACATTGCGTACAAACGTGATACCGCATTCATATCGCAACTGCTTCCACTTTTTCGTATGCACCACATTTTCCTGCCAGGTTGTATGTATGCTATTCGAGCAATAATGAAAACCGTCACCATTATGGTATAGGAAGAATAATAGCAAAAAATAAACAATTTTGGCAAAAACCTCTTACTTCATTCATGCCAGTGTCTTTTGATGTAAATATAATTTAAGTTTATGCGCCAACATCTAAACAAGGTGACGAAGAAGTAAAAGATGTGTTTGATCAATTGGCAAAGGTATTAAAATGTACTAAAAGTGGGACAGAAGAAAGAACGGTCTAGGATCATGAAACCCTAGAAGAAATTCGTCCAATTCTACTGGTGGAGAATCTTACAATCATGAATCTGGTGATAATAGGTAGAATATAAAGATAAATCAAATTGGTTTTATTAGGGTGGAACAGCGCTTTTGCAACTGCATAAAATCGACAAAAGCATACATAGAAGCTAACGCTTCTTCAGACTACTACCCCGTAACATTTACATTGACGATCAAACTTAAAAAAATTATAAAAAAACCAATACCTGTAAAATCTGATACACAAAAATTGGAAAACGGAGGAACTAGGCAAGTGCGTTATGGATCCTTGCAAAAGGAATTTAAAAGTAAAAGGGTATGGGGAAAACATTAAACATAAGCTACACGGCATTACCGATAACTAAATACCACAGAAAAAAAGAAAAAAACAAAAAAAGACTGAATGACAGATGGTATTTTAAAACTTATAGATGAAAGGAGATTACATAGTAAGAACTGATGAGAATAAATACAAAGTCAAGTACGTATACAGAGGAACATAAGAAGAACGACAGATAATTTCAACATTTCAAAAGCGGGTATTTTAAAAAACCCACAACCCGTTAAACATCGAATACTTGAAAGGAGATTGTCGATATAAACCGTATAATGCAACTGAAAAAGAAGTAGTATCTAATGCACTACAAAGAGCTAAGAATGAAGAGGTAGCAGGTCCAGAGGAAATGCGAATAGAGCTACTAAAACTGTTAGATGACAACGGTATAAAGACTATATTATATTCTGAGCCTCACTGAGCTCTATAATATGGCTTGTGATAAAGGAACAATCCAAATGATTGGCTTTTTTTCAACGTTTGTTACTTTACCGAAAAAAGCAACATCTATTTTTCGAGTTCCATCTAATTCTTCTCGAATAATACATGCCAAAAATTACCATCACTATGCAGCGCAGATTGGAGAACCCAAGTTTAATTTCAAAAACTATTTGCTGTATAGACTTCAGCAAAGTTTTTGATAGAGTAAAACACACGAAATAGATAAATATTTTTAAAGACAACAGGGGTAGTCATTAAAACATTCATATTATTACAAACCTATATATGCACCAATTACCTACGGTGTCAGTGAAGAATCGTATCACTGACAAAATACAAATTCTTAAAGGTGCTCGACTGGGGGTGTGTACTCTCCCCATTATCATTTAGCATCTACACCAAAAAGCAATTTGAAAAAGCATTAAATGATGTAGAAGAAGGTATACTAATCAACGGAGAACGCGATATTTTTGCGATATTCGGACGATTCTGTTATAATGACAAGCACTGCATCTACTATTGGAAATGCCTACAGGCAACCAGTAAGGAATACGGAAATTCGTTGAACGTAAGAAACGGTGGAACGGTTTTGCCATGGCCTGTCGTTCTATTTACTATTGAATAAGCACTCTTCTAGGGCGTGTAAAGTGTAGATATTGGACCAGCTGCAACCGAGATGAGCGGTGACGAATCGTGGACGCTGACTAAGGCATCTTTGAGAATAATTCAGGAATGTAATGTTACAGACGCATACTGGAATCTTCTAGGTTGATTGAATTACCAATCTTGGGGTCTTGAGAAGAATAGTCAAGGAAGTTCTGGTAAATGGTGAATGCGAAGCGACGTAAGTTAGAATATTTTGCCCATATCATGAGAAAAGAGCAACGCTACGCCTTGCTGCAAAACGTTCAGGGAAAGGTATATGGGAAAAACGGGATAAAAGAAGTATCGCCCGACTCCAAAATCCAAATAATGGTTTTCCCTAACCGTTACTGGAGTTTTCCAGCCAACCAAGTCGAAATAGCCATGCTATTCGTCGATATCAAAATTGGATAGGCACCAAAAGAAGAAGAATATCTAGTTCTAGGGCAAATTATCGTTATCATATCTTATTTTAAGGTTATAATGCGTTGAACATCATATCCTTTTTTATTTGTTTTTTTTTTGAGTGGGGGAACACAAAATCCTCATTCAAAGTCTTATGATTCTCGTCTCTCTTAACGAATATGTAATCATACATTAAAGTAAAAGAACTTCTTTTTTAATAATTGAATAAGAACTCAAGTTCTTCATATATAATTTGAGAATTTCTGAAAGGAAATTTCCTAACTACGTTTACCAAAATATTTATGGAACATTTATTTTTTATTAGAGGTTTACCAGCGGTGTCAAAAATTTGTTAAGGTTCTAAGCATAAATCGTCGTTTCTTTTATATAAGTTGAAGGATAATTCATGTATTGAAGTGACAGCCATCCAGTATAAAAAACGACAGCCTTAATATTTCATTCGCTTTTCCTAACATCTAACATACTGAAAATGTGAGAATAAGAAATTATGTCATACGTATACTATATTTACGATTTGGACCCTCTTTATAAGGTAAAACTTCAGTAAGATGTTTACAGATAAATAATAGAATACCTTACAGCTAATTAAAGTAGACCGTTATCACCTTTTCAACCTTCAATGAGAAGGGTCGTACGGAATTATTCATTCATGACCCTAAGTTCAAAGGTTGACTTGCAATAATCGAAACCAGAACATTAAATTTATGAAACCACTAAATCGAAGTAGTCACCTGCGATCAACTATAAATTTTCAGTTATATAGCAATGTTATTACCGCTTCAGAGAAATGGAATTCCTAATATGCTGACGATAAGCTATCGACTGGGTGAAAGAGTTAAAAGAAATTTAGGAGTTAGAAATGAGTTAACGATTTAAACATACTTGGGACATATATACTTAATATATCTAAAAATAATCTAATATACTTAAATATCTAGACTTGGGGCATGTTTAACATAGAAAACCTACATAAGTAAAATTGGAATATTTCGCACTACATGCTACATGTCTTACACTAGATCGTTCTTATTACGTTCACAGCTCAGATTTATACAATACACACCAAATGATGATTATTTGATGATTAACTTTTATACGATCTAAAATAGATACGCTTTTATCAATGTATGAAATATGGTAAATCGTACGGTACGTATATGCAATTCCATGAAAATGCCGATGTCACGGACGTTGCAGCAGGTAACTTGATTTTTTCGATGTAGTTTCTAGAGTCCTTTAGTTTTTTATTTCATCCAACTTCAAGGTGAAGACCAGGCTAATCCAACTTGCAAACGATGCAGTCACGATTCACTCAAAAGGCTATCTCAAAGAAACCTTTAATAAGATAAATTTAAATTAAATTATCAAATAAGCAAAGATTAACTAAAAACTTCTTTGACATTTCAATTCACCATTTGTTCAAAAACAGCTGCCAACAGTCGTTAACCACCACAATGGATTAAAATTCAACCCAAACATTATATTCAAAGGTAAAGCAAAAATACACAAAAATACTTTTTTGTAATTCAACAACCACAACTGTTTTAGATTAACGTTATTTTCTAGGAAAACGCGTCTGGGAACAAAATGTGTCGTTCAGCGAAAACCAACGAGATTGAAAGAAAGAAAAATGGGTATGGCTGGTTTCCCCAACACGAAAGAATATGAGCTAAAAATTACCTTACCGAAAATTACCAATCTGAGACCTAATAAATTTAAGTACATTTTAAGTACTTAGGGAGTACACAGCTTGTAGAACAAGAAAGATTTTATAACAAAATGTCAACATCTTCTATAAACTAAAAGGAGGAAATGGGAAATTAATTATTTTTTCTAAATACAAGGAAGATATTATATCTTCCGCACCTATCCATTAAATAAAATAAAAAAATAAAGGTCATAAACATAATACGAAAATAAAATTTTTATTATATAACAAAAAAATATCATTTTACAAGATGTAAGTTTGGTGGGCTTTATTGTGCGCAAATTCAACTATTAAATCATGGATATCAATTTCATCTAGTAATTTGTAGTCAGTTGATAATAATTGCCAAATTTGTTAAACGTTCTTGTAACTTTGTCGATCATAAGTAGTCTTTTATTATTTTTAATTTCTAAAATAATAACTGATAAAATTTAATAACTGAAGTCTTCAAAAATCAAAATAGGTATGATAAAATTACAAAACAAGAAATATAATTTTAAGTTTTCAGTAATGCAGTACAAAAGTATTGCATACTCGATAGAATAAAACAGTGAATAGATTTTGGCCGTCCTCTTATTTCGGCCGCCCGTGTGCGGTGCACATCTTGCACATATGGCAGAACCGGCGCTGTCTGTTACCGTTTTCGCGGCGTAAGGCATTTTGTGTTTGTTTTGCCAATTTTCCTGATTATTTCTTTTACATTTTGCTCATTATTAGACTCTCTCCAACTATCGAATGGTGAAAACGGCAATTAAAACTATTTGCAGTGATTCTCGAAATTCGCCAGCTTTTACAGAGACCTAAGTTAATTGTAATTATTTGAGTACGGGTGCACCTACGCATGATGCGGGGTGGTATTGTGGTATGCACGCAGATTGCCGGCGGCGCGGATTTATTAGCCCAGCTTTTGTAAATAGATATCTTTTCTTGCTGCATTGACAGCCGACGCGACCAGAGACGCCTGCGTTGATTTTCCAACTTTAGTTATACTAACGAATTGAAAACTGTTATTTTTCCAAAAATAAGATCGAAGGCCCTTCTATGATTTAGAATCCTTATAAAAGCCGAATGGTGGAAATGCGCCCCATTAGATTGTAGATAGGAAGATCCACAATACACGTTGACCTAATGTAATTTCGTGGTTTCTTTCTTTCTTTTTTAAAATTTAGAATACATAGATATACATACATATATACATATAAGAGATTATTATGCAAAAACCCAAAGTGTCTATGATCTAAAATTTTGTATACAGCCTCTGCAATATCCAAGTCGCTAATCATGCACGAAATGGTGAAATCGAGAACTATAACTTTTTCTCGTTTGTTGAGTTGACATGGAATGGTCAATACGTTAATTAAATTTTCAATGGCGTTATTAATGTTTTATAACTAAAGTTCATCCATCTAAAATATTTATTCAAACTAGCTCGACAACAATTTAACAAGGTAACATTGATATCAACTTTGCAACTTCACAGTAAATGATCATAAATTTAAAAGGCTGTCTCGAGAAACGGAAATGCCTTGAATGAAAACAGGAAAAATTTTGTTTTCTCCAATTTGCTTCAAAGTTTCACGGAGGATTCTTTAGCTCATAAAGGCCATATTGCCCAAAAAAGGCATTACTTATATTGATCACCTGGGTGTATCAGTGTAGTAAATGTCAAAACGCTAACTTTGCGTTTCGTCAAACGAACGTCCAGAAACGATCACAGGGCGGGGTGCGGCGCAAAAGACCATAACCGCGCTCTAGACTCATAGGATGTTCCATTGTTCAAAACCAGAACAAAATATCTCGACGGGCAGCGGGGATATAACCGAAAACGCTGGCGAGTGGGATTCGGAAGCGAACGGAAATGGGCTCAAACGACCCACGAGGCAATTATATAAGACCTCCAGAAATGGTTTCCACTTAGAAACCCGATTACAATGAGGGCGATGAAACATCATCGCTGATGCAATGTCATTGTAATAACAATGACAAAATTACAAACAAATGAAAAATTTCAAGTCTTTCGGCTGTAACTTTTTTCTTATGGTTTTGGCATTTGAAAGGGAAACATTTTAAGATTTCCCGTCGTTGGATGCCAAGATGGCAAAGTTTTTTGCTGCCTCCGCAAAATGGTTTATCGGAGACGGTCGGGACTTCAACTATGAGACGGGAACTACCAGACGCATCGACCACAAAAAACGGTCCGGATCGAAGCATGTTTTGCGGCCCCTCGAAACCGCAAAAACCCGGATTTTGATCGTTTGCGTTAATTGTGGATGCAAGACAAAAATTCTTTCGGTTTCGGTATTCCTAGACCCATGTGCGCCAAACCCGCTTAAAACTCTAAAATAGAATATCTTCCTTATTACCTATTACTGGATATTACCACATAGGTTCAGAGCCGACGCGTTATATATCACGTGTATGTATATAGCGCCGGATCCGTATAAAAGTCAGAGTTTACTCTTGGTCGACTCCGATAAACTATTTGACCCTACGTTAGCTCCAGAATAACACGAATTAAAAATTCTTTTAGTACAATTTTGAAAATACTCTTATTTCTCTGCGGGCCAGCAAAAGTTGATGACGGACCGGTTCGCGGACCGGCGGCTGGGGAACGCTGAGCTATAGCATGATCAATATCAGTGATGCCTTCTTCTGGTAAGCTGGGACGTACATTTATGTATAATTTTTAATTCAAAATTACGTATCACCAACTTGCTAGAATTTTACAGAGCTAACAGAAAATTATATGTGTATACTCCAGATCCTGTAAGTTCCAATGCACGTCACATCCTACGTCATAACCTCAAATAACGTCATTAAATTAGTATGTTTACATTATTTGCATGAGTGGAATGACTACTTATGTGTATGCAACCAATTTAGCACATGTATATAGGATGTTATGGCACTTGGATCATTAATTGAAATGGCAAATAGTGCAAAGAAAATAAGCCATTTTCATTATACAAGTAAGAGAGAAAAATGAATAATAAACGCGAAAAAGGCTTTTCGTATAATTTACAAAAGCTTATTGGGTGTCACTGGAATTAGGATAGGTTAAGATTAAATAGGCATTTCCAAGAATTATTTGTCTGTTTTGCTGAAGTACGTACCTTACCATGAACTAACAAAACGCCAGATGTGTTTAAGTTTGTAAAACGATAAAATAAAGCGATTAAAACAAAATAAAAAGATTTTTTAAACATAAGTAACTGAACTAAGTAGGTATATAGCATATTGTGAAAATACTTAAAATAACACAACTACATAATTTTATTTAATTTCTAAAAAGACAAATAAGATACAGTATAATAATAAACAAACAATATACAGAAATATAAATTTATTCTAAAATATACAAAAATACTACCTTCTCCCATTGCTTGTTTATTGTTTGTTCGTCTTTGTTAATATAATGTTTTCGATTGGTTTATAGTTGCAGTGATATGGTGGAAGAAAGAGTACTCTGTGACCATACTGTAAAGTCAGCCTTTTTGCAGCGAAGATTAATATTATGTATTAGATATAATTAACTAAAACATAAACTTAAAGCTACCGTTCCATTATATGAAGCAATTCTGCCTTAAGTAAGATGGTCATCGAATGGTATATTCATCTTCTGTAGCCATTCTTGTATCTCTGCTTTTTTATTGTCCTTATTGGGCGACTTGTTTTCAACACATCGGTTATAACTGGTGTTGTCTAAAGTAATTATTAAAAGCTCTTCTAAATTCTTTAGCAGTTGGTGCTTCAACCACTTCAAGAAGTTATTTTTGTTCATTTCACCATGACAATCGACATACCTAGCTCATCTTCCAAAGAAGTCTTTGGCGATTATCTCGAGAACTACTGTTCCCCCCTTGCAACTTTACTATGAACACTATTCTTCAGCTCTATGAGACGCATCGAGTGGAATATAGCATGTACGGCTGCGGGTGGCGAACTTGAACTGTAGAACAGTCAAATTATTTATACGAACGTTTCTGATGCATCTCATAAACAACATTACAGATAGCTACTTGGTCAAAATTGTTTATGTTTCTAACAGGATTCATGCGTATTCTTTTCCGTTTAGGACTTCTCACAAGCTGATTGTTTCTTGATGCTTTAGAAATACCACTTATTGTGCAAATGTTGATGTTAAGAGCATTTGCAGCTCTGTAAAAAACCATTTAAATTATAATTGAATTACATGGATACACATATCCATTGTATAACATTCTTAAACGTACTTGCCTCTCTTACTGCAGTGAGTGGTAAGATTGGGGCACCATTATTACGTTCTTCCTCAAAATAATTTACTAAGGATAATATTAGCTACTTTGACTGTCAAAAAAGCGGGGGGTCATCCTAACCTCACTTTAATATTCGTGCAAATCGAAGAAATTACGCAAGATAACGAATTATTTAGTTTTGAAAAACGGTTTTTAATAGTTATGCAACATGTAGACACGTGTACAAACTATCTCGCGAAGCACAGTCGCAAAAATATAACCATCGACCTCAACCTTATGACCACAACTAACAAACGCCAAAACACAAATGAAAACAATGAAAATAAAAATAGATTGTAGACCGATATGTAAACGAGTAAACGAGAAACAGCAGGATGACCAAAGTCGAAAGACAAATATGAAAGTCATACGCAGTTAATTCCTTTACAGTTTTTATTTCGACTATATAAATTCAAAATATAATTTATGGGAATAAATAAGATGATTTTACTGGATTGCAGTAAAATTTACATGTGCAAAATAATAACTCAAAAAACCTTTAAAAACAAGCACTCCTATATTTATTTTTGTCAAGTTTACAACAAAAAACCACCCTTAAAGAATTTGAAAAAATTATTGATGACGTGCATCGGAACTTACAGGGTCTGGAGTTTACAAATCATCTTTTATACCGCAGCTTTAAATTGTTTATACGAAGCTCATCCGCTCAATTATGTTAAAGGATGCTTATTTATTTATTTAGTTTAACCTTGAATACTCATAAAAGTTATGTTTGTCAATAGTAGTTATTACTATATTCGTTCTTGTTTACTTTTAATTGGTATAAAATCTACTTTAATACATTTAAATTATTAACCAATAATTCTACTCTGATAAGTAAAATTAACAAATTTGCTGGATTTATCATTTTATTATTCATGTTTATTTAATTATACCACTTCGTAATTTAGTGGGGAGTAGCAAGACAGAATTAAATTATGAGAATTCTGGAGCACACCGGCACACAGTGTTTGAAAATCGAAAAAACGCGAACGAAAATCATGTCGTCTAAAATAATTAGCTAATTACAACGACTAATAACTATTTAGCTATTTCAAAGACTTTAAAGAGGCTTTTAATGCTGCAGAATACGATGGTAAAATTATTTTTACAATAATTTTAGAATTTATCCCTCTACGGGGAGGGGGTGAAATAAAAAAATAAATGAAATTTTATTTTATTAAGTTAATTAATGATTTACATTAAATTATATTATTTTCGCTGTGCTGATAGTCGTTCACCGGTAGCTCAGTTGGTAGAGATACCACCTATACAGTGGAGGGTCCTGGGTTCGATTCCCAGCCGGAACGAGATATTTGTCTATATTTAAAAAATAAACATTCAAAGTTAATAACGTTCTAATGTAAAAAATAATAACGTTACTCATTTAAAATTAATAATTAAAGATTGCCAGTCTCGGTGGATTAGTGGTTTGCATGTTTGCTTCATAATCCAAAGATCGCAGGTTCGATCCCCGGCCGAGCTGGTAATTTTTCATAGCGGAGAAAAATTGAAAACATGCCTTCTTTTCGGATAGGAAGTAAAACTGTAGGTCCCGTGTCAATGCGATGTTTGGCACGATAAAGATCCCTACTGGGGGTGGAATTCCCCCAGATTCGGCTAAATTCTAGTAGGGTCGGCCAAATGATCATAGCAATCGGTGCCATGAGGTACGAAGGATGCTTCGCCATCCTGATTCCTCGCCCAAAAACAAACAAACAATAATTAAAGATTGTAATATTACTTTTTACTTTGGGAAAAAGCAATGTGAATAAATAAATTAGTGCAGATTTGGGATAAGGTAATGAAATTCAAGTTAAAAGGCAAAAAAATCAAATTAGTTGAAGTATTTATATTAATATTTTTAACAATTTTATCACAATCTGTTCACAAAAATTACAAACAGTTGAGGGGGTGGTTAGGTTAGGTTAAAAAGAATATTTAATAGCAATTTATATTTGTGAATATTTATTTATTCTAGAAATTTAAAAAATAAGATTTTAGACTAGCTGTTTCAGACTGCTTTGTTCTTCTTCATTCTCCTTGTCCTCGTCCTCAGAAAAATTAAAAGCATCGTCTTCAGAAAGGATAACAAGAGTTAAGATTTAGGGATCTATTAGCCTCTTGTATTGAGTATCTATTGTCTTTGTTCATAAAATGCACTAAGAGAAGGATCAGAACTTAAAATCAACGCGTTGAAGAGATCTTCGTTCATTCTTAGACAAAGAACGAACGAGATCTTTTTTCTTCTTATATCCTTATTTTTGGTTTCCTGCGCTTCTTCCGAAAGTTCAGCTTCTTTTCAATTCAGCCGGCCTTTTAGCTGTGCAATGTCAACGAATGCTTCTATGACAAGCTGACGTTTCGTACTTCTGTTCCACCCCAGCAACGTATTCTGGTCCAAAAGCAAGAAATCCTCATATGCAATGGATTTTAGTCTTCTAGAAATTCGACAATAGTGTAAATCCAATGGAATATATTTTATTACAAAATCCAAACAAGACCCAGAGGTATAAAGTAGTAACTCTTCCACTAAAAGTGGTATGGTATCGTTACTACAACCACATTGGTGTCTATTGTGCGAAGAGCAACGATTTATTTATAGATGCCTGTTCAGGGGGAGGGAGGGCAAGAAAAGTCTGTTTCTGAAACACGAGAGATTCTGTTCTTCTCAAAACATCAAACTTCTAGATAACGTTTCTCCCTATTCAGCACCATTCATTTATCAACTAGGACAAGTGTGGGGGCAATGCAGCTAACGTTACCACATCATCTCCTGAAACCTAAGATAGAAAACAGCTGGAAGCTAAATCCCATAGTCGACGACTATCCGAGACCTGGTTACATGTTCTTGAATAAAAGGCTGCAAAAATCGTTGCATATGCTCAAATATTGGTGTCCTCTGTTTTTACTGTGCTCTATCGATGCTTATTCTGCATTTAATCAAGGGAACGAAAATCTAACTTTTTAATCAGCTGATTTGATCTCTACCACTCTTCATTGTATACGCATATGGAGACCTATAGTATAAAATTATTTTTCTTCATTAATAAAAAAAAAGTTTAATCGTGCCTATGCGCTTTGAAATGTATGAAAAGCAGTACTTAAATTACATTTTCGATGAAACTTTCGCGAAGCTTCATTTGCAGAATTCCAGACAGAAGGTCCATAACAACAGAAAACTATTCTTAAGCAGAACCATTATAATTGGTTAATTTAATTAAATCATAAGGACCATGCAGTTACACGGTGCCTCCGGGGACCTTTTAGTGCTTGGCGTATAATATCGTACATTATGAAGTAATTAGTAATGATTGAAGCAGTTGCAACGTATTTTTGTAGTTAAAGCCTTGTGTAACAGATTCCGAAAGGATATTTACGTGGGGCACGTGTCGTAAGACTTAATCTCCACGTTCCTTCCAAGAGGAAGTGATTGAGATACGCCCAATATTTCTAAAGTTTTCTATAAATTTTATAATGATTAATGTATTATAAAAATATTAGTATGTCTTTGCATGTAAGAATTGTTTTTATGAAATAATAGTAAATAAAAAACGTCAATCTTATTAACGTTTTTTATTTAAGATATCCGAGAATTATTTTAACTGAAATAGTAATTTTATAAATAATACGTTTACGTAATATAACGTAATAATACGTTTACAATTTGTATAATTTCAGTCAATCTACTATTTAGTACTTACAGCTAAATAATTATGTACTCGTTTTCAAAAAATAATAATTTATATTATGTACAAAACTCACAATTCAATAGTCAAAGTTATTAACCTCTGCGCAAAATGTCAAATATTCTCGCATTTTTATTGTAATTTAGCAATAATAATAAATAAAATTACATTAAAAATTATATAATAATGTAAAATATTAATTAATTTACTAAAATTAATTTACTTAAAATTAATGTACTAAATAGTAGATTGACTAAAATTATACAAATTGTAAACGTATTATTACTATTGTCTTTACAAATTTAATGTTTACTTTTGTCGTTTTTAAAATTCTAGATGTATCATGAGTGAATCCGATGAAGGAAAATTGGGGTGTACACTCGTACACCTCCAAACATCGTGGAAGCGGCTCACATTACATCTCTTAATTTATTGCCAAATATTTCACGTAAAAAATATGAATGCGAGTATAAATTCTAGGTTAAACAACTTTCTTAGCTGTTGGTGGTTTATTACTTTTTTTGTTGTCGTAGATAAAGTATAGTGTGTAACGCGTGCAAAAACAGTAATTTCACACTCGTGAGAAATTGGCACTTTTCTGCACTTGTAACACAATATACTATTACATCTTTCTTAAAATAAAAATAAGCTATATTTTCTTACGCAATATTTCGCCATAAATCACTTATATTTAACATAACTCACATACAATCCCGCATCGAAGTGAAAATACTAACTGATTACGTACGACCGTGCTTAGCATGATTATAGCATGCATGCGTTACTTAAAATTCGTGCAGTTCCGATTGCACACACTAGCTACTGTTTTCTGACAAGGCTCAAACATGTGCTTATATACAGGATGCTTTACTTAAGATTCGCATCCTCTGAACAGGTGATAGTACACATAAAATGCAACAAAAAAAGCTTAATATCATTAGTGCCTATTTTTCATAATAACAGAGAAAAAAGAATTATTTTTGAAAAGTGGGTTGGACGTCATTAATTTCAGAATCACTGTTGGTGCAGGATGTACCTAACTGCACTTTCAGCGTGATACCTGATACATTGATGCAGCTGATGCTAGGTGATGTCACAGTTTGTTTTGACTATTATTTCCAACATTTCTTAAAAGTTGACCTCTTTAGCAAATTTATTTCGATATGCGTAAACCGTATAGGACCCTGTATAGAAGTATATCTTACTTTTATTATGTAATGTATTTATAATTTTTTTATTAATTATTACTATTATTTCTATTTCGAGACCTGTCAATGAGCTGTTTTAAGCATATCACATACGGCTTTACCTTTCTTAATTTGAGACAGGAATACATGAGCTTATATATAAGAGTATATGACGTCACCCTTTAAACAAGGAGCCCTTATACTATGGCCCCTTACCACTAAACACATGGAGTCCTTACTTATATTTACATTTAAATCATCAACCCCTTATTACCGTTGTCCCTTAAAACGAATATTCCTACCACTTACCACTATATACCAGCAACCCTAAGATCGTAAACATTAGGTTCCCGACACACGAGATAACTGAAGGTCAAGTCAAATAGTGATCGTGCTCACGTTAAAGTTGTCAGTCGAGTTTTGACATTTCAGATTCTCCCATCTTCAACGTTCTGTTCAAGTTTGTAATAACCTAACCTATAGCCTAACCTATTACCTAAACAAAAGCTGACCTATAACCCGACCCATAACCTGGCCTATACCCTGACCTATAACCCGACCTGTAACCCGACTTATAACCTGGCCTATACCCTGACCTATAACCTAACCTATAACATAGTCTATAAACTAACGTATAACCTAACCTATAACCTACCTAACAATCAAATAAATAAGCAAGAAAACATTTTCAACCAAACTTTCAAAAAGTTTGGTTACTAGGATCTATATTTCTGTAATCCGTTGCAGAATCCAGAAGTGATACAAAGCAAGTGATATATGGATTTTATGTAGTTTTTAACGCTGATCACGAATGATTAGAAGTAATAATGCGCGTAGAGATATACAAGAAAGTGTTATAATAATGGGATATCGCGCAACAGAGAAGAAAGAAAACATAAGTTGCAGCCGTCTACACGTGTTTCACACTTATTAGTGATCATCAGGACGGCATAGCAGATGGAATAAATATAAAAGCAACCAACTCAGAAAGATGTAACAACACAAGGTTTCACTGATAGCAGCCAACCGCACATTTGCAGTATCGGCCTGAAGACACTGAGTTTTCAGTGCAACAACAAACGTCACTACGGAGGCAGCTAAAGCCACTACCGTGAGACAACCAATCCCAAAGTATAATATCAATGATTAGAAGTAATAATGCGCGTAGAGATATACAAGAAAGTGTTATAATAATGGGATATCGCGCAACAGAGAAGAAAGAAATGTGACTGCGCAGTCACATCACCACCCAGCGCAACTACAGTCAGTAGTCAAGACATTAATAACCAGATCACAACGATTGACTGATGACGATAATAAACATCAAGAACTAGAACAGGTGAAGTTGGCATTAAAACAAAATGGTTTCTCGTCCAGAAATATCAAGAAAGCTTTAACACCAAGGGACCCAAAGCCAAAGGAAGAAGAAACATCGGTATCCAAAGCGCACTTACCGTACATCAAAGGGACCACGGACAAAATAAGTAGAGTGCTCAGAAAACACAACATCGACACCATCTTCAACACCGACAAAAAGATTGGAAACATGCTACCATCCGCAAAAACAAAAATACCACTAGAAAGCCAAGGAGTATACGAGATCCCATGTAAAGACTGCGGGGAATCCTACATAGGGCAGACCAACAGAAGAATTCAAGTAAGAAGAGAAGAACACCGAAATGCAGTCAACAAAAATGAGAGAACGTCTTCACTAGCACAACATGTAAGTGGTACATCTCATAACATAGATTTCGAAAATACAAAAGTTTTAGCGAATATACAACATAAGACCCGACGAACCATAAGAGAAGCCATTGAGATCGAGAAACGTCCGAACAATCTTAATACCAGGGACGATACACAGCGACTACCATCAGCTTGGAAACCAGCTATAACCAGCATCACCGTCAAGAAGCGAAAACCAGCACAGCAGAACGATAAAAGGGAAAGCGAGAGAAAGCCACCGGATCAAGCGAGACCAATGACACGCAGCCGCGCCAAAAACCAGCCGACCGCAACCATGCGCAACACCGTAACCGTATATAAAGACCAACCGCTGCAGCAAGACGTCAGTCTACATCGTGTAACCACGCGAAGCAGAAGGAAGTTAGAAGTGACCTGAAGATGGCAAGTGTGATCTTGCCGAAACGTCGTCAACCATTGTCTGGTTCCTCTAGGAGCTGAATAGTGAATATTTTAATTTCGCTTCACCACTTCGATCGACTCGAACCGGGTTTCTTTTAAGGCAGACTTGATTTTCGGAAACAGGAAAAAATCACAGGGTGCTAAATCAGGCGAGTACGGCGCGTGTTCGAGCACTGGACTGCCTCTAGCGGCTAAATAACGCTTCACAGACAGCACGTTATGGGCAGGTGCGTTGTCCTGGTGCAAGACCCACGACTTGTTTTTCTGCAACTCAGGCCGTTTCTTACGAACTTGCTCTCACAGTGTTTCAAATACTAAGTTTGGTTTACAGTTTGACCCTGTGGTACCCATTCAGTCATCACGATCCCTCAGGGAGTAAAAGTGATACTTTACTCCCTCTTTTGGGGGACTAAAGTAGAGCCTTATATATAGGACGTGCAAAAAGTATATTTTCTACATCGCATCGGTTCCGATGCAGGATTGCTTAAATATCGATATAAACTTACAGAAAAATGATATGATTTTTTATTGGATCATTGTACGAGGACGGTCTGAAAAGTGAGGTAACTAACATAGAGAAAGACTGTTTTTTCGAGTTTTTTAATTTTACTTTTCGACATAGTCTCCTTTGAGGTCTATACAATTGTTCCAACGATATTCAAGTCGCTTAATCCAATCACTATAATACGACGAACTAAATGCATCAAAATAATCGTTTTTTTCTACAATCACTTCTTCATTTGATGAAAATCTTTTACCACCAAGCCAATTTTTCATTTTTGATTTCAGAATTTCGAATCGTAATTCAACTAATTTTGCCGTTGCAATTGCAGATGAGTGAGCCGGTGCATTATCGTGATGGAACAACATTTCTTTTCTAGCAAAATGCGGTCGTTTTTCCTTTAGTTTTTTATTCAGTTGGATCAATAGCGACGCGTACTACTCTCCTGTGATTGTTTTGCACTTGTGGAGATAATTTATAAAGATAACACCACGAGCATCCCAAAACAAAGTGGCCATAACTTTGTTAGTCGATGGCAACCACTCTCGCTTTCTTCGGTGCACTGCAACCGACTTCTGCTCATTGTTTTGGTTGAATTTTTGTTTCGGGTGTGTAGTGATGTATCCAAGTTTCGTCAATAGTAATAAATCGACGCAGAAATTCAGTGCAATTACGCTCAATTACGCAAGGCTCAAACAGTACTCAGAATTGGTTACACGAATTCGTTTTTGGTCTTCAGTTAACAAACGCGGCACCCATCTTACTGACAGTTTTCTCATATGCAAGTGTTCATGTAAGATATGACCAACACGTTCTTTTGATATGCCAATAGTGTCGGCTAGCACACGCACCTTCAATCGACAATCATTTAAAACGAGATCATGAAGTTTGGTGATCATTTCGTCAGTGGTAGCCTCTTTTGGACGTCCTGATCTTGATTCATCTTCGATGCTTCTACGACCACGTTTAAATTCATTCACCCAAAAACAAACTGTCTTAAATGATGGTGCAGATTCGCCATGAACATGATCTAACTCCTCTTTGATCTCTTTTGGTTTTTCCCGTCAATATGAAAATGTTTAATAACAGCACGAAATTCTTTTTTATCCATATTCACAAAACAACCGATCCCCTTTATTGTTTATAACTGTAAAATTCAAACTACGCAATATATTTGGCGCTAATCTTTGCAGCTGTCTTATAAAAGGTTATAAATTTGATAAATGTCACTCATGTGTTCATTGTGATGTCATTTCTGTATTACTTACTTCACTATTCAGGCCGCCCTCGTATGAGTTTGTTTAACAAAAACTTCGATATCAACGTACATTCTGAAGATTAAGAAAGGAGCACGTTTTTTTGCGGAAATTGGATCCCGGTCAAATTGTGATATGTTGTAGTTTATATTGATCAAAAGTATCCGGTGTCAAGAAGCTCTAAAATTAACAGTTTTGGAGTTACAGAGCACGAAAGGCAGGGAAAATTCATACTTCGGTTTATGGATTTTTAACACTTACAGCCTCGGTAATTCATTCTCGGTCATTTTTTATTTTGATTAACCGCGACTAGGTTGCGTGAGTGAATTTGGCACATCATTTGGCTCTGAAAACGGCCGATTTATTTGAAATTAGAAAATGAAAAATACCTATTGTTGATTATTGGGTATGGTGTAGATGGAGAATGAAACGGCCCCGGTACCGGGTGCCCCATTATATTTTGACCCTTTATAAACCTATATAACGTTTCAACTAATTGAGATAATGAAATGCGATGTTTATTATTCTTCTTATTGTTTAAAGATTTTTTTCTGAGTATCCGTCTTTTTTGTTCACCGCCGGTTTAATCGGAAATGACCTAGCGTATTTTTGGGGATAGGGCAACTTTGTAATTTCAAATGGAACACCCCGTATCATAGTTGGCAAGCCCATTGTTCCCTCTTTCCAAAAGTACCATACTCGTCATGGTTATTATATAGGGTGATGGTTTTATAAGCTCTTAAAGTGAATACTGCATGTTATTGAAATACTGCGAAAAATATAATGATTCACAAAGTAGACTACGGCAATTAAAGAAAACATCACTGTAAACGTCAAATTAGCTATCCCCGCAAAATACTCTGTCATTTCCGGATAAACCGGAAGTGAGAAAAAATAACGAATACTCAGAAAAAACTTTAAAAACTGAGAAGACTAGTGAACATCGCATTTCATTATCTCAATTAGTTTAAAAGTTATCTAGGTTCATAAAGGGTCAAAATATAATGGGACACCTGGTATAAATCCACATGAATGTGACAACATAATTATCTGTGTTAATCAAAACAAAAACAAAGAATATACACAAAAAATGAAGTTACCAAGGCTGTACAACAGTGTATGCCGAAGTATGAATTTTTCCTGCTTTCCGTGCTCTGTAACTCCAAAGCTGTTAATTTTAGAGCTTCGTAGAAGGAGAGACTTTCCTTCAGGATAATGTAAGCTACAACCTATCATAATTCCAGCCAATTTGACCAAATTATCCAATTTCGGTAAGAAACGTGCGGGGCTGTTTGCACATCGGCACCCATTGGCTTGCATAGTTAATTAATTCTTCTCTAATATTCTTAATGCTAGTTGTTAGGTTAATACTTATGCATTTTCTCTTTGATATTCATTAAAAATAATTATTAAAATTGGTTGGACAAAAAAGTAAAAATTCTAATAAAAGGAACAAATAAAAATAATTTTACGATTATAAAACAACTTTATTCCTCATCAGATATTTCAAATCGTGTATTAGGATAACAGAAATGGTTAAGGGTGGTTTGCTTAAACCCTGGTAGCTATGCATTAATTTATTGGTGACACCCCGTATGGTGACGCAAACTGCAATAACATCATTAATAGTGCTACTGGTTACCAGATGGCAGCCCAGTCACTAGAAATGTTAAAGCAATTTTAAATTAATTTCTATGGAGTTAAATTTTATTTTACGTTCTATTTTTAATAATATAATATTAATAATATTAAAAATTGTTATAAAACAACTTAAAATAAACGTTAACTTAACAAAGTTTAATTTCAAATATGATTTTAAATGGTGTCACCAACAAATCAATGCATAGCTACCAGGGTTTCAGCAAACGACCGTCAACCTTTTCTGTTATCCTAATACACGATTTGAAATTTCTGATCAGGAATAATAGTAAAATTATTTTTATTTGTTTGTTCGTTTTTACTTTTTTAGCCAAACAATTTTAATAATTATTATTAATAAATATGTAACAGAAAATGCATAAGGATTAACCTAACTAGCATTAAGAATATTAGTGAAGAATTAATTAACTGAGGCATCTATGCAAGCCTAATGGGTGCCGCCGTGCAAAGGGCCTCACACGTTTCTTGCGGAAATATAAACTCTAATAATAATAATATTGTATGAATACTATTCTCGTTCTTCATTTATTAACTTAGAACATTATGGGGCCTGGTTTCCAGGTTAAGAGTTGTAACAATTATTATTATTCTCCTACTTTTATAATTAAGTAATTACTAATAACTAATAACAAAAATTGAAATACGATGTCTATCGCAAAACGATTGTACTTTTTTACCGTTTTGTATTTTGTTTTTGTTTGAATGAGCTAACATAATGTTTTCTTTTGGCTTAAAATATGGAACATTTTATTTTTTATAATTCATATGTTATTATTTCTTAACAATATTTAAAATTAATAAATAAAATGTTGCCCAAATAAAACGCCTTCCCCACAAAATATTTTCCGAGAGAAAGGGGTATTCTATTTAAATCACTTTAATACCCCTTTCTCAGTACATTTTCTTCTTTTTCCACGGTTTCTTGCGTTAGTGCATCTTAAAGGTGAATGTGGGGGTGTCTTGTTTCTGGCTCGCCGAGGGATTAGCGTCTTCTATTCTATTCAGTAATTGCAGAGGAACAAGAATTAAATTAAGAATTAAATTAATTAAATTAAATTAAGAGGAACAAGATTAAAAGAATTAAACATTAAATTAGTTTCTTTAACAATATTTAAAAAGACGTTGAACACCGTATATGTGTCGAGTACTTTTATTTATACGACGCTAAACCTGCTAAAAAACGTTTTGTAATAATTGTTTTTCTACTCCCGCACTCTAATTCAAATATTATGTCTGCAACAGCGGTTTGAATATCAGGTTCATAATACAGCGTGTCCGGAGATAGAACGCATTAATTTTAAGGGGTGATAGAAGACACCACACATAGAGAAATGTTTGTATATTAAGTGCACAAATGTTGAGAAAATTAAAGCAAATTGTGCCTAAAATGGTGACAGGAACAATTTGTGCAAATTGATTGCGTTAGTTTGTGTAAAGCAAATTGTAATCTTTTTCCAAACAATAAATATTATTTATTTCTCCATACCGAATACGAACTACCTAGAACAATTTGCTTGAAGAATCTTACATATTTTGTAGCACAGTTTTGCACAATGCTGTACGAAACACCTGCAATCTTTGTGGAAAATTCCTATATTGTGCTCAGAATTTACATGAACGATATTGTGTTAATTTCTAATTCATAATAATTATGGAATTTTTGCTCAATGATGTTGGAAATACATATGAATATTGGAGTAATGTGTATATAGTAGTTTAGTGTATATTTGCACAATAATGTGCTGATTTTTCTTTAACCTTTAATATTGCTGAAAGAAACGCTAAACACTGGGTGATTTAATAATACAAATTCTGCATAATTTTATCAAAAAGTTATATATTTAATTTAAACACAAAAATACGGAAACCTAAAGATAATTAGGAAAAATACATAAAAAAATAAATATAAATATAATGAGATAAATCATTTACTATTAAAATTAGTAATAAAACATGGCATATAAATTGGAAACATGAACTTCAAATTCTGCATAATTTTATCAAAACGTTATACAAGTGTCCCACAATGCTGTTTACACGCAATATCTCCCGTATTTGAAAAGATAAAGAAATCAACCAAAAACTATTGTAAATGACTCAAAATGGACCTTCAGAAAACATCCTTAACTGTTGGTTGCATAGCAACGTTTCAGTGATCATGCCAACTCGATTAATTTTTCAAATTGCACCATCTGTTTCTTTTCACGGAAATGTTTTCTTCACTTCATTCTGCACACGGTAGCATGCCTTACTTAATTATCTAATGTGCATTTAGGGGTTGAAAAAAATATGTTTTATAAATTGTACACTTCATATTCACTAACTAAATTATGTATTCAAAAATATTATTAGAGCAGTGTCTACAAGGGAACTACTGAGGCACTTTAAAGTCCGTGTCGAGTCCGCAGGAGGGCATTTTGAGCATTTGCTTTAAGTTTAAGATAAATTCAATTTATAAAAAATATTTTTTTCAACCCCTAAACGCACATTAGATAATTAAGTATGGAATACTATCGTATGCAGAATGAAGTGAAGAATACATTTCCGTGAAAAAAAAAACAGAGGGTGCAATTTGAAAAATTAATCAAGTTGGCATGACCTCTGAAACGTTGCTATGCTGAAACCACACAGAGAGAAATACTTCATAAGAGCTTTGCACAATATTGTTCAAAACGGTGTTGGAGAAATTTATATTATAATTGTAGAATCGTATTGTCCAGCGTTGTGTAGGATTTCGTTACTGAATTGTCTAACAGGAACTTACGATAATTATTTAACACAGTCAGATTTAGTTCAGCATTCTTTGGAACAATGTTGTAGAGGATAAGCTAGCATATTATGTTGAAGTATAATTGTAAAAAATGTTTAGAAAAATACAATATTTTGTTTGAATGAAATCATAATCCAGTGTTCAAACTGCTTGCTACTAATTATTGTGTTTCGCAAAGTTTATGGATGACATCCTATAGATGTCACCACTTGTAATTGTCGCTATTAATGTAAATTCGAGATTTATATATAAACAGCCGACGGCAAAAGAAAATTTTAGTGTTATACGTGTATATACTACACGTTGTATAGTATGTAAATACTATACATTGTATAGCTATACACATATTAGTTACATATATTTTAATATATGTAAAAATATATATTTTATTTGTGATATCTAGCCTTCTATATAGAATATTTGTGCCAGAGTATTGCACAATTTGTATAAATGTGAACAAGTAATTGTGTTAAATACTATTAAGCAATTGTGGCACACTAGCGCAACAATTGTACAATTTTGTATAAAATTGTATGCAATAACATTACACATTCTGTTTTAATAAGTAACACAATTTGTTATGGAAACTTATACACAACTATTCATTTGATTCTACAAAATTACTATTGACTTCCACAAAATCTTGACAAACTAAATGACACAATCTTGTTTTATAATTGTACACAAATTGTCCCTGTCACTTTTTTAAGACCAATTTGTTTTACAATACCACACAACTGTTGATGAAATTTAAATACATTTTTCTCTGTGCAGCGTTTAAGGATGTTTTCTGAAGATCCATTTTGAGTCATTTACAATAGTTTTTGGTTGATTTCTTTATCTTTTCAAATAAGGGAGATATTGCGTGTAAACAGCATTGTGGAACACCCTGTATATTCAATTTAAACACAAAAATACAGAAACCTAAATATAATTAGGAAAAATAGATAAAAAAATAAATATAAATATAATGAAATAAAAACAAATAAAATAGAACATCTTATGGAGCTAAATCATTTACTATTAAAATTAGTAATAAAACATGGCATATAAATTGGAAACATGACCTTCAAATTCTGCATAATTTTATCAAAATGTTATATATTTAATTTGAACACAAAAATACAGAAACCTAAAGATAATTAGGAAAAATACATAAAAAAATAAATATAAACATAATGAAATAAAAAATTAAACAGAACATCTAATGGAGATAACTCATTTACTATTAAAATTAGTAATAAAACATGGCATATCAATTGGAAACATGAACTTCAAATTCTGCATAATTTTATCAAAAAATAATATATTTAATTTAAACACAAAAATACAGAAACATAAAAAAACAGGAAAAATACATAAAAAAATAAATTTAAATATAAAGAAATAAAAACAAATTAAACGGAACATCTAACAGAGATAAATGATTTACTATTAAAATTAGTAATAAAACATGGCATATAGGAATGTAAATCTTTAAATTGGAAACATGAACTTTCATCTGATTCTATATCAACCTCAAAAGCATAACAATGTCTAGAGAAGGAAATGGTTTTTATAATTTTACACAAGAAATGTACATCCGTGAGTGTTTCATTTTTATATGCAATTATTTTTTCAATTCTGCCAAAAACTGGAAGATCATCGGTCCATTTCAGAATTAATGAAAAATTTGGTGTATAAACCGTTCCCAAGTGATTGACCCGAGAAGAAGAATAAAGTAAATGTTTGTCATACATATTACCGAACTTTTTATAAATTTCAAGACTAATAGGTAAAAGTGGTCCGAAAATGTTACAATTTTGTTCATTACAATAACTATTTAACATGTGACCTAATCTTAGCTGGGTTTTCAACATCAGGGTCTCCGGTAAATTTTTAAAGGAAAATGAAATGTTTGCGGTTAGTTTAGATTCTCTGTGTTTTTGTTCAGCCCTCATAGACCAAAAATGTCGGAGAGAACCAGACATTTCTAAAATTAGATGATAATGAATTAGATGGTGATGTTTAGGTTTTAGATTTCCAGAAAACTTAATAAAAAGTGAATTGTGATCATCAATGAGAACTTTTAGATGAGCATAAGTTTTGCAATGAACGTCAGCTGCAGTGACAATATACACACAATTTCGCGTAATGTTATCCATAGTTCCCATATTCCAAGATCAGTAGGTACTAAATCTCCAATAATCAAGCCCAAATACCTGGTTAGGCATAGCATTTCTGAAGCTGACATTTTAAGATTAGATTTCAATTTATCCGTTGTGATTATAGGTGGTTTATTAGTACTCTCAATGGCTGTATAGTTAAATAATTGAATACGAGAATTAAGTGTTTCAAGAGAAAATAGCTGTAACTCCAAAACTAATGTTTTTAACAAACAGGTTAGACTGTAATTACACACACACCTTCGAAAAGGTCATGCATAATGTCCACCGTAAAATTATATGTCACCCGAAACCCTGGTAGCTGATGGAAAATACAATTTTCTTTAATGCCCGTTTGACTAACGTCATTAAGTAGCACATCTTGGTTATAGTTTTCAATATTTCTTAATAGCGAATCATCTTGAACAGTCATGACATGAGAAAGAGGTTTTGGTGCTTTACAAAATCTACAGGAAAATGTACATGAAAAACTTTCAGTAAACCCTAAAAGAGAATGTATACCTAAATGGTCACCTGATATAAGTCCAACTATAAAATAAAATTTTTCATCTAAGATTGTTATCCCATTCTCTCGTATACAGCGTAATTCATCAATTAATTTCGAAAACATTTGATTACCAAACTTCTTACGGTCATCAGAGTAAAATATGGCAAATAGAAATATGTTACATAATTTTGAAGTCATATACGGAGGCATTGAAGGCAAAGACAAGTATATCGCGCCAAGTTTGTTTGTTCCAGCATGCGAACCCAAAGTATTTCCTACCTCATAATCGTCAAAAAATAACATTAAGGGAAAAACAGTTTTATTCTCATAATTTCTACTTTGATATTTCCATAATTTACATTGTACAAAGTTGCTTATTACTGTCTCCTCATGTTGTAAATGAGTATAGTAATCCTTCATTGATTGAAGAAAACCCTCGAGAGAAAATAATTTGGTTAACAAATCTGTTAACGATATTAACTTCATGTGGATAGGTACTGGTTCTAATATAGAATCGCCGCTACATTGTTTCCCCCGTTTGAATATTATGTGATGGCACAAACAAACCGGATTGCTTATATTTTTGTATACATTTATATTCTGAATTCAAGTCAGTCATACAATTCTCAATAGAACCAAATATTTTTTCCATATCCCTTATCTTTTCATCAGTTTCATCTAAATTACTTAACGATGTAATAACAAACCTTTTTAACTCGCTTATAAGATCTTTCGGATAACCAATTGAACAAATTTTCTAGGTACAACAGAATTATTATACATATTTCACTAATGAGATTAAAAAGTGCTGAATTAAAGTTCTCTATAACTGAAAAAATATTACTTGATTCATCTTCAGAGTACGATTCATACGGGATTTCCTGATAGTTATTAGAATCAACTTCAAGATTAACAGATACATCCTTAACTTCTATGTTAGCTGAAATTTGAGGTTGATGAAGAACATGAGACTTTAAATGTTTCCTAAATGAATTAAAATTATTATAAGTTCTCAAACACTGTCCTACACCACGATGCAAGTCATCATTATCTTTTAGAAAATGGTCATTCCTTAAATGTTTTATATACTTATTAATATCAGTGCATTGTATTGTAGAACATTTAAAACAGTCAATCATTTTTATATGTTTACATAAAAGATAAACCAATAGAAAAGTATACCTATTTATGTAAGTATAGGTTTCATACAAAGTAACAAACTAAACTCTGTTTAATTAGCCGATTATTCCTTTAATAGTTGCAATCAGTATATCCACAGAACGGTACTTTTGGTCCGAGTCGGTATGAATACCATAAACACCTTTTTGCAAAAACAACCAGGCTGGTGTGGATTCCGGAGGATAGATGGCATTTAGGGCATGATAGACCTTAAAGCAAATATCCACTGCTTTTAATGGATCTTCAACTTTGTACAGTTGTTTGTTGACGGAGACAAAACACTGGTAGGACTTGTATGTTCCAACAACAATTGGTATAGGTTGGGCTGTCGTTTTTAAATTTTGGCACTTCTGACTTCGCTCTTCCAGTTTTTTCGTTATATTGCTGGCATCCTGTAAATTAGTTAATTATTAACGTACTTAAAAATTGCTATCTGTAAAATTTACACTGATAAATAAAATGAAGCCATCTAACGTCTCTCTCCTGCTTGGTTTCCAATGTGTTTTTATTTTTGATTTAATTAATGGAGATTGTAATAATAATGGTAAAAATTGAAGGGCAATTAATTGCTTTACATCTGAAAAATGTTTTGTACAAATTAACACTATTAAGGGGAAGATTCGCTAGTAGAAAAGTAATGTGTTCGTATCTGCAAAATAACTTATTTATTTATGTAAATAGTGACACGGGACAAAAAGCAATTTGTTAAGATAGGTTTTCTGTAGGTACCTACGACTCGAATATCTTTACAAAACGTAATCTGTTTTAGAAAAAAATTGCTAAAGTTAGTATATTTTCGACTAATCAAAGCAGGCCTGATAAACATAAAATTAAATAAATCTCGTCGTAGGTACTTCAATTTAAGTTTTTTCTTTCATTTAGTAAAAACCCCATCGTATAATGTCTTCTACTTTTTAAAATATCTTACATTTACGATGATAAGATACGGGTTTTTTCTTAATACAATTGCCTAACTATCAGGCGCAATGGCAATAGTTTTCGATGGTTAATTACTCATGCAGGCTACACTGTTAAAATAAGTTCATATTATGCGCGGTCTATTATTATTTATGGTATTTTATTTTATTCCTTAATTTAATTTAATTGAATCTTATTTCTTAATTTAACTGAAACGTTGATTGCAAAAAGGGTATACTAAGTTGCAATTTTAACAAAAATCAAATTTCTGTCGGAAATTACACGTCCTACTAAATAAAAGGTATATCAGTTTTTTTCACTTATCATTGCTTGAGGTGTCCATACAACGAATATACAATAATTGCGGTTCGTAATATGCAAGGAAGTTTAAATAGGGGGAAGTGGCACAAGAGGTGTGCACATGAAGCCTCAAGTGTGCACAACTTGTCAAGTTTTAAAATTGGCTGTCAAACGGTGCGATAAAGATTTTATTTGTTAAAAACTAAATTAAAAACAAATAAAAACGTCGGGATACTCGATTAGATGGTGTAGAAGTGATATTAGATATCACAAAAAACAAGAACCTGGAGTAATAATGCATCATTAAGTAGTTTTTCCTTAAATTTGCGTCATTAATAACTTTTTACTCGGACATCAGGTCCGTAGTACTTAATTTGTATTTATATTGGGAGTGTTATCACGTATTGTATAAAAATGTTCTTTTTTAATTAAATAATTACAGAGAACCATCTCTAAAACGATTTATGAAGTATACATGCATTGTCATCGGTACGCAGTAAACTTTTAAATTCGTACTGGCGGAGTTATTGTCCGTTTAGGGAATCACACGGCGCGGCGTTTACATGTAAAAACCTCTTACATACAGATAATCAATAATAGTGAAATTCGAAATTAAAAATTTAGAAACAATCATTTTTTTACAGAATTTACAAATTTCTTAGAAATTATACGATTATGTATTTCAATTTAATAATTTAATAATTGTAATTAAGGCGACAAATAAATTAATTGAATTAATGGAAAAAATAAAAGAGTTTCATATTAACGGTGTCCTGAATAGTATTTTAAACAATTTACTGAACCCAACGCTGCATTGTATTTACATGTGTGCTGTCAAATTTGTAATCCCCTTACTCCACTGCAGGCTTCACTTTACAGCCCAGCAATTGCATCATGCCTCTTCCCCCTACTTAAACTTCCTTGGTAATATGTAACTGTCCTTGTATTTGAAAGTAATAATTATGAGTTCTTTTTAAACAGATTTCACCAGCCCGGTTTTCCAAAAATTTAATTTTCTTTTCTTTAGCAACACTTATAACTTTTATCCTTGCAGCTGATGCAGGGCATTTGATTTCAATTAATCCGTCATCGCTTAATAGTCCGTCTGGTGATGCAAAAAGAAATCATCTTTATCAATAAAAAGTCCGCATTGTCGAATTTGGATATTAGATTTCTCTTGAACTTCTCTAAGTGCTACTGTTTCATGATCTTGTCCCCATCGTGTAGCGAGATTTCCTTTAAAAGTGCTATACAACAGATTTTTGACTATATTTTTACAATGTGTTATAATAAATAATAATAATAATAGGTCCCATTATTCCCTTAAGGGACACAGGGTTTTAATATAGTCCTTCCAACTCTTCTTGTCTACTGCTATTTGTGCCAGCTCCGAAATCGTCATCGTTTCCTTTTCTGCTATATTTCTCCAGGTACCTTTTGGATGCCCCCTTTTTCTGTTTCCTTCTGAATTCCATTTTAGTATCTTCTTACCAATTTCATTTCCATTTTTACGCAGAGTGAGCCCCAGCCAGCCATACTTTCTCCTTCTTATCTCCATATTTATATCTGCTTGGTTTGTTCTTCTCCATAACTCTTCATTTCTAATGGTTTCTTTTAACAATGTGTTAAGCTTTTCATTTTACAAATCTTACCAAAATTAGAAGCTGTTATTCGCGATGATCTTTCTTGACGCCAAAGTAGATTATTATTCTGACCAGTTGTTTCTAACTGTATCAGATGTAATTCGTCTTTAATTTTTTCATTACTTGTAAAATTTCTTTTAAAGAATCTTCTTCTGCCGATATACTGCATGTTTTCTTCCTCTACTTTTCCATATTCGCTATCGGCTGGTACCGACTTGTAAGTCTTCCTTCTTTGTGATTTTTCACTTAAACGGTCTCTTTCGACATGTAACCCACTTTTATTTGGTTTTCGCAGCTTTCACGTAGTTTTTGTAAATTGTCCAGGACTTTTGCCAACTACCTTTTTATGGATTACGTTCGAAATATGGGGTGGTTCAAGATTGAAAGTTAAAGCAGCTGCTTCGCATCGTGTTTTATAGGAACTATTTCCCGTAAAGGTAATTCGTTTACCTCCTGTATATTTTGCAACTATAGAGTTTAACATTCGACAGCGTTATTGTCCATATTTCATGGCAAAACTTTCAGAATTAAGCGCTACTCTGTCAGTAACAACCATTATGTCTTGATATTATCCCGAGTCTTTGAAGTCAATAATCCAATTGTTTTCATTTTCACGTTTGGGTCCTTGCAAAAGTAAGTGGCGCAATTATTGTGATCCCCAAAAACATGATGAGAACAGTTCAAAATGTCATTTCTCAGCTGTTGTACTCTCTCACAATGAGTTAAAGTGGAAGTACAAAGTTGATGTGCTGGAGCTGAAAGTTGATCAAATGAAGTTGAAGGTTGACCTGTTGAAGTTGAAGGTTGATCTTATGAAGATGAAGTTTGATCTAATGAAATTAAAGGTTAATCAACAGAAACAAATTCTGCTGATTGTATTTTTTGGGAAGACCTTGTAAAACCAGAAACGTTTTGCATTCTTCGACGTATGCTCTTTCTTCTAGCTGATACCGTTAATCGTGGCATAATCTTACATAAATAAATTGCACGTACAATATGGTATATAAGTACTTGTTACACTTCACTACGTTACACTAGAATACACTACACGATAATTACACTATGCTATATTAATACTTGCTACGCTTACTTATGTAATCGTACTTATGTACTAACACGAAAACTATAGCAGTACGGTAAACATTTGTAAACTTATGTAAAAATTTCGTTGTCTGTGGTACAGTTGGTTTAAAAAAAATCGAATACACTTTATAAATCAGTAGTCCATGATTATGAAAATTTTTTACAATGTAAAATGATCTTTATTTATTTAGGTTATGTTTTGTGACATAAGTTGACAACTAACTTTGACATTTTATTTGTCATTGTGACAACATGATTTATACCACTTAAAAAGGCTCTACTCGATTATTTTGAAACCAACTGTACATAAAAATGCAACAACCAAGCTCAACAAATTTTTCAAACGGATTCGTAAAACTGCGATTACAAAATTACATTCCGATGTTCTGTTTTAAAGGTTGAGTTAAAAGTGGCTGGACAGGCTGCTTTTTGACTAGTTCTGATGTAATGCATCTTTAAACGCTATTATTATAAAGTAGTTATCTTTGCCGAGACTTTGTCATTTTTATTAGACCCGTACCGCAAGTACCGCTATAGTATAATAAAGCAGGCTTTGGGATAATTTACAAATTTACGATAGGGTTTGCAAGAAGTCTACAATAATAGTCGGTTTATGTGAACAGAAGGTATTGTGCCTTTTACAAAATGCCGAAAACGAAGGATTCCCTAGAAGTATTTCTTTTAATAGACAATATAGGGGAGGGTCGCCCCAATTAGACCGCCTCCTAAATTGAACCAGTCAATTATCTTTTTAAAGACTAGAGTCACTCTATATTACCTATAAGAGTTGAGCCAACGCGAATGTCAATCCGCCATTTTGGATCCAAAAATATACATTGCAAAAATGATTGGTTATGTTTGCCTGGCAAATGTCAAATGTTTCATAACCTGACATTTATTTCATTATAATTTACCATAGTTTATTTGAATTGATTAATATAATAAAATTCCTAAATAGAGTAATATATATATTCATATTATTTGCAAAATTGAGAAAAGAAGAAACTACTCTCAGCTACAAAAAAAACTGTTAATGTCTCTTGTGCTCTAGTAAGTCAATTTCCATTTGAATTATTTCCGTAACAAAAACACTGGAAAAGTAGTGAAAATATTTTGCTTTTTTAAATCGTTTTATTTCAGAGTTATTACTCAGTAACATATTTTGCATATTTTATCAAATGGGGCGACCAAGAAAGATATTTTTAACTTCAAACTGTCGACTGATAAGTTTTTTGTAAAGAATAGTCGACCACCTATTCCACTAAAGTCTTCGCAAATGTATGGCATACATTCAGGCAATAACATTTTTGTGTTAAATAAATAAATTTATAGAATAAGAGATAGCTGTTCTGGAACGTAGAGACAATGCATAATTAGAAGCAAGACCATATTACTAGTGAATTACAACGTGTACCTATCGAGATCAATCATGCAAAACTAAAAGATCTTCAAGCCCTTTGTGCAGTATTATCTAATCGAGAACACTGTGGTTTCTATGAGATTCTGGGCACTAATGAAGACCTAGGTAACATTGTCGAGGACGACAACAGCAGTGCTTACATATATTTTTTCTTTCATGCTAGAGATATGAATCTTTTGTTTAAAAAAGTATATACATACCTATTTTAATTTTTTTTAAATCTGCCAGACCGATTTAATTAAAATGTATCTTATGTTTAATAAAAAAATAACAAATCTGTTTTGCCAAATTTTCGTCAAAAACCACAGATTTTTGGATTGTGTAAGAATGTTTCATAAACTGCACATAGTTCCAAATAATAAAAACTTTGGCCTTACATTAGTTTTTGGTTCTCCTAAAGGTTACAGTTTTTTGACAAATGCCGTGTTTGACATCAACCCTTCAATTGCAATTTATATTTCTTAAAAACTTGAAGAGAAATACATAAAAATTCTTACTAAACATCATATTATTTGTCAAATTAAGGGCGATCTTTTCACCACCTTGTAACTTTATTTGTCAGTTAATTGTTATGGATACAATTTATCCTATGGATACAATTGCAGAAACAGTTGTAACCATAGTAAGTAACTTCCACATAAATTTATGAGGAAGTGAAAAGACCTGTCGTATTATTACATAATTTTATCAAACTTCGTGTTTTTAAATTGGCATTAGTGCAAATGGATCCAACCAATCAGCGTCAATTCCCGCGTTGGCCCAACTCTTATAAGTAATATAGAGTGACTCTATTAAAGACTATATTGCAATGCCATCTATCGTCGAAAATAGTAACAGGAGGACTATAGAATGCTGTAGTTTCAATATGACTACAGTGTTCCCGCGATTATCGATGTAATTGCAAATTGTATGTTTATGCCTTCATTTATGTAATTTTCTCCATATGTTTCGTAAAGACTGGTGCAGAAAATTTCGGAAATGTCTGGAAGGCAGTATATACCATTATTTTGTTATACTATTTTAAACAGTCTCGCGCAATTTCGGCGCTGATTATAATTTGAAAAAAAAAGATTCAGGTTAAATTGAATAAAACGAATGAGTTGCCTAAATTGAACTGGTTAGGTTCATTGAAAAGACAAATGGCAAACAGTTCTTCTGATGGTTTGGCAAAGTCGTGTGCAGAAGATGCTTCATGTCTTTATTGTAAGGATATAACTACCTGAATTCACTTGAAAATGAATGCACGGTGCCTAAGTAGTGCATAGTGGGCCTACGAAGAATGTGCTAGGGTAGAAGATGAGGATTTCCATCTTCCAGTCGTTAGACTTAACAGGTTTATTGTGATTTCTAGTATAATATTACCCAGTGTCATAGTAAATAATTAAGTTTTTTTTGGTTTTATTATTTAGAACGATGTTTATTTGAATATCTGCTAGTCGTTAAAATTAGGGAACTCTTGGTTCAATTTAGGCGACTGGTTCCCTAAATCGAACTGATTCCACATTTTTCTAATTTATTATTTTAATAGAGAATTTATGTTTTTTTCAATATATTTTTTAATTGAATATATGATAAACATTATAAAGTATGCCTTAGTGTGAATTTTAATTTAAATAACCGACAATGACCTGAAATACCAACTTTTTCTAAAAAAGGTTCAATTTGGGCGGCTCTCCCCTACTTTCGGTAAAGTGCAGTTTTTCAACGCTCACTTAGAACACCAACTAGTGATAATATATGTAGCAAGAAAATTTTGTTAAATCATATCAAATTATTTAAGAAATTACCTACCAAATAAATTTTGTTTTAGTAATTCAACCATGATCGCAAACGACGATAACATCATAATTACTAATTACATTAAGAAAATGAACAATATCGCTGATACTTGATAATATTATATTTTACTTTTCTTTTAATTAAATATTATGTGCATTATCACGAATATCCTATAGATACGCATTATTATTACTATTTATACACAGAATTATTAAAGCAAATGAACATTCCATTGTAACAGTGTATATCATATTTCAGTCTCAACTTTGTTGTGACTCATTCACGTTAGAAGCAATTAAATTTTGCTTGCAAGTTAGATCTGCAAATACATACAGCATTTATTAGTCAGCTATGTGTGTCTCACTTCTAACTATTTGATCTTCGTTGCAAAATATATCAGGCTATAGCGAATCTTGGCCTTAATAGATAAAAAGTATCAGATTCACATACCATCATCAAGAGTCTCAAATTTCTCTTTTTCTCGAGCTATAAAATCCTTTGTGAGTGAATCATTTTTCTTGGTTAATATATATGATAAATAGGTATTGCAAACGTGGGCCAGCGTAAAAACAATACATTTTCCTTACCTTTGTGCAGGTAATTAAAATCCAATTCAAGCTGAAACACACATTGTATACAATGCCGACAATTATATCACATTATTGCAATTTACTAATAGATAACCCGTTTGAAGACTTAAGGCAGGGTACTTTTGATAGTATTCCCCTATGGTCTCACTGTCTTTAAGTTGTAATCTACTTGCAGCAGATTTCCGCCATCTTTCTACCACTTCCTCATAAGGTATACTATTATGATAAAGCCGTGTTAAAATTTCAGTCATATCATCATCATCATCATTATCAACTACTTCCTCGTTTTCTTCTATCACTAAAAAAAATCATGTATTCAAGAGTTAAATGTATAATATTTTATACCAACAGGATGCAGAACTAGCAGATTTTTCCTTTTTTCTAAGTAAACCGCTTTCCCTTAGTAGTTTACGTTGATGCACATATGTGCTCCAGAGTTTTCCTGATGCAGCAATCACTTTACCATTTACTCCTCTTGTACATGGTAAATAGTAAATTGCAGCTTCTTCATGAATGAAAACGTCATTTATCTCTTTTGCCAAAATCAGAAATCGTGCTGTAGTGATCCTAAAAGGAAGATGGCATTTAACTTTTTTTTTTTCATGTAAAACTTTATTTACCTTTATCGGCAGAATCTTGAAGTTCGTGTTTGACAATCAGATTGCATAAATGATTCCTTCTAAACTTCTTGAAAGGTCCACAGCTACTCTTAATAATCTTACCTTCTTCTGTGGCCTCTAGCAATTTACGTACACTCTAAAATAGAAAAGCCTTTATTTTATAAACTATGAAGAATAACGTTTTCTTACATTTTCCTCTGAACTTCCAGCAGGTGTTATGTTTGATGAGGTTGGCGAATCGTAGCTTTAAAAGGGTAATGTGCTAGAAGTTGATCGTAATCAATGAGACTTATTGTAGAACTTGTGGAAGTGGTACTAATATTTGACAGAGTCTCTGTACTTTCAGAATCATTAACTGTTTCTTGCTGATCACATTCCGAAGCAGCCTAAAATTTATATAATGTAAGTTATAAATAATATATTGAGCTTGTTACATTTAAATATGCTAGTACAATTATTGTTGAATTTAATGTTGAAAACATCTAAAGTTACATAGGGTGTCTGGGATTAATGTCGTAAGCTTCTTAGGAGGAAAATGATAAAATTCCATTGGATTTCCTATATTATCATTAACAAAAAACAGACTGTATAAAAAAGGCCTAATTAATAACAAAAATAGTACTTTAAAATTACTTAGATTAGAAAATTTTTTTTTCTTAGATCTTTTGCAGGAAACTGATTTTGCCCAAATTTTAAACCGACATTTTGGAAATAAATAAGTGCCAAGTAACATAGATATCGGAGAAGTCACCCCCTTTTCATTGCCTATTTTCTGCGCTAACGAAGATATTACGGTGTAAAAATTTAAATAAAAAAACTATTTTTCTAGGGCTATATCAAGTCCCCTTACTTTTTGATTTTCTGTCGATTGCCGACGTTCCAGACATTAAACTTGGGTTACCCTGCCTAAAACATTTAAGAATACTTTGACCGAGATAGAAGAAGTATTTTAAGTCGATTATATATTTGTACGTCAAGATGTTATTGAACGATACAAGTATTTAATAACAAAAATGGATCTGCATGCAAGGAAACAACTGGTGAAATACTACACTGAATGGGTATATTTTTATTTATGTACTACATACAATGTCTCCCCGGATGGAGTTGACAAGAGGAAAAAAATTTTATTATTGATTTTACGATAAAAAGTCATTGTTTATAAAAAGTTCTGCTTGTTGAATAAATAAGTTTACCATCAGAAAATCTAAGATTAAATGTACAGTGTTTATAAATTAAGGTAACGTGAAAAAAGAAGTACCGTTTATTGCATTTTTTTTAGTTTAAATACAAAATTTCAATCAATTAAGAAAGTCAACAAAAATTATTCTACAAGGCCACCTCCAACACATATCTCCATCCTGTTAATAAATTCACCATAGACTTTACATATGGTTCGTGGTCCGTTTAAATTAATTTCATTCACCGTGTCCTGTATTCATGCTTTTAGTATTTCTCGATCATACAACAGGTCATCTGCGTAAACTTTTTGTTTTAAAGCACCCCACAAAATAAATTGATCGACAAGATTAAATTATGATTATCTACGTTAAATTCAAGATAACACGATATCTTAATTAAACTTAACAACATACAACCGTAACAATCTAAATTTAAACTTGGAATTTTGTATTTTAACTAATTTTATGTTTATAAAGAACTTTTTCTATTAACAGTAAACTCTAAAATGCAATAAATGGTACTTCTCTCTTGAAGCATTTTCATGTTATCTTAATTTACGGACATTCTGTACATTTAATCTTAGATTTTCTGATAGTAAGTAAACTTATGCAACAAGCAGAACTTTTTATAAAGAATGACTTTCTGTCGTAAAAGCAACAATAAAATTTTTTTTCCTCTTGTCAACTCCATCCAGAGACGCACACTGTATAACTTCTGAATACTAGTTAGTAACAAATAAACCCAAATTACAAATTATTGAATTGTCTTTTTCTTTGCTTTAATTTTCTCTTTCACCTTTTTCTTTTAAGAATAAGAAAATTTAAACAGTTTCAGCAGCATTAAATATAGGAAAATGATAATTAGGGAACGGTGATGATTGTAAGTAAATTGTAAATAAAGTATGCAATAGGTATGTACCTTTTCAATCATGTAGTGTTGATATTTTTGGGAAAATATCTTTCTTGTCCCATTTACAGGAAGCAGCTCCTTTATATCGTTTTCATTTAACTGATGAAATGTTTCTATATCGATATTATTGTCTATATAAATAATAACATAAATTCAATAAAGATTCATAAAAACATAAAGGTAAAAACCAAAATAGTAATCATAATAAGTAATAATTAGGCATACTATAAAAACATTGAAATCCTCTATAAAATTATGAGCAATTGTAGGGCAGGAATGGACAAACAAGTGCTAAAAATTCTGCGTAGTTATTAAATTTCTACAGCAAAGCTAGATCGAATTTTAAATTGTATTCTTATACATAGGTATGTACGTCCAATAATTACCTTTAAATAATTATAACTGGCATTTTGTGCTTACCTACAAAAGAATCGTACATCTCGGACAGTCCCCATTCTGTCGGCAAGTTTTTAACCTCATCCATAATTATAGGTAAGTACTTGAAATAAACAGGAAAACTTCTCACTGAATTAGGTACGTCTGGAAAATGAACGTATAAATAAGTTATTTATTACACAGCACTTGCACAAAAATGAAATGGATAAATATAATGCGTCCCCAATCACAATAATAAATGATTTAAACTATTTAAAGTATAGGAGTTTAATACTCACATGAATTATATTTTTATTCATCACCTACATATACTATTGCATCCGTACTAAGTCTTAACACTTGCACTATTACGAACTAATTATTAAACGAATTGTGTTCCAACCCTTTCCCCGTAACCGTGGTATAGCGCTTATTGCCGTTTGTTTATGTCTGGAGTCGCTGATCTAAGAGGGAAATAATACGATTGGTCATTCGCACATTAAAAATAACCTTGATAAGATTTCGCTCAATTTTTTTTACAGTTCCTAATTTTATTTATATTTTTTATGCATATGCATTTTTTAAAAGTTGCACAACATTGTGCATGATTACGGTTTTAAACAACTTGTACAAAAAAATACAACAAAATTGTGGAAAAACGCAACTCAATATTGTGAATTACTAATTCCTTTAGTACTTTAATTGGCTTTGCACACATTATCAAATCAAATGTTACAATACTTTCAAACAATCTTATTAAGAAAAACTACGCAACGCTTTACAATAATTGAACCCAATTCTACAAAAAAATCGTACAATGTACAATTAACCAACCTTGTGCAAAACTACTCTACAGCATTTTTCTCTGTGCAAAAGGAACAAAAAAGTCTTATACAACTTTGTTCTAGAACGTACCACTTTTTCAGAAAAAAATAAGAAAGTTGGAAACTTTAACATCATTTTGCCGCGTTAATAATAGCACTTAAAGTATGGGGCTTTGTCGGCAGATGTATCTCATCTATCACAACAACAAACCTTAATAACGTTTTATCCTATCGTATGTCGTTTCCGCGTAAAATTGAATTCTTTTGACAATTACAAACTCATTTTACTCAATTAATGCATGCTCAACATATGCTCCAGTTTACACAAAATGCTGATGTGGATGTTTCTTGAACTTGAAAAAAGCACGTTTTGCTTAAGATTATGTGAGTCAGTGGCTGATTGTTGTATAAATAATACCCGTTTAATGCTATAATGCGCGACAATGCTGAGTTTTAGGTTTTTGAACTTGGAATGATTTGCCAATGCACGAGTTTGTTTATTTAATAACAGTTTTTAGCACCATTTTAGAGCGAGATAAGATAAACACTTTGTCAAAAAGCTCTTTAAATCATAGGCGTCCGGTATATCTTGGCTGATTAAATTAATTAAAGTAATAATAATTTTATAGAATTAACTGAATGTCGTATTAAATTAATTGATGTTTTTGAGGAGAATAATTAACGAACTTCAGAATCAGTAATTTTGCAATGGCAACCGGTCACTGTGGGGCGAGCCTTAACAAAATCCGCGCAATGAGGTAAAAATCCAACTTGTGTAAAGAATAAAAAATATATTGGCGTTTGATTATAAAATGTTCTGGGCATCTAGAATCGGTGACAAAATTTAAAAATCTTTGTTATTAATAAAAACTTTGATGCTTAAAGTTGTCACTACTTTGAACTAACAATTTCTCGACATTTCCAGGCTGAGATTTAAAATTAAATTACTTTTCTTGTATGGACCTTATTGAAACCAAAATTAAAAATGATAGTATTTGCAGCTACATAACTTAAGAAAACATGAACATGTGTTGTAGCTTTTATTTTAAAAAATCGTAAATTGTAAGAGCTTTTTCTTGCTAAAATTCAAATTCTGCTGGAGTTATACAAAAACGCCCGCATATCCCCGCTTTAAGATTTTTGTTAAAGAAAGAGCCAAAGCATCCTGGTTATTTTCATACAAAAACCAAATCCAACTCGAACCAACTTAAAAAGTTAAAAGCCGTTATTGTAGGCACTGCAAGAAATATTTACCGGTATTATTCGTATTATTTCAGGCATAGTTGTTGATGATGCAACATTGTGTTTTTGCGCCCTTTATCTCAACTGTTAGAAACAACTAAATACCACGCCTTAAGAAGTTGGCTTTTTTAAGTGTTACCATGATCCCAGATCCCTAGGTACGCAGAATGGGGTTTTCTAATAACTGCAATAAAAATTTAACAAAGCTGAAAGCATCATAACTCATAACAAACAGCATGATTGAAACCTTTTAGTAAAATGGAGATTATTTACGAATGAAATATTGGCAATTATTATAAAACTTTATAAGTAAACTGTTATTTCTTAAGGAATGGTAATCTCGTTTATAAATGCCGACTTAAAAATATTACCTAAATTCTTAATTGGAAACTATTAATTGCGCTTACTGAATATTGCTCTAAAAATTCCCATAACTTAATACATGTTAATTAACAAATTGCATAATCAGATGCGATATTGTTTTCGTTAAATTGATTTCTGTATTCCCCCTGTTTTTTAATACGCAATTACAAACGTTTCTTTAAATGGCTTCATTGCACTATGACACTTAAAACTATTGCATTTTTAATTAACCCGTTATTTGGGAGTAAGTATTCATCCGTATAACGCCGCCGCTGGCGTTATTATTTATTTCAAATTAACACCAGAGAAAAGTGCTGCTTGTAATCTGATCTGAACTCATATTTACACAGATGTTGATCATATCCTGACCTAGATTTCTTATTTACTGTTTTTAAAAACCTTTTGTAATAAAAAGCTATAAAACGTGCTTCATTTAGCTTTTTCAGCAAAACAACGGCTGTCATTGTACGTTTGTTTAGACTAACCGATCTTAATTCTAAAACAAGTTCAAGACCTTCAGTTGCAGAATGCGATTATACTTAAGCAAGGTTGCCAGATATGGCAATGGTTTTTTCTAAATTACTCGAAAGCCTATTAACATAGAAAAAAAATTATTAAGACTTTTTTGTTCCTTTTGATGTCTTCTATCACCCCTTAAAATAAATGCCTTCTATCTCATGACACCCTGTATAATGAAACAACTTTTCATAATGTGTTACAATTTTTCTTTAAAGGCTTTTCCCCAGTTCAATTTCACTTAATGTTTAACCTAAAATTTTTCTTTCTTAAAAGGCTTTTCTCCAGTGTGTTTATCATATTTTTGTCGTTCCAAATATGGTAGTGTTTATGGGAATACCCTTTTATTGGCTTTGCCTTATTTGGTGATATTTCTGTTCAGGCTACCTCATTGGTGAATTCAACTTTATCTCGTTTCCTTGAACATTTTTGATAAGATGATCATCATTTGTTTTTTTAAAAGGTGAGTTGTAATTTGACTTGCAAATAGAGTGTTTGCTTCATTCCAATTTTACGAGATTTTTGATAATTTCTCTCTTTATGAGTTTATTGTGGAATTTAGTGCAATTCCTGGTGATCAGTTTTTCACAGTGGTGATTGTTTATATCACAGGAATCCAATCTTTTAAGCTCTACTGCAAGGTACACCTTTTCATTATTCTATCTTTATGGTTATCTCTAACAGTTCCTTGTTTGGTAGGAGTACCTTTCAATACAATATAACAAGAGGTGATAATCCACCCGTGTCTATCGTTTAAAGCCGATGTTCTACCTGCTTCCAACGTCTTGGACGGTGGAAGCAGGTAGAACGCAGTTAAACCAGGAAGTATAAAAGGAGGCTTCTGTTTCTTTTGTATCTGTGTCTTTCATTTCTACCAACGCTTGTGCCGAGTTCAAACGGCGGCTGCTATCTTAGAGGAGACGTTTGCCGGACCCAAAGATTAAGTCAGATGGAGGTTAATGTTTGTGTAATAAATTTTAATATAGCTAGGACTTTTTTTAACACCGTGGGCTAGCCGGCCAGGAAGTCCCCGTTATATTTTGGCGCCCAACGTGGTGCCCGAATTTCGAATTTCCGGTAAACCTGTGGTTATGTTGATAGACAGTTAGTTTATACAGAATTTCTTTCTAGGCTTTTTTCCTTTTCCGGGTGCTTTTCTTCTCCGGCCTCTACCTTTACCGCTTTTTTTCTTTTAATAATATAATAAATGTAACGAGCTGTTGGCCAATGACAGTCAGGAATAACGAACTATTGACCAATGAGTTGAACAAATGGTTGCGCAGGAACAAGCCACAGTTAGTACTTACACGAGTACTAAACTTGGAAACGTACATATGGTCCATCGTCATGCAGACAATAGTAAATATTATTGATAATTAATATTGTTCTAAATTTATTCTAATCAATTATCCTCAGTGCTACTTAATTCTATTAAATATTAATTTAAATAAAAAAGACATCTTGATTGCAATAATTGGTAATTTTATTTATCAATTTCGTCTGATTTAAGAAGTAATATAAATAATATAATATAATATAAATTCGTCTCATCCTCTCGAATTTGTATAAAATCATTGAGAATTAGGAAAATCTAGTAGTTGCGTAAAAAAGTTCTCGTCTGATCGTGATCCAGTTCACAGTTTAAGATTACAGCTTATAACAGTTTTAGAAGTCCACTTAGGAGTAAGAATTAGTTATGGTCGAAGAAAAACAGTGTATGCAAATCGCGCATAATGGTTACTATTAATACACTCGTATGAATTTACAACACTCGCAGTGTTCGTGTTGTAAACGTCATACTCTGTATTAATAACCTTCATTATGTATTCGTTGTATAATATGCTATTTTCTTACAGCTATCAATCCAAACTACTCCTTATTATACATTTTACAGTAACCTGTTTACAGGTGAGCAGACAATCAAAAATTGCAGGTCGTTGGGTTTATCTCAATTATTATAGCATAAATCCGATCTGGTAACAACTATAATTGCAGAGCACCTAATAGAAAAAAGAAATAAATTAAAAATTAACCTAACTTAAAAAATTTTACCGGAAATGTTTGCTTTATGCGATATTCCATTTCACCCACCAACTCAATAAATTTACACAGTAATTCATCCGTCACTTCAATCATCAGCAGTAATTCATTCAGCACTATTGTGTGTTCACTAAGAAAATATTCACGAATCAACACTATAATTTAACGGTGTCTCCTAACCATACATTGTATTTTAATTGCCAATACGTATTTCGGTAACATTGTTACCGTTTTCTCGATGTTACCTTCGAGACGGTTTCATGCCGTAAAAAAGGTAATATCGTTAGCGAAATATGTATTGGCAATTAGTCAAAGACAATGTGTGGTTAGGAGACAACGTTAAATTGTAGTGTTGTAATCTAATAAACCACAATCTATTATATAATAACATAACATACAATCTATGACATAAAAGTTGATGCTGCACGTGTCGTTAATTAAAAGAATAATTTATAATAGACAAACATTAAAACTTCACTGAAACATTAATAATCATAAAATGCAGTTTTAAATTGCTCACATAAATAAAACAATTAATAATAAAATGGAGAGGTTTTACTATTTAGATGAAAAGATATAAATTCTAATCATAACATAGTGCTTTAAATTAAATAGATGGGGGAGTAAAAATTAGCACAATTGAGAGAGCATGATCTACAGCTGATGATTTTTTTTAAATAATATAATTATACAAACGGAGTCTTCACTAATAATAATTGATGAATATAGTAGTATAGTATTCATAAATTGTAAAAAAACATAAATTCTACTCATAAAAAGTAAAGCAAGTGGGTTTTAAAATTAGCGAAATTACACATACGAGGTAAGCGTCATAGATTCTCGGCCCGGCAGGCTTCTACAGGTGCCAACATGTTCAAACTCGGTTGCGTCATAGTTCAACATGTAAGAAGCCTACACTATATATATATTACTGCTAGAAGCGTAATAGATTTTAGTAGCCACTCAAGCATCGTGACGAGTGCATGAAAATGTCGCAGCTAACGAAAATTGAGTACGGCGCGGTCATTAAATTTTTAACAAAAGAAGGGGGCACACGCCTAATCATCAAACAACGTATGACGGTGTTTATGGTGATTTATTTCCTTCATATTCCACTGTAAAAAAGTCGTCAAAATGCTTCCGTTTGGAGCAAGAATCTCTTGAAGATGATGAGCGCACCGCACCGGTCGGCCAATTGAAGCGGTAACGCCTCAAAACGTTGCAATCATTGAATGGTATTAGAAGATCGCCGTTTGAAAGATAAGGAGTTAGCAGTGATGTCTGACATTTTGGAAACAAGTGTTCGTCGAATTCTTCATGACCATTTGGGTATGAATAAAATTAGTGCAAGATGGGTACCGCGTCTTCGGTCTGCTGTTCAACGTCAACGTCGCGTCGAATGTGCGCGCTCGTTTTTAAACTTGTGTGGAGACGACCCAAAGCCGATTTTGGAGTCCACTGTCACTGGAGATGAATCAATGGTTCTGTATTATGATCCTCTATCCAAAAGGGAATCGATGAAATGGCGGCGACCCGATGAACCTTGTCCCAAAAAGGCGAAAGTCGTTCAATCGACAAAGAAATTATGGCAACCATATTCTGGGATTGTGACGGCATTCTACTGATTGATTTTAAAGAACGCAATACAACTGTTAACAGTACATATTATGCGTCTTTATTGCATAAATTGAGCAACAACATTCGTGACAAATTGACAAATTGACAAGAGGTGTTCGATTATTACACGACAATGCACTCGTTTATACTGCCGCAATTTCACAAGCTGCCATTCGCGAATGCGATTTTGAAGCATTGGATCATCCACCGTACAGTCCGGATATGGCTCCTAGCAGAGCCTTCTATAGCTTAACGAGCCTGGAACTGTATCCCTACTACCATTCTGACGTAGAAACAGTCGATGATCGGATTGAATTATTCACGCTGCCGCGAGAACCAGCAGACTAGCATAGCGTCTCCCAAATATTATATTTTTAGTACAAGACAAACGTTTTGTAAATATTTGTGGTAATTTTATAATTATTTACCTAATGCATTATGTTGTTAAAAATCTTATTTTAGAAAATGCCGTCAAGTTGCTGTGTACCACGCTGCACTAGTAATTATTGCTAGAATAATTATTAAGCAAAATGTTACAGAACGTATTGATGCTGTGTTTTAAAAGGCTCATTATTGAATTCCCACATTCACATTCGGGATTTTCACTTGGGTTAAAACCTAAAAGTTCTAATTTCTTTAACGATAATTCTACAAGAATTCTCTTGTGATTTAAAACTTGAAAAGGTTGTTTCGTATCTCTCAGAAATTAGCACTTGAAATAAAGAATAAGTATTTATTATTACATCATTAAAAAACTGTTTGGCATATTTCAGCCCACCTCGATCAAGCAGTTTAATATAACTATTTATGCTGGCCGAAGTATCCAATTCGACGTCTCGTTCGCAAGTAAAAAATGACATTAGCAAAGAAAAAAAATACGCCCAAAAGCAGAAGAAAAGCACAGAGATTTGACAAATCAAAACAAAAATATTACCAAAATAGTTTAATCTGTAATTAATAGTTTTGTAGAATGTCTTTTTATTTACAACTTTGTTATTTATTGTTATATAATTTTTTAAATTAATTTGCGATTTTTATAATTTTATTTTATTTATAAAATATGTTTGCTAAATGTTTTCACTTATATAGTTCTTGCACAGAGAAAGGGTAAAATTTCCGTACCTTGAGACACTTTTTTATAACGACACTACTATTTTCGGATAGTACTCGACGAGTGTAGTCGATCGGTACCATTTTTAGGTGAAGGAACAGTCAGGGGCAAAAGTTACGCCACTTCGAAAATCCCATGTTAAGTCTATGGGAATTTTTTTTCTCAATAAAATGACACGTAAACAGACTGAATAGAATGAAAAACGTTTATTTTTTTAATTTTGTGTGAATAAACCTAACCTAACCTAACTTAAAGAAAAAACAATCTAGACTTAACCTAACCTGACCAAACGAAAAAGCAAAAACACTCTAGCGGCGTGACTGGGCCGAGAGCACTACACGTCGCGGATCGAGGCCAACAAGAACGACATCGGGTCGGCCTTCTTCAGCCGCATCTCCCGGCGCCACTGGTACTCGCACAAGTACTCGGCGAAGTGGTCCGGGTTGATGCGGCCCTTGACCCGAAGCCAGTCCTTCAACGGGCGCCACATCGCCTCGATCCGCTGCGTGTGAACCTCCTCGGACGATACGAATTCCTGCGAGTGGTTGACCCACTCGCGGATGTAGCCATGGGCTTCGATGCCGTTGTATCTATCAAAAACAAAAAAAGTGTTAACACATGTATGAGAAGCAAATAAAATCCTACCTTTTCCAACCGTTCGTATGGATGATCGACCCTGGAGCCACGTTTCGGATGATCATGGACTCCAGGGTGGACATGTCACGCTTATTTCCGGGGCACAGCACGAAGCGAAGACTCTGGCCACTGTAAAAGTCGGGTTCAGGTCATCGCCGAGAAAGCAAACACCGAAAAAGACAAATACCGAGAAACCACAACCGAGAAAACCAAAGTAATATTTCTTAAAGATGTATAAATTCTATGGTCCAAATCCTTGTATTTTCGTCGCTTTGGTGTAGAATATACTACCCCAATTTGCTGATTGATAATATGCTCGTATGAGATTGCTCTTCCTGCAACTTCTCGATAAACTTCCAAACTGTAGGATGGTCTGCTGCCGTGAACGAGCTGAAGCGTCTGTGCCAACCCTCCACTCCGTATTTTCCTAGGTTAGATCTATCGAACTTACTAACTTATAACCTAACCTCCGCTGCATAGCGTGTCCTTTAAGCCGTTGGTCTTTCTCATTCTTTCCCCGCCCTATGTACTATCCTCGGTCTCTGTTAGATCTATCAAACTTACTAACTTATAACCTAACCTCCGCTGCATAGTGTGTCCTTAAAGTCGTTGGTCTTTCTCATTCTTTTCCCTCCCTATATATTTTCCTCGGTCTCTGTTAGATCTATCAAACTCTCTTACTTATAACCTAACCTCCCTGCATAGCGTGTCCTTTAAGCTGTTGCTCTTTCTCATTCTTTTCCCGCCCTATATATTTTCCTCGGTCTCTGTTAGATCTATCAAACTTACTAACTTATAACCTAACCTCCGCTGCATAGCGTGTCCTTTAAGCCGTTGGTCTTTCTCATTCTTTTCCCGCCCTATGTACTTTCCTCGGTCTCTGTTAGATCTATCAAACTTACTAACTTATAACCTAACCTCCGCTGCATAGCGTGTCCTTTAAGCCGTTGGTCTTTCTCATTCTTTTCCCGCCCTATGTACTTTCCTCAGTCTCTGTTAGATCTATCAAACTTACTAACTTATAACCTAACCTCCGCTGCATAGCGTGTCCTTTAAGCCGTTGGTCTTTCTCATTCTTTTCCCGCCCTATGTACTTTCCTCGGTCTCTGTTAGATCTATCAAACTTACTAACTTATAACCTAACCTCCGCTGCATAGCGTGTCCTTTAAGCCGTTGGTCTTTCTCATTCTTTTCCCGCCCTATATATTTTCCTCGGTCTCTGTTAGATCTATCAAACTTGCTAACTTATAACCTAATCTCCACTGCATAGCGTGTCCTTTAAGCCGTTGGTCTGTCTCATTCTTTACCCGCCCTATATATCTTCCTCGGTCTCTGTTAGATCTATCAAACTTACTAACTTATAACCTAACCTCCGCTGCATAGCGTGTCCTTTAAGCCGTTGGTCTTTCTCATTCTTTTCCCGCCCTATGTACTTTCCTCGGTCTCTGTTAGATCTATCAAACTTACTAACTTATAACCTAACCTCCGCTGCATAGCGTGTCCTTTAAGCCGTTGGTCTTTCTCATTCTTTTCCCGCCCTATATATTTTCCTCGGTCTCTGTTAGATCTATCAAACTTGCTAACTTATAACCTAACCTCCGCTGCATAGCGTGTCCTTTAAGCCGTTGGTCTTTCTCATTCTTTTCCCGCCCTATGTACTATCCTCGGTCTCTGTTAGATCTATCAAACTTACTAACTTATAACCTAACCTCCGCTGCATAGTGTGTCCTTTAAGCCGTTGGTCTTTCTCATTCTTTTCCCGCCCTATGTACTATCCTCGGTCTCTGTTAGATCTATCAAACTTACTAACTTATAACCTAACCTCCGCTGCATAGTGTGTCCTTTAAGCCGTTGGTCTTTCTCATTCTTTTCCCGCCCTATGTACTTTCCTCGGTCTCTGTTAGATCTATCAAACTTACTAACTTATAACCTAACCTCCGCTGCATAGCGTGTCCTTTAAGCCGTTGGTCTTTCTCATTCTTTTCCCGCCCTATGTACTTTCCTCGGTCTCTGTTAGATCTATCAAACTTACTAACTTATAACCTAACCTCCGCTGCATAGCGTGTCCTTTAAGCCGTTGGTCTTTCTCATTCTTTTCCCGCCCTATGTACTATCCTCGGTCTCTGTTAGATCTATCAAACTTACTAACTTATAACCTAACCTCCGCTGCATAGTGTGTCCTTAAAGTCGTTGGTCTTTCTCATTCTTTTCCCTCCCTATATATTTTCCTCGGTCTCTGTTAGATCTATCAAACTCTCTTACTTATAACCTAACCTCCCTGCATAGCGTGTCCTTTAAGCTGTTGCTCTTTCTCATTCTTTTCCCGCCCTATATATTTTCCTCGGTCTCTGTTAGATCTATCAAACTTACTAACTTATAACCTAACCTCCGCTGCATAGCGTGTCCTTTAAGCCGTTGGTCTTTCTCATTCTTTTCCCGCCCTATGTACTTTCCTCGGTCTCTGTTAGATCTATCAAACTTACTAACTTATAACCTAACCTCCGCTGCATAGCGTGTCCTTTAAGCCGTTGGTCTTTCTCATTCTTTTCCCGCCCTATGTACTTTCCTCGGTCTCTGTTAGATCTATCAAACTTACTAACTTATAACCTAACCTCCGCTGCATAGCGTGTCCTTTAAGCCGTTGGTCTTTCTCATTCTTTTCCCGCCCTATGTACTTTCCTCGGTCTCTGTTAGATCTATCAAACTTACTAACTTATAACCCAACCTCCGCTGCATAGCGTGTCCTTTAAGCCGTTGGTCTTTCTCATTCTTTTCCCGCCCTATATATTTTTCTCGGTCTCTGTTAGATCTATCAAACTTGCTAACTTATAACCTAATCTCCACTGCATAGCGTGTCCTTTAAGCCGTTGGTCTGTCTCATTCTTTACCCGCCCTATATATCTTCCTCGGTCTCTGTTAGATCTATCAAGCTTACTAACTTATAACCTAACCTCCGCTGCATAGCGTGTCCTTTAAGCCGTTGGTCTTTCTCATTCTTTTCCCGCCCTATGTACTTTCCTCGGTCTCCGTTAGATCTATCAAACTTACTAACTTATAACCTAACCTCCGCTGCATAGCGTGTCCTTTAAGCCGTTGGTCTTTCTCATTCTTTTCCCGCCCTATATATTTTCCTCGGTCTCTGTTAGATCTATCAAACTTGCTAACTTATAACCTAATCTCCACTGCATAGCGTGTCCTTTAAGCCGTTGGTCTGTCTCATTCTTTACCCGCCCTATATATCTTCCTCGGTCTCTGTTAGATCTATCAAACTTACTAACTTATAACCTAACCTCCGCTGCATAGCGTGTCCTTTAAGCCGTTGGTCTTTCTCATTCTTTTCCCGCCCTATGTACTTTCCTCGGTCTCTGTTAGATCTATCAAACTTACTAACTTATAACCTAACCTCCGCTGCATAGCGTGTCCTTTAAGCCGTTGGTCTTTCTCATTCTTTTCCCGTCCTATATATTTTGCTCGGTCTCTGTTAGATCTATCAAACTTACTAACTTATAACCTAACCTCCGCTGCATAGCGTGTCCTTTAAGCCCGTTGGTCTTTCTCATTCTTTTCCCGCCCTATATATTTTCCTCGGTCTCTGTTAGATCTATCAAACTTACTAACTTATAACCTAACCTCCGCTGCATAGCGTGTCCTTTAAGCCGTTGGTCTTTCTCATTCTTTTCCCGCCCTATGTACTTTCCTCGGTCTCTGTTAGATCTATCAAACTTACTAACTTATAACCTAACCTCCGCTGCATAGCGTGTCCTTTAAGCCCGTTGGTCTTTCTCATTCTTTTCCCGCCCTATGTACTTTCCTCGGTCTCTGTTAGATCTATCAAACTTACTAACTTATAACCTAACCTCCGCTGCATAGCGTGTCCTTTAAGCCGTTGGTCTTTCTCATTCTTTTCCCGCCCTATATATTTTCCTCGGTCTCTGTTAGATCTATCAAACTTACTAACTTATAACCTAACCTCCGCTGCATATCGTGTCCTTTAAGCCGTTGGTCTTTCTCATTCTTTTCCCGCCCTATGTACTTTCCTCGGTCTCTGTTAGATCTATCAAACTTACTAACTTATAACCTAACCTCCGCTGCATAGCGTGTCCTTTAAGCCCGTTGGTCTTTCTCATTCTTTTCCCGCCCTATGTACTTTCCTCGGTCTCTGTTAGATCTATCAAACTTACTAACTTATAACCTAACCTCCGCTGCATAGCGTGTCCTTTAAGCCGTTGGTCTTTCTCATTCTTTTCCCGCCCTATATATTTTCCTCGGTCTCTGTTAGATCTATCAAACTTACTAACTTATAACCTAACTTCCGCTGCATAGCGTGTCGTTTAAGCCGTTGGTATTTCTCATTCCTTTCCCGCCCTATATATTTTCCTCGGTCTCTGTTAGATCTATCAAACTTACTAACTTATAACCTAACCTCCGCTGCATAGCGTGTCCTTTAAGCCGTTGGTCTTTCTCATTCTTTTCCCGCCCTATGTACTTTCCTGGGTCTCTGTTAGATCTATCAAACTTACTAACTTATAACCTAACCTCCGCTGCGAAAGCGACGAAAGACCTAAAAGAACCAAAACGAAAAGCACAAAAGACGCAACTACACGGTAGCAACGCTAGTATTGTACAGACTGTAATGGCGGCGCACACAGTAGTAAGCAACATGAACACGCATGCGCCGGTAGCGCCATCTGCTGGATACAAACTTTTGCACGCGATTTTGTAAAAATTCGTTGATTCTGTCGCCGCGTCACATTTTAACCCTTTTATACCTAAATTCCCGCTGAAGGCGCCACCTACCGGAATGTAGTTTTCAAAGTGCGAAAAAGGTACTTTCCGCTACTCTGATCGAGCTAAGAACAAAGCCATTCGATTCCTTTCGTCTAGTACTGTCTAGAAACAATGTTTATAATTGTTTTCAACATAGGGACCTCGAGCCCCATAGACTTAAGATGGGATTTTCAAAGTGGCGTAACTTTTGCCCCTGACGGTTCCTTCACCTAAAAGTGGTACCGATCGACTACACTCGTCGAATACTATCTGAATATACTATATATTATACACAAAAAGTGTTTCAAGGTACGGAAGTGAAAGCCCAGAGAAAGCTTATGTTGATTATCTTAAGTCTAATTATTGTGAATAAAATAGTATACTTGTTTCGTTGGTAAAGTTTCCACGCCTTGCGATATTGTTTGACCTCGACGTACCGTCTCGGTCAAACAATTAGTTTTTTAGCGGGTTGAGCGTCGTATAAATAAAAGTACTCGACACATATACGGTGTTCAACGTCTTTTTAAATATTGTTAAAGAAACTAATTTAATTTCTTGTTCCTCTGCAATTACTGAATAGAATAGAAGACGCTAATCCCTCGGCGAGCCAGAAACAAGACACCCCCACATTCACCTTTAAGATGCACTAACGCAAGAAACCGTGGAAAAAGAAGAAAATGTACTGAGAAAGGGGTATTCTATTTAAATCACGACATTAAGTGATTTAAATAGAATACCCCTTTCTCTCGGAAAATATTTTGTGGGGAAGGCGTTTTATTTGGGCAACATTTTATTTATTAATTTTAAATATTGTTAAGAAATAATAACATATGAATTATAAAAAATAAAATGTTCCATATTTTAAGCCAAAAGAAAACATTATGTTAGCTCATTCAAACAAAAACAAAATACAAAACGGTAAAAAAGTACAATCGTTTTGCGATAGACATCGTATTTCAATTTTTGTTATTAGTTATTAGTAATTACTTAATTATAAAAGTAGGAGAATAATAATAATTGTTACAACTCTTAACCTGGAAACCAGGCCCCATAATGTTCTAAGTTAATAAATGAAGAACGAGAATAGTATTCATACAATATTATTATTATTAGAGTTTATATTTCCGCAAGAAACGTGTGAGGCCCTTTGCACGGCGGCACCCATTAGGCTTGCATAGATGCCTCAGTTAATTAATTCTTCACTAATATTCTTAATGCTAGTTAGGTTAATCCTTATGCATTTTCTGTTACATATTTATTAATAATAATTATTAAAATTGTTTGGCTAAAAAAGTAAAAACGAACAAACAAATAAAAATAATTTTACTATTATTCCTGATCAGAAATTTCAAATCGTGTATTAGGATAACAGAAAAGGTTGACGGTCGTTTGCTGAAACCCTGGTAGCTATGCATTGATTTGTTGGTGACACCATTTAAAATCATATTTGAAATTAAACTTTGTTAAGTTAACGTTTATTTTAAGTTGTTTTATAACAATTTTTAATATTATTAATATTATATTATTAAAAATAGAACGTAAAATAAAATTTAACTCCATAGAAATTAATTTAAAATTGCTTTAACATTTCTAGTGACTGGGCTGCCATCTGGTAACCAGTAGCACTATTAATGATGATATTGCAGTTTGCGTCACCATACGGGGTGTCACCAATAAATTAATGCATAGCTACCAGGGTTTAAGCAAACCACCCTTAACCATTTCTGTTATCCTAATACACGATTTGAAATATCTGATGAGGAATAAAGTTGTTTTATAATCGTAAAATTATTTTTATTTGTTCCTTTTATTAGAATTTTTACTTTTTTGTCCAACCAATTTTAATAATTATTTTTAATGAATATCAAAGAGAAAATGCATAAGTATTAACCTAACAACTAGCATTAAGAATATTAGAGAAGAATGAAGAATTAATTAACTATGCAAGCCTAATGGGTGCCGATGTGCAAACAGCCCCGCACGTTTCTTACCGAAATTGGATAATTTGGTCAAATTGGCTGGAATTATGATAGGTTGTAGCTTACATTATCCTGAAGGAAAGTCTCTCCTTCTACGAAGCTCTAAAATTAACAGCTTTGGAGTTACAGAGCACGGAAAGCAGGAAAAATTCATACTTCGGCATACACTGTTGTACAGCCTTGGTAACTTCATTTTTTGTGTATATTCTTTGTTTTTGTTTTGATTAACACAGATAATTATGTTGTCACATTCATGTGGATTTATACCAGGTGTCCCATTATATTTTGACCCTTTATGAACCTAGATAACTTTTAAACTAATTGAGATAATGAAATGCGATGTTCACTAGTCTTCTCAGTTTTTAAAGTTTTTTCTGAGTATTCGTTATTTTTTCTCACTTCCGGTTTATCCGGAAATGACAGAGTATTTTGCGGGGATAGCTAATTTGACGTTTACAGTGATGTTTTCTTTAATTGCCGTAGTCTACTTTGTGAATCATTATATTTTTCGCAGTATTTCAATAACATGCAGTATTCACTTTAAGAGCTTATAAAACCATCACCCTATATAATAACCATGACGAGTATGGTACTTTTGGAAAGAGGGAACAATGGGCTTGCCAACTATGATACGGGGTGTTCCATTTGAAATTACAAAGTTGCCCTATCCCCAAAAATACGCTAGGTCATTTCCGATTAAACCGGCGGTGAACAAAAAAGACGGATACTCAGAAAAAAATCTTTAAACAATAAGAAGAATAATAAACATCGCATTTCATTATCTCAATTAGTTGAAACGTTATATAGGTTTATAAAGGGTCAAAATATAATGGGGCACCCGGTACCGGGGCCGTTTCATTCTCCATCTACACCATACCCAATAATCAACAATAGGTATTTTTCATTTTCTAATTTCAAATAAATCGGCCGTTTTCAGAGCCAAATGATGTGCCAAATTCACTCACGCAACCTAGTCGCGGTTAATCAAAATAAAAAATGACCGAGAATGAATTACCGAGGCTGTAAGTGTTAAAAATCCATAAACCGAAGTATGAATTTTCCCTGCCTTTCGTGCTCTGTAACTCCAAAACTGTTAATTTTAGAGCTTCTTGACACCGGATACTTTTGATCAATATAAACTACAACATATCACAATTTGACCGGGATCCAATTTCCGCAAAAAAACGTGCTCCTTTCTTAATCTTCAGAATGTACGTTGATATCGAAGTTTTTGTTAAACAAACTCATACGAGGGCGGCCTGAATAGTGAAGTAAGTAATACAGAAATGACATCACAATGAACACATGAGTGACATTTATCAAATTTATAACCTTTTATAAGACAGCTGCAAAGATTAGCGCCAAATATATTGCGTAGTTTGAATTTTACAGTTATAAACAATAAAGGGGATCGGTTGTTTTGTGAATATGGATAAAAAAGAATTTCGTGCTGTTATTAAACATTTTCATATTGACGGGAAAAACCAAAAGAGATCAAAGAGGAGTTAGATCATGTTCATGGCGAATCTGCACCATCATTTAAGACAGTTTGTTTTTGGGTGAATGAATTTAAACGTGGTCGTAGAAGCATCGAAGATGAATCAAGATCAGGACGTCCAAAAGAGGCTACCACTGACGAAATGATCACCAAACTTCATGATCTCGTTTTAAATGATTGTCGATTGAAGGTGCGTGTGCTAGCCGACACTATTGGCATATCAAAAGAACGTGTTGGTCATATCTTACATGAACACTTGCATATGAGAAAACTGTCAGTAAGATGGGTGCCGCGTTTGTTAACTGAAGACCTAAAACGAATTCGTGTAACCAATTCTGAGTACTGTTTGAGCCTTTTTAAGCGTAATTGCACTGAATTTCTGCGTCGATTTATTACTATTGACGAAACTTGGATACATCACTACACACCCGAAACAAAAATTCAACCAAAACAATGAGCAGAAGTCGGTTGCAGTGCACCGAAGAAAGCGAGAGTGGTTGCATCGACTAACAAAGTTATGGCCACTTTGTTTTGGGATGCTCGTGGTGTTATCTTTATAAATTATCTCCACAAGTGCAAAACAATCACAGGAGAGTAGTACGTGTCGCTATTGGTCCAACTGAATAAAAACTAAAGGAAAAACGACCGCATTTTGCTAGAAAATAAATGTTGTTCCATCACGATAATGCACCGGCTCACTCATCTGCAATTGCAACGGCAAAATTAGTTGAATTACGATTCGAAATTCTGAAATCAAAAATGAAAAATTGGCTTGGTGGTAAAAGATTTTCATCAAATGAAGAAGTGATTGTAGAAAAAAACGATTATTTTGATGCATTTAGTTCGTCGTATTATAGTGATTGGATTAAGCGACTTGAATATCGTTGGAACAATTGTATAGACCTCAAAGGAGACTATGTCGAAAAGTAAAATTAAAAAACTCGAAAAAACAGTCTTTCTCTATGTTAGTTACCTCACTTTTCAGACCGTCCTCGTACAATGATCCAATAAAAAATCATATCATTTTTCTGTAAGTTTATATCGATATTTAAGCAATCCTGCATCGGAACCGATGCGATGTAGAAAATATACTTTTTGCACGTCCTATATATAAGGCTCTACTTTAGTCCCCCAAAAGAGGGAGTAAAGTATCACTTTTACTCCCTGAGGGATCGTGATGACTGAATGGGTACCACAGGGTCAAACTGTAAACCAAACTTAGTATTTGAAACACTGTGAGAGCAAGTTCGTAAGAAACGGCCTGAGTTGCGGAAAAACAAGTCGTGGGTCTTGCACCAGGACAACGCACCTGCCCATAACGTGCTGTCTGTGAAGCGTTATTTAGCCGCTAGAGGCAGTCCAGTGCTCGAACACGCGCCGTACTCGCCTGATTTAGCACCCTGTGATTTTTTCCTGTTTCCGAAAATCAAGTCTGCCTTAAAAGAAACCCGGTTCGAGTCGATCGAAGTGGTGAAGCGAAAATCGGCGGAGCTCCTAAATGCTCTTACAAAAGAAGACTTCCAGCATTGCTTTGATCAATGGAAAAAACGAATGGAACGGTGTGTGGCGAGGGGAGGGGAGTACATTGAAGGGGAGCATTCGATTGTAGAATAATTTTTAAAATAAAACTCTTTTTCATAAGCAGTCTCGTTATTTAATAGCCAGACCTCGTATGTTCGAAGAAAACTGTGTTTCTGTGACACCTATACACTCGTTTTCATGGTTAATTATACTTTCCAAAAATATATACTTCCACAATTTTTAAGTGGACGTACGTTTCAGAGCTCATTCTATATGATACTACCTCTCGATGAGGCCATTAACCATATTTCTAGGATGGATAGTATTCGAGTTATACGGTTATATACCTGTGGTCCGAATTTACAATGACGGTTAGTCCCTCGGGAATGCATTCTCACAGATTTCGGCGATGTACGGCGGTATAGTCGACTCTATATTCCTCAGCTACAATAAACCTTCAGTGTGAAACCTTCATGAAGAAAATTCTGACAGCGACGAAAGTGACAATAACGCCGATTCTACTGAAATTCTAAATTTCAGCAGATTTACTAAAGACTATTTCACTCAATGTTATACGAACCAATAAAAATTTATCCTGTGAACGAAATTCTCTCTATTCCGGCGACTATTTTTTTGTTTATAAAATTTTCCGAACTTGTTCTACCAATGAAAACGTTCAAATAAGCAACCTACCCTTTATTTCACCGACAATTTTTTTGCTATAGTAACGATCCTACAAAAATAGTATACACAAACTGTACGTTTCATTGAAATAAATGTTAAATATTTTTATTCTTTGTGTTGTTTATTCGCGAAATAGTCATAACGAATAACATATGTGGTAAAATTTTGTCTTGGCAAAATTTTCTTTTTGATTTACTCGTGTTTGTTGCCAATTCATCTCGTGACATTGATCAAAAACCACTCGACTGACGTCTCGTGGTTTTTAGTGACAATGTCACTCGAGAAATTGCTATGCAACAAACGCTCGTAACAATAAGAAAATTTTGCCGACAAAATTTTACCACTTATGGTATTATATATGATTATACAACTCATAATAAAATTAGCCAATAGTAGTTGCGAATTATCCTAGTTACCACATATAGATAAGTGAATATACGCTTCACGACGTTGTATAATCGTTTCGGTATTTCCAAGCCTGCAACACTATTGGTTCAAGCAATCGTTGTCAGAGTAACAATTATTTTGAAGTCATCGACATACCTGTGCATGCAATAAATTAAATTAATCTGTCAAAAAAGCATCGCTTTTGAAAGCAAAAATAATAGTTGATTCTAAATTTTATTTGTTATATAATCGGGGATAATATAACTAGTGTTATGATTATCATCGGTGATAGCCCGAGTTAAAACCGACGAAAATTGACCGAGTGCGAAGCACGAGTTCAATTTTCTAAAGGTTTTAACGAGTGGTATCATCGTTGATTAATCATAACACGTGTTATATTTGGTGAGAGAATATAATGAACGTTGAAATAAAATAAACACTGAAACTTTCTGTCACTTTGACAGTAAACAATTTTATTTATTAAAAACAGGTGACAGTCAACATGCGGTGATAGAATTATCATCGATTTGATAGCCTATTCTGCGAGTTTGTTTTTGTACTTTCACCAATGAAATTAATAAAAAATGTACCATGTGACACGTGAATTATATTCTCGTATCGAATACCACTAGAGCAACCGAAAATAATCTTATACCTACCTCGCGACACGACGTATTCCTTAAAACACCACTCCAGCTACGCTGTCGTGGTGTTTCGCAGAATACGTCTCGTCGCTCGGTAGGTATAATCGATTATTTTCGTTTGCTCTCGTGGTATTAAAACTGAAAATAATTTGTAATAAAATTTTTTTTATAAATATTGTGTACAGTAATTTGTAAAAAATGTTTCAAGTACTATTGATTTCATAATGATCTAGGACAGCAAGGCTAATATGATGCTATTTTATTCTTTTTTTTTCAACAGTAAAAACACAAGAGCTTTTTTTTTATCGGATAAATTTCTTTTTGTAACGAAATAATTTTGCAAATCAGTAATTTTACGAGAAAAACTGACATGGCAAAATCGCGAGATCGCGAGGTTTTGCCAAATGTCAGTTTTTCGAGCAAAATTACTGATGGAAAAATTTTGAGTTAAAAAGAAATTTATCCTTAAAAGAAAAGCTCGAGTGTTTTTTGGCAAGATAAATTAACGACTGAATATATGAATGAACAACAATAATTATTTTTATTGATACAATTAAATTATTTGAATGAACAGTTATTAAATACACAATTGTTATAAATTGTTTGGTTTGGTGTACTGATTTCAAAATTTTCTTCTCTGTATCAAGTATCAACAATACTTATAACTGACAGGGCAGACATTAAAGTGACGTAAGCGTACTAGATGTAGTCTGGTTATGAGGAACAGGCGTTCTTATCGGTGATAAAAAAGGATGCATCTTTTTTATCGCTGTCAAAATGACAAAACTGTCATCATTAAATGACACATTTTATATAGGAGTTAATTTATCAGTGTAAATCTGTAAATGCATAGGATGAAATAAACTGTAAACTTGCGCATGCTATATAATAACGTCGCTGCCGACTAAACAATTAATGAATATTACTTCATTTAATGTAGTTGCACAGTAGAGTCACTACATCTAGTTACCTAGGCCAGCTGGTCGATCAGAGTAACGCAAAACGCCGCCATACTGGGGCAAAAGAAGCACGAAATTATTCATTATTTTTTTTATTGAATTTAATCAAATCCACGTTTAGTTTAAAAGGTTCTTCTTATTCTGAAAGTTCAAACCTCTATGTTGTCAAATACGTAAAATGTGATTTTAATTTGTTCATTATTAAAGATCAGCCTTCTCTGTCCCAATATGGCTGCGTTTTGCGGTACTCTGATCGACCAGCGTGGCCTAGGTGACTAGATGCAGTAACTCTAATCAGCACTAGAGTCCCTGCATCTAGTCACCTAGGCCAGTTGGTCGATCAGAGTACCGCAAACCGCCGCCATATTGGGGCAGAGAAGGGCGATTTTTTAATAATGGTCAAATTAAAACCACGTTTTACGTGTTTGACATATTAGAGGTTCGATCTTTCAGAATAAGAAAAACCTTTTAAAGTAAAAGTGGATTTGATTAAATCTAATACAGAACAAATAATGAACAATTTCGTGCTTCATTTGTTCCAATATGGCGGCGGTTTGCGGTACTCTGGTCGACCAGCTGGCCTAGGTAACCAGATGCAGTGACTCTAATCAGCACTAGAGTCACTACATCTAGTTACCTAGGCCAGCTGGTCGATCAGAGTACCGCAAACCGCCGCCATTTTGGGGCAGAGAAGGCTGATTTTTAATAATGGATAAATTAAAACCACGTTTTACGTGTTTGACATATTAGAGGTTTGATCTTTCAGAATAGGAAAAACCTTTTAAAGTAAACGTGGATTTGATTAAATTCAATACAGAACAAATAAGGAACAATTTCGTGCTTCGTTTGCCCCAATATGGCGGCGGTTTGCGTTACTCTGGTCGACCAGTTGGCCTAGGTAACTAGATGCAGTGACTCTAATCAGCACGCGCGCATAACGCCATCTTGTGGTTCATTCTAGAAACATTTCGATCTATCCTCATAATTGAACACTCCTTTCAAAAGCAGTGATTGTATCTCTTTGATAGAGCAGTCAAATTGTGGCCATTGATTTCCCCTTGCAAAAGCCATGTTGTTGAGGAATCAAAGAACTTTTCACTTGCCAATATAATTTTCCTTACAATGTTGTCTAATACTTTTTATATTATAGATTGCTTGCATATATTATGTACTTCTATAATTTTCTATGTTGTGTTTGTCACCTGACTTAAAAATAGGACTAATATAACTGATCTTCCGCGAGTTTCTAAACATAGCAGTGTCGAGGGACTTATTGAATAAAATAGATAATGGTTTGCAAACAGAATAGATACATTTTTTAAGCAAGTAAATATGGTGGAACGCCATCTGGCCAAGCTGAAGATTTACTTGGTAAAAGAATTATTCTATTAAACAATTCTGCTACGGATATCATCTGAAAAGTGACATTAATAATATCAGACTTTTTATAGTGATTGTTTGGTAAACTACTGTTTGAGTATACTGTCGAGCAATGTTTAGCAAACAAGTTGACAATATCCTGGCCGTTTTGTACAGATTCATTATGGAGAAACATGCAATTTGGCAAGTTGTATGATTTTCTTTTTTCATTAATATATTTCCAAAAAGATTTAGAATAATTATGTAAATTATTTTTTGTCTTTAGAAGATAATTTTTACAGCATTCATTTGCTAGGTATTTACATCTGGATCTTAACTATGAAAAAATATGATAATCCTCAACTTTGCTAGAGTTAATGTAAACTTTATGAGTTAATTTCTTCTGAATAGTGAGTTTTTTCAGTTTAGTACTAAACCATTTTGGAAAATGAGAATTAACATATTTCCGCGATGGGATAAAATATGGAATACCACTGTAAACAATTTCGTAAAACAAATTAAAAGCTATTTCAACATCAGTATTTAGTCAGAGTACAGATAAGAGGTTTAGGTTATGATAATCACCTGGGGCAACCACATGGTTGCTGAATGGGTAGTTAGGCGCACAATTTCGTGTAGTCGAATGTATACCTAACCGTACCGTAATTTTATACCTATACATTTGACAGGGTCGGATTAACCGTAGTGGGGGCCCTAGGCGGAAGACTAATGCGGAGGCCCTAAATCGTAGTAAAATATCATTCAATCAAATTCAAAATGAAGCATAAAGTCCGATTTCGAGACTACACATTTGGTTTAAAAGGCCCTTTGCTTCATTTTGTACGACATTTTTCTGTTCTATATAATAATAAATATCTTCAGATATTTCTTCCAGTGATGTCTTGAATTCTTTGTAACCACAAACAATTGCTTTCGTCGCGTCTGATCTGCATGACCATCGAGTATCATTCAGATTCTTTGGGACATAAACATGTTCATTCGAGTTGGCCAAGTTATCTATAAGCATCTGATATCGCGCTGGTGTCGCCGTGAAAAAAGTATATATTCCTTGAACAAAGTTGAAAAATTGAATGGCAGCGGAACAACAATCAGCCGCGGTTTCACTAAGTTCAAAGAATGTCCACAACACGGAACAAATATGGCCAACGGACATTGTTTTAAAAGGCGTGCTTGAACGCCCTTATAATATTTCCCAGACATATCAGGGGCGTTATCGTAGGATTGTCCTCGACAGTCGCGAATGTCAATGTCAATTTTTTCTAAAAACTGAAGTTTAGCCGTTTAATTCTTTCGACATTTTGTCAGCTTTTGAAGCAAAATCCCGTTACATGAGACGGTGGAATAGTCTAAATTTTTGACAGTATTGCCTTTTTGTCCGTTCCGAGTTTTGATGACCTTCGGATTTAGATTGATTTATTATGATATGAGCTTTCAATCAGTAAAGGTTTCATCTTGTAAATCCGTTTCCCCAAAAAAGAACGACCTAATAAAATCCACAGACAGAGGAACTAAGGGAAGACTGGCAGATAGGTGCCCAGTTCGTGTTATGTTATTCATTAACCATGTACAGTGCCGCCCATTTGAAAGTGCACGACTCTTTATTAGTAATATTCCAAAATGACATCGTGTAAGTCAGGATTCCATGGGCTGTGTTTATAACAGCTGCAGCGGAATGAAAGGTTTATTATTATTTTCAAATACTTCTTTAAAATAATTTATCAGCTTAGAGTAAGTTATAGAAAACATAACCGAGGTAAATCGGGTCAATGGTGTACTTTCAAATGGGCGGCAGTGTACCTCTAAGTTGCTATTTAATAATTCATAAAGAATTATGATATGACTTTTAAATTATTAGTCCAAGAACAAGAGCAAAAAAGTAGGTTCATAATGCAATGAACTACAGAATTGATTTTTTTGTTCGAAAATGTTCGCGAGTGTCCCCTGAATGTAACGTCAAGTTGGCGGGTCGATGGTGAGGAGGGTTGAGCGTTAGCCGCCATCTTGGAGAACACGTTTTATCAAATATCTCGTGAACCGTGCATCGTACGACAAAAATACTACATATCGTTTTCGTAGACAATAACATTTTCTACAACTTTTATTACAAACTTTTTTCTGTATAGTGCATAGCTTTATATTTAAAGCGCGCCAAACTTTTTCCAACATGGTTATTGCTAAATATATAGTTAACGGTTGATGATACATTAAAAATGGTAATAACCAAATTTGTAGAACACAAAATTTCTTATAGAATTTATTTGAAGTTTTTTTTCTACAAAATTGATATTTTAAGAACTATAGCTTGGTAAACTATTGCACCGCGTGAATTATCAGTGGTAATGTTGGTCATAGTACACGGTAAAGATTTCATAACACATAAAACGGCGAAAAGTGTTCAGAAAAATGACAGTACTGTGTAGTGTGTAGTGAATCTAATGTATTAATCTTATAAATAGTGCCAAGAAGTACTCATAATTTATAGATCTTTCTTAACTTGCATGGGTAGAACGTATTATCATAAGTAATACAACAAGTTGGTATGAAATTGCCGAAAATTTTCGATTTCAGATACGAGTATTTGTATCGACGACAATTTTTCACGAGTGAGCGCAGCGAACGAGTGAAAATTGTCTAAGAAACAAATACGAGTTGAATGAGGAGAAAATTTTCTTCAATTTCATACCAACGAGTTTGTATTCGGCTTGACAATTCAACGAACTAAAAGTTATTCTCATTGAACAATTCTATTTGAAAGAGTAGGTCATGCTAAAAACAATTATATTGTTCTAGCAACAGTTATAACAAACTCCAAGCTGTGAAAATTTTTAACCTCTTTTTTAAAATACGTCGAGATTCAGTCGCATTGTGTTGGTTTTTTACGTTGTCTCCATTTTCCCTGATGGATAGAAGATTTGGAAGCGCACCGGGTAAAGAAATTGACGATGCTATCAAAAATCTGGTCCCACTCAATACCCGGAAAACACACAACTCATGTTGGTTGCAGTTCAAGAAATTTTGTTCTGAACGGGGCTACTCGCTGGATCAAGTTTTGTCGATCGAAGAACTTAATAATATCCTAAAGGACTACGGCTTCAATATGAAAAAACAGAGTGGAGGGGAGTACAAAGAGACGGTAGTGAAAGTGTTGTGGAATACGACGGCCAAACTTTTGCAAGAAATGTATTATAACAAGTTTGGAATTAAGTTTGATCCGTTCAAGGATCCAGCTTTTAGAGAAGCAAGAAATGCTAGGGACGCTAGAAGAAAAATATTGCAAGCTGATGTAAGTAAGCGGAAAGTGAGCTCAGCAGCACTAACCAATGAAGAATATTTGAAGATGGTCAAACTGTGGGACGAAGAGACGCCATGTGGTTTACAGTACAAATTCTTTTTGATTGCTGCTCGAGAATTAGCTTGGAGGGGTAATGAGGCAGTAAACTGTTGTGTGAGTTTCTTTCGAGAAGAAAGAAATAATTCCGGGGTATTAACTGGTCGACTGGAGTACAATCCTATCTTTTCAAAACCGCACCAAGGAGGCAGTCATTCTTTGAGTGATAGCAAATGGTTGGTTTCAAATACGGAGTCACCTGACATTGTCCAGTAAGGTAATTTCTTGTTAAAAACTAAACTTTCAATAAAAATTAATAAATAAATCAATTACAGGTTATTTAAGAAACTCTTATCGAAGAGAAATGATCGCATAAAAACGGATCGAATGTTTCTTATAGTAAATCATGGGTGGACATTGGAAAATAACGCCGTTTGGTTCAAAAATTCACCTGTAGGAATCAACAAGTTGGGAAAGTGGTTGAAACTTAGTGCGGAGAAAGCAGGGTTGGATACTGAAAGGTTGAAAATCACGAATCTCTCAGCACGTTCAAGCGCGGTAACAATGTTGGCAAAGTCTGGCATTGGTGAGCAAGAAGTGATTAAAATAACAGGACACAGCTCAGGAGCATCAATCAAACCGTATTTGCAGCTTGACCAAGAATACCATTCAATACAATGCTTTCGGAAAAGCGAAGAAGCGACAACTTTGGAACCATCATCATCATCTGCTCTACAAGAGAATAAGGAAAAACGTATGATGTCTTCCTCTTCCGGTACAACCAGTTATGTGTATAATAATTGTACTTTTAATAGTTATAATTGTCATTGTGATGTCAACAATGAATTAGATAAATAAAAATGTTTGTGGTGGAAATTTATTTCGGAAATTTTTACATGTGAAAATTGCCGCTAAATACAAAGGTGATTGGTCCATTTTTTGAAAATGACTGAATTTGATTAGTCGAAAAAATGTGAGTTGAATTGTCATAAAAAACTGTCAATGTAGCAAGATATAATAGTTTGTACATCACGTACATCATAGAAAAAAAAATAATAATGATGATGATAATAATAATCATGAGAAGGGAAAGGTGGAGAAAAGGATAACAGAGTTCAAAGAATGCAAATTAATTTTTTGAAACAAAAAACGGATTAAAACATTTATTTATACAAAAAGTGGCAAGTTATTTTACGTCATAAGTCTCATCTGTTTCGATGATGAAGGAAGTCACTCATCGTCTTCCACATCCTTGTTTTCTGCCACCGCTATATCCGTAGGAGGTGAATCGAAAATTTCATTTTGATCGACATCGTCTTCGATGGCATCCAGTGTATCTGCACATTGTCCCATGTGCATCCACCACAATTCGAACAAATAATGGAATATTTTAAGCCAGCTTTTCGGCATCCACAGGCAGCCCCGCAATTTTTTGTGCATTTGCAAGATATTATTTTCAGCAAACTTGAGGGTGCTGGAGCCATATTAGTTCGAATTGGTTGAAGTCCATTTGTAGTCCGCTTCCAATCCCATTCCTCAGGATCATGGTAAAATCTAAGCCAAGTTTGAACCTGGTGGTAGGTTCTAAAAGAATGGTAACGTGCCGTATCTTGGGTTGGAGGTAGAAGTGAGAGGTTTAGTTTGGTGTTACTCGCCAAATTTGCGAAGCATTTTTAGCGAAGAGAGTTAATGGACGCATTGAGAGGCGCATGATTTAATATATAGTGTATAATTTCGTGGCTATTGTGCGTGAACTCGGCATTTACAGCGTTATAAGTCTTAAAGTATCAATTTTATAGAAAAAAACTTCAAATAAATTTTATCGGAAATTTTGTGTTCTACAAATTTATCATCAACCGTTAACTCTATATTTAGCAATAACCATATTGAAAAAGTTTGGCGAATTCTCTCGTGTAAAACAGCCAGCCTTCGCATTCAAATGAGACAGTGTTAAGATCTGCAGATGAGAACAACTTTGTTCTATTTCTTTCACCTAATGTAACTGCTATCACTCAACCAACGGACCAAGAATATATAAGAAACACCTAAGAGATTTTACAGACGTACCGATTCGATTAATTTCTTGGAAACATTTGATATGATGCTATTTTGATAGTTCTCTAATATCAAAGATGCAATTTTTGCTTTCGCTATTGCATGGATCAATGTTAAACAACTGACAATCGAGAAAACGTTTTTTACAATTATGAATAATGGAAAAGAAGTTAAAGGCGAAGATGTTACTGAAGACGTGATTTGTTCTAAAGGTATTGGTAGTTTGGCAAATCAGAGCGAGGATATGAAAGAGATAGAAGAGTCCGACATTGAAGCTTAAATTCATTGTGATCGTAAAGAACAAGGTTACCAAGTACTGACAGGAGATGCAATAATGGAGGAAGGGGGAATTCTACGCGACATCTCTCAAGTATATCAAGAAGTTCTAAGTGATGGTGATGATGATTTAAACATGAAGAAAGTACTTTATGGACAAACTGCTGAAGCCATAGGCGTGTCATTAAATTTTTTTGAACAACATAAGGATCCTGATGTAATACATATTTTACACTGGCAAAATATAAAACAAATGATAAAAAATAACACGGTACGCACAGAAGAAATTTTCAGATTTTCATATAGCTTTTCTAGAACTTTTTGATATGAAGATTACGAATCTGATGTTGGTTGTCAATCAGGTCAAATGTTGTTGTTTCGAATTTCATTCGTACGCCATGCAGCCAACCCATACCTGCCTCATGAATTTAACTCAAACCGGGTTTCTCAGGAATTGCTTTTTACCTTACGAATGCAAAACGCCAATAGAAGAATAGCATGCATACACCACATAAACAGGGTTGACAATTTTGGCGTTTCTTAATTCTACAGCTTTTTTGCTTTGGCGCTTGGTGCGTAAATTTTGCTATTATTTTTTTAGCTTTGCATCGTGTTTGACTACTATTGCATAATAAGTAGCGTGCCCCAACTTCACCTAACGATAGAAAAAATTTCAGGCGAGGCATCCGTGACTCTCGTTCAGAATTGGACTGGTCTAGTGCCCTCATGTCTCTGTGATTTGTGATTGCGCATTAAGTCTGGTTCCGTAACGGATAAACTATCTAGACATATGTTTCCGAACTATCGTTCTCAGATAGTTACGTCAAGGAACTTCAACGCTTTCTTGGATTAATTACTTATTTATCTAAGTTCATTAAGAACTTATCAGAATTATCAGCTCCACTTAGAGTGCCGTTAGAAAAAGATGATAAATGGACATGGGAGAATGAACAAAAAGAAGCATTCTGTAAATTAAAAGAAATATTAAAAACCGTCCAGTACTTGGTAATTTTAACCCAAATTTACCTATTTTATTATCTGTAGATGCTACTAGTACTGCATATGGTGGGGCATTAATTCAGAATGGTCACCCAATAGCTTATTACTCCAAATCTTTAGCTAAAACGCAGATCAATTATAGTCAAATTGAAAAAGAAGCATTGGCCATATTACTGGCTTGCAAGAAATTTCCTGTTTATATATGGGGAAACAAAAATCTGATAGTAGAATCAGATCATAAGCCGTTAGAAACCATATTCAGGAAGCCATTGACTGAAGCGCCTCCCAGGCTACAGAGAATCCTATTTGAAATACTGCCATATCCCACAATTGTGTACAAAAAAGGAACGATGTTGTACATAGCTGATATACTGAGCAGAGACTGCGCAAGAAATGTTCATGATGACGAGGATGAAAACTCATTTGAGACATGTGTAATAATACCAATGAGTAAAACGAGATTGCAGCAGTTAAAACAAGAGACAAATACAGATATAGAATTGGTGGAATTAAAACAGCAAATACTTGTAGGAAGGCCCGACAGAATAAGCGATGTTCCGGCTTCTCTAAGAAAATACTGGTCTTACAGGCACGAACTAGCAACTTATGCAGATATGATATTCAAAAATGATAAAATAATGATAACTCCGAGACTACAAGAAGTTGTTCTCAAATGTTGTCACTTTAGCCACAAAGGTATCACTGGTACTCTCTGATTGGTCAGAGATTTTGCGTATTTTGGCCATGAATGTTTGTAGACATTATTAAATTGGTGCAAACTGCAAGATTGGTGCGAAGAAACAAAAAGATAATCCTAAAGAAAAAATTTTACTTCAAGAGTATTCAGAACGGCCATGGCAAATATTTGCTTCTGATATTTATCATTTGAAGGACAAGGAATACTTGGTAATGGCAGATAGCTATTCAGGTTATTTTGACGTGCAATTATCAAGCTTAACCAGCAGGTCAATAACTCGAGCATTTAGATGTTGGTTTGCTACATTTGGAATATCTGATATTCTTCGTACAGATGGAAGAAAACAATATGTATCTGAAGAATTTAAATAATTTGCTAGAAGATGGAGGTTTGAACATAGAGTTTCCAGTCCACAGTTTCCCAGACCGAATGGCTTAGCAGAGCGATATGTACAAGAAGCAAAATCGATACTAGATAAATGTATAGAAGAAGGTTCAGATATCCAGTTAGCCCTTTTACATCACAGAAACACACCAAGAGACACCCTAGGTTCTCCAGTGCAAAGATTAATGGGTCGAAGAACTAAAACGTTCATTCCCATTAATACAAAGTTATTATTACCTGAAACAGTTAAAAATGTTTTTGAAAAGTTGAAAAATATTAAACTAAAAGAGAAGAAATGTGCAGATAGAGCAAAAGCAAATTTACCAGAATTTTAAAATGATGAAAAAGTATTAATTAGAAAGAGACACAAGGAATGGACTCCTGCAACAGTTGTAAAGAAGGCAGAAGAACCAAGCTCATGGATTGCACAATAGGGTGGTCCAACAAAAAAAGCAAAGTCGGAAATCTTATGTTCTCACCCCCTAGGAATATTGTATATCGAAAAAAAAGTACCCCTATTTTTTATTTTGAAATCGGACGATGTTTAGGGGTGCCTCAAAGCCCTTAAAGGTTCCAATGTATTTTATATGGGAAAAAAACACTTTTTCATAGGTTTGGTATAGAATTTTAGAAAATCAATATTTTTCAATGCGACTACTCTGTTTCTCTTCAGAAATGTTCAGAAAATGACATCCAATAATTTATTTATCAAAATATTTTATATTAAAAAATAGTAATAAATATTTTTTAACGATTTTTCTGTTTCTTTCATTTATGGGGTTTTTTGCGGGTCTGTAAAAAATAGTTAATATAAAAAATTTAACAAATGAATTATTGGATGTCATTCTCTAAACATTTCTAAAGAGAAACAGAGTAGTCCGGTTGAAAAATATTGATTTTCTAGGATTCTATGCCAAATCTACGAAAACGTGTTTTTTTTCTCATATAAAATACATGGGAAACTTTAAGGGCTTTGAGGCACCCCTAAACATCGTTCGATTTCAAAATAGAAAAATAGGGGTACTTCGTTTTTCGATATACAATTATCCTAGGGGGTGAGAGCATAGGATTTCCGACTTTGCTTTTTTGTTGGACCACCCTATTGTACAAACGCCAGATGGTACACAATATTGAAGAAATTCATGGTTCATCAAAAGAAATCACTCAGAGCCACCAGATAAATAAATCATGGCGATAATGTTAATAAAGAAGAAGCAGTTGACAGTAGTGTGTCAAATCAAGAACCAAAAGCACAAGCAACGAATGATCAATTTCTTCAACAACAATATACTTATATCAAGATACGGTAGAGTAATTAAGAAACCAAACAGACTGAATTTATAACTGCAGAATTAGTTGATGTGTTGTGATTGATATATGTTATTTGTTAAATGAATGATGTGTAATTTATTTATTTTATTAGAAAAAGAAAGATGTAATACAGGGATCTAGTTACAGATATATAAACAAACATTGTACTAGTTTGACATTAGTAAATCGAACACGTTAATAAATTAATTATTTAAATAACATGTTTTATTGGGTAATTATTATTATAAATAATAACATAAAACATGACATTATTTAATGTCAACGACAGTAATACTGCCAGGTGCTTTTTCAAAGCGCTTGCGACTTCTGCAGAAATTACAGAAATTAAGACAGAGATAATTTATTAATAGATTTGATATTATGCAAACAGTTGCATGTTGATATGAAATAAATATTGAAAAGCTCAAGACCATTCGACCAAGGAAACTGCAGAAAATGTTTTAGCAAAATGTATCTATGGTACTCTAACTAACCTGCGAGGCATAAAATGCTGGTCTATCAAAAAGATACAGATGAACAGTTAGCTAAGAAGCGAGAAAAAGGATTTCAAGCTATTTAGAAGAAATAAATAAAGCTGATTAGTTAATTTAGAACAGGTCATCCATGCAAATCTTCCAGATAAGAAACTAATGAGAAAATTCTCAACTTATGTTTAGCATCTTCGAATCCACTTATAGCCAATTTTGAAGCATAGTCGAAAACAAAACTGAAATCTTCAAATCTTTGGAAATATCCAAACGTAGGAAACATTAATGAAAAAGAAGATTTAGATGAAAATTTCTCTGATGAAGAATGCTTTTCAAAATAATAATAAGAAGAAACAGTTTTGCATTCAATTTTGCGTTCAAAAGTTTTTTTTTAGGAGCAAAGAGAAAAATTTATTTTTCCCTTTGCCGAAAAACGCTGATAAAGTGTTGCAACTAGTAAGAGCACGTAAAAAGAATTTAGTCTTCCAAAAAAAAGCTTACTAATCAGTTTTCAAAAATTAAAGAGCACATTCTTTTTTTACGTTGCCAGAAGTAGATGAAGAAACTAACAGTGCTTTACAAGAAACACAAGTAAATAATAATTAACACAATATTCTTTATTTAAATCTGACGATAAATAAAGTTTTGGACTTAAACGGAATCTGGTTAAATTATGGAATTCCATTCCATCAATTTGACTTTTAACTAAATCATAATTGCAACAATCTTAAAATTGTAACTACTATATTAATCCATCTTAAACAAACTTGTAGTAGAGATTAAACATTTTGAATTTTATTCATATTTAGTTTCGGTGGCCATTTTGTGACAAGCATTTTGCATCTGGGTCAGTTTTTAGCTTAACAGCACAATTTGCTACTTTAAAAACGCCCTGGTACGATTTTTCATACGAAATTTCAAATATTAAGCTTTGACACCGGTGGCCATTTTATAGCCACCATTTTGCACTTTGGACCAATTTGGATTCGGATTCGTAATCTACGACCCTAAAAACCTATAAGTAGCCAACTTTATTCAATTATAATAAAAAATATTTAATTATTAATTAGCCCCTTATGGAAAAAATAAAAATTTGTTAATAACAATTAAACAGGGCATTAGCGGACAAATCTAACATTTAGACTTTGAAATATAGTCGATTACCTACAATTTAAAAAAAAATCATCAAAATCGCAAAAGGCGAATTCCGAGGTAACTTAATATTCATTTAATTACGCATGTAGAACATGATCTGAAATCTAAAATGTAATTAATGCGAATAAGATGTGGCAAAAGCTTTTATTTTACTATACATACATCTATTTTATTCTTAATAATTAAAAATCATAACTGTTATCTTTTATTAATAGTAAAAACACCTTGCATTTTATTCACATGACCCATTATTTTGTAATCAATCTTTGAAACAAATTGCGTGTAGTTTCTTCAACTTTATTTCATAATTACCCATTTACCAATTTTCATAAATTATAAGGTATTTTTTTCAAATAAATACATTTCAATCTTCACTTTATTATTTAAAAAGTTAATTACAGCGAAAAACCTACGTAGCTAATTATAACTAATTATTGTAGAATTCTTACAAAAAGCCTGCATCACCCTATTTTATGAGAGATATTGTTCAAGAAATAAAATATGTACCTAATATCACCAAAAAATCAACGAAAATATAAAATGTATAATTAGAAATTTTAAAAATTCCCTATCTGCAACTACAAATACTATAGTGTGGGTTTTGTTTTTATAATAAATAGCTATACAAACTACCAAATTAATATAATAATAAATTAAACATTTTCATGAAGAAACGGAAACTTAGGAAATAATTTTAAAGAAAATACAAGTTTGTTACAAAAATCAATATTAAATGTGTGCAAATGTACAAATATGCAGGAAACGAATTTGCGCGGGAACCAGTCCCCCTACATACGTTAACCACTCTTATGGTATAAAAATGTGTAAAGTTATAGAAAAATCAATAATCCAAACACTTGACTTTCAAGCCCCATTGCCAGATCGCTGGGACTCGTATAATGTGTGTAATTTGCATCGCGCGTAAGGTCAGTTGAATGTCTACAGTATCTATACAACACCGATCGTTGGCCCCCTATATTTATTTCGCTTGAACTAAACGTGTGTATTTTGAGATATATGACGGACTTTACCCGCCATTTCGAAAATCGAGATTCAGCATCCCCTGATGATGCTTAATCAAGAAAACACTATTATACACATAAAATTTACGAAGCCCAGAACCGGGCTGCGTAAGTTGGTGGCGGGCTTCGTATAGATAGGAGAACACTCTGTTTTAGGCTTGGTAATACCGCCTAATGTGTGTGTGTGTGCGCGCGCGTGCGCGCGCTTGTGTGTGTGTGTGTGTGTATATATATATATATATTATTAGATCACAAACGACAGACAGACATGAACATGTATGCAAGTTTGGTTGTAAGCCGTACATGCGCGGCTTATGTTTTTTTTTTAATAAAATCGTTTTCGACAGCAAGTCGATGGCGACAAGTTTTCCGGCGTCAAGTTGTCCTGCTCCGGTTCTCTCGTATGCTTCTGAGTGAGCTGTCACTCTGTGGCTTGACCCTCAGTTGTTTGTGTGTCGAGAACCTAATGTTTACGATTTTAGGGGTGTTGGTATACAGGGTCGCTGATATGTATGGAAACGGTCGATTATCTTCTAAAGTAAGATAGCTAGCGAAAAATGTTAAACACAAAAGTTTTATGGTTTTTTAATATCTATTAACTACAATAAAGACAAATTAAGTATACAGGATCAATCAAAAAGTCATGACGAAACAAAGTTGCTTTTTTTTAATGGAAGACCCTGTATATTATTCCATATTTCAATTTATCTCGAAATTCTAAACAAAATTGTATAGCACATAATTATACCTAAACTTAACCGTTGATATCGAACTTTGAAAATCATTTTTTACTACCTTCAAATTTATTAAAGAAAAAGCCCGAAATGGTGGATAATTATCATGAAAATTACACAAGGTGGGGGATATGGTGATATGGATATGATAAAAATGCATGATACGAAAAAGTATTTTTTAATTAATGCCCTGGATATTTTACATTTTATGAAAATAGTAGTTATGCCAGAAAAAAACAGAGAAAACAAATATGTGTTTTCTTTGGAATTCTATTTTATAAGGTGCTCAAAGTGTTCACCATTTACTTCCTCATAGTAATGAATTCGCTGAACAAACTTTGTAGTGAATTTAAAAGGGCATTGAAAGGAATATTGGAAATTTCTTGCCTTATCCTTTCTTCCAACTCTTCGATATTTTGCTGCTTATTTTTGTAGACTTAATTTTTTATATGACCCCACAGAAAAAAATCAAGCGGGGTCATATCGGAAGACCTAGCAGGCCATTCAATTGCCCCCCTACGTCCAACCCATTTTTCAGAAAAATTTCATCTAGATATGCCCGTACCGCAAGTCCAAAATGTGGAGGAGCCCCCTCTTGTTGAAACCATATTTGTTCTGTCGGTAAATTGGGATTGTTATTGTTCGGGAATAATCGTCTAAGCTCTGGAATAATATGCTCTCGCAAAAGTAATAAAGATCGTTCAGCGATCAAATTTTCGTTTATAAAATAGGGTCCTATGACGTGTCCACCAATAATGCCACACCAATTTATTTACACACATTTACTTTTTGTGGTCGTTGGGTGTGAACTTCGTCCATCCAATGTGGAATTTGGTCTGACCAATACATACAGCTGTGTCGGTTTACGTGCCCGTTTAAACAAAATGTAGCTTGGTCGGAAAATAATATGTGGGTAACAAAGTTGGCATTTTGATTTAATTTATCCAGAATAACTTCGCAGAACTCGATTCTACGATCAAAATCGTCTTCACTTACTTCTTGTAACAAATGCACAGATGTTAGATGTGGTGGATTTTCCACCACATCTAACATGACATTCAGAGAATTTTCTTCATTTTTAACGCCTACTGGTCTTCCACTTTTTGGTCGATCTATGACACCTCCAGTTTCATGAAAACGCTGCAATGTTTTTGAAACGGTTGATTTAGAAAGACGTTCCCGATCGGGATGCAATTCATGAAAAATATCCACTACTTCGTCACAACTTCTTCGTCTATCACCATATCCTATGATCACTAAAATTTCAATACGCTCGGTTTCACTTAAACGTGCCATTTTTGCGCGAAAATTATTCACACTAAATAATGTATTTTTGACATGTGCTGTCAAGATAATCACTGTTAGACAAAAGAACGACGCTGCGTTGTTATGGAGCTAGAAACTTTCAAAGGTAACTTGATGGACTAAAATATTTTTGCATAATTTATAAGAAAGTGATTTTCAAAGTTCGATATCTCGAAAACGGTTAAGTTTAGGTAGAATGATGTGCTATATAATTTTGTTTAGAATTTCGAGATAAAATGAAATATGGAATAATATACAGGGTGTTCCATTAAAAAAAAGTAACTTTGTTTGGTCATGACTTTTTAACTGATCCTGCACACTTAATTTGTCTTTATTGCAATAAATTTAAAAAACCCTAAAACTTTTCTATTTAACATTTTTCGCTAGCTATCTTACTTTAGAAGATAATCGACCGTTTCCATACATATCAGCGACCCTGTATAGTGGTAACTGGTAGTAGGGATATTCGTTGTAAGGGTTGACGGTAATAACAGGATTTAGGGAGTAGATGTAAGTAAAGGCTCTATGTTTTTAGTAGTAGTTATTTAAGGGATCATAGTATAAGGGCTTATTATTTAAGGGGTTGCGTCGGCACACCAAGTATTAGTCTCCAAATTATAGATATTAGTTGATAAGAACTAATATTATTTTTATTAGTGTTTCAGGATGTGCACGTCATGATATTTATGGGATTCGGATTCCTAATGGCATTCCTTCGCCGATATGGATTCAGTTCAGTAGGCTTTAACTTTCTATTAGCATCCCTTATGATACAATGGTCAATTTTATGCCGCGGATTTTACCACATGGAAGACGCAAAAATTCCCATAAGCATTTTAAGGTAATAATGATAATAATTCTCTCTAGCATAAAACTTGTATAACGTGGGAAATTTTAATCAGAACAATCTTTTCACATATGGGGTCTCTTCTTTTCAGTCTTCTGAAAGCCGATATTGCTGCAGCAGCTGTGCTCATTTCCATGGGTGCTGTATTAGGACAAACTTCCTACGTCCAATTATTAGTTATGGGATTTATTGAAATTGCAGTATTTTGTGCTAATGAGTATTTGGGAATTGAAGTGTTTGTGGTAAGTAAATACAATTTATTTTATTACTAACCGCTTCATCTTTGATTAAAAAAAAATTTGGACTAAATTTTGTTTCTCTTTTTTTATTTACAATTGATGAAGCAGGTTAAATAAACAGGATGGAAAATTCCACCTAAAGCTTTTTTCTCGTAAACAATTTTAATGTAATCGCTTTAATATACGAACAGGTATCAGACGCCGGAGCTTCAATATTTGTACACGTTATGGGAGCTTATTTTGGACTAGGCGTAAGCTACGTGCTTTGTCGAAATAAAAAAGGATCAGAGGTTCAGAATTCTTTAGAAGGTTCTAACTACACATCGGATTTATTCGCTATGGTTGGTAAGCGAATTATAAATTTTTTCTTTTTAAGTTGCTTGTTTATTAAAAACACTAAAAAATTCTTATTTTCATTGGTGTAAGGGGTTTTATACAATAAATACAGTCTAATAATACTAAGTTTTTTGAACAAAAAGCTGGAAACACTAAATTCTATTTGCAGTACCATTAACCACTAAATTTGCTCTCCTCGACTTGCCCGCACTAAATTACAGAACTGGCTGACCCTCTCAGGTTTACTTACAACTTCCTTTCAGTTAAGCCTTTCCCTTAACAATCAGCCCTTTCCGTATCTTTGCATCAGCATTAAACCCTATAGCGCTGCTTTTGTAGTAAACAGGCCCATTTTTAACCAAAATAGGTTTTGAATTGAACGTTTTACCTGTCATTCCTTTTCAGCCTTTTGAGATCAACTTCGATTAGAGTTTTTCTTCCACTGAAAGGGACCTGATTTATGCATTATAGAAAACTCTGATAGAAAATGAGCAATGTAGACTGCATGGAAATTTATATCATGCATAAAGATATAAATATAGAAATAAAATTCAAATAAAATTAATAGTCAGACGAAATAGCTAGAGGTCCTGTTTTAATACTAAAATATATTTCTACAGGCAACAATAAAATATTATATTTCTAAGAGCTATACTGTTGTTTTTGTCGAAAGATATGTAATAAAAGGTAACTCATTTTTATCGACAATTTCATTAAGAGTAAATTAAATAATTATTTTTAGTATACGTCAGATTTCTATGAGATGATTGTAGTGGTTAGAAAGAAGCCTTGTGATTCATATGCTATTATTTTTTAGACTAAAAGGTGATTTATTTAAAACTTATGAAAAAGTCATATTAAAAAAACAGCGAACTGTATTTTCTTGTTAATAACGATAGCGTCAATATTTCTTTTTACTAAAGTAACATTTTTCATATGTAGGCATTATGTTCCACAGCAAAAATTTCCTAATTTTAGCAATAAAAAGTTAATGACAAAAAATGTTCTTGGTGATAGCCGATGTAAATGCGTCACGGGGGACATTCGCAGAGTAATAAGTAACCTTGTTTAAAAAGAGCGTAATACAATGACAAATAAGAAGATTGCGAATAGGTTTAAAAGCAGTGCTTTCTCCAGGTTAATGACAGTGACAATTGCAGGTCTGAGTTACGAAAAATGTCGCGTTTACCTTGACGATTTAATAGTTTTTGGGATAAATCTTGTTAAACACAATTTAGATCTTAATGTTTTTAGGGACTTTGTTAATTAATACTCCTATTTTAGATCAAATGACCTGATTCTGTTAATGCAAAACCACAAATTAGTAAGATTAGGTGAGTGAATAAAGCTGTATGTTTGAAATTCCTTGCCATTAAAGAAATGATTATTACCCTAACTGGCGTCAAAGTTATTACCAAGGCACAGCTGATTGTTCAACAAATTCCCAAGTTTGATTTTGGGCGAAGAAAGCGTATAATTATTTGAAGCTTAACTGTGCTTGATTAGATTGTTCTATGAAAAAGAATTATTATGCGGCATATTATGTAATGTATAAGCTGTAACAAAAGAATGTGACGTCTATTTGAGAAATAATGTTATCAACAATTTTTCATAATCTTTAAATGTATCTTCCCATTCTTGATTATTGATCCTGCTTTTAATCCTCAAATAATCAGTCTTCTAATTAACACCTGCGACCGGAGACCAATTTATTCAACAAATAACGAGTTATCCCTGAAACATTTTGTTATCGCTGATATTTTAAAATACAGTTCGTTCCAAGATTACATTAAATCTTAACAAAATGCGTATTATTAATACTTGATTTCCATCGTAGATTAGTTTTTTAGATATAACGGTAGCGAGTAATAAAAATCATATTTTTTACATCTGATAGAAAATACAAAGTGTTCAGATCGCTGGAACGTTGTTAAGAAACTTACAATGCCGTCAATATCCTCACTTGTTCTAAGCTCAAATAACCGCACAAATTACTCAAATCTTCCATGAACTGTATGTGGCATCCATCAACTTATATGCCATTGTGACGTACCCAAAATTTTTGGAATCTGCTAGACTTGTCCACACTTATTGTAGCCAGAGTTTGTAAACATTTTTTAGAATAAATTTCATAGTTATCCGAAGATATCTACAGAATTTCTCAGAAGTACATTAGTTAATTATTCTAGGGAGAAAAGGAAGAAAACGAATTAAGCTTAACCTTTTAGTGCCTGATATATGAAAAAATTAATTTTTCATCTTTAAATTTTTAGAGATTACATGTTAAATGGCATTAATTAACTAAACAGTTTTGAAAATACCATCTTTATTGTAGTTTTTGTAAAAAACCATGTTCCCTTTTTGGGAACGTTGGACACTATTGGTACGGAATAATGTATATTGCTCATTATTATATAAAACAATGGAATATGGAGTGTTTACTTTTTATTCATATTTGCAATCATATTGTATCTGTTATATTCCTAGTTTTTGAGTTCAGCAGCAGCAGTCGCGATTGCTAGATTTACACACTTCTTCCATTGCAATTTTTTTTAGGAAGGGTTTTATATCCTCTCATCTTCCTCAATAGACTCGCTTTCTCTAGTTCCACTTGTCCTGGCACTTTTCGGCACTGATTCGAATATTTCATCATCAATTTCCTCTTCATCGCTGTACACTTCCTTATCACCCGATTTTGGAGGTAATAATAGGATATCATCCATACGCTTAGATGTAGATGCTTCTACGGCATCTAAAACATCAATCAAAAAACGGTATGTAGTAATGGACAAACTGCTAGTAAAAAGTTGCAAAAATCATACCCGTGATTTTTTTGCATCCATTGTAAAGTAAGCACACAACTGACAATCACCTCAAAAACACTAACTGCACTCTATAACACGTCTAAGTCGCAAATGAGATAGAGAAATCCTATAATTCTAGCAGACTTTACAAACAATAGTATTCTGGGATATAGTGGAAGATTCATAGTAGTGACCACCCCTGACAGTCCAACGTTCCCAAAATGGGACAGCCCTCAGTTTTCAGAAAATATTAGAAAATGCGGAAAGTCTGAACGCGGGTAATCACTATACATGATGATTCATACTGTAAGGAATGTAAACCCCAGAGAAAATAACAGCGGAAACAATAGAGCAGCAATAAAACTGTCAATATACCAATAATCAACAAAAACGTTAAAAACAATAAAATTTATAAGCTGGTAACTTAATTATATGCTTACTAACACTGATGAAAATAAATTAGATACAAATAGTACCTTACAGAATGTCATTTACTATGCGCAGAAGCTAAATATAAATTATAAAGTAAAACAAATAATAATGAAGTAATGTTCCCGTTTTGGGAACGTTGGTCAGGTTAAGTTAACATAAGACTATATTTTAACGGCGTCTGCTAACCACACGTTATATTTAACTAATTACTAATACGTATTTCGGTAACGATGTTACCTTTTTCTCGGAATAAAGACAGTTTTACAACTATATAAATAAAACCAACTTTTACAATTTGACTGATTTTACCAGACTGAACCTAACAGCTTGTCTGCCTGTGCAAGAATAACTCCCTACAATAAAGTTTCTTCCGCTTATATACAATCATAATCTTACATAATATTTACATGACCTTATAACATATCCTAATTCAAATATGACTATACACTTATTTACAATACATAATACTGATTATAACATAGTTTGTAATACTTGACAAATATCTATTACATTTACAATTATTCACGACGTTTTGCAACAATAACGATTTATTTAAATTAACAAAAAACCTTTGAAGTATCTCTCATTGCCATCCGACATTTTCAATCAAAATTTATTATAAATTAACATTCACACAACTGCATATATATTACGCATTCTTAACAATTTCGTGGCTTTATTTAATTTAATCTCTATTTAATAACAACTAAACCAATTGGCTTATTTAACCTTTGTAAAAGTGCATACGCATTGTATTATACGTGACACACAAATTGAATTATATTATATTCATTTATAACATGAAAAATTGATTAGTTGTTTCAAAAGGGACATTTATAAATAACAATTTTTGAATTTTCTAAAAATTTCAGAATTCTTTGACATTAGAATCCACAGCAATATATATCAACTAGTACCTTAAAAGGTGATTGAATAAATAAGAACTAACAATCATAAATAAATGTTCAGATAAAAAGGTTTTTCTACTCCTATTAATAATAAGAATAACAATACGTTTATTATCCAACAGTAGCAACTAGCCAACATTATAATAATAATAATAATTTATAATTACGATAAACTTCTATAAACCTCCTGAGGAATGGTGATCATTACGCGATTATTGAATAATAATACCTAGTAGTAATAAAGACTCCCAAATCTATCATTTACATGCAATAAAATAATAATAATAAAAATACTTCATGCACAAAATGTTTAATACAACTGACTAGATAAGTAAATAACTCTTTAAGCTACAAATACAAATTTATAAATGGGAGTCTTGGATATCCAATCATTTTACAAAGAAAATAAATAACATATTTAAATTTATTTTCCTGTTCCGGTAACATTTTAAAATTTGAATAGCACACAAAAGGTAAAACCCTAATTAAAGCGTTGACTATTATAAATTTGACAATAGATCAATATAAATCTAGTCTAATAAAATTCATACGATTTATCATATTATCTAATTATTATCGAAGTATCCCCTACCAGCAAGATGCACTCGCAAAAGAATAATCCTTATAAGAACTTAATTTTTCATTCGTTGGCGAATTTTATTTTTTAATTCTCTGGTATAAATAAATTTTCGTTCCCGAGCGAATCATATTTGTTGAAAGTTAAAAAATATTTATCGTTTACAAATTTATCACGTATGATGATGGGAGTTAAATAACAACGCAGGTTTATTTAATATGTAAAAATGCAATTTATTAATACACGGAGAGCAAATCTGTATGGAACTGTATGCGCGCTGCCGAATTTTGTTTGATAATTCTTAATTAATCGATACTCCTTTCGATTTATCTATTTTCATCAAGAAATTTTAATTAATTATGGTACGTAACATAATACAGCTTAATATTTCAAGTTAATAGATTTCCTTTTAAATTCTTGTCACACTAAACAAGTGGAAGTAGTATTTATTTCATTATCATAGTTAATATATTTGGTTAAATTAAATTGTTTGTGTCTGCCCATATTGTATGAAGTTGGTTAATGATTTTATATAAATAAAACTGCAGAGTAGTAAGAACTATAACCAGCACAAGAATAAGGACTGAAAACGAATGATTCATTTCCGCTTGTATTCATTCACGAATGGAATTTTTTTAAACAGTTGATTTTGCATTCGTTCGCGAACGAATAAAACTGCCTTCGTTAAAATTGAATTCTTGAAAAAATGAATCACAAATCTTTAAATATAAAATTCGTTCACAAATGAGAAAATAAGAAAAGAATCGAATTTTTTTCATTCGCGAGTGATAATTTCCTTACCCTGTATTTGAGTAATGAGTATGAACTAATATTCTCTTGAGCCTTTATCTTTTATTTTTGTCATATGAACTGAAAAGCTTTCAGTTTCAATTTACAATGATGTAATCAATATATATTTATGTAGACTTACATTCTCAGGAACAATATTTTTATGGATGTTCTGGCCAAGTTTCAACGCCGCCGAATTACCCGGTGACGAACGGCATAGAGCCGTAATCAACACTTACCTATCTTTAGCTTCCTGTTGTGTAACAGCATTTTCCGTTTCTGCTATTCTTACCCCTGGCTATAAGTTCGACATGGTTCACATTCAGAATTCTACTTTAGCTGGGGGTGTTGCTGTTGGAACATCAGCTAACATGATGTTAGAGCCATACGGCGCCCTAACTGTAGGTGTAATTGCTGGATCTCTTTCCGTATTTGGTTATAGCGTTTTAACGGTAATGATATAATAGTTTTACATTATTAAATAAAGTTATAATGCACCTACCTCTTTTAAATTTTAGCCTTTCATTGATAAAAAAATAAATATACACGATACTTGTGGTGTTCATAATCTGCACGGCATGCCGGGTGTTTTGGCTGGTTTAATTGGTGCTTTAATGGCTGGTATTGCAAACGAGAGTACTTATAATAAAAAGCTGTATTCAATCTTTCCTGCTCGAGCACCTGCAACACCTCCTGATGACTATCCTGACCTTACGCCTGGACTTGGACGTACTGCTGCACTGCAAGCAGGTTATCAAATACTGGCGTTGGTCGTTACTTTGGCGATTGCAATCGTCGCGGGAGTAATAACAGGTAAGCTCTAAAATATTCGATTTGAAACCCTTTTAAATAATTAGATTATTGTTAAAGGATGTAAAGTTACTTATTATTATCAAAATAGGTTATCTCATGACCGGAGAGTTTACAGCGATGATTCTTAGAAAATTCGAGTATAACGACGAACTATTCTGGAATGTACCTGAAGATGAAAAACCTAAAATCCAAGAATTCAAGTTTGGTCCGGTGTTTCGAGTTCAACCAGTAGAAAAGTTATCAATGGCTTCTTTTACGACGGTAGCCGTAGCAAATTAGACGTGTATTAGTAGCATTATAAACAAAAGTCCACTTTTGAAGTTTCGAACACTGGCCATTAGGGGTTATAAATATGTTTGCACTTACAGAATACAATACCGGGGCGGAATAAATCGGTCCGTTTAGTTATAGATGTAATTAGTTGCTAGCGTGTTATGTTTTTTGTCACGATGAAATCCGCCCCTGAGTAAAAGTACATGCACGAAGTAAAACCATTCTGTACTAAGATTCGAAAAGGTATAATTGTATTTTATACTAATTATATGCTATCGGTACGAACTCACAAGAACTTTCAGTGTCTTTTTTCCTTTTAAAAATATTAATTCCACCGCATAATTTCCAAAATTACAAAGTAATTAAGCATTAAGTAATGGTTAATACCCTTTAGAAGTAGCTAATATGGCCAGAAAGTCAAAGAAAATATAAAAAGTTAGACTATTTATAGGATAGTACCAACGTCAACCCTTCTCTACTCAAAAATGTAAAAGAGATCAAAGCCTGTGGACAAGGTCTTCCTCCTACAGGGATATTCCAAAAAACCTAACCGTCATCTTTACGGCTGTCATAACTTATAAATTCTTGTGGAATTATTCACAGTCATGATTTTTTAAATTTATTTTAAATATTTTTTGCCGCAACAATTAGAAATATGAATGTTGCCTGTAGTTATACAGGGTGGCTGATTTCTTATAGTCCAGATTATATCTGCTGGAATATTAAAGGTAGAGGAAAAAGTTAAATGAGAGACTTGTTTATCATAAACTGATCTATAAAATAACGCAAAAAGTCTTTTTACGGGCCAATTTATTTTCCGGAAAAATATCCAACTTTAGTTTTTTTATAAAATGTCCTGTATACTTTACGGAATAAAGTTCTAAACAAATTTCTCTTTACAATGATATAACACCAGTAGCTTTTTGTAGCCCAGGGCATAAAAAGTGGCTTTGCCCTGCAAAAGGTTGGGTCTTTCTGTTTTTCGGATATGTTGTGTATATCGACTTTCTTATGAATAATCCAAGTTTTCCACCTTGGCGTCCTTGTGCACTCTCCACTATCTTGGAAAAAGTGCCACAAAACGGCACTTTTTTCGTTTTTCCTTGAATAACTCGCTCTCAGTGCATTTTGAAAGAAATTCATTATTATTAACTTCAAAGAACATAATAGTATACTATGTATTAATGGCTTAATTAAGTGTCTTAGAGCCCGTAGAGTCAGTTAGCGCCTGAGGCGAAAGCCGAATAAAGGGCTCTAAAACGCTAATTAAGCCCGAAGTGCATACGTTAGTTTATGTCCGGTCTAAGTTTAAATTAATAATTAATTTAAAATAAAAATAATTTGAAAAGTGCAAATCTTCAAATAGGTAGGTGCAGTGTTCTATAATTACTTGTATTACTATGGATACGGCGTAAACAAGGATAGTACAAGGAGTGTTCTAATTTAGAAATTTACGCTCTAGAAATAGACCGTTAATAGTACATTACATACCGAGACCGAAAGTACTCCATTCCTGTCGAGAGAACAATATAGTTTACCGAGAGGCGATAGCCTCGAGGTGAACTAGTTCTCGAGACACAGGAATGGTACTTTTGCCGAGGTTTGTATACTATTTTATTCGCAATCGTCCTTTAAATACCGAATTATCTAAAATTCTTTACAGATGCAAAATGTCATCGGTTGGGATTGGCATAACGTATGTCGCCACTTACATCATCAAATTCGATCGCATAATATTTCGAGGATTTTATTGAATAGGAGTATTTATAAATTAATAATAATACCTGGGTACTCGTTCTTTAGCAGCCAAGGTCCGCAACATTACCAAACATGATTTATACAGCCATTTATACACCGCATTTGGCGATGTAATTTTCTGCGCGCCACCTAGTAGCTGAATTTAAAGACACGTAGAGGTGCGAAAATAGGTCGTTTCGGACCATGAGAATGTCAAAGTTACAAACAATGATGCATTTTCGGACCTCTAAATGGTCAGGAATGGACTCATTACCAATACGATTGCGAATAAAATTATATGCGTGCACTGCGATGGCAAGTATTGTGAAAATGCACTTAAGGTATCCATAGACAACGAAGGTTGTGTTAATAATTAATTCAGCAATTAATTAGTGATAAATTTTATCATTAGTTAATTACAGAATTAATTATTAACTGCGACACAACCTTCGTTGTCTCAGACATTTAACATTACTTAACGAGTTGTTATGGGAGACAATGTACTAGAAATAATAAAAATTGAATAATTTGACATATGTAAGACAATTTCGCCCGCTTTTACCCTAGGGCTAATCATGATCTTTGTTTATGATATATTATTAACTGTGTAAAACTTCGTAAAATAATTTCTTTTCAACGCTTTTATTCACCATATAACACGGTTTACAATGATAAGCCACCCCCAAGGGGTGTAGTATGATTGCTAGCTATATTGCTCCATTTCACGCCACCTGTTTGGAAAAATTATGTTTCATGTGAAACTTTGTCCTCTATATCAGTTATTATGCTTTTTACTAAAAAAACGCAAAAAGAATGAGTTATTTAGCTAAAATGCACGTGGTATGTGACTTTTCAGTTTTTCTAAAATTAAGTCGATTTTGACGGGCCCATATCTCAGCACCTGCTTGAAATATTGAAAGATGACGCTGATCAAACTTATAGGAAGTTTTATATTCTTCAAAGTTAGCAGTCAGTTAGCAGTTAGTAGTCTGCCCTCAAAAATGCACTGAAAGCGAGTTATTCATGGAAAAACGAAAAAAGTGCCGTTTTGTAGCACTTTTTCCAAGATGGCGGCGAGAGCACCAAGATCGGAAACTGGGATTACAGCGGTCGTAGCAGAGTTAATTGAAAAAAATATGTAAATAGTGACTAAATTTTCTTAAAATATGTACTTTTTAGCGACTTTTTTTTTAAATATGTACCAAATATGTATGTAGTTTATAAAAAAAAGTATATTATTCAACAAGCATATAATGATGGCTATTAATCTAGGGCGAAGTTTATGAGAAGTTTAAGTTTATTAGAATCGGCCGAGCGAATACTCGCCATTATATGCGAGTCGAATACTATACTTTGTCCACAACTGTTCCATTCAATTTTAATTCAATTTTTTTTATTCCATATATGTTTACGAACTGTTTAAACGCCTTTGTAGCTCAGTGGGTTAGCAATCGAGTTTGTGACGCAGAAGACTTGAGTTCAAATCCCGTGGTTACGAAGATGATGCATTTTTGTGTTCTCGGTTGAAGTTTATCAGGCAATATAATATACCCTTCTCAATAGTACATTCTAAATTGCTAATAGCGCGCTACGCTAAACAATAATGGTTCTTATTACCTGCACGACAAGGCGCAATTTGCATTTATTTTCTTACTAAGTTTCATCCAAAATGGCTTGCGTTTTACAATCGCGGTTGTAAAATAGTGGAATTTAAAACTTACTAACAAAATACGTACTTTTAGTGACTACATGCTAAAAATATGTACTTTTATGCACTAGGGTAAAAAATATGTACTTTTATGTAAAATAGTGACCGAATACGACCGCTGGGATTATTCATAAGAGGGTCGATATACACAATATATCCAAAAAACATAAGTACCCACCCAACATTTTGCACGGCTTAATTTACATCTTATAGTTCAAAGAATAAAATAGACATTTGTCTATTTAAGTCATTATAAGAAAATTCGTTGTGTATAATTCAACCTGTTAAATAGTAAGTAAATAAAGGTTATTATAATTTTGTAATCGAAGAGTAAATAATAAAAAAGCATAGTCACTCTGAAAACTTTATTTTTTGAGTTTTAAGGTATGATTTAAAAGAAAAAAGCCGTTTGTTATATGTATATCTTTGTAAAGAGAAATTTATTTAAAACCTTATTATTTTCCATTTTCAAAAATTAAAGTTGCATATTTTTTCCAGAAAATAAGTTGGCCATGAAAAAACTCTTTGCGCAATTTTATTGACCAGGTTATACTAAACAAGAGTCTCATTTAATTTCTTCCACTACCTTTAAGACTTCAACAGATATAACCTGCATCAGGACATATGATCGTGCAACCAAAAAAACATAGTTTCGTAAAATTCCCAATAATTTGAGCTGGACTATAATAGACTATAGTTAGAGAATAAAGAGTACACTTTCTGACTACACTTCGAACATCATTTTTCTTTATTTGCTTACTACTGTACTAACTTAGCTAACAGATAAGTAGGTATAATTAAAAATAAATAAACCACGTTTGACTCATGTTATACGAAAACAGCAGCATGAGTTTTTACCTTTTGCGTTTTTTCTTCGTATAAGATACAATTCTATAGCTATTGACTTACTAGACCAGATTGGAAGAGACTGTTCAATTTTTCAACGACTTCACCATTTTACATTCAAAATCATTGGGTTTTACTTATTGGCCTTCGTAGAAGGTGCAATTGTATAGCGGCTGACTTAATGAACGAGTGATTTTATTATTTAACAATGAAAGGTTGTTTCTCACAGTTAACTTTTGAGACTACATCGTCATTACATTTTTCAGATTGAAGGTATTTGTGACCTTAAAATTACCTTCCATTGACCTATAAATGACCTAAGGATTACTATACTCATCTAGCTCCATAGAATTGTACCCAAATGGATGGTGGTTGCCCTTTGACCTTTTGACTGTAGTTATCGAGTATAGTAAAATTCTACCGTAGTGCATTTCAGGCAGGAAAAAGTAAAATAATTGCCGCTTTGTATAATTCGATGAAAAATAAGATTTTAATGTTTAATATACGTATTAAATTATAAAAATATTAGTATGCTATTTGTAAGCACAAATTGTTTGTGTGAAATAAACGATAGAGTAATAATGAATTTTATATTTTTAAGTTATAATTTCCGGAAAACGACATATCGTCCATGTTTTTATTAATCTCTCGACAAAATTCTTGTCTGCAAACAACATGATTTTGTGTTATTAGTTTTATTGACATTGCACTTTTTCATTTTTTAGTAAGTTTACAATTTTCGAAAAGTAAAAAATAATATTTTGTTTCTTTCATAAGATGATTTGGGTTTTATAACAACAGTCGCGACGGCTTTTATATTTAGTCCTGTGGTCATAAATCAGAGTATTAATAATATCTGATTAGCTTGATTGTAGTCCCTACTTAAAATACTTCTGCTACTTTGAGAATTTCGGATGATTGCCCTCCACCTGTTATTTCCTGGCAAGGCTTACTTATTATTTCTTACTTTTTAATTATGTACCTTTGTTAGTTGACAAACTGTTGTTTTCCTGCAAGTTTGTCGTAATTGCATAATTGTAATTCATCCTTCAGGTTGATTGTGCAGTTTGAAACCTTTGAGCGACTTAGCGATTACTTGGATATAGCAGAAGTTAGTGTTAAAACTGAAACTAAAAGACGTTAACTATTGCATTTTCTCGATCTGCACAATTTTGGAACTTTTCTTTAGAGTGGAGATCCATTATAATCACTTTGAAGAACAAGATTTCAAATTATATCGTGAATCAGCAAACTGGCTTGTATAGATCAGTATTTGATTTTTCATGAAAAATAGAAAAAATCATTAAAATAAATACAAAGCAAATGGAACGTACTTACATATGCAACAAATTTTTTTTAAATTTTGTTCGCTTTTTTCTCCATAATTACCCAACGTAGTAACGATGATTCATACCTGACGGTACAGTTTAAAGCAAAAAGTCACAAGTTGTTATATAAAACGCCCTGATATCTCACTTCGATATTTGTTACTGACGCGTACGCATCGTTTTAATTTAAGTGCTCTTAAATTAAAACATCTTATCAAACACCTGTAACAAATGTAAAATGTTCTGCAGTTGTAAAATTTCTTACGACTTAGCAATCAAGAAACTGACTGAAATCAATGCTATAATTATATATCAATATGAGCCAGGGTAATTTCTATCGACATATTTTTTAATTAAAAAATCTAATGGAAAGAACAGCTTTTATATTAAACTTAAAGCATTTAAATGAATTTGTAGAAGCTCCCGAGCATACGGTAGAGATAACTCAACTCACTACCTCTCAGAAAAGATATAACATAAATATACTGTAAATATTTGCACCCAGTTATAAACTAATAGTCCTTTGCTAAAGATCTAAGAGTTTGTGCTCTTGCTGAGAATAGGCAACACGACAACGATACCCTGTATTAAAAAAAAAGAAAGTTTCTAATACCTAATATGTTATAAGGTTAAATTGTATCATCAGGGTATTATGAGATTGGTGAGAAAAACGAAAAATTAATGTTTTAGGGTTATATATCTTTTCTAAAGAGAAACTCTACGCGGACTTAACCTAGATCGTTGTCAAATAGAAACAAAATATGGATTAAATCATAGGATTTTTGGGGATATTTGCAAAAGATTTGGAAAACCAGCTATTAATCTATTCGATTCTAAATTAGACTCGAATTGTAAAAATTATGTTTCTTTGGGCCCCGATCCCGATTCTAGTCATTTAGACGCGGTTACAATAAACTAAAGTTCCCCTTTCTATGCATTTACGCATTGAGTTTAATATCTGAAGTATTACCCAATATCATAGGCGAAACGCTGAAGGTATCTTAATCGTCCCCAATTTGCCTTTATAGCCATGGTATCCTCTATAAAATAGACTTCTAGTTGATAGACCATTAGAATTTAATCTCGAATATGTCTTAGAGTTCCTTCAAGAACAAATAAATCAAATCCTCTCATACTCCACAGGTCAGCGTTAAATATAATCCATTATCGACATATCCAAAGTTTTATTTAACGTGACCCACCTGCGTTAGCTTAGGTCCACGAAGGTCCCCTTAGGGGACAACGAATTGGGTTACGCTCAATTAGCGCATCAGTTACATATATAGGAGCTACCAGTAGCTCACTGGTGGGAAAGAGGTTGCCTATCCACCCTCTACTAGCTCTCCAGGCTAGTGCCGGAGCTATTTACATGCTCACCCGTCGAGGTACGGTTCTGAGGGAGTCCCATCACCCCTAGTCCAATATGTGGACTTTCACTGCCCGGACGAGTCCAACCTCAAGTGTGGCTGGTACTAGGAAACTGGGTCTGTCTACAATATCCAAGATTTAGCCATCCCGCCCTACGATATTAAGGCTTGGTGAGCTCTGACGAAGCTCTGTCCGATTCTACCTAAAAGTAGAGACCCGACCAATACCAACTAGAATCACTAAATAATTGACTGACGAAAATATAGTAAATAGAGTTTTGAGTTAGGTATATTGCTGTATACGACATTAAGCCAGCTCATCCCAAATATCAATCAACTTGGGGTCCTCATCCAGTATTGGAATTACGTAAGTTTTAATTACCGCTATTAACATGACGCATCTTATAAAGTAATCTCCACGGTCCCCCTTTCGGGGACACGAATTGAGATACGGTCAATTCGTGTATTGGAATATCTAAAGAAATTTGATCCCTCAGATTCTCTCAACTCACAACTGGTATCAAAGAAATTAGTTTTGCTCTTGGCCGTGTCTACTGGCCATAGAGTACGAACACTTTCAAAAATCTTGCTTCAAAATATTATTATTCTGAAAGACGCAGTTCAGATTAAAGTTTTAGATACGACAGAAACATCTGCAAAAATAAATGTTCTATACCTTCCATATTTTGAAACTTTCCCGCAACTTTGTGTTGCTTCCTTAATAATAAGTTATATTAAAATTACTTTATATTTTTACCACGGATCGCACAAAATTCTTTAAAGATCTGCAGATTAGGCTAAAATATCCCGATTTTTCGGGATCCATATACGAATTCCGATTTGTATACGTAACTTATTCAGCGACATCTCACCTTTATAAAAGCGTGTATGTAACATTGTTTCCGTAACTTCGGATACATCAACGAAAATTTCTCGGCTTACTTATATTAGACCAGAATTTGCAAGAATAAATTTGCCTTGAGAGTTTTCAAACATCCGCGTAATCGTGATACCACTGTCGCACTATTGGAAGGATTCTTGCTTTCACAGTTACGAGTATCAACACTGATAACTTTACAGCAGAGTGCGTGAGAACTTTTTTTATTAATCTTTAATATAAAGGAATGTTTTCACATAATTTGTAGAAAACAATTCTGAAAAAAAAACTGTAAAATTTGTGCAAGAGGTAATAGATGCTTATTTTTGTATACTTCTGCAATTTCTAATTGTCTATTGAAATAAGTTCCGGTGAGAAACATACAATTCAAAGATTTACAATTTTCATACCAAGGTAAATAACCAAGAAGTAAGAAATGCTCACGAATTGTTTGTACAAAATAATAATAAATATAAAAACGTTAATGGTGTTCATGCTTTTTAATTAAAATACAAAATAGCGTAAAGTGAATTTTATAGTTTTCTGTTATAATTACCGTAAAGCCATCGTCCATGTTTTTATTAAATCTTATCGATAAAAATGTCTTTCTCAAACATGATTTAGGTTAATTTTTTTTATTTTGTTGGAATTGCATTTTCTCATTTCTGAAATAAGTTTACATTGTTCGGTGAAAAATGTGATATCTTTTTTTTTCTCTCATAAAAGATACGCAATTTATAACGCAACGTTAGCGACGACTCATATTTAATTCCGTTCGTATCAATCAAGTATAAATACTGACTACGTACAACCTGAAAACCACGTGCGTGTACTATTGTGGTGATTATTCAGCTGAATTGTAGCCGCTACTTAACGTTTCGATTGCACTCATCACCTGCTATATTCCGACAATGCTTACGAATGTTGTAGATATAGAATATTTGTTAGAATTATTTTACCACCACTGTCGTAGGCGAGATATTGAGTTATCTCTTTTGGTTTCTTCTCGTTTTCTCGCTTGTAAGCTAGGAGTCGTATTTAACTTATTCAACGTTTTCTTATTAATTTTTCTTTTGAAAGAGCACCTTGGAGTGTAAAGAAAATACAGAATGCTTGCCAAGGAATGAAGTGTGAAGAAATGAAATTGCCATTTTTACGTTGTCGATGAAAAAACCACTTGAAGGGAAAATCTTTCTATCCTTCGAGAGTAATACGTATTAAGTAAAGTAGAAACAAAAGCTTTCAAGAAATTAAGAAATTTGCAAACTTTTGTAACATTAGTACAGTAAACAATAACATGCGAACAAGTTACTAATAAAAAAATCTTGTACGCATACTTCTCACGTTTGCATTATAGTTGACACCGCTTGTGCTTTTAATTAGATTTTTGTATCACAAAATCTTGTAAATATTATTTATATTATATTATGTAATATAAAACAAATATTAATTTATTAATTTGGTTATTTGATTTTTAGGATACATAATTCTTAGTCCTTTCATAACCAAAGTAGCGCCTCAAAACCATTATGACGACGCTCTCTCCTGGCATCTACCTGAAAATGAAACAGTTCAAACAGCACATACAGAGAATGCCGTTACTCCAGCAACTGATAATTCTAAATTGGAAGGACAGAGTGCAGTTAGCATAGAAGATTGTGAAAGTTAAAATATTAATTATTATTTTACTGTTTTTATGTACCAAATGATTGGGATTGATCGTATTTTTTAATAAAATTGGTAATGATAAATTGCCGAACATTGCCAATTACTCCAGTATATTAATCAAATTAAACAATCATTTGGTATAATTCAGATTATTTTATAAGTATTACTTCTGGTTTATGTAAGATTAAGAGATGTTTTATCAAAACGATTGTATATAAATAATAATTATATGCCTATTAAAATAGGTTCTTGTTAATAACGATATTTGATAATTAGAAACTATTATTATTTATTTAAATACGCATATTAAATTTTATCTTGATACAATAGATTTAAAAACAATAAAACTTTGTTTTTTTACTTGTTTATGGTATATAATTACATGCATAGATATTTTAATGAAAAATATTTTGATTCTCTTTGTGATTGTTATAACTGATATGATACCGACATAAAAACAACAGACGTTTAAACATTCATATTAATTGAAATGGCTTAAATACACTGATACTGATGTAAACATGAATTATTGATTTTTTGTCTGACGAGTTTCCGTTCCAAATAATTTATAAACTGTTGATATTCTTGATAATGATATCGGATGTACATCTACTTATAAATGAACTATTACATAATATTATGTCGCTTATCAAACTAAATATTAGGAATTTTTCATTCAATTAATTATCCGAAATATATAATTATATTTATTTATATATAATTATGGAATAATCTAAATTTAGTTAATATCAAGGATAAAAATGAAAAAACATAAGGTGTTGCACAATGACTCGCTAACTCCCCCGATCACCCACCCGCACCGCACTTACACCATCCTATATATGTAATTATTAATTTAAAAACTGTTTCCAAAGATAATTAAATCTGAAAATAAATAAAAGTATTATAAATGAATACAACTTAAAGGCACCCTACACGGTCGTCCGCGACCACGTCCTCTGCCCCTCGCTGGGTACACCCTTGCTACTACTATAAAATAGTTAAACCTTTTAATAGAAAGCAAAGAGTTCCAAGAATTATTCTCACCTCTTTAAATTTCCACGAATTCATTTTAACATTCGAGGATAATGAATGAAGGTTAGTAAGTAAAAATGTGGGTTAAATTCTTTCAATATAAAATAGTAACAAAAATTATTTCATCCTTTTAAATCTCCACGAATTTATTTTAATATTCCAGGACAATGTAGGTTAAATTATTTTAATAGAATATTAATACAAAATATTTAAAGCTTTTCTTTAAACAGAAAAAAATTGTTCCAATAATTATTTCCACCTTTTTAAATTTCCACAAATTAATTTTAATATCCGAAGATAATGAATGAAGGTTTTTAAATAAAAATGTAGGTATAAATTCTTTCAGTGCAATACTACTACTCAAGGGCATACCCAGGCGGGAAAGTAAAAACAGACGATTTCTTACAAAAAAAAAAACTCAAAATTATTGCAAAACTGTTTTTATTAGTCACTAGAAAATGCGTAGGTACTAATTCGTATCCTGCTCTGCTACACAGACGCATCAATTTGAAGAGGGCTTTATTCTCTTTTTCTTTTCTTCTAAGGGTGGCAGCTGCCCCCTTGGCCTTTGCTGGCTACGTCCTTGGCTGAAGTACCCTCCCCCCAAAGCATTGAATTAATATGTTACATATTCTCTGTAATAAAATTGTATAATACTTAATAGTTTAATGCCGAATATCGGCTTATTGTAATTGTAATAAATGTTTTTGCATGTACATAATATTATAATCATAGAAATTATTGTTGATTATATTTTTATTTACCCCCCCCCCCTTCATGCACATAATTTTTTACCTGTTTTTAAAAATACCCTTCCCCCTTAAAATAGAGTTCAGGGTACGGGTCTAATAATTAACGCTTTGAAATTTGACGTGCGATTCCGTACATGCAAGTTTAGTACGTTCACATTGCAATTTACACGAATGTTAATAGGTTTGTTCCAGCAACAAATCACAGACGGTTTGAGGATTTTTATGCAACTAGTACGAAACTGTTTAAAGTAGGAAACTAGTTGCCAATATATTTCTACTGGAACGCAAATTAGAAATTTGTGATTTGGAAAACAAAGAAAGATGTCTCAATGTTAGTAGTCTTTCTTTTGTTTACAATGTGCACACCAATATCTGATCACGCCTCCCCGGCGGGACGCTTACTGCGCGCGCATGTCTATCAAAAAAATTCATCGAATGTGGTTTGCAAAAAGTTGTATTAGCTGCTGGAACATTAAACTATAGGTCAATTTGTAAAACTTTCTTCTACTGGAACGCTAATTTTCATCTGCGCATGCTCCTGACAGTTAGCAACTGTTTGTGACTACTGCTGGAACAAACCTATCATAAACAATTATTATTATTAATACTTTTCTTCCATTTTAAATTTTAACTTTCTTTGCTTTATTTTGTGCAGTGTTGTAATAGATACATTATTTTGTGTGTCTAGATACAGATACAGCTACTGCCAGAAAAAAGTACCTAGATACAGATACAGATGCTTTTGTTGTGAAGTATCTAGATCCAAATACAAAGTCTAACACAATGTATCTAGATACATTTGTAGATACTTGTTTTACTGTAATTGCCCCGAAAATAAAGCATCTATTCCAGGACTAGTCTAGGACAACAATATTTATTAAAATTTATACATATGAAAAATGGATAATTATCAAGCAGAAACCAGTATCTAAAGATACGTACAGTGCGTATTCAAACCTTTCCAATTTTTAGAATTATTATGTGTTGTTTTCACACTTAACTTGCATTAATATTTTAATAAAAATATAAAATAAATCATTATTAAAGCATTCCAAACATGATACTGGTGTAGATTTTCTATCCTCAGTCTTGGTGTTGTGCAGAATTTAATAACTTGAATGAATTCCAATAGTTTTAAGTTTTGTTTGAAAACCAAAAAAATGTTTCATCAGTTTAACAGAAACAATCATAGCCTAGATATTATTTCTGATAACCTAATCTCAAAGTAGGTGTAGGTACGATTCACACTATAACAATTTTGCAAATTCCTAATACTATTACACCACAAACGTTGCTAAATCTGGTTGCTTTTAGTTACCCTTCATGTAACGAATAGATTGTACTTACTCTTTATCACATTTTCAAAAGCACTTCATTAGGATAGTTCTTACCTTGAAAATGCTCAAATTGACTGTTGACAGAAAAAATAAGAGTGTGTAACAAAGCCCTTTCCTGTACTCGCAGACTTAGAGGATTCACCTATGGCTTGTCGTGGTACTTATGTACACGTCCAGTAAAATATACATTCCAGACTTATTACGTAAATATTATATAACTATTATATGTAATAAAGAATGATTTAGTACAAGCTATAAATTATGGTACAAGTACAATAATTATGGTACAGTTGGCAACACTGCTCTGGACGGACAAGAATTCATCTTCCTCACACAATTGCATTCTGTAATAATATCCATTGTTTATAGAGTCACTACATCTAGCCAGCCAGGCCATGCTGGCAGATAAGAGTACCGCAAACGATCCCATTTTGGTGCGAAAAGCCCGAAATTATCAATTATTATTATTCCCATTGAATTTAATTAAATCCACGTTTAGTTTAAAAAGTTTTTCTACATACATAGTTCTCGTTCTGACAGCCCCAAGTTGAACTATGCAATTTTAATTTACGAATTACTAGATTTGACACTTCCTTTGCTCCAATATTTGCCCGTCGATTACGGTACTCTGATACGCCAACTTAGCCTGGCTGACTAGATATAGTAACTCAAATTGTTTAGCGACGTGACTACTATCTAATAGATTTCAAAGCAATTCCATAATAAAAAACTAGTTTTATTCGTTTTATGTTTAGCGGTTTATTTCAAATTTAAAATTCCATCAACTTCATTTATGATAGTTTTTGTATTATAAAATTATAAAAATAGTATCTGCACAATACAGATACTACAGAAAATGTATCTAGATCCAAATACAGTTACAAAATTTTAAAAGTATCTAGATACCAAAAAGTATCTAGATACTGTATCTACAGCGTGGAAATAAATGATTTTCATCAAGTTCCCTTTGGAATTTTTTCACATGTAAATTTTTCTGTACCGCTCTACTCTTTTTGATTTAGTACTAAATTAGTTCTGTCAATAAATGAAATCAATCTGTCAAACAATTCATAGAATTTATTGAATTAATTTATTTTGAGGTTATGGTACTGCCTTCTCTATTTTCGTAGAGCGGCACGTCGTGCTTTTACATGGGGAATGCAATGGTAACTTGATGAAAATCATTTATTTCCACCCAGTAGATACTAGATACATTACAACACTGATTTTGTGCAAACGAATCTTTTATGTCATCATACGAATGTAAATATGTTTTTAATCGCCGTAGACATTATCACATTAATACATGCATACATAATCTTTAACTTCTTGTACCTTTCGGTGTCGAAGTGCCGGACACACCGAGCCGCAGAGTGGATATGTGTGTGTGTGTGACGAGGCAGCGGAACCATGTAGGCAAGTACACTGCGCTCGTGGTTTACCCATCAGAGCCCTGACCGACGCAAACTCGACTTAACTATATTAAGCGATGTAAATCCACTATAACCACTCTGCCGTACTGCCGACTATCACGTTAATAAAGATTCACAATATTTATTAAAATTCTTATGCCTGACAATATTATTTCTTAATTAGGTATCATCACCAAAGCTAAATAGCTATCTTTTGTTAGTTTATTTCTATTTAATTTCAGGATTATGGAGATTCACGAAGTAAGACTTGAAACAAAAAACAACTCAACTGTAAATCACGTAAGCAAACATCCTCATTTATAAAATTCACAGAGAACCTGAAAAGCATTTATATATAATTTGGTAATCTCATGTTCTTCCTGAATAACACGCTTAATAGCTAATTCGACATTTTATATACATAAAATGTCAAATTAACATTATTTAATTTTATAGATTTACTACACAATTATAATTTATGCAAAAGGCATTTCCAAAAGTCACTAATCCAACGAAAGTAAAATTACACACAACTGAAATAACTGAACAAAGATTAGCAAACGAATAACGGAATTATCTATATGTTGAAAAGATTTTGCACTTCCACAGTAAAAAACGTGTTTATTTTACTGAATCTCCCAAAGGGGCTAATAGTTCCTGTAAAATAAGAACGGATCGAGATTATTTTATTGCTTTTGCAATAAAATAATCTCGATCCGTTCTTCGGTTCTATTGATACCCTTGACGTCTATCATATCAAATGTGTGTTTATTTAACATTTGTTGGAATTTATTTGGTTAGTTTCAGGTCAAAGCCCTTTGTGAAGTATGAATATTGACACTTTCTAATAATTATAAAATTTCGATATTCATGCAAATTTCATACAATTTTTTATTTAAACACCTAAATCAAGGGGGGCGATCGCTCCGAAGTTTTCCGCCCTAGGTCCGGGCCTATTGGGTAATCCGGCGCTGGCCTCAATACAATTAATAAACTATTTTAATAATTTACTTGTAGTTCCTGAAATAGCATCTGCACTGCTTGTTGTAAAGTATTTAGTGACTTTACCAATACACCAACTTCCCAACCCTTTCACACTGCATCTGTCGATTGTTCACATATTAAACAAATTATTAACTTCTCTTTTTTAGTTTTATAGCTGATTCCAGTTTGCTTTCCGAACTTGTGCTCAGTCATTCCATGAAGGTTTGGTTTACTAAACATAATTATTTTTTAACCATTCCTACAAGTATCCCAGGTAATATTATTAATTTACGAAAACAAACTTGAGATATATAATGTAATATGCAATAGTATATTAAAATCTCTATAATAAATAGAAGTAATATTTTTTGTACTGCCCAATTATAGAATTGCCATAAATGATATATCGAAAGTTATTATCAGGCAGGAGTTATAAAAAAGCTACACTGTAATTTTACCCAAATTTTCAAGGAGTACTAGATTATATTTACTTCAGACAATATAAAACAAAAATTGTCTTTCTAAATCTTATAGCGTTTTCAATTGGAGCCCGGAATGCTCAATTGCAGATTGCTCTGCGGTTGCTCGCAAAAAGGGTATGACGTCATTGCTCTTATGTAGATTGACCTTAAATTGATCGAAGAGTGATTTACAATACACAACCGAATAAAATCATTTCGATCGCCGTATGTTTGTGTGAACATTATTATATAAATTATTATAACTAATACTAATAAAACACCTGGCAATTTATTTATTTATTTATTAAGCGTGGATCGCAAAAATGACCAAAAAAGATTAATAAAATATTGTATTGAGTACCTATTATTATAACAAACCTACCAATTAATCAGAAACTGAATTTATCGTCTCCAGAAAATTACGAACTTTGCATAATGGCTGTTTCTCATTTAAATATTCAATAATAGCTTCAATTTCCTTATTCTTAGGCAAATCTGATGATAAAGATTTCTAATAAAGCCAAACGACACCTTTCAGCATCCATAATAACACTTTGAATGCCTTTTTTCAGTTAAAGTAACGCAGATACGAATGAATTAGAGGTTAGGTTTTTGTTTTGACCTGAATTGATCTGTCTTGTGGGACAGATCAATGAAGAGCACTCTCGGTGTGCTTTTACACAGAGCGCTTACCGCAATCGAACACGCAAATCTCGATAACCGGAATGTCAGATGAACCAATCGAATACGGAATTTGCTCTCAGAGAAATCTAAGAGCACTCCAGAGCAGTCAATTAAAAACGCTATTAGTTAGAATAATGTCAGATGTGTTTCTGCATTTATAATATTGAAAAATAACACTCCTAAAAGCATATTATTAGTTTAGCAATTAATTTTCTTATAAATAATAAAGAATTATCAATTACAGGTACTTTTGTTAAATTAAACAAAAATTACATTTAGTAAATTTTTTAAGTAAGTAAATCCATCTTTAATTAGTTGTAAAAAATTCAATGTTTCGAGCCAGGCTTTGTTATGTATTTCCATTGTTAATTGATAATTATTGTTAATTAAATTATAAATAAAATTTCTATTTTTTATTTATGCAAATTCCGTTAGATACAGATAAATTAGAGAATAATTTTATTAATAACCCTTTAAGGGGGCGTTATTGGCGCGAAATATTAGCGTCAAAATATAGCTCACGTTTTTCATTCAGTTTTCTTTTAATAATCGTTTTTTTAGGAAGATAACGTTTTATGTCGATTGCTAAACTGTTAAGGTAGTGTGGATGATAGTTTGTAAGGAGTAGATATCTAAAATAAATTTTATAATCGTAGTCGAACATAGCCAATCTTGTAGAATTAACATTTTTTTAAAAATATCCATAATACAGTCATTATATCACTGTTTAATAGCAAAATCTATGAAAATCGATAAATGTTTTTGCTTGCTTATTTAGTATTGATTGAAATAAAATAGATGTACACGGCGCGAAAATTTAAATATGGCAGCACGAAAATCTGTCAATTTTAGTTGAATGCTTTCTGCACCAGGAAGCGTTGGGTGGTAATATTCGCGGGACATTTAAAAATAATTTAACTTTCCTAATCTTTTAATTATTATTTAATAAATTCCCGAAGTAAATGTTGTTTTTCTTTACTTAAGAGTATGTGACGGTTAATTTTTGAATAAACTATTTCACTCTTAGTTAGTCCTGATTAATTTCTTAAAACGAATATATATTTTCAATATTTTAATATAGTAATACTTTTCTTTTTCTTAAAGCCAGCAAGAACAACTACTATTTTTAAAGATATTTAGCAGTTTTATATTACCCTTTTTGATTTCAACTACCTTAAATTATTCCTTGGCATTTAAAAATTAAAAATTTCAGTTAAACTTAAAATATTTTGAAAGTTCACGCATGTCTGGCAACACTGTGAGCACAAATTTTTGTTTTAAAGAAATTAATTCCGTTTTGCGGACCATACCGCCATCTTTAGGTGTTTGTATAGTTAATGAAGCTTCCTAGTATGAAAACTGGCGGCGATAACGCGCCCTTAAGCTAAAAAAAATGTATATTCAATAGAACACTGGTTCATTAAGATTTGTACAGGTATCTATGATCTAATACTTCTTGAAAAAATTAATAGTGACAGATGTTGACATTATACTAACCAAGAATTGGCTGACAAATTTGTTTTGCTTTTTTGCTTTAGAATAAATTTACAATTATTAAAATCAGGATACTGCAAGATTAAGAAGTATTTTTTATTTTTTTAAGTAGGAAATCTGGAGCGAATTCAACATTTTTATGATCAGGATGAATACCCCCTTCTATAAAGACATGACCCAGATATATCAATTCTTTTTTAAGAAGCTGACATTTTTCAGGCTGTTACTAAGTAGCGACCCCTAAGAATTTGGTTTTTGACTCGTAAGTTCAATGCTGCTGCTATTTATTTCAATTCCTTTTGGATAAGCAGTTTCATTTTGATTATGACTAAATAATACACATTGAGTTTTATTTGTATTCATTACTAAAGTATTCTCCTTGAACCATATAGAAACGGTTGAAATAGCAAACACTATTTTATCCTTTATCACGTTATAATCTTTCCCAACTATTAACACAGTCGTGGCATCAGCATAGTTTGTTAAAGTCACTAAGTAATCATTTAAAGACGTTGACAGTTCATATATGTATAGTAAAAACAAAATAGGAGCAAGTACACTGCCCTGTAGGACTCCTAAAGTAATAGGTTTTGAATTTGAAAAATGCTCAACTGGGTCTTACTACTGCTAACTTCAACAGTGTAGGGAAAACTCCGTTTAGCAAGGATGCATTAATAATTTAAGTTAAAGGTTTCAAAGTATAAAAAACTACTCTTTTCAACATTACATTACTTATTCCATCAGTCCATTTGTTTTTAAGACCAGCAATTATTTCAATGATTTCGGCTTTGGTTACTTCAGTTATCTAAATAGAATCTGGTATATTACTTGTGCCATTAAGATTAGTGTTTACTGGGATCGCACCTACAAGTTTATTTGCTGCGGTTACAAAGAAGTCATTAAAAATACTGTCACGAAATGTTATTTTCCAAATTCTATATATATTTCCAAATTATTCAATATGCATTAAAATGTATTTCTTTCTTAATTATATTATTCTATCATTAAAACCTTTGTTCGTTTGGTTGAGACATATCCTGCAGATACTGAGACTGTTTCCTTTTGGGCTAATTATGCATAATCCCAGAACGCAAGTATAACCACAGTATCCGCATGAAGTAATTACATTTCGAGACTACATGACTTGAGTTTCCTAAAATGCACAAGGAAACACGTCATAGTTCTCCCATTGGGGAGAACTTATAAAACCAGGGGACCTCCCTGAAAGATGGTCGTTCGTCGTCAAAGTGTCCTTAAGTGGTAGTGCTGCTAAACTACCAAACCATATCAATCAAACTATGGCATCATTGAACAGTCTACCTAACCTCGATCGATAAGCTCCATATCTACCAAGCCAAGCGATGTAAGTATTCTTTCTAATTAACTGAGCAAAACCCGATATGTGACAATACTAGAAGCCTCAGATGGAGAATAAACTATTACATTTGATTTAATCCCACTGAAAGCTTCATTTTTTGATGCCCTTTTCTGTATGTATTATGTTCCGCATAGTCTTTGTTGTATTACTAGACTGAAAAATCTGCTTGTCATAATAGTTTTTTTTTTCTTGTAAAAGAGTTTAGAATAAAAGGCCTTATATTCACGTATGGCCTCCTTGTGTAGCTGATTTTGAATATACAGTTCAAACAAAAAATTTAACATTTCTTTGGCATGAATAACCTCATCGGTCAACCATTTTGGTTTTTGGTAATCTTACTTGCTTAAGAGGAAATGCTGAGTTAAAAAGAATTAAAAATAACCTAATAAAAGTGTTTGTATTTTACATCTACTGTTAATGTCTCATATACTGGAAACCAAGTTTCATTATTTACATTATAAAAATTTTGATAATTTTGTGAACTAAAAATATGTATGTTAAATCTTGATGTCGTTCCATTTTTCTCATAGTGGAGTTAAATTGAAAAATAAAATCAAAAACTCATAGTCTTCTCCACATTTATTAAAATTAAAAAATATAAAATATGTCCAACTGCAGTTTCGACTTTAACAAATAAGTCATTCTCAAGGATAAAAATCTACAAAAAAGAATTTCCTTAAATAAGATATAGCTTTTGTTTTACATAAATAAGATAAAAAGATTACAAATCTCACCAAATTTACATGTAATGTGGTAGAATATTTAAATATGAATTCCTAATAAGTATACATTATTTATAAATATTAATTAAGTTTTTTGCATATTTTAAAAAAGAATATTAATATCTTCATGATGATTTATTTTGTTCTTGACAATTTAAGGAGTAAAATTAGTCTGTTGTTGGAAGTTTAGAAGTAAGAAATATCAATTGGTTATCAAAAAGAATGTTTGTGTAGATATTTAAACAAAATGCAGCATATTAAACAGGGTGTCCCGAAAGTTTAATATCTCATTTAATAAATTTGGATTGTTTTTGTTTTTAGTAATTTCTAAAGATTCTAAGGTTAATGATAAATTATGCTTGTCACAAAAATGTAGGAATTCAACGTTATCACGATTAAAGTCATGTGCAGATTCTAAGATATGGTCTGCAAAATTAGATTTAGAGAAATTTTGTTTAAAAATGGCAGAAAAATGTTCTTTGATTCTGACCTCAAAGTTCCTTTTGGTCATACCCAAGTAAAATTTATCACAACTTGAACAAATTATTTTGTAGACTCCATTTCTTTGCCATTGAGGAGTTATATCTTTGTTTTTATTAAACAATTTGGAAAGATTTATGTGGGTAGAGAAGGAAATATTGACTTTATGTTGTTTAAAAATATTTGAGAGTATAAATGAGGGTCTTCCGAAGAAGGTCAAACTTGCAAATTGTTCTTTGTCCATTTGTTGGTTATTTATGGGAGATAAAGTGGTGAGGTTTTTGATAGAGTGTTTCTTATGAAATTTATTAACAATTTGATTAACGAAGTTGACATCGTATTTGTTATTGATCGTAAGTTGTTTTATAATATTAAGTTCTTTATTGAAATTATCTTGGGATAAAGGGACAGTGAACATTCTGTTGGTGAGGGAATTAAAAGCCGCTCTTTTATGACTATTTGGGTGAGTGGAATCAAATGGTATGACACTATCAGTGCAAGTTTCTTTTCTATAAATGTCATAGTCAAGTTTATTGTCCTTGATGGAAATATTTAGATCTAAAAAATTTAAAATATTGTTAGGATTGTGTTCAAAGGTAAATTCGATGTTTTTGTGCCAGGTATTGATAAAGGAAACAAATGAATCTAATTGAGTCAAAGAGCCCTTAAATAAACAGAAGACATCATCTACATAACGGCCCCAGTAAACAATTTTATCTTTCCAAACAATATTGCTTTTTAATTGATTATTCTCAAGATTGTTGACAAAAACTTCAGCTGATAATGGGCTCAATGGGGAACCCATAGATAGACCATCAGATTGGTAATACAATTTATCATTAAACTGGAAGTAGTTTTGATCTAAACAAATTTTAAGAAGATTGTAAAATAATTCAGCTAAGTCATTGCTTATTTGTGAATCAGATAAAATATTGTTAAAAAGTTCTAGACATTCTGTAGGTGGTACACTAGGGAAGAGATTAACAATGTCAAATGATACTAATATGATGTCATCTTCTATTATGATATTCTTAGTCTCATTAATTAGTTGTTCTTTATTTTTTATACTGAAATTAAATTCAAGATTTAAATTGGTTTTAAGAGACTGATTGAGCCATTTGGCTATTTTATAAGTAGGTGTGTTAGTGAAAGTACAACAGGTCTTAGAGGGATATCTTCTAGTTTCCTACTGTTAGTTTTATGAATTTTTAATAGACAGTATAATTTGGGAATAGTAGGATTATCTACTAATAATTGAAGAGGATTAATGATTGGTTTAAGAATATCAGAGTAGTATTTCATAGTTGAATTAACTTTTTCACGAACTTATTGTCTTCCGATATCCGAAAATGTTTAAAGTTATTGTCAGCATATTTGTTAACAGTTTCAATATAACTGTTTTTGCTTACTATAATAGTGCAGTTACCTTTATCTGCTTTAGTTAACATGAGATTGTTATTATTAATTTTGTGGCTTAGGGATTTAAAGTCTTTTTGGAACTGTTTGTCCAAATTATTATTAATGACCATAGTATTGTTAGACATTGCTTTTTTACTAACTTTGTTTAAAGCAGTTGCTATTTGTGATCTAGCTAATTGTTTATTTTCTAAATTTTTACTAGTAATGATGTTTTCAGATTCAGCTGCCAATAATTCAAGATCATTTTTATTAATATGAGTCTTGGGATTAAATTTTAAACCTTGATCTAAGATTGACTGTTCATTCTTAGTGAAACTAACATTTGTAAGATTTAGGGTTCTAGGATGAAACTTATGTTTCGAATAATTAGATATACTTAAGATGACAAAAATGTTTTTGTTGTTTGAAAATAAGCCAGTCAATTTTATTTCTAAGGTTTTAAAAAAAAAAACTTACTTGTTACTTGTACTTATTTGTTAAAGTCGAAACTGCAGTTGGACATATTTTATATTAGCCACTAACACAGCCTTTTTTCATCATAGTTGCAAGATGGAATAATTGATGTAATCTATTTAAAAAATGGTCTGTGCCTGTGTCCCGGCGGTTTATATATTACACATATGATGTACCAATGACCATGTAATTTAAATTCAGCTGCTGGTGTACATTCAGAAATATAGTCCTCACTTAGTGAATTTATATCTTCGCTAATAATTGGTCTTAGCAGGCGCGGATCCACGGAGGGGATATGGGGGAAATTCCCCCCTCAAATTTTTAATCTTATATACTTTAGTATTATAGTTAAATAAATTTTGAATGTAGAAGTAGTTAATGTTGATTAAATATTGTGCAATATATAACATTTATAAATAAATATACATAGGATAAAAATAAACAATGTTTGTTTAATTATTATTTATTTAAAACAATTATTTATTCAAAAATCCCCCCCCCCAAATAATTCTCTGGATCCGCCCCTGGTCTTAGAAAATCTGCAGAATACAGAATTACACCTCCATGTGCCCTTTTTGCAGTGGCATAATGATATGAAGCTACTTTATAACTTTCTAATTGGTAGGCCTCCATATGGTACTTGCATTAACCAAATTTCAGTTAAAGCTACAAAATGAACATTTACTGCTTACAATCATATTTATATAATTTCAACCATTAAATAGTCCCTGGACATTTTGATGAAATAGTTTTATACAGTCCTTGCCATTGGTCTCTATTTTGTTATGTGATTGCTGTAAGCTCTTTATTGTTTAGACTCAACATTACATTTCAACACAATTAGATTATAATGCATAGCATTATAAATGAAAAGGGAAAAATGGAGAACATTTTCAGCATTTTGAGAATATTTCAAGAACTTTTGAAATTATCCTTATTTTGGGTATATCTTTCCAAGTATATTCTCCAGTCACGCTCACTTTTTAGGGTTGATTCCCGTTTGTGCTCTGGGAATATTCTCCAAAAATAAATGCTAGAGCATTTTCCAACACTATGCAGAACTGAGTATAAAGTGTTTACAATCTTTAATAAATGAATATTATTCAGTCGAGCAACATTTTTGATTCCTAAACGACATATCTCTTCTTTATTTTGGATCATGGTGTCATTCAGAATAGTTATTTTGATATTCAGTGTGTGAAGTAAGTGTTTTTTAGTGTATGAAATGGTCTTTTAGGTATAAGGTATAAAAGTCTTTAAATGTACTAAAAAACATGTTCACACACAAATTATAAACAATATTTTTTCTGCAATTGCTTTAAAAAAAATTAAATTTAAAAATTTAAATTATTTTCTAGCAAACAAAAAACACAGTGAGCAATTGATCATGCGGCTAAGTAGGTACAGTTACCATAGTTTTATTGGGCGTACACAAACAGTGCGTGAAGTAAAAACTGAAAAAGCTTACGTGTGTAAAAATAAAACACTTTTGCACTGAAATATATACGGTTGCTATAGTTTTAATCCCAATTGCGCAAAAAGAAAGTTATGTAAAAAATGACATATTTCACATATAGATAATTATGCGTAAATGTAAATTTTGTTGAAGCAGTTATAGAAAAAACAATAATACTTAACAAATCTGCATAACTTATTTCCATTCATTTTTTTATTTTTATTTTTTTCCATTAATTTTACCACACAAACATACAATTTTGATAACTTCCAATTTTATTTATTTGGCCATATTTACACACAACATAATGTAGATTTAATTGCATTTAGATATAAAATATTGTTTTTTATTTTCACTTTTTTTTTTAAGAATTGTATGTAATTTATTTGTACAAATTCAAATCCAACCTGTTGCAACTGATGTTTTCAGGATTAAGGGTATAGTTTTTGCCACATTCATTTTTAAACTACTGGTGCTTATTGATGTGCATGCGAGCACCCATCAGGTATTGGGACAACCACAACTAGATTATCACAAATTGGCCATGATGGATATGAGCTTCAGTTATGATAGAATGTCCATTAAAGTTAAATTGTGGCCTCTTGAATTTTTTGTCGTTTCTTTCCAAAAAAAACACAGAATCTCTTGATCACTCTTTATCTTTGGCATGACCAAACTGTATTATAACAGGCTTGTTTCTAAGAAAAATCCCATTGACTTCTTCAAGTGCTTGACTAGCAAGTTTTTCATCTGTAAATTAAATAAACAGTACGTAAGTAAGTAAATGTAAATAAACACTAAATAAATAAAAATATAAATCAGATAGACTGTATATTTACAACTTTAATAATAATATAAATTTACCTGGAAAAGTAATGAAAGCTTGCCCTCTCATTTTACCATTCATTATTTTATAAGATATATTGTTGCCTTCTTTATCAAATTCCTTAAACAAAATTTGTAATTCTTCTTCTTTTACGCTGTTACTTAAGTTCTTTATATATAATACCTACAAATTGGAAAATGTTTACAAAGTGAATATAAAGATTTGTTTAAAAAAATAATTTAAATTATTAAAGATCAAATAGTTTCAAATCAACACATCTGCCAGCCATACAGTCAGCAAATTTGCATGAACACTGGCTCCATATTTCTGTGAATAATTCTTTCATCAACCACTTCTTAAGTCAATGCATTTAAAAACATGTCCGCCACCTGTAGTCCAGTCATATTAGGTCAAAGTTAACCTCTAAATGGAAATAATTCCCTAAAAGGGAATACTTTGCATATGTGTAGTACTCAGGTTTAATCTGATTCGCTTTTTTTTCGGACATGTCTCGGGAACAAAACGTCTTACCATCATAGAATGTCACTATCGTATTAGAACGTAAGAGTTTATTTGTAGATCTATATCGGTGAAAGTTATATCATACAATTAATGTGTGCTCTTCAAGAAAGGCTGAACGTCGTCGCCGATATAAACTATCTTTGTACAAAAACCGAACAATACAAAAACCACGGTAATTCTGAAACAAATGAAGAAAGATGATCGAAATTGTTACCAGTTATATCTGCTGTTTTACAATCGATTATGGAAAAAATCCCAATGACACAAAATAGTTTTGCCTTCGGCCGCTTCTAATGCATTCATTTATAACACTAGATGAAGTGATGATACCATAAGATTTCTTGAGACATGGGCTACGCTGTAAATCTGCAAAATCTCAAAGGATCAGGTCATCCAGAACTGTCCAAATATGTTTTTGGTTCAGCACCATCAATTTATACCAGGTGATCTAATAGTTCAACCTTCGCCCCCCTTTGCACACCAGTGGATTAAGAACTAGTCGAACTAAACTACGTCTGAAATAACCTGTCGCAAGACATAAACAAACTTGCAGTCAGCTGACCCTTGAAGCTTCATTTACGATGATGCGCATTTGCGTACCGTGTGTGCCTAACTCGCTCTTAAGGTTTCCGCGTAATATGGAATGGAAACTGATGCTGATGGAAATTAAATACACCACAATTAAATCAGACTCCTCACTAACTATTTAAACATAACAAAGCCTAGTTTAAAAGAGGTGTTTGCCCTGAAAAGGGCAATTTTTGAAGAGCGTCCGTGGCAAATCTTTTTATTCTGCAAACCGAAAAAATCTACATCAGCAAACAAGAAGATTTTTTAAGCCCCTGCAGAAATGTATCTCAGAACTGCTTACAGTTGGATCCTACCAAACCTTATCATGCGTATGACCTGCATTTACAAAATAAATTAAATGAGTATTTTAAATGAAAGTAGAGCAGGTAATTGATTTATCTGAAAAATAACTTACTCTTTTCTAATGGCGTGCGTCATTATCACCACTCCATTGGAGACAAGAATTCCAGATTTCATAAAATAGAAAGTAAACAAATAAACTCACCAGTGTTAACCCAAGTTTCATCGGTAAACTTCTTCCCGACACTTTTTAATGGTTTTTAAAAAGTTTCGCCGCCACAGGACAATGTCTTTACGATCAACAAGCATGGCATTCTTTGATCAACGTGCATATTTAAATTTTAACTTTTTTTTAGTATTTTAGAAAAAATACTAAAAAAAAACAAACAAATGCAACTGCACAGTACAAATGTTAATGAGAACTGATTGCATATACGTCTTTCCGTATGTAGGTAAAGTAGCTTAAGCGTTAATGAGTTAATAGCATCACTTATGGTTTGTTTACGTCTTGCGACAGGTTATTTCAGACAAGGTTTAGTATCTTCTGTTTAAGATACTCTGATAGAGCGATCTTTTCTTTATAATAGTGCCGAGTTTTATTTGAAAGAGAATGTTCAGTTAGATCTACATTAAAATCTTTATCTGCATAACCCGGACGAACCTCTAAACTAATCTAATGCAAACTAACCTATCCTAATGTAACTCAATGGGCCAATTTAGGCATTACTTTAATAATCTGCGTGTAATCGTAGGTAATTGAGCATTATTCGAATAATTTCAAGTAATGCTGTGTAATCTGTGTTAATGTCATAGATTACATAGTAATGCAGTGTAATGCATTTGGTATTCATAGTAATCTGTTATAACACTGTACAACAAAATTGGACTTTGGATTTTGGAAAATTGGACCTGGAGAAATTTCCAGGTTCTAATACACTTTTTCTAGAGGTTTTTAAGATGCAGATCATGAATCTACTATAGTTTTTTTTTCGGGTCAGGTCAAATTTCAGTTATATTCCAATTTATTTTCAAATAAAAGTCGTTTTTAAATGCACGAGAAGGGTAGGCAAACCTTTACATTACAGGTAACAAGATTTGTTACCTGGTAGTGGTTAAACACGTTGTGGTGCAATTTTTGTTCTTCGGTTCAGGAACTGGCATTGTCGCAGCTTATAACCTGGTTGAAATTATAGTTTCTTTTTACCCACACAATAAGTTATATTTTCGTTGTTGAGCGAATGTAAGCCATAACGTTTATTTTACAACTGAAAAAGCGAGATTCACATAATTTATGCACAAATTTACTGTTTTAAAATGTGTGAACGTGCCTCATATTTTAGCCAATCAACGCGAAGCTCAGGCTTGCCCTATATCTTCTTTCACTTTATTCTTAGCTGAATTCTACTATAGAAGGATTTCAGAAATTAGCTGTGATCAGTTTCAGCAACTTAAACAAAGAATTAAAGAAAGTTCGAAATTTGCAATTCAGCTGGATGAATCGACAGATATTACAAATTTAGCTCAACACTTGGTCTATGTTCGATACAGCTACGCCTTTAATATGAAATAATATGAAGATTTACTTTTTGTCGACCAATGAACAATCGTACAATAGGCGAAAATATTTTTTTGCGAATTAATGATATTTTCAAGGAAGGATTGGATTAGAATAATTGTATTGGTGTATATTCTGATGGTGCAGCATAGACGAAAGGAAAGCACGTCGGGTTTCTAGCAAAAGTTAAATCTATTCAAATGGACACATCATCTTTACCTATTGCATCATTCAACGAGAAGCATTACTAGCTAAAAAATATCACCAGATCTTAATGTGGTTTTAAAAGATGCCATACTTATTATAAATTTCATAAAATGTGATGCACTTAATAATCGTTTGTTTGCAAATTTATGTAAGGATATTAGAGCAGATTACGAACAACTTTTATATAATATAATAATAACCTTATTTGTATCATTTTACTGCATACAGAAGTAAGGTGGTTGACAAAAGGGCGGGCCTTAAAACGACTTATTGAGCTGAAAGATGAGATAATGATATTTTTATCAGAAAGAAAGTCCGATTTTTCTAATCTCTTCCATAATGAAACTTGGGTTTGCAAATTGTGTTATTTGTCACACATTTTCAAGAAACTTAATGAACTGAATATGACCCTGCAAGGTGAGAACACGAACATATTAATCTTGTATGATAAAATTAATGTGTTTAAGAAAAAAATAAACTTATGGAAGTCAAGTGTGGAAAATGGCGACACGTTCGTAATGTAAGAGATAAGGAAAATGTACGTTGCTGGCTCTGTTGGACTTCAGCAAGGCGTTTGATACAAGTGTCACAAACGGAAATATTTACAATTAAATATTTCATACAAAACTCAACTTCTCTTCCGTTTGTACAATATAGCGTGCAAGGCCACGCTCAGTTACCCACGCTAGTTAGCAGCTGCGATCTCGCTATCGACAACTTGGTGCCATGTGCGCGGACACCTGCGAGGTCTTCTCCGAAGCGCGCTCGCTTCGCCCACCATTGTATTCGTTGGCATGCAACTTATTCGCCTACTTACTCCGTACATGCGAGGTAACCCACACGAATTGCAAGCAGGTGCACATTCCATCGACGACACTTCCGCACAGCTGCCGATTCGTGCCAGGCACCAGCAGCGCGAATGCAATCTACCCACAAGCCTGCTGCCAGGAAGCATGAACTTCCTTAGTTTCTTACCAAGAACTTCAGCCTACTGATTCCCACTACGATACTAATTACTTCCTCGTTCAGCAGTATATAACCAGCTTGCTTGAGCTATTCAAACCAGTCAGTGAATTGACTCCAACACTACATCTACAAGCAAGCTGGTGAGTACCTTTCAATTATTTTATGCTTAGTGCTTAGTTGAGTGGGTGGCGCTTAAACGCCCACTCTCTGCGAAATTATGGGTAGTTGTGACCAGGCTACCCGGCTTAGTTATAATTACTAGGAGACTAGTTCCTACACTTAGTTAGTAGATTTAGTGCTAGAACAGGGTTGGTTCCGACCTCCCCTGTATTGTATTAGTTTAGGAGGACATGTACGTCCTCACAATATGTACTCAACATGTATGTTAACCTTTTTGTACTCTCTTTATTGTCTTTAGTATATAGTTGTTTTTACAACTTGTGTTTGATTTCATTCTACCTCTGACTACGTCCTCCAGTCACGAAAACCCCACGTGACACAATTAATCATGAATTATTGCTTAATATATTGCACTATATGGGTTTTGGTAATAATGCAGTCAGTCTGATTCAAGATTATCTTTATTACAGGACTCAACGAGTTAAGACATCTAATGATGTCTCTATGGCTATTGATGTTACCAGAGGGGTACCGCAAGGATCCATATTTGGTCCTCTGCTGTTTACCTTGTATACAAGAGGTCTTTGTGATTGTGTGGGGTCCTGTAATATTCACATGTACGCAGATGATACACAACTGTATTACTCATTTAGTCCAAATGACATTAAAGATGCAGTTGATACATTGAATAATGATCTGAAAGCTATAAATGGATTTTCTGCTAATCATGCACTAATATTAAATCCAACTAGTCTTGTATTTTACTTTTCGGTAAACCAGTTAATAATTATCAACTGACACCCATAGAAATTGGAGATGTTAATATTCTGATAGTTGAAAATGCCAAGAATTTAGGGTTAGTTCTTGACAAAACGTTCAGATTTAAAGAACAAATCAATAAGTATATACAAAAAGCTTACTATAATTTAAAACTTCTTTACCCACATAAAGATTACTTAAGCAGAGACGCAAAAATCTTACTAAGCGAATTCCTTGTATTATCACACTTCAATTATTGTATACTGGTATATGGCCCTTGCCTTGATTTCGAAATATCACAGAGCGTATACAACGTGTCCAAAACTCTTGTTTACGTTTAATTTATGGAGTTCCTAAGTTTGCTCATATATCTTCAAAATAACTAGAAACGGGTTGACTAGATATGAAACAATGACGTTACGTATGGACAGCAGTATTCTACCATAGCATAATAATTAACAGGCAGCCACCCTATTTATACAATAAGATAAGGTATAGAACAGATGTACACAATATAAATGTGCAACATAGAGGTTTGTTGACTATACCCACATAAGCACAGTACTACATTCTACGAGCGATCATTTAGTTACAATGTTGCAAAAATTTACAATGACATATCTTCTTCTTTCAAGGCATTATCAGTCAAACAATTCAAAAAATCCTTAATAGAACAATTCACATGAAATCGTCATTGATACCCCAAATCGGAAACAGTCTGGCTAGTGAACATCAATTAATTTAAATTAAATTAATTTAAATTATGTTAGTAATATTCGTCATTTATCTTTTTCCTTTTAGCAAATTCTATATTTCACAAATTATAATTTATTATGTTTCAAATAATTTACAAGGGAGGAATGGAAGAACAACTCTGTTGAATTTCCTCCTTGAGATCCTGTATTTATTATGGAATAAATATATTATTATTATTATTATTAATTTAAAAAATATTTTCTATCAGATTTAAATAGTGAATAGTTTATCTGGGTGCAAAAACCATTCCTTATAGAAACGGAACAAGTGAAACATCTCTCATTAAGTGCCCAAAAAGAATTTACCGAATTTAGTTGTGATACAAAAGTTAAAACCGAGTTTAGTAAGCAAGCATTGAATTCTTTTTGGCTTAGTGTGAAAACAGAGTATCCACTACTAGCTGAATTAGCAATGGCAGCTCTCTTACCATTTGCAACCACTTATTTATGCGAAATGGCATTTTCAGTAATGACCAACATCAAAACAAAACAGCGCTCTTGCCTTAGCAACATAGAAATTGCTATGAGACCTGCACTGACCAATATTAAACCCAGGTTTAATGTATGTGCCAAAACATGCAGGCTCACCCATCACATTAATTTAATTAATTAATTAATTTAATTTAAAACATTTTTAATAAACTTAGTTGAGTTTATGTCGAAACAAATACAATATACATAAAATTTTATTGGCTAAACTTGAAGCTCTCGGTTTTAATGATAATCTAGTCCGTTGGATAAAAAGCTTCTTAAGTAACAGAAAACAACGTGTTAAAGTAAAGAATTTTGTATCTAGAGATATATTGGCAGAATCAGGAGTCCCTCAGGGAGCTCACTGCTCTCCTCTTCTTCAATTTATTTGTCAGTGACATTGTCTCTAACATAGAGAATTCCTCGTGTTTAATGTTCGCAGATGACCTTAAGATTTTTAGACCAATCTTTAAATCTGCAGATAATCAATTGTTTCAGGAAGATATAGATAGGTTAACTATATAGTCTGAAAGGAATGGTCTTTTTTTAATGTGAGCAAATGCTCATGTATTACATTTAGTAGAAGAGGTCAAAAAAATAATACCTCGTATACCATGAATGGGTCAATTTTAACTAAAACATCAGTAATAAAAGATCTAGGGATAAATTTAGATTGTTCATTATCTTTCTCTGAACACATTACTATCATTACTGACAAAGCCTGCAAAATGCTGGGGTACGTATTAAGAAATTGTAAAGATCTGTCTGTGGATGCTATACTAGTAGTATATTGCTCACTAGTTCGATCTGTCCTAAAATTTTCCTCCAGAGTGTGGAGCCCTTTTTATGAGATTCACAAGAATAGAAAACAAGTAGAAAACGAATTGAGAAAAAATTTACCAGATATTGTGCACGCAAGTTGAACATTCCCTACAGCTACAATGTAATTATGTGCACCTTATCTCTGCATACCTTAGAAAAAAGGAGGGAAGTCTCAGATCTCAGTTTTATATATAAATTAATTAATGGCATTATATACTGCCCAGAGCTATTGAGACAGATAGAATTAAATGTTCCTGTTCGAACTCTAAGATCTCCGAAACTTTTTCATATTAAATACCACCGTAGTAACTATAGTATGAATTCACCTCTTGTCCGTTCTTTAAAGGCTTTAAACCAAAAAAAGGTAGATATATTTAATGATCCTATACAGAGGTTCAAAAGGGCCTTGTAATTATTCATAACTGCTGTGATTTTTCCATTTTAGATTAGATTTATGCATTTCTATGTTATACATCGTACTTATACATTTATTACTGTTAAACATTACATATAGTTAACTAAGATAATTGTGTTGTTGGTTTTCTTATTTTAATTCTATTATTGTTATGTGTACTATTGTTAATGAAAGTTTATATTTTAATGTAATGGGGTTTCCCGTATAGATCACAAATAAATAAATAAATAAATAAAATATTTTGTTCAAAGATGTACCAAAGTTATTAATTGTTATTGATACTAAAAATAAATCTGCTATTAATCAAAATTATGAGTGTTTCAATGCAATTGAACAAGAAGTAATTCCTTCTGAATTTAACCCCCGCTCCTCCTAATTTTTGGGGGGTCCTTTGAAACTTTTAAGTTCAAAAGGGGGTCGCAGACCAAAAAGTTTGAGAAACACTGCATTACATTATCAATATTACTGTACCTTTGATGGTCTTCCAGGCTCATAATTTTGAAATTTCGGCAATTTTCTGATTTCTTCTATATCTAATTTTTTAACAGTCTCCAAATCTCTTGCTTCACATTCATTTTTATTAAGTTTAACTATTTCACCATTTCTAATAGTATAAAAATTCTGAAGTTTACAAGTATAAATTTTCTTTTCAACAACTTTTGCTTTGATTTCTTCCTTAATTGGTGTAGATATATCCCACTTGGTAGAGTTTGTTAAACTATTATTCTCTAAATATTTGCAATTCTTTTTATTGTTCTGATTATCATTAATTTCCACAGGATTTGTATCTGACAACCTTTTAATTCTATTACTTAATTTTCTAGCTTTTCTACGAATTTTACTGACGGACGGTGAAGGTTGTTCATTTAAATATGAAAAACGCTCATGAGCAATTTCTTTGATTGTATCGATTGGGTGAGGTAATATCGATTTATTTTTTCCTTTTTGATTATTTAAAGCAAATTTTAACAATTTTGTTTCTACACTATCAGGTTTTACTGATAATCCACATTCTATTGTATCATGCTTTCGTAGTTCCTTTTCAGCCTCTTCTCTAAAAGATAAAAGGTGGTAGTGGTTACAACTTGAAATTATTTGAAATGCTTACTTGCATTTCAACTGCTTTTCTTTATATTCCTTTACTGTTTCTTGAATTTTCTTTAATCGTTCTAATAACAAATTCTTTTCCCAATTCTTATGCTTTTTATAAATATAATCATCGGGTTTTAAACTATCAAAATATAATTCTATATCATCTGGTGTTAAATCAGCTGCTTTTAGAGATTCAATCCTATGAAAATATTTCGTTCTTTCTTGGAAATGTTGTAAACTACTTGTTCCTGCACTATACTTGGATAAAGGTGTTAATTCTGTTGCTTTATTAAATTCTTTTGTAGTAGCCAATTGCCTGCAATAGTAATAGTTATAGAAATAGAGCAATTCAATACTGCAAAACTTACTCTTGTAGACTTGTAGATGTATTACATTGCTTTTCAGATAATTGCTTGATCAAAACATCAGCATCTGAAATTAGTTTTTTTGGTGGTGGTTCATCTTGATCTACTACAGCATACATAAAGTTTCTTTGCGTTATTATTTGCGACATTATAGTGTTTTCTTATAGTTATAAACAGATTTTTTGGTTTGTATCTTTTTAAGCACTGTACAGTTTTCGTGTATCTATTATTGTAAAAAGTTGATGTTTGTTACTATTCTACAGAAATAATAAAATGTAACAACGTTTAAAGTAAATCGAAGATATTTATTATTTGAGGTTATGTTTCTTGTTTTCATTCTATAATTCCAACATGCAGTAATACCACTCTACTCTTTTTCTATAATAATAATAATATTGTAAATCAAAGATCCCCATAACCGCAGTATTTTCGCGCGATTCCCACGATATTAAAGCATTTCGAAAACTCCATATAAATTGAAATACGAGAACAGACTTTATGTACAGTTGGTTTCAAAATAATCGAGTACAGCCTTTTTAAGTGGTATAAATCATGTTGTCACAATGACAAATAAAATGTCAAAGTTAGTTGTCAACTTATGTCACAAAACATAACCTAAATAAATAAAGATCATTTTACATTGTAAAAAATTTTCATAATCATGGACTACTGATTTATAAAGTGCATTCGATTTTTTTGAAACCAACTGTACTATTCCGGCAGGGAGACTTTGCACGATTTGGGGCCTGACCACAACGGCCAATCGCTATTTTGGCTGTTGTGGTCATAACCACAACGGTCTCCGTGACCATAACGGCCAACAGCCACAACGGCCAATTTGACCATATCGCCCAACTCGACACTTGACCATAACGGCCACCATGACCACAACGGCCAACTAGAAATTCCACCCAATCCGCCATTTTGACCACAACGGCCACCGACGCTTATGTATTGGCGTCGCTGGTGGCGATGACCACAACGGCCAACTAGGATGAGTGACCACAACGGCCAAAATGACCACAACGGCCAACTATAGAGCGTGACCACAACAGCCAAAATGACCATAACGGCCAACTGTGGCGAGTGACCACAACGGCGAAAATGACCACAACGGCCAACTTTTTTTCATACTGTTATTTTGGTTTTGTTAAAGCTCATTTCTCTCTTTTAGTTTAGCCTGTATTTCAATAAGGTACGTTCAGAATTTAACAGCGAGGTCTGATCTCAAAGTAGCGCCGATTTAACGTGACTTACCTATATTGGAAAATGCACCTCTATATACAACTGCAGCCCCATGCAGTTGACGAAATTCTTCTTTCTTAGTTTCTCGGTAAGTATCCCAGGCAGATTAAATGCTGAAAATTTGATACAGGTACACTATAACTATTTACATAATCATGATACTTTAGTTCACAGGGTAGTTTATCTTTGACATCAAAAGAAGTTTTTTTTCTATTACTTGTTTACCTACAGCAATGTTTCCATTTTGGGGACGTTTAAAAAAGTACGAAAAAGAACTATAAAACAACACGTTTGAAGTTTTATTTATAGATTTTCATTGCATTGAATTTGAAGCAAGTAATTAGCTGTTTTTATCAGTTTTAAAATTTAAACTAAATGTAAATCTTCCCTAAAAAGTAAACACGATATCTACGAATCTGTCCAGTACTTAATAAAATCAATCTAGGGAGCATCATGAGACGTAACCCCAGAAACAAACCGCAATAATCCAAAACAGTATCGCTCCATACATATCCGAGAGAAAATACAAGAAAAACGAGCTCTTAGAAAGAAATGGCAGATTACATACTCGCGCACCGGCCGATAAAACGTAGATTAATAGGGCCGTCAAAGAGTTTAAGAAATTATTAGATGAGCAGATTGTCTAAATGTTTTACGTGGAGTCCCCGTGGTAACATACGAGGGTGGTCCCAGAAGTACCCGACCCAACAAAGAAAACACAAAAATTTTGGAAAAATATTGATTTATTTTGCAACGTAATCTCCTTTCAGCTCTATACACTTTTCCCAGCGGTGTTCAAAAAGTTCGATACCCTTTTTATAATAAGAACTGTCTTGCTCCTCAAAATAGCCATTAACTGCTGACATCACTTCTTCATCGTTGGAAAATCTTTGACCACTGAGCCATTTTCTCAAGTTTGGGAACAGAAAATAATCCAAGGGGGCTAAATCTGGCGAATATGGTGCATGAGGTAGCAATTCAAACTTTAATTGATTTATCTTGGCCATTGCAATAACGGATTTATGAGCTGGCGCGTTGTCGTGATGAAACAACACTTTCTTTTTAGCCAAATGCGGCCGTTTTTGCTTCATTTCTTCGCTCAAACGTTGCAATAAGTTTGCATAATACTGGCCGTTGATAGTTTTTCCTTTTTCGAGATAGTCAATAAAAATTATTCCACGCGCATCCCAAAAAACGGACGCCATAACCTTGCCTGCAGTTGAAACGGTCTTCGCCTTTTTTGGAGCCGGTTCTCCCTTTTGAGTCCATTGTTTCGATTGTTCTTTTGTCTCGGGTGTGAAATGATGGACAGATGTTTCATCCATTGTTACGAAACGGCGCAAAAATTCTGCTTTGTTGCTGTGAAACTTCGCTAAACACTCAATTGAAACATTTTCACGACACTGTTTTTGCTCGAGTGTGAGCAAACGCGGCACCCATCTTGCACACAGCTTTCTCATGTCTAAATTTTCAGATAATATGCGATGTACCGCACTTTTTGAAATGCCCGTAATGTCTGCTAGCTCGCGCACTTTCAGTCGACGATCATCAAGTACCGCTTTATGGATTTTCTTCACCATTTCTGGAGTCGTCACCTCATTTTGTCGACCACTGCGATGCTCGTCTTGGCAGCTCGTACGGCCTCGTTTAAACTCAACTACCCAAAATCTAACTGTTGTAAACGAAGGAGCAGACTCACCCAGAGTAGAATCCAGATCAGCTTTTATATTGGTTGGGCTGAGGCCTTTCAAATAAAAGTATTGTATCACATAACGATGACCAATTTTCTCCATTTTCACAAATTCACTGACAACGTTCACTATTGATGGCTGCCAAACAAATACTGAACAACGTGGCGCTTTCAAACTTGAAGCATATGCTTTATAGACTGCGTACTTTCCAATACAGTGATATTTTCAAACAACTACCGCCACCACTTGGTCAGGTCGGGTACTTCTGGGACCACCCTCGTACCTCCACGTTCCTTCCCTTGGGAGGAAGTAATTGAGATACGCTCAATCAGCGCAATCGCATAGCAATTGCTCCCAGTCACTCACTGGTCGGAGCGAGGTTGCCTATCCGCCCTCTACTAGCTAACCAGGTTAGTACCGGAGCCATTGACTTAACACGTGCTCACCCGCCGGCACCCTCCCCGTCCTCTTTCATACGGAGTCAAATGTATCGTCCAGCATTAGGACTATTCCCCCAACTTAGGTCAGTTCAGTACACCGAGCCAGAGTTGGGGCCACTGCCCGATCGAATCCAACCTCAAATGTGGCGGGACTTGGTTTTTAAATGGGTTCGCCACCCCGATCTCCCAGTTATAGGCCTGGTGCACCCTCGACAGAGCTTCGTTTCGAGGCTACTTTAAGGGCCCATCAAAGTAGCATCCCGGTGTGTACCCGTTAAGGTGAAGTTGTCTTGAATGTGAGAGGCTATGTATCTTCGCATCAACGCCCTTTAAGTGTAGGTCTCTAGACGATTTTTGGGAATCTGCCACTGGAACTGACAGCATATGCCAGATCCCCGTACTGTCACCTCCAAAACGCTACCTGGTGGCATGCAGTTTCTCATGGGTTAGCGAGTGAACTCCCTAACCGAGATAAACCTCACTTGAATCTCCTCCATTCATCTAGGCTAGACAGCGGAATACTTAGCTCCATAAAAGACCCTACGTCAGATAAGATTCAATCCACCCACGCCGGATCCCCTTGTTAGCAGAGCTCATTCCGCAACGTTTTAGGGTCATCGTCGAGAAACACTTCAGTGAAACGTAAACGAAACACCTCGGCATAACTCTACCACACATTTAATTCCGATCGCGTCATCCGTTGCCCAGACAAGCCAGGGATGGGGTAGACAACGACCAGTTCTAAGGGTGAACGCCGTGTGGTCTGCCCTCAAGCTAGTCTCGAATCCTAGTGCTTCCCGACACCTCTAACGATTGCCCTCTCTCTATAATAAATATCTAATAATTAAAACGATTTCTAAAATATAAACATTTTTTGCATAATCTTGGAGTGGTGACATGCCAGGGGACTGATGTTTTATGTATTTAATTGAATATTTTAAATAAATTACTTTGTGAAATGATTATTTAAGTTGATGACCAAAAAAACGGCGATAATAATCTTTTTATTTTATAGTGAGAAATATCTTTAATGTATTATTTTTTGATTGATGACATCAAGTTACCCAATTTTTGTAGAATCACCCACAACGTTATTGAAATAACCGAAAATGTAAAAAAGAAATCATAAAAAATAACACAAGAAAATTTTTATTTTAGCGCTAAGTACAGTAGAAATCCATAATCCGAACACACTGTATTCCAAACATCCAATAATCCGAACAACAACATTTACGAGCTATAATCCGAACAAACCTTTTTAATCCAAAAAATCCGCTTGAATTTGAACAAATCTCTTAAATTTGAACAAGAAAGTTCTATGTCTATTGCGAGATAATTGGTACGGTAGACTTTTCCTGTTTAAAGAGGACTATGTCCATAATCTTTCGTAATAAAAATTTGAAACTGTGACGGTCAAAGTCGTTGTAATATGCCAAAATTCTTAAAAATCTACTACCTACTTTATAATTGAACAGTACCAATTATTTATCTTGTAATAGTACATACTAAAATTGAATATGTAACGTTTTTGGAAGGTGAATATTATAAACCAGATTATAGCAAGTTGTTGGCACGATTTGTTTGTTGATACTATTACGACCCGTCGAGTGTAGACAAATTCTACAAAGAGCAACAAACATTTTTATTATTATTTATTAATATAAAGAGTAATAAAAATCCTGAATATATGAATAACTGATACCATCACAAAGCCGCCCTAAATGTTTCGTGCTGTTTTGCCGAAATTGTTTATGTAATGACATCATCTAATCTTTTGTATATTTATAAATGACATAGTTTCAGAGATCAGTAGTTTCACTCTTTTATTTACTGATGACCTAAAAATTTTTAGGATCATTCGTGATTTAAGTGATTGTATTCAACTACAAAAGGACATTGTTAAAGTGGCTGATTGGTGTAAACGTAATTGTTTACCACTAAATACAAGCAAATGCAAAAAATTACAATCTCACTAAAATTTAATGAGATTAAGTTTGATTATGTCCTGGATGGTTTGATTCTTACTGACTGCGAGTCAGTGAAGGACCTGGTAGTTACAATTGATAAAAGATTAAATTTTAATTTGCACATCTCTGAAGTAACTCAGTCAGCTCTTAGATCTCTTGGCTTCCTTATTAGATCAACAAAGAGCTTTATTAATGTCTCCTCTTTAATAACTCTCTAGTTAAATCCAAACTTCAGTATGCTTCTATAGCTTGGTCTCCCACATAACACACAGATTGATAGGCTTGAGTACGTTCAACGTAGGTTCCTTAAATACTTATCATTTAAGTTAGATGGTACTTACCCAATCAGAGGAATTGATCACACATTACTACTTCGAAGGTTTAATTTTCTAACCCTTGAAAACTCTAGGAAGTGCGCCTCACAAATTTTTCTGTATAAAATGTGTAGTAACCTAATGAGGTTACTACTACTAGGCAATGGCCTGTCCTCAATTACTAAATGAATTAAATTTTGTAGTGCCTCATATAATCACTAGACAACATAATATGTTCTACTTATCTACTCCTAATACCAACTTAGTCAAAAAAGCTCCTCTTTATCAAGCATGTTCTCATCTTAACTACATTAACAGCCAATTGGATTTAGATTTGTTCAACTGTACATTAATGCAGTTTAGATATAAAATCAAAACATTTCTCCTTAGTACATAAGACTGTTTAAAATATCCCATCTATGTTTTGTTATCGAGTAATGTATTAAACTTATATTTTAAATTATTGTTTGTAATACAATGTAACAATTATGCTTTCTTTTACTTTTTTATAATTGTCTTGTAATTGGGAAATTTCCTGTTAGACAATAAAAGGATTTATTATTATTATTATCTACCTTAAAACTTTTTTCTTAAATGTTATTATACACAATTTATATACCATGTTCATATCTCATTCAAAAATTGTCAAAACGTAAACACACGTTATTAAAACTATCGGAGAAAGTGGAAATTACTCAACAATTAAATGATGGACAACGCAAGCTCAAAGTAGAAAATTACTGATTTGTTTAATTAAAAATAAGTTTTGTAATAAAATTAGTAAATTGCATAAGTCAAGTTCTTTATAATAAAGGATCATGGCATAAAGCAATGTTTTTATTCGAACATCCGGTAATCCAAATTCCTCGTTAATACAAATTTGCCTTGCATTTATAGGTTCGGACTAAAGATTTCTACTGTAGACAGTTTCATTGTTACTACGGAAATGACATTGCTCAAATATGCATAAATGCACGAAATATTTTTCGGTCTAAAGCAAAATATATTTCGTGCACGTTGTCAAGTAAACAAAACCAATGTTGTGGCATTTTGCATAAAGATATTAACGAAACAATGTCATCATTTTTTGACAGCTGTAGAAAAAATAATATTAGTTGATTTTATTATTAATATAAATAACTTTTATGTACGACTGCATTATAAAGTATCATTTATAACATAGTTCTGCGAATATAAAGTAGCTCTTTATAATACTAGTAAAATAAAGCAGTTTTAGTAAAATAAAGTATAGCAATAGCAAAAGCACACTATAATATATCCAGTTTTCCAATGGGAACTATATTTCATGTTCAATTTTCTTCTATCAAGAATGGAAGTTAAATTTATAAACTGAATTTTTCGAAAATGAACCAAATTTAACAGTCGAACATAAATGGCCGGTTTCACAAAATTTGATTAAACTCTGATTAACTTAATTGTGATTAAATTTGAAATCTAGAAATATAATTGGATAAAATTCAAGGAATGTTACATCTCAGCCAATGAAATTTCTGAATTTAATGACAATTAAGTTAATCAGAACTTAATAAAGCTTTGTGAAATCGGCCAAAAGCTTTGTATGCAACTCGTACATAATCGGACAACGGCCTACTAGGTTCATATAAGCTCTACCTTGGATGTTTTCCTATAGATCATTCGGTCAAGCAGAGGTCTTACGTCATCATCTGTTACCAACGTAAATTCACAACACTTCCAATACTTTTATGCCTAAGATATGTATTTTTTTGTTGGTATTACGATTACGACGTTTATTTGCATCTTCCAAACGAAAACAATTGTCCATTGTTGTATCAATGCAAATATTTTGTCATCTTGGCAATTTGAAACGCCAGAGAGCCTAGACAGCTAATATTTTATTTATATACAGTATAACATTTTTTACCTTGTTCTTTTATATGCCAAAACCATTTAGTTTGCAATCGAAAAACTTGATAGCCTTTTTAATTAATTATTTTCAGAAAGAGAGCGATAATTCTAGGTCTTTATTACGTTTAATTTCAGAACGAGAAGTGTATCTTAAAATAGAATATTTTTAAATATACAATCTGTTTTATGATCTGTTTCTAAAAAGTAATATTTGTAATGGGTAGCTAGGCTTTGGGTATCGGCAAAAGTGCCGTTTGCAAGGTACCTACAACTATTAAAAGCGGTAACCTTCTTAGTCATCTGAAGATCCTGCTAGAAACCTAAAAAGGAGAATTACCGACTTAGACAACAACCCAAGATTCGCATTACAAGATGCAACAATATATGACAAGTTTGAAAACAGTCAGTATCCTTCCATTAATTTTATACATGTAACAATATGTTACCGACCTTTACAAAACTTTTGCTTCTAGAAATACCAGTTAATTTGGATTCAATTTTGAAATATGTAGGCATGTAATATTACAAGCCTCGAAATACCTTTTAGGAATTATATCATGTTGTTTAAATATATAAGAAGAGACCAAACAAATTTAGAAGGCATTAAAGTGAACCAATGAAGAAAACGGTTTTGTTTTGATAAAGAAAGTTAGGTTAGTTAATAATTGGGTTTTCTACGGCTGATATATATTAAAATTTGTAAGAGAGAAATTAAACAAATTTCAATTAAGAATTTTATTTTTTTGCGAGATATCAATTTCATTTTTATTTAGTTGTAACTACATAGCCAAAATACACATTTCACGAACACTCCTAACCTAACCTATTTTGAAAATGAAATGTCAGAAATTGACATTTTCATTTTAACATGTTTACAAAGTAAGTCACGTGACTAATGACGTAAGCCCTCTGGTTGACTGAATGGTCTATACGTGCCTCAGCAATTTATAAAATAAAAGAATAGTGCGAATATTTCACAAATAGAATTTTAATAAAATATTTTTAATAGAATGCATACTTTATAAATTTTATATTTACGTAATTATAATTACATAAGTAAATGTATCTATTTACAATATTTAAGTATTCTTTATTCTTGTAAAGATTGTATCATTGCTTTAGCTCTTTGTAATTGAATAAGTTGGTTGTTATCTTCTTCATCTTCATTTTCTTCTTTTTCATCATCTTGAACCGTTTCGCTTCCACCTTTTTCAATAATTTTTAATGCGTCATCTATAATAGTTTGCCTTATCTTTCCCTTAGCATTACTAAAGTATTCGACTACAGTATCCCAAAATTTATCTGGAACTCTGTCACTATCAAACATATTCTGCTGCAACCATATTTGACGCAACTTTTCAAATTTCCATTCATCTCGACTATGTTTCCATCGAGATAAATAATTTAAAGTTTTCTCCTGCATAACTAGATCAACTTTCATTTTCTTTTCTAAAAGAAGCTGCTGATACTTCTTTCTTTTTCTGGATCTAATAGATTCTTCCTTTGGTATTTTTGGATTGGTTGGATCCAATTCCGATTGTTCATTCAAGCGTTCTGCTGTAAGATCAGTATTGTTAGATACATTGCTTTCAGATTGAATGTTTACCTTGTTCTTTCGTTTTGGTTTCTTTTCTTTTGCAGTTTCACTATTTTTCTTTTCAGATTTATTTTGCAACAATGAACCATCATGTGTAATCTTCTGTCGTTTATTTCTTTTCGTATCTGTTATTTGATTTGATTTGTTTTCTATATTATTTTGTGGTTCTATATTAACGTCAATCTTAATCTGAGCTGTGTCTTTTGGAACTACTTCTTCATCAAAAGTTATTTTCTTTGACTTTCTTCCTGACCGTTTCTTTTTGTTTGTTGTTACTGGGTCATTGGACATCTACAATCATAATTAGTTTACTTTTGAATATTTCAATATGAACACTTTTACCTTAAACCAATTAATATAATCAATACAAATACTAGTAATGTGAAAATTTTATATATCTCACTTCACATGTGTTCGTTTACTTAACCTCACTTTTGTTGAGCTTGTTTACTAACACAACTGGTAAAAAGTCGCAAAACTTTCCCAACGAAACGTTTTTAGCGTTGTTGGCATACTTAACGAATCTTATTAACAGGGTTGCCAGATTTGTTTTAGCATTTTGCTGGACACTTAAAAACTTAAGGTTGGGGATTGACAAACACCGAAAAAATTGCCGCTGGCGTCGCTACTGGTACAAAACATTTATAGAGGGGCTATAAAACATTAATTATTTTAGTTCAGTCTCAGACCTTTAAGATTATACCACCAAACCATAGGTGGTCCTCGGCCATTGTCAGAAAACAGTCTACTTGATTCTTATAAGTGAGGCCGTGGTCAGAAACCATTAAAAAATTAAATGTAAAAAAATATCGATATACACCGTGACTCATTAAGACATAGTCAGACTTTACAAGTGGTTACGTAACCATTAAAGAAAGAAAATTCCTATATACCATTTTTCTCGTATTTCTATACTTTTGGAGAAAAACGGTATCGAAGTTCAGCCTATGTTTTCAAATTTAATAGTATGAATGCACATGACACATATCTTAAAAGTTCAAGCAGATATTCAATACTACTATAATGTGCAAGGATAGCGTAATAAAGTAATAAAAACGTCTTTATTTTTAAGTGTTTCGTAGAATAACAACAGATAAACAGAATTAAATAAATAAAGCATGTTGAGAACGACCTCTCGATGGATATTGTTTCAAAAATGGTATTTTTGTTTTGTGTTGTTTCTGATTACTAAGATAATTTTAAATTCTTTTAATAGGCACATTAACCACTATGTGTAATACAATACAGCAGGTTTGTGAATAAAAAATTATAGTACTCGTGATAGTGACACATCTTTTGAGGTCAAGATCAAGAAGATACCAAATACGATTTGGTTTCTCAAATGATAACAAATTGTATACCCCTTACACTGCAGCTTTTAGTAATAAAACGTAACAGTACTTGTACTTGACTATGTAAACAAATCCATCAATCATTCAGGGTCGTTGAATTAAAACATCAAAAAGAATAATAAGGTTTTAATAATGAAACATTCTAGACAACAAAATGAATGAAACAAAATAACAATACCTATTGATGGATAGATCAAATTAGCTAAACATGTCTTTACTTAATTAAAACTAATATCTGTTTATTAACGCATAACACATCGAATTTAATGATACATTAAATGGGTCAGTATTAAAATGATGTCATTCCTGTTTGCGTTTACTATTAGGATAAAGGGGAATCCCCCGGATTAATAGATCGTTTTGTTTTAACATCTAAAAAATGGAATGTGCGTCGTTTGCATCCTTGTTGCTTGTTTAAACAGATGTCATGTTTTTACTGATGGTGTCAATTTCTAAAGATCTTGCATTTATTTCTATTCGACTTAACTACACTGACCTGCATCAATTATACGTACTTTTCTGAAAACGTAAGTCAAAATTTTCAAGTTTATTTAATCAAAAAAAAGTTACTAAGGTTTTGGGGTCTATTCTGTAAGCATTGAGCGAACCATTCACGAGCGGTTATCGTTGTTTGAAAGGTTTTTCGCTCTAAAGTTATTCTGTAAGCAAACAACCACCGTTATGCACTCGTTAGTGAACTGCGCACCCTTCGAAGATGAACCTTTCACGAACGGTAGCAGATTAGTCGACGTTAGCCAACGTTCGTGTTTATTTTTATAATTATAAAAGAAATTTTATATGTGAAATTATTGTATTAATTATATCACAGTATGCGAAACTGGAAAGTAATTTACTTAATCCATTTGTAAATGAATTAGAAGGAATATGTATATTACGCTAATTAATCTAACAATTATATACTTTGAATAAATTGTTATTTCAGTCTTAGATCAGGTGGAAACCACCTGTAATAAAGATTACAAAAGGATTATTACCTGTTAAAAATAATCTTTTAAGAATCTTATAATAATAGTGATAGAATATTTCTCAATGAAATGGGAAAAGAAAGATTTACTATTGCAGGTTGATAATTTTACTATTGTTGGGGTATTTTAAACATTTTCATGAAATTATTTGTAAAATTTTCTTAGTACATTTAAATCTAGTTCTATAAAAATAAAAATAATTATACTCATATTTTTAAATTCTTGAAGTAATTGAGAATTAGTAAAAAGTATTTACCTATTAAACTTGCCGAAGATATTAAAGTTAGTAAGTTTAGTTAAAACTATAAAAATATTTCGATTGGATAGTTTATTGGATCTCCGTCAGGGTTACATCAACTTTAACATACGTCGGATCTTAATACAACCACTTTATGTTATTATGTTAATGTTAAACCACTGAAAAGTGAAACAACACATTAAATAAATAATAAATAAATATTAATTGTAATTAATTTATTTCATAAAAACCAATTCAAATAAAGAAAAAGACTGATAATTTCACTATTATTAATAATATTCCTCCAAGAACAACGTATTGTTGCCTTGTGTTTTTTTGATTAGACGTTTTCCTATCCTCCAAATAATCTTCTCAACTATTTTAAAATAAATTAAAAACTAAGACATTTTTACAAAATTGGCGCCTTCTCCAAAAATAATGAATATGACATGCGCAATGTATCTTAAAACAGTGAAACTGTTTCTATATTAACGGCAAAGATGTATTACCTTTTTAGAAAACGTTAGACAGTCGTTGAGAGTGCGCATAGCTCAACGGTTGGTGTTACAGAATAACCTATCTGTCAATTCTCGTTGAAGTTGCCGCTGAGGAAGTCGCTAACGATCGCCATTCATGAACGGCGCCATTCGTGAACGGTTAGTTACAGAATAGACCCCTAATTATTCGTACAAAATTAATTAATCTGGAAAACCGATAACGTAGCTCTTTTTGCAGCTGGCTCCCGGTCTGAAACGGCTCGTGTTGTAAACTTCATCTTTGTGAATAATAGTCATTCATTAATAAGCTCGTTGAATAATATACTATAGTATGAGCAAAAAGTAACTCCATCAAAGGTGCCGTGTGTATTTAAAACACCAGAAAATTATACAAAATAATCAGAATCCTTTGACAGTGACAGTTGGTATAACTTTCTAGTGTTATAATACACACGAGTTAAAAATTCCAAAGGCACCTTTGATAGAGTTACTTTTTCCTCGTACTATATTATTTATGAAGAAAACCTTTACTGTTTCTGATATGGCAACATTGTGCTAAAGTGTATTTTGACAATCACGTTGTTATGAAGTTTTGAAAATTCATTTTCATTCTTTGAAGTTTTAAAATTATAATCAACAATGACTGAAAAGGTTTCCGTGTATGAATCTGCTTATAAAGGAGACTTCGAGACTGTAAAAGCGAGTGTTGATCAGGATGAGAAACTAATCCTTAAACCGGACGACGTAAGTAATTGTGATTAATAGTGATAAATAATAGATAACCTAAAATATGCATATCATGTTTTATAGAATGGTCGTTTATTAATTCATTGGGCTGCATTAAGTGGAAATATTAAATTGGTGACATATCTCCTAGAAGCTGGTTCACCGGTAGATCCTGTTGATGATACTGATACAACCCCATTAGTTTTGGCAGCATCAGCTGGACGTACCGAAGTTGTGGAGTTGCTTATAAAACATGGAGCAAATGTTAATCAGAAAAATGATCAAGGACATTCAGCACTACAGTATGCATGTTCAAAAGGGTGGTTAGAGGTAATTAATAATTCAATAGCAGCAACGAAAAAGTCTTCACGTGCAAGAACACATTAAAAGAAGTATAGGTTTCATGACGTAACTTAGCAAGCTCAGTTTATTTTGTAAAGCGAAATCCTTACTGTTTTACTAGTTAAGAAATCCAAAAATAACTTTTAATATAATTATTTCTCATTATTTACATAACCCCTCTTGGGATGCATTGCTTGATATCAGGTTACATGATGAAACTACTTTTTTTCGTAAACCTGTGTTTACATATTTTTATGAATGTTTTCAGATCTGCATGAAATTATTAGATTGTAATGCAGACATAAACATAGCAGATATACGAGGTGCAACACCGTTGCATCGGGCAGCCTCAAAAGGACACTTTAATATTGTTAAGTTGTTGTTAACCAAAAAAGAAAAATTAAAAATTGATTGTCGTGACTTTTATGGAAATTCACCATTGCATTTGGCATGTGAAGAGGACCGTCAGGATATAGCTAAAGTGTTAGTAGAAAATGGAGCTAATCTCGAAATAAAGAATAAAAATGAAGAAACTCCTTTAGAACTATGTTCAACGAGTCTTGCTAAAATACTTAAGAACTTAGTTAAGATATAAATATTAAAATTCTGTATAATTGTAAATTTACAGTTTTTATTTGTACCAATAATAATTTATTTTATATAAAAAAATTCCAAGCAAAACAATTCATACTGTATTTTAAAAGAAATTAATAAAGATGAAAATGCAGATAGTGTGGTTATAATTACAGTACACAAGGTTGAGAAGACTTTTATTATACTCCAAGCACTGCCAAAGTGCTGAGGCATACATCTCAACATACAGTATTATACAGCGCTATTAATTAAATTGCAATAGTGGAATTTCTCTGCAATTTCCCTATGTTGCTTTTATGCGATTATTTGAAAATAATCGAGCCAAAGCATTATGCACATATAGGCAACCAATTATACAGCATGCTCTTTTGTACTATTTACATATAGACGAATCGATAAATCAAAAAAAATCATTAAATATAAACCCACAAAAACAGATTTTTTGTAAATGTTTGGTATATTTGATTATTCAAAATCAGAAACATGAGTGATGGGGCAGAGCCCCATTATTGAGCCCCAAATTTAAAATTGGAAAAATTTTGTGACATTTAAATTTTTGATACGTCCGGTTAGAAAAAAAATCGATTATTTAAAAATATAACCGAAGGTTAATCACTTGTGATAATTCGTGTCTTCTATATTATAGTCTAAAGCCTTTTCTAAATTAACATAAATAGTAACATCTACTGAAATTTTGCTAAAAGTATATTTTTATATAAATTATATTTTTAAAAATCAACTTCAATTTGTGTGCAGTCGAGCAGTGTATGTTCTGGTTGATCCCAGTCTGGTACTACGGTCATACCTTGTACTTATAATAATAATAACGGTCTTTATTTTTTCCCAAAAGAAATACATTGGTCTTACACCTTAATAACTAAATAAATGTCATCACGAGGCAGTATCAAGTTCACAATCAGATTTATTTCTGTTTCTGCTCTTCCACTTAACCTCATACTAATAAATTTTATTTTGCATTATACATAGTACGAATACGAGTAATACGACATCATACATCACCAATGTTGTGCTTTAGTAGAGAAACAATTTGTGCAATTCGTGGTCGTTGTTAATGCTACTTCAACCAAAATTTGAGAAGCAACTATGTTGTGCGATTATGAACATCAATAATAAAAATAGATTAAAAAAGAAATTGGTTTAATCGACTGATTGGTTAGTCGATTATTCAGAACTATCGATCAATCGATTATTTAAAAAAATTAATCGTTTATTATGCACAGTCCTAATGATGAGCTTCCAATTTAGGATTTTGTCATTTCTGTCAAGATACTTTTAGATGGTGCAAAGTTAATGCAATTTTTGCTTTTTTTTAAGCATTGGCTTCCGAGACGGCAGCCATTGATAGTTTTTCTTATTAATTTGGTTCGTGTTTTTGTTTTAATTGCATTAACTTTGCTATACGCCCTTTCACATACAGCATTAGCACGAGGTACAGATAACAAATTTAAAACAAAACAAGATAAATTACTAAACACTAGATTATCAAACTTATTTTTTAATTTCAACATATATATATATATATATATATATATATATATATATATATATATATAGGCCTTCCATTCCTCTCGGAATTTGGCCGCTCCTTGTGGAGCTTTAAATCCTTTTCTGAGGTGGATTACTCCTCTAGCCCGATCTTCTACAGTGTGGGGTGTGTTTTTTTGCTTCATTAACTATTTCCTTCCATTTATTTCTGTCCATTGCTTTCCTTTTCCAATTCACAACTCCCATTTCTTTTAGATCTCTTTCTATCTTGTGTATCCATCTCTCTCTCGCTCTTCCTTGTGGTCTATTTCCGGTTGGTTCCCATTCAATAATTTTTTTAATCGTTTGCTTACTGTTGCTTCTCAATATGTGCCCTATCCATCTTAATCTTTGCGCTTTGATATACTTCACTATATCTTCTCCGAGTTTGTAGTTCATTTCTTATTCATCATTTTCTTATAACTGTTTTGTATAATCTGAATTTAGTTTGCTGATTTTTTTGCTTTGTAGTATTTTTATGATACTGTAGTATGCTTTATTTCCTGCTAGTAGTCTCTCTTTTATATTTGGTTCACTTTCATCTTTGTTGCTTGTTTGTAGTCCTAGGTATTTAAAGGTTCTCACTTCTTCAAATTATACTCATCTATTTTTATGTCTTGCATTTGGTTTTCTTTTTTCTTAGTCTCTTGTTCTTAGTTTTGTTTTGATTTATTTGTAAACCTATGTCTTTCGCTTCTTGGTTTAATTCTTGCAATGTTTCAACTAATCCTGCGTGTGTTCTTGAAATTATCAGGATATCATCAGCATATGCTATGATTTGTACCTCTTTGTTTATTATTTTTCCTTCTCTGCCGGTTTTCTTTATGATTTTTTCCAGTGTGTACTTAAATAGTGTTCCTAATAATGTGTCTCCTTGGCGTATTCCAGTATTGGTTGTGAATTCATCTGTTGTGCCTTCTTTTATTTTGACCATTGCTTTGGTGTTTGTTAACGTCATCCTGATAAGGTTAACTAGTTTGGGTGGTATTTCTGTGCTTTCTAGTTCTTTTATTAGTTTCTTCCTATTTACCTTTTCGAAAGCTTGTTTAAATTCTACGAATAAAAGTAGTAGTTCGATTCTGTACTCGTAGTACTTTTTTAATATTTGTTTTACTATGACTAGGGAGTCTGTGGTGGATCGTCCTGAGCGAAAGCCATACTGGTATTCCCCTATTTACGATTCACTACATTGTGCTGTCCTTCCTTGTAAGCCACATTGAGTAGAGCTATTCCTCTGTGGTTAGTGCAGTCTTTTAAATCACCTTTCTTAGGTAGTGGAACTATCATTGCTTTTTCCCATTCTTTAGGCATCTTTTCTGCTCTCCATATCTCTTTTATTAGATTATATATTCTTTTATGTAGTGCTTCTCCACCCAACTTTAACATTTCTGAACATATTTGTTCTATGCCTGTTGCCTTCCGTTCTTTGTTTTATTCATTGCGTTGATCACCTCTTCGTATGTTGGTCTTGGTGATTCTGCTTCATCTTGATTTGTTGTATCTTCTGCGGTCTCTATTTCAGTATTGTCGTTTTCATTTGGTAGATTTTCGTAAAACTGCTTCCATATTTCTTTTATCTTCGCCGTGTCATGCTCTATTTTCCCGTCTTTATTTTTTTATTCCTCTTCTACAAATTTTTGGATTTCTTTTTTCTTCCTTAATCTTTTGAAAGAACATTTTTGGGTTATGTATTTTATAGTTATGTTCTATTTCCTCCATTTTGTCGTTGATCCATTGATTTTTTTTCTTTTACACATTTTTGTTACTTCTTTTTTGAGGTCCTTGTATATTCTCTCCTCTTGTTCATTGTTTGTTGCTAGCATTCTTGCTCTAGCTGCTTCTCTTTTCTTTTTGATTATTTCGTCACATTCATTGTCGAACCATTCTATATGCTTGTCCTTTTCTTTGAAGCCGATTACTTTTTTTTCTATTTTTATCACGCAATGCTTTATGTTTTCCCATTCTTCTTCTATATTCTTGCTTTCTTTATTTTGTTTTAGTTCTTGCTTTAATTCTTCTTTGTATCTCGTTTTTATTTCTTTATTGTTTAGTTTTGTTCGATCCCACTGTTTCACTATTTTGGTTTTTTGAATTACTGCTGTAAATTATTTGTTTAATTTTTGCTATTACTACAAAATGGTCGCTATCCGTATTTGCCCCTCTGTATGATCTAACGTCATTGACTGTATTTTCTGTGTTTATCTCGGTTGTTCCTGGCCTTCTCTTTGTGGATTCTTTTGTGTTTGAACTTTGTGCTTGATATTTCCATATTCAAAGCTGCAGCTAGGCTACATAGTTTGCTTCCGTTGCTGGTTTTTTCGTGTAAGATGTGTTTGCCTGTGTCTAATTCGTTGTAACTTTCTTTTCCCACTTGGGCGTTAAAGTCGCCAATGCAGCGGTCGTAGCAGAGTTAATTGAAAAAAATATGTAAATAGTGACTAAATTTTCTTAAAATATGTACTTTTTAGCGTCTTTTTTTTTTAAATATGTACCAAATATGTATGTAGTTTATAAAAAAAAATAGTATATTATTCAACAAGCATATAATGATGGCTATTAATCACTAGGGCGATGTTTAAGTTTATTAGAATCGGCTGAGCGAATATTCGCCATTATATGCGAGTCGAATACTATACTTTGTCCACAACTGTTCCATTCAATTTTAATTCGATTTTTTTATTTCATATATGTTTACGAACTGTTTAAAAGCCTTTGTAGCTCAGTGGGTTAGCAATCGAGTTTGTGACGCAGAAGACAAATCCCGTGGTTACGAAGATGATGCATTTTTGTATTCACGGTTGAAGTTGATCAGGCAATATAATATACCCTTCTCAATAGTACATTCTAAATTTCTAATAGCGTGCTACGCTAAACAATAATGGTTCTTATTACCTGCACGACAAGGCGCAATTTGCGTTTATTTTCTTAATAAGTTTCGTCCAAAATGGCTTGCGTTTTACAATCGCGGTTGTAAATTTTGGAATTTAAAACTTGTTAACAAAATACGTACTTTTAGTGACTAAATGCTAAAAATATGTACTTTTATGCACTAGGGTAAAAAATATGTACTTTTATGTAAAATAGTGACCGAATACGACCGCTGCCAATGATAATTAACCTATTATTTCGCGGGATCTGTTCGCAAAATCTTTCTAGTGTATCGTAGAATTCTTGTTTTTCTCTTTCCTCTGCTACTTCTGTTGGGGCGTATATATTTATTATAGACGTTTAATCTCAATACTTTCCTCCAAAATATCAATTTCATTACTTTTAATAATTTGTTCAAGATTTTTACAATTGGGCGAGTCTCCACTCATCATCAATCAGTTAAGCTGTAGTGGTATGTAAAATGTCTCCTAGAGTATGGTTCTTGAATTTTATGTGAAATCGCATTTTTGGGCGAAAAAATAAAAACTTTTGATAACAATCGTGAGAGTCGTATCGTAAGTATTTTAGAATAAAATTACCGTACAATTCCGTACAGTACTGCCATCAGGATCTTATACCGTATTTCAGTTTAAGATACAGTACATGTACGCTAATTACCATATGGTTGGCAACACTGCACAGTAAGTACTATATACTATATGTGTCAATTTCTAAATAAGCATTGTTTAAAACAGTAAAAAATGTACAAACACATGGATATTAGATTTATAGAATATACCTACTATTCTATAATAAGACAACTTGTATAAAGATACTTTTGGAACATAACACAATGTGACACAAACATAATGATGGTCTATATCTATTGCTTATAAACATTTTTCTCTATTTCAAAGTAGTAATTAAAAAAGAAATGCACCCTATAGATTTGCCCTACCAATGAGTAAACAGGTTGTTTGATACTGTGTACAGTAAAATAGTATCCATGAATTGATTTGAAAAATTAATTCATTCTAAAATAGTTTATTGTACAAGAGAAAAAACAAGAACATGAATAGTTATAAATAAAAACTATCTATACAAAATTTTTGTTTAATTGTTAAATTCAAACACAATTCAATAAAAATGCTATTGCATATAATCGAATAGTGATAACATAGAAATTATATTAGAATATTAAAAGAATTAACTTAAAATGTACTCTTCGTCATGTATTGAATACCAATAATACATATGTCATAAAATAAAGAAAAAGAAAAATATACATTCTATTCGGCATGCGGTACTTGATCAAAGTACTGAATATCCAAAACTGCTTTTAACATTTTGAAGCCAGATTCATTAAGATGAATTAAATCTGGTTTTTGACCAGTCTTGGTCTGCAGTACCCTGTAAAAAAACAAAATATAAATTAATAAGCTAGACAAACAGCTATGATAATAAGTATATGAGATGTCTTTGTGTTTTCCATTGCATTCAATACATTTTTATATTACAAATAGTTACAATTACAGTTACAACAATTTATTAACCTTACCACTAGTGTAGAGAAGAATACCAGATTTGATATAGCATCTTCAAATACAAGGGGGCGTTTGTATATTCGCAGAATGGGAAGGGTTTTGCTGAGGGGCGGGGCTTGGAAAACCAATCGTAACGTCTAGCTTGATGTCTTATTAATATAAATACCGCACTGAATTATTATTGAAGTAGTGGTATTTGAGTTATTGTCATTTACACAAGTCAGAACGTGAAGGGATTTTCAATATGAGTAAAGTTGAACATCGTGCCGTTATAAAGTATTGACAAAACAAGGAAAACCACTGCAAACCATTACAGAAGAGATGTCAGTGGTTTACCAAGACTCTTGTCCTGGTAAAACCAAGATATATAAGTGGCATAACCTGTTTAAACAAGACAGAGAATCACTGGAAGACGATCAGCGCCCTGGACGTCCCATCGAGGTGACCATGCCAGAACTTGTGGAAAAAGTGGAAAATTTAATATTGGAAGATGCCCGTTTGAAAAAGAAGCTACTTGCAGAAATGGTTAGAGTAAGGCTGACTGTCCGCGAAAAAGAACTGAATCCATTTCTACAGTGAACTATTAGCCTATTACATTTTAAATATACAATAGGCCGTAGTAATTGTCTATTAAGTAATTGTTTCATGACTGTTTGTACGAACTTTAGGGAGTTTCTTCCCATCTTTGAGACATGCCAAAGCATGAATTGAGATAGGCTCAATTAGCGCGCATTGCCTACACTTCACAATGCTACCAGTAACTCACTGGTGGGAGCGAGATACTATCCATACTTTACTAGCTCTCCAGGCTAGTACCGGAGCGATAAACGTGCTCACCCGTCGGCTCTATCTCCGAGGAGGCTGTGAGGGACGTATCACACGACCAAGGAGATATTACCTAGTCCAGCTTCAGACTATTCCCCCAACATGCTGTCCCAGCTGTTGGGAGCCACTGCCCGATCGAATCCAACCTCAATTGTGGCAGGACTTGGTTTTTAAATGGTTTTGCCACCCTGATCTACCAATATATAGGCTTGGTGGGCCCTCGTTCGTAAGTCTACGGCTTATAGACTCCCAGTGTGTACCTTGTTGAGGTGAAGTTGTCTTGATTGTGAGAGGCTATTACAAGTACTTTCGCAAGTCATCGTTACATTCAAGAAGTATTTTCACATTTGTATTTTAACCCTGAAAAGTACTATTGCCATGAAATATTAACTTTGTCATGTAACTTTACACAGGTGTTTTAATGTTAAAATGTAAAATTACATTGAGATTGTAATTTTAATCTGTAAATTTATTTAAAAAGGATGCTTTACAATTCAAATTTAACGTAATATTGTAATTTCCCACTTCCTATAAAAATTACACTTTGAAGTAAATTTACCCCAAAAAATGGAGGTAACATAGTTGCCTCCATTTTTAGGGTAGATTTACCGGTAATTTTTTAGAGTGTGCTTTGTTGGAGCATGAGAGTCTTAGTCGCCCGTGTAGCAGATATTAAAATTTTAATAATTTCGTCTGTATTACAGATAGCGGTATGATTTTTTCTCCAAAAACTTCTTTGGACCTTTTACTAAATATAGTCTTGATTATATAGGCATCTATACCTTGTAATAAAAAAGTTTTTTGCATGGTGAGAATTTTAGTGCACAAATAGGACATAGTATAACAAAATGGCAATTTTCTCAGACATTTTTTCTGAAAACTAAATTTTAAGTAGTACATTGCAATCTACAACTTGGAGGAACTTGAGGAATTTTCTGTAACAACAATTAACTTTCTAGCTTCATCCAAGATGAAGTTATGACAGTGCAAACTAAAAAGTAGCACTTTTTGATTTTCTGAAATTTTACGTAAAAATGGCTTTTTAAGAGTTAAGGCCAAATTGACGGGCATCCTCCGGATTCGGATTCAGCAGGAAAATCTACATAAAAAACCGTTCTTAAAATCCATGTGTCATCGAGTCTGGACAACATGTTGTATTTAGATAGGCTGCTCCCGGACCATTAACATGTTTTTTAATTACTCCATGTGTCTACTATTTGCCTCCTTTTGGATAATTAATTCTGCAACCTTTTTTATCTAGCAACCAAAAAATATCAATAAAATTATAAGGTAGAAGGGGGTTACTTAAAATTACAGGACTTTATAGCATATATTTTTAACATAAACATACATGATATATTTAATAAAAATAAATATTTATATGATCCACTGTTAAACTTTCACAACCCAAAATTGGGTCGCAACCCTATGGTTGCGGTCAGCTACTACAAGAGATATTAGCAATTTTTGTAGGTCTATTTTATAATTTGTTTTTCATTATAAAAAAATAAAAATTGCAAAAGTTTTCATTTTTTGCCCCGCCCAACCCTAATGAGTTAGAAAAAAAAAGGAAATGCACATTGCAGAAAAATTCAATATTTACTTTTAAGCCACAAGTATATCAATGGAAGTTTAAGAAATTTTACCAATAGAGTTTTTGGTGTTAAAAAAAATTATACATAATGTACCTAGTAAGTGTCGATGATATTACAATAAAGATTCTCAAATTAGTTTTCAATGTATTAGGTCACAGAATCTTACAAATAATTCAAATGTGTCTAGAAAGGGGATCCTTCCCAGAAACCTGGAAGAGAACCCATATTATCCCCATTGAGCAGATCACCAACACTAACAAATGTGAAGAATACAGCTCGATCAATGTGACGCCTACTTATGAAAAATTATTAAAGACCATTATAAATATCCAGTTTCGTGACTGTATTGAAGTGAAAAAACTGTTAACACTTTTTCAACCAGGATTTCAGAAAAATAATTCAATGTAAAACAATTAGTTTTGAAATGAAAGAATTCTATTTTCAAGAAGAAGGTGGTAAGTGTAGTTTTTCTAGACTTTAGATGTACTGTCAGATACCTCCTTTAGATATAAAATTATCTTCATTTTTTTCATCTTGTCATCTTATTTACGAGGATAGATCGAAAAATTTCTAGAACAAGACAGAAAAAAACAACTTTTTGGGGAAAATCATATTTATTCTTCTATATAGTCTCCTTCACATTTAGTCCAACGCTTTTCAAGACCCTTCAACCCTTCACAAAAATAAGAACTATCCAAACCTTCAAAATATCCATTTATAGCTTCGATGCTTTCAGTATTCCATGAAAATTTCTTTCCAGCCAACCGTTTCTTGAAATTTGGGAACGAGAAGAAATCCGACGGAGCCAAGTATGACGAATAGGGTGCATGTTCAATTAACTGGAATCGTAGTTCGTGCAGTTTTGCCATCGCAATTGCCGACTTGTGGGATGGGGCATTATCTTGGTGGTACAAGACCTTTTTTTTTGCCAAATGAGGCTTTTTAGCTTTGATTTCTTTGTTCAGCCTGTCTAATAACGACGCATAATAACCGGCCGTTATTGTCTTCCTGTGTTGTAAGTAATCAATAATAATTATTCCTCGGGATGCAGTGAAAGAAGCTGCATATCGGTATGTGCTCGGGCGCGTTGTATCTTTGACTGCATCAGAATAAAAATAAACATACATAGTGTACTAATACGGGTAAATTAATAAAATAAATCAACAATTTTTTTATTAAGTATTATTCTAACCTGCAGTACAATGCACCTAATGGTGCAGCTCAATTTTGCAGGGAGGTAGAGCTGATCCGTCGATATTATTCTTCGGTAAACGGAATATGTCGTCATCGTTTCGTAAAATATTGTACCTCTTCAAAATTATTGATCTGAGGATGTTGTGGTGAGGAGAAAGGAGCCTTTCATACTAGATACAGTAGACCGACCGCTGCACGGCTCGTCTCTAGAAATTTCGTTATAGGTACCGAAATAAAAATTCTAGAGACCAGCTGTGTGGCGGTCGGTTGGGCTATTCGGTATATCAGAAAACTGCTGTATTAAATCTTGGCTCAGTATTATAGAAAGTGGCTATCTAAATATTTACTATTTGCACTTTTATGTGTAAATATTTATTTCGCATTTTAACGACCACATATTTACTGTTTATGTTATGTATAAATATTTACTAAAACCCTTTAAATTCAAAAACTTGTGAGATAGTATAATAACTGCATGGACGAGCTGTATTTAATGAGAAAAGTATAGATATCTGATACGGCAAGAGCTGAAATTTGGTAATACAATAGTTAACTGAATAAGTTAAATAAAAAAATATCCAGCTTTATATTTAGTGAGGGAAAAGTGTCCAGCTGATGCAGTCAAAGATACAATGCGCCCAAGCGCATGACCGATGCGCAGCGTCTTCCACTGCATGAGCTGGGCAGTTTTCCCCCACCAAATATAAAGCTGGATGTTTTTTTCGTTTAAGTTATTAACTTAACTATTAGTTTACCAAATTTTAGCTTTTGCGGTATCAGTTCACTCAGCGCATATTTTTCACTTCTGTACGTAAAAAGCTGGGGCATAATCCCCCACTCTAAATTCGGCTGGATATTTTCATTTATTTATAACATAATCAGCCTGTTAACAAAGTTTCAGCTTTTGCGGTATTAGTTTTTTTTTTTATTATTATTTTACGTGTGTGGGAGGATGCCGCAGCTACACCACCCGGAAGTGCGCCAGCTGGAGGTCCATTCACTTACTAGTGATACCAAATAAAGCTTACGAAAAATTTTCAGCTTTTGTGAAATGACTAACTCTAAACGGTCGCTGGCTCTCGGACTATTATCATTATTACTAAATAGAATGTATTTATAAATGTAACACTTTAATTATACGTGAAAACTAGGAGTACATGTTATTTTTAAAGTTATTTTTACTAATTTATAACTTATGTAAATATTTAGTTAACACAAAATATTTAAAAAAATATTCCTTTTTCTTAATCAAAATAATCTAGATCTTTCCCTTCTGTTAGACGAAACCATGTATACACATCATTATCATCAGGATATTCGCTTATTTTTGAAACCACATAAGCAGGTATTACCTTCCTTTTACTTTTTCCTAAAGGCCACCAAGAATATTCCCAATAAATAAATTGTTTATATGATATATGCCGCCACTAACGATTGCTTAACTCGGTAAGACGTTTTCTATTAGTTTGCAAAATGTCTAGATTTAACACTACACTATGGAAAGATTCGTGCAAAATTATACACCAACTCGCCTTTGAAATTTGAGTAACAAATTTCATTTGTTTTCACGCATCAATGTGCTTCATACTTTGTACTTATGAGTACAAAATTCGCAATTACACCAGGCGACAATTCCGATACTAATATTGTGTTAGTCTTGTGATAAATCTTTAACCGATGCCTCCGAATCATTAATCAATCAATCAATCGAATCAAGTGTTAAAATGCATATGGTGTAATTTTATCCATTATATATTAATACACTGTATCAATAAAAATTGCAATAAACACTAGAAATAAACTAGATCTAAACTCTATATGTATAGCAAGTGCTTTGTCGCATGCACGTGTGACGTCATACGGCCGAGTTCGCGTCAAGCGGCAAAGGGTTTACAATACCTTTAAGCTAAGAACTGTAATAGTGTATTGTGAATAAATTTAACTAACATTATCAAGAGCAGCTTTAAGTTATACTTACTGTTCAAAGTATTCCATAGAAGTCGAATTTGAGTAACTAACATATACACTTGCTAAATCCACAACAAAAATTTGTTTACCTATTAAAGAAATCAACAGTATTAATAATTAAAAATGTATCTTACAATAACAATTATTAAAAATAAAGGACACTATCCCAGAAGAATTTTGTGACTGGTTGGATTTTCATGAAACTTGCTGGAGTTAGCTACTTATAGTTATACAAACAACTTTGGTTTTATACAAAATTTTATCATAGAAAGATCCCGTGACCCCTAGGTCATGCCAAATTTCAACTACTGAAGTTGTTGAAATGGGCATATGAATTAAAAGCTCTCATGAAGCAAAAGCAAGTGCTCTTTTAGACAATTCATCTTAAGCGACCCCTTAGGGATTATCAAAGTAAGGTCAATCTTTGACAACACAGATAGATAGCTTTCGATTGATACTCCATACCTGTGTCATTTCGGCAATTTCAACATTTGACATGACCTAGGAATGGCTATGGAGATCTTCCAGTAACAAAGTGTCTGAATAAAAATTGTTTATTTCAATAAGCAGGTTTCACTAAAATCCAACTAGTTACAAAATTTTTATGGAATAGCACCATGTCCTTTTTGAGTTTTGGTTTGGGCTTGGGGTTTCATGTGTGAGCAAAGGAAAAATAGCTAATACTTATTCATCTGAGAAAGATACGAGGGTGGTTTGATAAGTCAGTGACTTTTTGAATAAAAGATATTTATTTCGGCAAATAAGCGTTTTATTTCTCAACATAGTCTCCTTTTAGCTCGATACTTTTAGTCCAGCGTTTTTCCAATTTTTTTATTCCTTCCAAATAATAGGTTTTCTCAAGGCCCTCAAAATAGGCGTTTGTTTCAGTGATGACCTCTTCATTCGACCCAAATCTCTTACCGCCCAGCCATTTCTTCAGGTTTGGAAACAGGAAATAGTCACAGGGAGCTAAATCTGGAGAATATGCTGGATGGGGTAGCAGTTCGTAGCCCAATTTATGGATTTTTGCCATGGTGACTACACACGTATGCACCCATGCATTGTCTTGATGGAACAGCACTTTTTTCTTCACCAAATGCGGTCGTTTCTGCTTCAAATCAATATAGAATCTGTCCAAAAGCTCTGAATAATATTCAGCGGTGATCGTTTTATCCTTTTCAAGGTAATCGATGTGAATGACACCACGTTCATCCCAAAAAACTGTAGCCATGACCTTGTTGGCCGACAGACCCACCTTGGCCTTCTTTGGTGCACGGTCACCTGGAGAAACCCACTGTCTTGATTGTTCCTTGGTCTCTGGTGTAGTGTGATGGATCCATGTTTCTTCTACGGTAACGAAACGCCGCAAAAAGTCGTTTGGATTGCGGCTGAACATCGCCAAACACTCCTTTGAAGTGGTCAAACGGTTGCGCTTATGGTCGAGTGTGAACAATCACGGCACCCATCGCGCGGATAGCTTTTTCATGTCCAAATATTTATACATTTTTATTTAAATAATTTGTTATTATTCTTTTATTCGAAAAACGTACAAGAAATAATACATTACAAATAAAAAATAAAGATACCCAATTAATTAATAAGACATTGTCTTATTAATTGGGTATAGTGATGGGAAGAACTTGGGTGTCGAGTGTCGTGATACTGTTCGTGGTCGTGACACTTGAAGTGTCGCGACACTTCGTGTCGAACAGTATCGCTCTTATTAGAGTGTAATTCGAAGTTGCTTGATCATTCTTACAAAGAAATTAAAGGCAGATTTGTTGAACTGGCTAACAATCATTGAATAAGACGTACATATAAAACTATTTTGTTGTAGATTTTTTAGTTAAAATTATAAATTCATGAATTATTTGCAAAACATTAATTTAAAAGCCGAAACCTGAAAAGTTGACGCAACGCCTCCGTGGTTCGATGGCAAACCGTGGCTTGCTAAACTGCACGGGCTGGTGGAATGCAGATCGAACCCCGTTACAAGCATAACTTTTTTTTAAATTTTATTTGTTATTATTCTTTTATTCGAAAAACGTACAAAAAATAATACATTACAAATAAAAAATAAAGATACCCAATTAGTGTTGGGTTCGCGATACCACCCGCGTATCACGACACTTGCGAGTCGAAACCATTAGCCGTGTGAAGTGTCGACTCCTTCACGACTCTTTAACGATACTTCGCATTTACACATCATGCATGCGCTAGTTCATATAATATAATTGAAACGAGCAGTCAAGATTCATAGCTAATACGTAAATCATAAACTAGGGATTAAAAAACAATTAGGTTTATGAGTAAATTCTGTTATGGTTATATATTTATGCATTAAGTACATTAAAAGACATTAAATTATTTATACACCGCATTCGTTCTAACATTTGCTATAGAAAATTAGTATGGGAAATCTGAAATATGCCAAATAGTTCGTTCTCGAATAAAAGTCGGTGAGATTAATAGTTGCAAAACAATTTAAATAATTTGTTATTATTCTTTTATTCGAAAAACGTACAAGAAATAATACATTACAAATAAAAAATAAAGATACCCAATTAATAAGACATTGTCTTATTAATTGGGTATCTTTATTTTTTATTTGTAATGTATTATTTCTTGTACGTTTTTCGAATAAAAGAATAATAACAAATTATTTAAATTGTTTTGCAACTATTAATCTCACCGACTTTTATTCGAGAACGAACTATTTGGCATATTTCAGATTTCCCATACTAATTTTCTATAGCAAATGTTAGAACGAATGCGGTGTATAAATAATTTAATGTCTTTTAATGTACTTAATGCATAAATATATAACCATAACAGAATTTACTCATAAACCTAATTGTTTTTTAATCCCTAGTTTATGATTTACGTATTAGCTATGAATCTTGACTGCTCGTTTCAATTATATTATATGAACTAGCGCATGCATGATGTGTAAATGCGAAGTATCGTTAAAGAGTCGTGAAGGAGTCGACACTTCACACGGCTAATGGTTTCGACTCGCAAGTGTCGTGATACGCGGGTGGTATCGCGAACCCAACACTAATTGGGTATCTTTATTTTTTATTTGTAATGTATTATTTCTTGTACGTTTTTCGAATAAAAGAATAATAACAAATTATTTAAATTGTTATTAAATTAAAGATTAATGACAAATAAAATTTAAAAAAAAGTTATGCTTGTAACGGGGTTCGATCTTGCATTCCACCAGCCCGTGCAGTTTAGCAAGCCACGGTTTGCCATCGAACCACGGAGGCGTTGCGTCAACTTTTCAGGTTTCGGCTTTTAAATTAATGTTTTGCAAATAATTCATGAATTTATAATTTTAACTAAAAAAATCTACAACAAAATAGTTATTATTCAAGTTACTTATTCAATGATTGTTGGCTAGTTCAACAAATCTGCCTTTAATTTCTTTGTAAGAATGATCAAGCAACTTCGAATTACACTCTAATAAGAGTGATACTGTTCGACGCGAAGTGTCGCGACACTTCAAGTGTCACGACCACGAACAGTATCACGACTCTCGACACCCAAGTTCCCATCACTAGTCTTAACATAGGTAAACTTTAATTGGAAGTTCTGCCACATATCAGTGGTGGAGAGAGTAGCGGTAGAGAGCGAAAGGGTTAAACAATATTAATACAAAAACGTGATATATGTAAAGCTGATTTTTGGTGTGATGATGGTAAATAATATTTTATGTAATATATTACAATGGCAGACAGTTTGGCTAGTGGGGGGATGGGGATAGACAGCGAGGAAGGTTGAGAAAATATGTGGCCTATTACGTCATATCAGTTTGTACTTACTAGTAAACATATCCAATGAGAGACACTCAGAATGTGTCATATTATATATCATTTGAAAGGTAATTTTAAGTACTTTCCAACGATATACTATGATTCATCGGCAGACATTGACTATGAAAAGGTCAAAGACCAAAAGTATAGTAAAATTTTATCAAAATTAAGCAAATAACGAAAAAAATTAAAAGGAACCTACAAATTGGCATAGATGTTGGCTAATACATACAGTTCAAGAAATCGATGAGTCCCGAGTTGACTAAGGCGTGTCTGAGACGCCATCTTGGAAGAAATGGCGGTTTAAATGAACTATTCGGCAACATCTATACCATTTTCAGCTTTCTATTAATTTTGTCCGTTATTTTTTATTTAAACCGCCATCTTGAAAAAGATGGCGGCTCGAGCACACCTTACTCAACTTGGGACTCATCAATTTGGTAACAGTAACTATTCGCCAACATCTATACCAATTTACAGCTTCCTATTAATTTTTTCCGTTATTTTCCATTTAAACCGCCATATTTTCCAAGATGGCGGACTGATCACACCTTTTTCGACACAGAACTCGATTTCTGAAACAGTATGTTTACAGTGTTTTTTAATTATTTTTACTACTATAAATTAATCATTGCAGCAATTCATTTAAATTACCGCCGCCCTGTGCCGTTGCGTCTGCCAAGGTGTTCGACTCAAAAATTTTGTCTGCCTTTGTGAATACAGACTTATAATGACATTTTCAAAATTTTAACAGTTGTCCCAATCTTAATGATATGGCGTAAATCGGCCACATATTTTCTCGACCTTCCAAGCTGTCTGTCCCCATCCCCCCACTAACCACTGTCTGCCAATGTAATATATTACATAAAATATTATTTACCGTCATCACACCAAAAATCAGCTTTACTTATATCACGTTTTTGTATTAATATTTTTTAACCATTTCACTCACTCCCGCTACTCTCTCCACCACTGATATGTAGCAGAACTTTCAATTAAAGTTTACCTATGTTAAGGCAGTACAATGACATCAAAAATTTTCTTAAAGAAATAACGTAACTATTTTTGTCGCTGGCTCTTAGACTAATGGATTTTAGCGACGATTTCTGGCGTGACGATCTCTTTTGGGCGACCTGAGCGTTCGGCGTCACTTGTGCTGGTACGACCACAACAGAACTCAGTAAACCACTGCTTAACCATTAAAATTGATGGTGCAGAGTCCCCATAGTATTTATCAAGCCTTTTCTTGGTTTCGGTGATGGTTTTTTTTATGCAAAAAATAATGCTTAATCAGCACACGAAATTAACTTTTTCCATTTTCGTTAAAATTCACGAGGTTGTTTGCTTTCAATGGCTGTCAAACACAAACTAAATGGCGCAGCCTTCTCAACATTTTACAGTAGTCTATTCATAGATGGCAGTTGACGGGAGCAGTGTTGCATTTAAAGTTACTGCGCAGGAAATTCAAAGTCACTGACTTATCAATTCACCCTCGTATTATGGCAAACTTGCCAAATCTTAAAATTCAGTAACTTTTTTGTAAAGTTGGTGCTAAGTAAGAAAATTAAAAATAATTGAGAAATAGTTTGTCATTTTGACTGAAAATGTAATTGAAGGAAAAATACAAATTATAAAATGGTAATATTCGAGTGCAGTGGAATTATCAGTTGTTTATCTTACTAAACGTACAAGTATTGTTGACCTAAAAAAAGTTTCAAACACAATTTAGTTTATTGTGTCAAAATCACAAATGTCAATTATATTTAAAAAATTTTAACTACAACACCAACCTTACAAAAAAGTTACTATATTCTAAAGCTTGGCAAGTATATAATGATATCTATCTCAGATTAATTAGTATTTGCTATTTTTTCTTTGCTCACACATGAAAACCCAATCCCAAACTAAAGTTTTACCGATACTAACGTATGGGGAATGAAATCCGAACAGAAGTTCAAATGTGCTAATATTTTAAATGCGTTATTAAAAAAAATGCATTTGTATATCAGTAGGAAGACTTGCCTTTGATTGTTTATTGCACGAAGTGATATTTCATTTATGTCAAATTAGTTACAGAAATGTCGTTGCCAAAGGTTGAAAGACGAAAATTGATATTTCAATTTTGCAAAAAAAATCATTATGCAAAGAAAGTCGAAGTGTTTCATCATTTTCAAAAAATGGGATTTAGGAAAACTAATGTAAAGTCTGTTCATGATTAAATTGTCGCCTAAATTTAGTCAAATATCTTCTTCTGGGAAAGATTATTGATACAATTTTTTATAGTCAGAAATCTAGAAGCACGGTCTCATAGAGTTGCAAAGCTGATGTTCTTTTGTCTTATAGCAGCCAAAATGTCATTAAAAGAGCAATATGTTTGTCGGGCGATTTTTCGCAAATGGACCAAAAATCCGACAATGTCGACATCAATGCTCGCAAAATTTGTAAAACATCTCAGAGAACGGTCCAAAGGTGTATAAAGAAATCCCGAGAGACTGGAACCGTCGATAGAAAACTTCGAGGTGGCCGACCAACACGAACTCCTGATAAAAAGATGGAACAAAAGGTGAGTCAGCTGTATAAGAAAAACCCATCAGTTTCAGTGAGACATGTGGTCAGAAGAGTTGGAACTAGTGCTGCAAATGTAGCAAAAATTAAAAAGAGGTGCAGCATAACATATAAAAAGAAAAAAGCGCCAAAAAGAATAATTGAACAATATAACAGAGTGATTCAGAGTTCACGAAAGCTGTATCAACTGTTTTTGGAGAAAGTAACTGCTGTGTTGTTATAGATGACGAGACATATGTCAAAGCAGATTTTAAAACTCTTCCTGGACATCAATTCTACTCATGTTGTAGAGATTCGAACCTGGACGAGTCAGAAATGGTCATTCATGTGGATAAATCCCCAAAGAAGTACCTTGTCTGGCAAGCCATATGCCAATGCGGTCTACTAAGCACACTTTTCATATGTACCGGCACTATTAACAGTGATGTTTAAGCTCGCGACAGTCTAATCGTGAACACTCTTTATATATTGGGCACTTAAGTTATGTAAAAATAGGTAGAGTGCAAAAAAAATATATGGAACAGGAAAAAAGACTTCCGCCATAGAACAAAGTGAAGGCCAAACTAAAAACAGAAACAACAAGACCAAGAGTAAAATTGTTCTGGGAATTAGGAAGAAAGTATAAAGTGGATCAAAAAACTATTAAGAAATATTTGGATTGTATGGGTGAAACAGACTAAGCCAAAAAGGCAGCTCTATTTATTACCGATGCACAACTTTCCACCATAATAAGAATGAAAATGTTATCCATGTGTGTGATGAATGATGAATCTTATATGACTGTTGAAGGAAATGGCAGCAGGATTCTTACTATGAATCTGAAGATCACATACGAGGTGATCGTCATTAATTCTCGGCCTGATATAGAAAAAAATAAACTTGGTAAAATATAATAATTTTTATGTCCAGTCGGGCAATTATGACCTATTTAGCAGCCTGTTTTTAGAGCGTAAGTTGCTAAATTAGAGTTCTAGGGCTTTGAAGCTTTTTAGAACCCGCTAGAAAGATAGTTACCCTTGTTTGCGCCGTCTCCATAGTAATAACAGTAATTATATACCATTGCGCCTTTTATTTTAAAATAAAATATTAATTTAAACTTAGGCCGCACATAAACTAACTTATGCATTTAGGGGTTAATTAGTGTTTTAGATCCCTTTATCTAACTGACTCTGCGGGCTCTAACGCACTCAATTAAGCCCTTAATACATAATATACTATTATTTTTCAATATAATCTCCCCTAATGTCAATCCACTTATTACAACGTGGAATTAATAATTCAATGCTCTTGTAAAAATAATCTGAAGTTTTTCCTTCAAAATGTTCAATTACAGCTGCTTTCATCTCGTTCTCGTCCTTAAAACGACATCCCCTAAGGTCTTTCTTTAAATTAGAAAATAAATAATAATCAAGCCAGCCTCGGTGGATTAGTGGTTTGCATGTTTGCTTCATAATCCAAGGATCGCAGGTTCGATCCTCGGCCGAGCTGGTAATTTTTCATAGCAGAGAAAAATTAAAAACATGCCTTCTTCTCGGATAGGAAGTAAAACTGTAGGTCCCGTGTCAATGCGATGTTTGGCACGTTAAAAATCCCTACTGGGGGTGGAATTCCCCCAGATTCGGCTAAATTCTAGTAGGATCGGCCAAATGATCATAGCAATCGGTGCCATGAGGTACGAAGGATGCTCCGCCATCCTGATTCCTCGCCCAAAAACAAACAAACAAACAAATAATAAATACTAGGAGCCATATCCAGACTGTATGGTGGATGATCCAATGCTTCAAAGCCGCATTCGCGAATGGCAGCTTGTGAAATTGCAGCAGTATGAACGGGTGCATTGTCGTGCAATAATCGAACACCTCTTGTCAATTTTTGTCAACGTTTTTCACGAATATTGTTTCTCAATTTATGCAATAAAGACGCATAATATGCACTGTTAACAGTTATATTGCATTCTTTAAAATCAATCAGTAAAATGCAGTCACAATCCCAGAATATTGTTGCCATAACTTTCTTTGTCGATTGAACGACTTTCGCCTTTTTGGGACGAGGTTCATCTGGTCGCCGCCATTCCATCGATTCCCTTTTGGATCGAGAATCATACTACAGAGCCATTGTTTCATCTCCAGTGACAATGGACTCCAAAATCAGCTTTGGATCAGCGTTTCCACACAAGTTTAAAAACGAGCGCGCCCATTCGACGCGACGTTGAACAGCAGAAAGAAGACGCGGTATCCATCTTGCACTAATTTTATTCATACCCAAATGGTCATGAAGAATTCAGCAAACACTTGTTTCCGAAATGTCAGACACCACTGCTAAATCCTTAACTTTCAAACGGTGATCTTCTAATACCATTTCTTGAATGATTGCAACTTTTTGAGGCGTTGCCGCTGCAATTGGCCGACAGGTGCGCTCATCATCTTCAAGAGATTCTTGCCCCAAACAAAAACATTTTGACCACTTTTTTACAGTGGAATATGAAGGCGATAAATCACCATAAACGCCGTCTAAACGTTGTTTGATTTGATTAGGCGTGTGCCCTTCTTTTGTTAAGAATTTAATGACCACGCGGTACTCAATTCGGTAGTCACGATAAGCTGGCTTTTAGTGGCTAAAATCTATTACACTTCTAGCCGTAATATATATAGTATAGGCCTCTTACATGTTCAACTGTGACGCAACCGAGTCTGAACATGTTGGTACCTGTAGAACCCTACCAGGCCGAGAATTTATGGCGCTTACCTCATAGCACCTGATAAAGACAAATTCATCAGAAAATCCAAGTTTCCAGCTAAAGTTTTAGTGTGGTTGGCTTGAAAACCATTGATACATTTGGATTGCTACAGCAAATTAAGAAAGTACCCGCAAATATTAGAAAGGCCAGTAGAAAGGGTGCAGATATTTTTTGTAAATAATGTGTAAACACCAGCGTTTTTTTAACAAAATAAATATAAATATTTTTTTTCAATAATTTGATTGCTTTTTTTACTTGGAAACTTTGTTCAGATTTCATTCTCCATATGTTATATAATATACTTACTGTCAGCACAATTCTTTATATAATTATTAAATTGTCTTAATTTCCTCCAATGATTAGAATCATTAGTTAATTTTGGCAAAGGAGGAACAGTTAACAACACAATGCGTTCCGTTTTTGGTTTTAACATATCAAGAATACTGCTGTAACTATTACACATTGCAATTAATTCAGTTCGCTGAAATAAATAACTAGAAATAAATAAATAGAACATAAAATTATAATTCTAATACTTACATAATTCATATCATTAGTGCCTATTAATATAATTACTTTATTTTCAAGTTTACATTCATTTTTGGCCAGTCTTTGTTCTAAGTCTGCAATTCTCTGACCACTTACGCAGTAACCCAGTCTAGTAGTTTTTGTACCTTCTACATAACAAAAATAATTGCTCATAATTACTAACATATCATAATTATTTGAAAACAAACAAATTACCTATCTCAGTTACATGACGTCTAAATGATAATATTTGCTCTGAAAAACGTAATAATTGGCTATCTCCCAAAAGTTGGTGGAATTTATACATGGGCATCTAAAAAATTGCAATTATAAATAATAGAAAAAAATATTTGTAAGATATTCATATTACTGCATTATTCACATAATCACAACTGCTTCTAGACTTATAAGATTTCAGCCTTTTATTTGATGATGGTGGAGTAAATACCTCATCTTGACTAAGTGAAGATATGCTTGTACGTGATTCATCCAAACTCTTTCGTTTCCAATTATTTGTAGGAGGAGGTGTTGAGAAATATGACACTGTAGATGACGGTAATGGTAATACTGGAGAGAACAATGCATGTTGTGGGGTATATGCAGTTAAATAGCTTGGTAAAGAAGTATTTAATGATGATGAACTACCCTTTTTAACATCTGAAAAAAAGAAAAAAATTGTAAAATTTTAATACAATAAAGTTTTTTAGGGGAAGTGGTTTTTTCCGATGGTCTTTGTGACAGTATTTTGACAGTTATCTAAAAAAGGACTTTCGTCATTATAAAATGCAAGTAATAATAATAATAATAATAAAAGAGAAAACCCACCTCCTGATCGATGTAGCAATTCCCTCAGACCGAAACATATAGACAAAAGAATAAGAAAAGAAAAGCAAGTATAAAGACCTAGAAATTGAAATAAATCGGATGTGGCAAGTGAAAATTAAGGTGGTACCAGTCATAAACGGAGCTTTGGTTTCAATTAAAAAGGGATTTAGTAAAATCCTTCAACAACTACCAGGGCATCCTTCAATATGTGAACTACAGAAGATAGCACTACTGGGCACTGGGGGACTTAAACCATGCATGGTATACCGGTTTTACATAGCTGTGGTAAGATCTATAGTAACCTATGGATTGCTGGTGTGGTGGACTAAAGGAGAGCAAAGACTGGCCAAGCTAGAGCTATGGTAACTCCAAAGACTTGTGTGTCTCTGCATAACTGGAGTCATGAGAAGTACTCCCACAGCAGCCACAGAAGTCATATTAAACTTGCCTCCCCTAGAAATTACTATCAAGGCAGAGGCAAGGATGGCAGCATGTAGACTGGAATATAATGGAAACTGGCAAATCAGATCTGTTTCTGCGAATGTCAGGATAATAAACACTATCACCAACTCATTACTATACCTAAACCAAAAAATGAAGAAACTAAACCGGAGTGAATCTAGCAGCCGCAGACTAGCAGTCGGAGTTGATTGTGAACGAGCCTTGCTCCCAAATTGTCAAATTTAGGCAGTTTGAAATAAAAAAATAGACATTGGAATCTGACAAAGTTTTAAAAGGTTTTTCACAACTCCAATTAATATTTATTAATAGTAATTTAAGTATCAACAATCCATATCTTTTAGCCTGAGGCAAATACAAGATAAATATTGAGGAAAAAAACTTAAAACTTTACACAGTATTCATACATTTCCATTAAGCTAATGATAAAATCACGAGAGAGAAAGTAATTGAAACATTAAATGAAATGAAGTACCCAAAGAAGATAATTAGATTGATAAAAATGACATTAACAGAAAAGTAGAGTCAAATTAGGCTAAATGGAAAACTGGCAAAGAAAATCAAGACAACAAATGGATTAAGACAAGGGGATCCATTGTGGACAACATTATTTAACATAACGGTGGAAGGGTGATAAAAAAAGTAAAATCCAAACGAAAGGAACTATTTTCAAGAACTCTCATCGGATATTAGCATATGCCGATGATATTGTCATTATAGCAAAAACAAGGGAAGAATTAAAAGAAGTAGTGAGTAAGTTTGCAAAAGAAGCAGAAAAAGTGGGACTAAAAATAAACGGAAATAAATCAAAATATGTGGTGTTTGGTCAACAAACTGAAACCAGAGAACCTGTGTGTCCGTGCAAGAGATAAAAATATAAAACTAGAGAGAGTGGATAGTATAGTGTATTTAGGAACGGAGATTACAGATAACCGCAAAATCCAAAAGGAAATAGACAAACGAATAGCTGCAGCAACGAAATCAGTTAGTGCGTTTCGGAAAATGTTTGCGAGTATCACGGAGGACAAAAATAAGGGTTTATAAAACAATAGTGTTACCACTGCTACTGTACGGAAGTGAGACATGGAAGCTGACAAAGAAAGAAGAAAATAAACTAGAAATATGGGAAAGAGGAATATTGCGCAAAATATATGATGGAGTCAAACAAGAAGATAGCTGGAGAAGGACAAACAAAGAAATAGAAGAGATCTATGGAGAAAATACAGTAACGGAAATTGTTAAAAGAAACAGACTAAGATGGCTAGGTCATTTAGTTAGACTCCCAGAAGATAGAATAGTCAAAAAAGTTTATCAGGAAAATCCAGAAGGCAGAAGAAAAAGAGGAAGACCTAGGCACAACTGGGATAATTGTGTGAAGGAAGATAGATTTACAGAAATTAAAGCTGAGGAGATGGGAAGAAGTAGCCAAGGATAGAAACCAATGGAAGAAGGAACTTTCTAAAGCCATGGGCTTCAGAGCCTGAAACAGATATATATCGGAGCCGGACATTTGGGCGCGGCCATTTAGGCGCGGCCGTTTCGGTGCGGGACACTTCAGCGCAGGGTCACTTCGGCGCACGGACACTTCGGCGCGGATATTTTTAATAACGCCGCGATTTAACAGACCCGCAACTACTTTACATTTTATGTATTTTTTATTAAAGAAACAAAACTGAATTACTTCTAACTATTTAAAGGCACTTATCATCGACATATGAATCCCTGCTGAAAGTTTTATGTAAATGTAAAAACACTGTAAAATACTTTATTTCATACTGTCACATTTGTCAGTTTTACGTCAAACTTTTTAGTCCAAAACATGCGATTTTACGGGGTAGTATGACTGTAAAAAATTTTATTTCATACTGTCCGGTAAAAGGGTATTTACCGGACTCATTTGAGTCCGGTAAATGAATTATTACGTTACAAGGCCGGTAAAAAATTTTACCGGACTGAAAATCCAATTTGAGTCCGGTAAAAAATTTTATTTCATACTGTCCGGTAAAAGGGTATTTACCGGACTCATTTGAGTCCGGTAAATGAATTATTACGTTACAAGGCCGGTAAAAAATTTTACCGGACTGAAAATCCAATTTGAGTCCGGTAAAAAATTTTACCGGACTGAAAATCTAATTTGAGTCCGGTAAAAAATTTTACCGGACTGAAAATTTTAAATGCATTTTTTTAAAAAATGAACAATGTGAGGCAGTATGAAATAAAACGCCTTACGTCATACTTCCGGTAAACCATTACAGTAGCTCGTTTCAACATTCGAGACTCGGCTCCTTCGTCGCCTCGTCCCGAAACGTTTTCAACTCGCTACTGTAAACTTGGGTATACCGGACTTATAACGTAATATACTATTACCGGACTGAAAATCTAATTTGAGTCCGGTAAAAAATTTTACCGGACTGAAAATTTTAAATGCATTTTTTTAAAAAATGAACAATGTGAGGCAGTATGAAATAAAACGCCTTACGTCATACTTCCGGTAAACCATTACAGTAGCTCGTTTCAACATTCGAGACTCGGCTCCTTCGTCGCCTCGTCACGAAACGTTTTCAACTCGCTACTGTAAACTTGGGTTTACCGGACTTATAACGTAATATACTATTACAGTCTAGTATGACTGTAAAAAATTTTACCGGACGCAAGTACAATGAAAATCAACTGGATAATGTTTTAGTACGTAATCAGTTACCATGGACACTCATTCTTCATAGATATCCATATTTTGCATTCGGAAATTTATTTTATATAATCTTTTTTTAAATTAAACCAATATCCCAATAATTGCAGTATGAAATAAAACGCACTACGTCATACGTCCTGGAAATGGTCTTACAGTCTCGTTTCGATGTTCCGGACTCGGCTCCTTCGTCGCCTTGTCCGTAACATCTTACTCGACTGTAAAATTCCATTTCCAGGACTTATAACGTAAATTACTATTTCAACTTTGTGCACTTTTTGTTGCGATTTCATACTAGGTAATGACAGTAAAATTACATGTATTTTGCTAAGGGTTAGTGTTACCCAAAAATGACTCATCCTTAAAACAGGTGGGTTTTTAAACTGCCCCATGTGTTTACAAAATAAACCTGCTATTATTTATTCAAAAACAGATGTTGAAAAAAATTCTTTTCGTCCAAGAAATACTAGCATTCATCCCATAGTGAGGTGGTAAGGTAAAATCACTGTGTTGATTTGACATGGAATTACAATAAAACGTTGGATTACGAGTAACTTGGTTTGCAGTGTTTTGCAGAACGAGCAAAAATTTGTATAGAAAATTTGATTAACGAGCGATGTCTAGCATTACGAGTAAACTTTTTAATACGTATACGCTTTGTCTGCCGACCGTCACTTCATCACAACTACATATTATCCTTAACAATTGAAGAATTTGGGTCAAGGCGTCATCAACATCTGTGTAAACATATATGATAAGATAAGAATGTAAACAGTGTAATGTAGCCATGGTGGCTCAGTGGGTATGGCACTTGACTACCATTCTTGAGGTCCTGGGTTCGAATCCCAGGAATGATACATTGGAATTTTTAAATATCTAAGGCTTCCAGGTCGACTCAGCCTGTGAAAATGAGTACCTGGGAAATCATTTCCTGGGGTAATAATAGGCGGTCGGTGCGTAAAGCTAGCCACTTTACCACCCTTGAGTACCGTACGGCTCGAGTAATAGCAGCCTACCCTGCTATACCCCAATGGGCCTTCATGGCCTGTGAAAGGGGACTATTATTATTTAAGAATGTAAACAGCATCTAATGTTACCTCGACTGTAAAAAATGTCAGTAGATTCTACATTTTAACATTTTATTTGTCATCGATGAATACATACACCCTAATAACCGGTTATAATTAAAAATTTGATTATGTTTTAAGTGTCATAGTGTAATGACGTCATTTAAAGAAAAGTAATTATGCAAATTTTTAGTTATAACCTGTTAGAAGTATAAAATAGGAATTTAATCAAATGTGTACACGTTAAGCATCATGTTAGCTCTTCTTAAATAAAATCAATTTGTGACTACTGAACCTTTCAAACTTGTCTGCTGTTTATCTTATCAGTTAAATTACAGAGAGGAGTGCGTGATCGTTTGTTTTATTTTTACGTATACGTATAGTATATGTAATATTTTGTATTTTTGTATCATTTTTATACGAATAATAAATAGTTGTGGAACGAATCATCCGATTTCCATTATTTCTTATGGGAAAATTTACTTTCATTAACGAGTGCTTTGAATTACAAGCACATGTCCGGAACGAATTATGCTCGTAAACCAAGGTACCACTGTACCCGAAATCGAGAAACAACTAAGAGTATTAAAACAATTTCTGTGTGCAGTTGCTTCCTGAAAATCATAGAACGAGTTTTTAGTACTTTTGGACTTGTGCACTCCAACTTAAGAAACAAATTAGGAGTAGAAAAAGCGAGAAAATTAGTTTTTTTGTTTAAATATTATAATGAAAATATACTTGAAACGTATAAAGTTTTCATACCTACTTATTTTTTGTTTTTTCTCTTATTTTTATATTTTGTTGTGTTTATTTTATAGAATGAATACATATACATGCAGGGTGGGATTTAAGTATGGAATATTAAAAACAAAGCGAACTCAACCGGTTTTTTAAAAACGCTGAAACACGTCGATTTTGTTTTATAAAAATACACATTAATATGTGAGATTCACCTTCCGGCTTTTATTTGTTTCTAAGTTATGACGTCATCACAAAAAAATTTAAATGACAATATAGATTTTTAGTAGTGGAATCCGATAGTGATTTCTCTTCTCTTTATGATCATGTAAATAAATCATAAGGTTGCATAACAAAAATTCTGAGAAAAATCGATCTGATATATAGTATCAATAACATTAAATGTTCAGATCAATTTTTCTCAGAATTTTTGTTATGCAACCTTATGATTTATTTGCATGATCATAAAGAGAAGAGAAATCACTATGGGATTCCACTACTAAAAATCTATATTGTCATTTAAATTTTTGTGATGCCGTCATAACTAACGAACATTTACAAAGTTCAGGTCCAGGTACAAAGATTTTTCTCAGAATTTTTGTTATGCAACCTTATGATTTATTTGCATGATCATAAAGAGAAGAGAAATCACTATCGGATTCCACTACTAAAAATCTATATTGTCATTTAAATTTTTGTGATGCCGTCATAACTAACGAACATTTACAAAGTTCAGGTCCAGGTACAAAGATTTTTCTCAGAATTTTTGTTATGCAATCTTATGATTTATTTGCATGATCATAAAGAGAAGAGAAATCACTATCGGATTCCACTATTAAAAATCTATATTATTTCATTTAAATTTTTTTGTGATGACGTCATAACTTAGAAACAAATGAAAGTCGGAAGGTGAATCGCACATATGAATGTGTATTTTTAAAAAACAAAATCGACGTGTTTCAGCGTTTTTAAAAAAACCGGTTGAGTTCGCTATTTTTTTAAATATTCCATACTTTAATCCCACACTGTATATATACTATAAGTTTTGTTCTAATTTCATTAAATAAAATATTTTGTATTAAAAAATAGTTAAATTGATTTAAATCATGATTTTAATTTTAAGCATGATTTAAATCAGGCCAACCCTGTCTACTATACCGACATACTGCAGAAAATAATTGTCAGATGTCACCAGCAAACGTGAAAATTAGTTCACTGGAAAAAATAAACGGACCAGCCATATAGAACCCTCTAGGGCAGGGGTGGCCAACTTTTCTGTATATAAGATCTACTTTTTATCTTAAAAGTGTGTCGCGATCGACTTGTTGTCATAGGCATAGTCTAAGGGGGAAGAAGGGGTGTGAAATGCATACTATGTTTATACACTGTGTTTCAGTATAAGGTGCATTCCAGCGAGGTATGGGTAGATAAGTAAAATATATGTTCAAAACTATTTTTTATTTTTTAAATCACTTATTAAGTTTTCGAGATATAGGCTCATAAAGAAAATAAATTTCCAGACCCAACTTTTGATAGCAGCATTCCGTACATGCGGTACCTAAAAAATTCGATTTTCTGACACATTTTCAAGATAGATTTTTACCAATTTAAAATGCAATTTAATTTTTTTTATCAACTGCAATGTATGTTGTACTATTTATTCGTAAATATGAAAAAGTTGTTATAAAAATGCACAGTATGGCTGATAATTTGATTTCAATATTTCACTTTAGCGTTTTTTTTGGGCCAGGAAAATTTATCATGAAAGAATAATATGACTTACTTTTTGCTAATCTATCAATAGCTCGCTGAGTACACTTCGTACTGAAATATAGATATACGGCTTGTCTACCTTCGTAAGAAACAACAACAATAATTATTTAAAGGACCAAAAAACTCACGTCCAGGGGAATTAAAAGAACATGGATAATTATTAACAATATTTATTAAATCCAAATAGCTACAGATAAAGACAGATTTAGAATTTACTTTGTTGCCTTAACATTAATGGGAAGACTGAGTTTGCATGTCTCTAACCAAGGAATCATATTAGGTGTATATCCGGACAAAGATAATAATAATGAGTCTTCAGTATGAGAATCAGTCAGGACAGAACGTTGTTTAGTCTTCGTTAGCTTCAAGTATGAAAATGCCGATTCGCATAGGTATGTAGATCCGAAACAAGAATAGATATATTCGCTACATTTGGTGATACTGGGATATTTTTCTCGGTTGGCATATTTCTAAAAATCTTCTTCAGATTTTCTGGCTTGTAAGATTAAGTCAGTTTGTAAAATTATAATTTCATTTTCTAATGCCTTTTAATGATTAAACTATTGCTGGAAAGTTTTGTCTTTTACAGTCGCTTCAAAGTCCATGGTACACGGAATTCCACCCCAGACATTGCGAGCGATCGACGATCGACCAAAATTGGCCTCGCGATCGACCGGTCGACCGCGATCGACTTGTTGGCCACCCCTGCTCTAGGATTTCATTATTCGTAGTCATCCCTCCAACATCTAAAAGCAGCCCTAAGATGTAACCATACAGCAAGTTTAGTTAGAATTGTTTATAGGCATTTTTAAGAAAATTCCAAAAAAATCACATCTTTAAACTACTCCCACCCCTTAAGCGATTTTAACCAAAAGTTTCGTGTTGCATCTTACGGACAACATGAAGCTAAATTTCAAGTTTCAGAGTTATTCGTAAATCTTGTACACAGACTATTTTATAAAAATGGTATTTTTGGATTCAGGGAACCTTCGATCTAGTTTGGTTTCTGAGTTCGAATCCAATACTTTCTTCTTATGTAACTTCATTGTAAGAGAAAGCAAAAAATTCTAGTTTGTGTGCCAAAACAATCCTTCCAAACAAAGTGGAAGAACGCTAAACTGGTAATAATGCATCTATTTGGCAATTAATGTATTTGCCTTAAAAATATGTTTTGTAATTCTATTTTACTATAATTTTTTGAAAGAAATAGAAATATGAGCTGTACCCACTTCTCAACAGATATTAACCTACAATAAAATTAGTAGGGAGCATTAATAATTACTTTTTAAAACAGTATTTTATAAAAACTAGAGTAATTTGAAACCAACAGTGTTATAAGAACAACTTTTGACTTACCTCTTGCTCTCGATGAATTTGTATGGGTTTTACTTAATGCATTGCTTGTAACTGTAGAAGATCTTGGGGTCCCATCACTACTTCTATTACCTAAATTTATAAAAACAATTTATTATACAAAAACAATAAAGGCTTACAATAAGAATGTTTAAAAGTACAACTACCTTTTTTAATACTATTGAAACTGATGTTTCGATGTCTTCTAACCATCTCAGCATCTGAATCACTGTCAGAACGATGCAAACTAGCCAAATCATAACTGTGACGATTGAGTTTACTTGTTTGTGATGCTTGCGGTAAGTCATCATCATTACTAAGGTTTTGGAAAGCCTCAAAGCTGTCTGCCTTTATGAGTTGATTAATAATTGGATATTCTTCAGATTGCGAGCTTGTTGCAGAGTTATTACTCATAACATTAACGATTCTACCTTTAACCTGTCGTTTTCCAAATTTACAACTATGATGTGTTTTTGATTCATCATCATTATAACTGTAATTATTTTCTGCATCTTTTGTTGATGAAGAAACTGAAGTTTGTTGTTGTGAAGAAAAGCTCTCCTCCGAATAGCCTCCATAATAAAGATCTGGATCATCACTGTCATATGGTACAATATCGAAGAATTTCGCTTCCATGTCTAAATATATCAATTTACGACACAACGCATCCATCAGCAAACTGATATTATCACCTAAATCACAAGCACACTTTGCAAAATGTTTAAAAACTTTACGCGCAGGATTACTTTCACCAATCACGAGCAAGAATTGTAAGAGCACGTGGGCTACTTCAGTGCCATCTATCGACTACGTTTGCTTTCTAGAAAATCTTTTATTTTTCGATTTTATACAGGGAGGATTGCAATAATATTAATTGTTGGCATATTTTTATAAAAACATTCTAGAATTATCTTATTTTAATTAATGTTATTAAATTTCTGCCAGAAACAGTCAGTAACTAGCATTATTGATAAAATCATGATTCCATCTTAAAGTAATTTTTTATTTCAAAATCCAACTTTTTCATAATTTTGTCAATAAAAAAATGTCAATTCATAGCAGTGCTGGACTGAACTAAAAGCCAGTGCTTGTTTAGAAAATGAACGAATGAAAATAACGCAACAGAATGATAAAGAACTACAGTTTTTTTTTCTATTTGCCAATAATTCAAGATCACAGCATCTAGGGGAAATGTATTTCTGATTTTGAACCATGAAAAACAATATGCATTTACGATAATTGCATCGAATTAACCCTGGTTACTATTTCTGTCACTGTTAATGACATTAAAAAGAAAATGACAGTAATAGGGAGAAGAAGTGCATACGTCATACCGTGCCTGACGTCATAATTCTTTCCTCGCAACGCGCATGTTCGCATCGCTCTACTTCGCTGTAAACCGTTTGTTTGACAGTTTTGACACTGTTGACAGTTGGAAGAGAAAACGTGACGCTACTTTGTGAGGTTAAAATAATAGATAGGTACTATCACAAATAAAATATTGAAACAACAATGGGTGAAAGCCATTGGGTAAGTGTTTTTATAGCTTGTAAACATCCTTTTTAACACTATCAATAATCAGAAATGAAAATATAATGTGCCTTATTGAAGTAGAGCGATGCGAACATGCGCGTTGCGAGGAAAGAATTATGACGTCAGGCACGGTATGACGTATGCACTTCTTCTCCCTATAGTGACCGGACTGAACCGCTCCAATTATCGTAAATACACAATGGTGTTATAACAATCTGGTTACAATAATTGTCACCAAAGCAAAGTGACATTGTAAACAATGATGTCTACGAGTTCAAAATTTCAGTTTAACATGGAACCATATAAATAAACGTAATGTACTAATACTATTCGTGTGGAAATCAACTAAAATATTAAAAATAACTTATTAAATTGTAGGTATTCTGTATTTTTAATTGCAGTAGCTAGAAAAAGCACTCCTTCAACAACTAACCTTCAAATTTGTTATTTTCATTTCTCTCCTTCAAATTTGTTATTTTCATTTCTCTCAATATGAAGAATGAAAAATTTCAAGAAATTATCATGTACCAACCTCGTGGCAAAAAATATGACCTTGAATAAAATTGTCAAAGATCAACTTTATTATTATTGGGACGAAAATAACTTGAATTTATTATTTCTTTTATAAACGTTTTTCGAGAATTGTAGTATTTTATTAATAGATTAATAATAAGCAACGGTTCTTTTCAGAACTAATAAAGAAGGGTTTCGTGATTTGGCATATTTACATATGTGGTGGTACAAGATAAAACATTGCATTCGCACGCTCAGCAGCTGTTGCTGAATTTGCTAAATTGCTTCGAAAGAAAAAGAAAATGGTGAATATTTACTTTCTTTATACCAAATACTTTAATATTATTAATACCGGAAGCTCCATATACTTTACCATATTGTAACGTTCTTTTTAAAATAATGACAAAAGTGCTGGTTAAATCGTCTATTAATAAGAAATATTTATTTACAAACACTAATGAATACACTATAAATTAACGCTATGATTATAAACCATTAAAACTATTATTTACAGATTATGAATTTCTAATACAACATTTATCTTTACATTCACTATTTATTTCGCGATACACAGTTCATGACTTGCTGTTGACTGATCCTCATTTTATCCGCGAAGTCGATTTTATACCCTCATAAACCGCGTCTGGTTTACATGCTTAGTGCGATGCGTCATTCTCTCGAATGCTATAGAATATTCCATTTGTTGTGTGAAGAAGAGGTTCTTTCTTTTTCTCTCTTGTTACACTGCCCCCCTCTTCAAGTCTGTTCTGTCCCAGAACAGATTTTATGCTCTGGTTCCTGTAGAACGGGTCATGACGATATCGACAGTCTTCACTTTGACTACACGTTCCATTACGGTAGAAGTAACAGTCTACACTCTTCGTTGGCCTTAATGCGGGCTGTGGGTCAAAACTGCAGACGAAGATCTTGACGTCCGTACCTCTAAAGGCAACTTCCAGCATGTTTCTAACGATTCTCCAATCCAGCTGGTCCCGCCCACAGCCGAGTTTGGGAACTGCCAATTTGTTAATGCCCCTGGTAAGCAACTCGATCCTCAAATTCCATAATGCCCTCCACAAGTCGGCGTAACTCGGTTTCTGGTAGTAAAACTGCTTGGTTACCAAGTAGTAAATGGATCGGTCATGATCAGGCAAGCGTAAGGATTTACCGAGGGGTCAACCACTCCCCAAAAAACGTACAGTGATTTCCAGTTTCTGGGAATACTTTCAAAAAACATCAGGTATTTCCAAGTATTCCCAGGTATTTCCAAGTATTCCAAAAAATTTCCAAATATTCTTTGGGTGATACCAAAAGAGAGGTGCCATAGGAAAAAGTTTAGGAACCACTGATCTAGACGAATAGGCATTAGCAAAATCTTTATAACAACTTTCTAGATTTTTATCAATAACCAATTTGTTGTTATCGTTTATATTTGACCAGAAAATGCACCCAAAGAACTTTTCCACAGCTGAATTTCATCTTTAGCTGAGTGTAAGCCATGTACAACAAATAACAGTAACTTTTATACTAATACTTACAACTTTTAGAGTATTTTGTACTTTTTTGAATATTTATAAAATTGTGCCTCTGGATGCAAAAAGGATCACATCCTTTAAAAGCACAGGTTTCAGTTTCTAATGGTCATTTCTTCTTAATTATTTTCTTTGACGTAGAGATCTCAAGTTTTTTTGGGATTTTGATTTATTTTTGAATTTTTTTTGTGCAGCTGTATCTCGTATTACTCTATCAGCCGATAAATGAGCTTTTTTATTAAAAGAAAACGGCAATGTGTAGTCTTTTTAACCGTCATCGTTTTTTTATTTTTCAGTAACACTGCTAAATATGATTTATCATTACATGATTTAATTCCCCTAAAATATTTTAAATTTGTGTCGTAGGAATTTAGAATGAATAACTGTTCATCATTTTTTTATTTAGTCACTAAATGCAATTTGAGTTGTGTTGGATATATTACCGGTGTTATATGTATATATTAAATCTTCCATCATCATCTTCGAAATTCTCATTCAAGACAGCCGTGGGATTAAGAAGTTCTTGAGATTCGATAACTAAGGGTATTCCTATTTGTTCACACAGTATTTCTGATGGTTCTATTCTAAAAGATTTTGCGGTTTTCTCAGCTTTATTTTTTGCTTGTAACATATAACTCCATATTTTTTCCATATCCAGAACTGAAAGATGATTTCTACTTGATCTGATCATCATCTCATGAATGCTCTAGTGCAGAGCATACTTACTTAATACATGAAATATATTAAAAATGCAGAGTCACTTCTATACATTAACGTAAATATTCTATGACGTCACGAAATATCGCTACTTCCCCTACTTCTTTAACTTTTCTTACATGCGGCTTTTATGATCATAACATTGATAACCAAGTTTGGGTAAAACCAAATTTGCCGTAATTGACTTTACTTAATAGATTTTCGTCTAATAACACCGTTAAAACGAAAATAAATTTCCACTCAAGCATGTATAATATCAAGTATTCCTCAAATATTCCTAGGTATTTCCAGGTACTGCCATGTATTTCCGAAGTAGTCCCAGGTATTTCCAATTATTCCCATGTATTCCCAAGTATTTCCGGGTATTCCCAAGTATTCCCAGGTATTTCCAAAGTATTCCCAGCAAAGTGTACAGTGATTTCCAGTAGTGGTTGACCCCTCGGGCTTTACCAACAGAGGGATTCTGTTCTCGAAGTTCATTCAGCCGTCCAAATTTATTTCTAAACACTACTGCGATCCCCCTGGACATACAGAGATCCTCGGAGACACAGTGGGCAATGGAATAATCACCAGGGACCCGGAAGAGATCTTGTTGCATCTCAGTCGTGACTCCGAATCGCGCTTTTCTAGTTCCAGAAAACGCAGCCATAAATTCTCTGAAGGTTGGCTGATCATCTCCAGGCCTTACGGTATTGATAGCCACCTCAGCTTCATCTTCCCGACCCGGGACTGCGTCATTATTTCCCTCATAGTGCGCCAGACGATTGGAGTGTACCACCTTTGGTTTCCCTCTTGACAATTTCTGGATGCGATAAATCAAGTCATTTATTCGTTTCTTCACCTGGTATGGACCCTCCCAATTCCGCTGTAACTTTGGAGAATAGCCACGACGTCTTTGCGGGTTGTATAACCAGACAAGCTCTCCAGGTTGAAACCCTCCTTCTTGGGCTCTCACATCGTACGTAGCCTTCATCCGGTCACTCGCGATTCGACTATTGTTTCGGGTTCGGTCGTGAATATCCTCCAACTTCTTCTTTAAGTTGATGACATAATCATTCCCGGCTACCTCCTGCTCTATAGGTGGAGACCCAAATTCCAGATCACACGGTAACCGTAACTCGCGTCCAAACATCACAGACGCTGGTGACTGACCGGTTGTTTCGTGGACCGATGCACGATAAGCCATCAGGAACAGATGCAGGTATTGGTCCCAGTCTCGTTGATGATCGGAGACGACCTTGGCCAAATATTTGCCCATTGTACGATTCATGAGTTCTAGCATTCCATCGGACTGCGGATGTAACGGTGTGGTCCGAGTCTTGCGAATGCCCAACAATCGACAGACTTCTCCAAACAGTACAGACTCAAAGTTGCGGCCTTGATCCGAATGCAGCTCCATGGGCACTCCGAAGCGACTGAAAAACTCTTTGACTAGTACGTCAGCAACAGTCGCAGCTTCCTGGTTTGGTAGGGCATATGCTTCTGGCCATTTGGTAAAATAGTCCATTGCCACTAATATGTATTTATTCCCATCGTCGGTTTCGGGAAATGGTCCGGCAATATCTATAGCTATTCTTTCCAGAGGACTACCCACATTGTACTGCCTCATAGGTGCTCTTCGTTTCCCCAAGGGTCCGTTACCAGTGGCACATAGTTCACATTTCCGGCACCACTCCTTCACGTCTTCTTTACAGTTGACCCAATAAAAACGCTCCCTAACTTTCTCCAAAGTCTTTTTCACACCGAAGTGTCCTCCTGAGGCACCGTCATGGAGATGTCGCAATACTGTAGCCACTCGGCTTCTTGGAACCACGAACTGAGACCTAATGGTGGTGCCATCTTCACTCTCCAGTACTCGCTTCAGGAGATCGTCTTCCACCTTCAAGGACTCCCATTGGGCCCAATATGCTTTGAGCGTTCTGTTGAAAGGGCTGATGGCTTCCCAGGCAGGCCTTTGTCCCACGCGCTTCCATTCCAGTACCATTTTTAGTTAGGGATCAGCCTCCTGCTGTCGTTGCAATTCTTCCGGCAACCAATTGTCGTTGACGATGGTAGTCCTTAATACTTGGCAAACCCTCTCTTCCAAACGAGAGCAATGACGGCAATCCGTTGGACAGGGTCTTCTTGAAAGAGCATCGGCATTTCGATGACTAGTGCCCGCTCGATGTTCGGTGTCAAAGTCGTATCCTTGTAATCGTTCGATCCACCTTGCGACCTGGCCTTCAGGATTACGGAATTGTAGCCATTTCAACGCTGCATGGTCCGTCCTCAATAAAAACTTCCGTCTGTACAAGTATTTGTAGAAGTGCTCAACGGACGTCACGACGGCCAATAGTTCTTTTCTGGTCACACAATAATTCCTTTCGGCTTTCGACGAAACCTTACTAAAATAGCCGATGACCTTTTCTTGTCCATCCTGTATCTGAGAAAGTACACCCCCAATGGCCAGATTACTTGCATCTGTGTCAAGTATGAATTTCCCTTCTGTCCGTGGATAGCTCAATATTGGTGCTGTTGTCAGGGCACGCTTCAACTGTTGGAAAGCTGTGTCACACTCTCCGCTCCAAACATACTCGCGCCCATCTTCAGTTAACCTTGTCAGGGGCTTCGCTATATTGGCAAACCCAGGAACGAAACGCCTGTAGTAGGTACATAACCCAAGAAAACTACGAACTTGGTGTTTATCTCTCGGTGTTGGCCACTCTTGAACTGCACGAATCTTATCGGGGTCGGCTGCCACTCCATTTTGTGATACGACGTGCCCGAGATATTTCACTTCCTTTCTGAATATGTGGCACTTTTTCGGACTCAGTTTCAGATTGGCTCCACGTAGTCTTCGGAACACTTCCTCTAGATTTTTCAAATGTTCGTTAAATGATTTTCCGACTACAATCACATCATCTAGGTATACCAGGCAGGTCTTCCACGACAGCCCTCTCAGGATGGTCTCCATTAGACGCTCAAAGGTGGCCGGAGCGTTACATAGACCGAAAGGCATAACTGTAAACTGCCATAGTCCGGAACCAATAGTGAACGCGGTCTTCTCCCGGTCTTCAGGTTCCATTTCAACTTGCCAATAACCACTCTTCAAGTCCAAGGTCGAAAACCATCGTGAACCAGACAGGGTATCTAACGTGTCGTCGATGCGTGGTAAGGGATAGCTATCTTTCTTGGTCACGTTATTGAGCTGCCGATAGTCCACACAAAATCTCGTTGACCCGTCCTTCTTACTGACCAGGACCACCGGTGATGCCCATGGACTGTTGGATGGCTCGATGACCCCTTGTTCTTCCATATCGGTAATAATCTTTTCGGCTTCTGCTCGCCTTGCTAGAGGTAGACGCCTCGGCTGCTGACGGACAGGCATAGAGTTGCCTGTATTGATTTTATGTTTTACTATATTTGTTCGTCCCTTCTGGCTATCGTCAAGAGCGCAGATATCTTGGTATCGGTGAACCAAACCCTGTACCTCTTTCACTTCCGTTCTGTTAAGGTCTTCGCACGAACTAGTAACCATACCCACTAATTTTCCACCATGGTCTTTGGGCGCTGGTTTTGGAACATCAGCCATACACCTGGCTACTCGGAATACTGGCACACACTGTCCCACAAGGGTACTCTTCTTCAATGTCACCGGATCCACATTAACGTTCATAAGCCTCACCGGTACAGTCTTTCCAACCTTGATCAGCGCTTTTCCCACCAGTATGCCACTATGGAACTTCTTATCACAAACAGGCTCCATCATTCGCACACATCCTACCCGAAGATCTCCATCCAAACCTGCCTCGACAACCATCTCGCTTTGACCCGGCAATATCACATCTTCTATCAGCAAAACCCTTACGACAGGATCTTCTCGTGGGTGCAACGGAAGTTCTTCGTTACCAACCTTCAAAACACCCTCCTTCAAGTCCAATGTAAAACCAAATTTTCTCAGGAGGTCCATTCCCAAGATGAATTCGTCAACGATGTCGGCTACCAGCACCTCATGATCACGTTCTTCACTTCCAATGCCAATCTTCATCTTCACCACTCCGCGTGTTGGTATCACTTCACCTGTTGCTGTACGGAGTTGAGTATTTGTCTGTAACAGCTTCATACTTGTTCGTAGAACATTAGGGCGTATGATGGATTTTGTCGCCCCCGTATCAATAAGTAGTGGAACAGTTCGATTAGCAATTTTTCCATCTACGAACAAACTACTGGTACTATTCTTTGATGTTACGGCATGAATGGTGATCTCCGGGGTTTCTTCACTCATGGTCAACGTTCGCCCCCTCTTGCCAACCCCCTTTAACTTTTTCGACGGTTGTACTTCCCTTATTTTGGGTTTAGGGCAGCGGCGTCGTATGTGCCCTTGTTCACCGCAGTTCCAGCAACGGGGTTCTCGAACTTCTTGAGAATTCTTTTTACGGTTCTCTTCCTTCTAAAGAACTCTCATTAATAATTCTTCTAGACGACCTTTAGAACCTTCATCTTCTTCCACAACGGTCCGAACACGCCCATGACCTCGGGACGCTTGTTTTGCAGCTTCAAATTCTAAGGCGTGAGCGAGCGCATCATCAATTGTTCAGCCTCAATGATGGTTTCCCCGTCTCTTAACCCATCAATGAAGGTCTGCACAGCGAGTTGTCCCAGAAATGAATCGGGTGCCGTAGGGTACGCCAATCGGACAGGCCGCGCAACACCGGCTTCAAACTCCTGCAGGCTTTCTCCATTCTTCTGGATACGATTCTTCACTTGCGCGTGATACACCTGTTGTAGATGCGCGTCTCCATATCTCATCTCCAATCTAGAAACTAACAAATGGTAATCATTTTCCTGTCCTGCTGGGATTGTTTGCAGGACGTTCAACGCGTCTCCACGCAAAGCCACAGTTAAAGAAACGGCCTTTTCCTTGCCTGTCCATCCGTTAGCCCCAGCGGCTGCCTCAAATTGTTTGTAGTAGGTAGACCAAGGTATCTTTCCATCGAACGTGGGTGGTTTTACTTTTATTCCTACGGCAGGACCCTTTTCTTCTTTAAATTGTTTCTTTTCTTCATTAAACGGCCACTCAGAAGTTGAGGAAAACCGTAGTTGACTCATTCTCTCTTCCAACAGTTTAGTTACGCTATCTTTCTCAGCTGTTGGTGGTAATTGCATTTGGGCCATTTTCTCTTCTACCATCTTTATTACCCTATCCTGTTTTTCCAATTTCATTTCTAATAGTCCTAACGCACTGGAGTTTTCCAACAATTCTTCGAAAACTTTATCTTCCAACGCTTTGACATTTTCCAGCAATTCTCTTTTAAGCCTTCTAGAACTTTCTTCGGACTTTTCTAGTAATTCTTCCATAAGCAATCTTGTGTTTTCTAATAAATCTTCTTTAAGCGTTCTAGAATTTTCAACAACTTTTTCTTCTAGTGCTTTAGTATTTTCAAGTAATTCTTCTTTAAGCATTTTAGAATTTTCAAAAACTTTTTGTTCCAGCACTTTAGTATTTTCCATTAGTTTTCTAGCATTCTCTTCGGACTTTCTAGAACTCTCTTCGTGCTTTTCCAATAGTTCTTCTTTTAGCATTCTAGAATTCTCTTCCATTTTACTTAACAACAAACTAGTATCAATTGCGGGTCCAGGTATCTCTAAGAGAATGGCTTCTAAAAGCCATTCTCTTAGCCGATTTATCAAAACTTCTTTTTTCCCATTACTATCTAAGTCTCTCTCGTCCAATTCCCGTTTTAAATCCATCACTAAAAGATCTTTCAACAATTTCATCACCATTTTAATTGTTTGTTGAAATTATTTTTAACACTAAAAATTTATTCTCACAGCACTTTATTTAATTATTACGCGATTTTATTTATTTTAAAACTCCACACCTGACAACACTGTAACGTTCTTTTTAAAATAATGACAAAAGTGCTGGTTAAATCGTCTATTAATAAGAAATATTTATTTACAAACACTAATGAATACACTATAAATTAACGCTATGATTATAAACCATTAAAACTATTATTTACAGACTATGAATTTCTAATACAACATTTATCTTTACATTCACTATTTATTTCGCGATACACAGTTCATGACTTGCTGTTGACTGATCCTCTTTTTATCCGCGAAGTCGATTTTATACCCTCATATAATCGTACCAGAAGCCGCTGGAACCTACTATGTATTTCTAGAAGGCACTAAATAAACCGCGTCTGGTTTACATGCTTAGTGCGATGCGTCATTCTCTCGAATGCTGTAGAATATTCAATTTGTTGTGTGAAGAAGAGGTTCTTTCTTTTTCTCTCTTGTTACAATATGAAAATAGGGGACCGTGGCCTACTAGATTCATATAAGCAAAGAACAGAGAGAATAAGAACGGAAGGCTCCATAAGTAACGGGTGTTCGAAAAAAACTGTGGTCAAGTGGCCTATGGAAAAGTTTCAAACCTAGGGCGCAGCTTATATGCAACTTATATGTTACAATTGGAACATAACCCTATTTATGAATGTCAGAAAGCTACGAACCAATTAATAAATGAAAATAGGTAAAATGACGTTTGACATTTGACATTAGACATCAGAGCTCCAGCTGTGGCTCTAGTCACGACATATGGTAACGCTGACAAATGCAAACACCAGCCAACTTGACCACAGGTTTTTTTGAACGCTTGTTACTATATGTAAAAATCCGACCTTATTTTACAGTAATAGTTAACACTTGACACGTAAAGGTGGCGTAATAATCGCTAGACATTTTTAAAATTTTAATACATAAAAAACAATATAATATAATACTTTCCATAAAAAGATCTATCTAACAAGTGTTATTAACCGCGAAATGTTTACTTTTCTTAACCTATTTGATTCAACACGTGTCAACAGCATGCAAACTTACGTCAAAATATAATCTTCCCATCATTTAACATCCAACACGCTAGAAGGCGTTACTATTTTTAAGGTTGCATAGATAATATTTTTGGGGCTAAGTATCTTAAATGCATTTTACCTGTATGGTTTCATCTTTAAGAATTTTAATTATTTTTTCCTTTTGTCTTAGAAAGAAATTCAACTAATTATTTAAATTAATTTATTCTTACATCGTAACAAATACATTTTTCTTGATTGGTTAAATAGTTCAGATTGAACTATCTTGCAAACAATGGTATCTTTTAAACTAGCATTATGACTACAAAAAAATTTACCTGATTTTTTACAAAACGTATAATAAATTACACAGGTCTACAAAAAAGCAGGTCTTGCATGTTGTTGGGAAAATGTGGATCATTTCCGAAGTAATTTTGTGCGTAGAATCCGAATCCGAGATCAGAATCGGCGCATCACGTCAGAATTTTGAGATATTTGACGTTATGTACTCGAAAAATGCGTTTTTTTGTTGACGTTATGTACAGGATGCGACAAATTTTTGTGGCTTTTATTGCTATTTGCACCATTTAGTACTACTCTCACCCTTCAAAATGAGCTATTAGCCGATGACCTAAGATTTTTTCTCACAAAGTTATGGCCATTTTAAGTTATGACATTTATCCCAACAACGTCATGAGCATTCACATCACTTCATTTAACCATACATGTTTCTACTTAATTATTTCTCTTGAAAATTTGTATTTGTGGGTTTCTGGGTATGAACATGAAGTCAGAGAATTGACATTTTTATGTTGGATCAAAATGAACAAAAAATGTTAACATCAATTTGCAAAAAAATGTTTTTTTCAGTGTCGTTATAATATAACTTAGTATTAAAACAAACTTCTTATATTTTCAATAACCCAAAAATTACTTGTGAATAAACTGCTTTTAACGTAACCCAGGAACAACGACATTGATGTAGCAGTTTGCTGTTCCCTTCGGGATGCTTGATTTACGTAAGTCCCCTCGCCTCTCACGGTTTCTGAATCGAAGATCTAAAGTATCATAATTCTTATTTATGGAATCTCTTTTTTTTATTTTTTAAAGACCGTGACCCCGAACGCCTTTTATGATGAGAATTTGGCAAATCACGTTGTAGACACCAGCAGTAGTCAGCTAGCATTGATGCAGACCATTTTCCCTGATAGCGTCTTTCCATCTCTTTAATGTCCTGATGAAAGCGCTCTCCTTGCTCTTCGCTAACATCGCCTAGATTTTCTTTGACTTTATGTTCGTGCTCAGCAAACCCAGAAATGCAAAAGTATAAATTTTCAAAAGAAATAATTAAGTAGAAACATGTATGATTCAAAGGAGTAATGTGAATGCTCATGACGTTGTTGGGATAAATGTCATAATTTAAAATGGTCGTAACTTTGTGAGAAAAAATCGTAGGTCATCGACTAATAGCCCATTTTGAAGGGTAAGAGTAGTACTAAATGGTGAAAATAGTAATGAAAACAACAAAAAAATTTCGCATTCTGTACATAACCTCAAAAATAACAAAAGAAAACGCATTTTTCGAGTACTTAACGTCGAATATCTCAAAATTCTGACGTGATGGGCCGATTCTGACTTTGGATTCGGATTCTACGCACAAAATTACTTCGGAAATGACCCACAGCTTCCCAACAACAAAACCTTGTTGACCTATGTTATCTATCGATTGTTTGTTTTAACTTGTTAACTTCCTGATATAACTTTTTTGCCTTTGGACACAGTTTTCTTTTTTTAACATCTCTAAATTCTTCCTACGGTACAATAATCGTTATTAATTAATTTAAAGGAATTCGACGAAACATTTACTCTGTCTGCTTTACAACCTATCAGCATTAAATACCTTACCTTTAAAACACGCACTATTAACTAATTTTCCGGTGCTATATTATACCTATCACAAATAGGGTAATTGTTGTTAATTTTCTTCTCAATTAGTTTTTCAATGTAAGGGTGTTGACAAAAGTTCTTCCATTTAAAGAATGTCATCAGGTCCTTTGTAGAATTTGAAAATCGATGGCAAATAAATTTTGTAGCGAAAAACTTAAAAACGGCACAATTATATTTTGGAGTATTTCATTTTTTGAGAAATGTCAGTTTCAATTTTAAAACAAAAATTTGAATTTATAGGATACAGCCAAGATATATAAAACACTGGTAGGTCAACTCCCCTATGCTTGCCATAATACATTTTTCACCCAAAATTGAAACGAGATCATTAGTTCGAAAGTCGCCGCTAGATGCCGCAACAGTGAAACGTGAGTGTCAAACCAAACCACATGTGTTAACCTTCAAAATTTATTAAGCTTTTTTAATAATAATAAAATTTTTCTACTTTGCGTTCGTACTGAAGCTATTACGAAACTGTTTTCAGTTTCGTTCTAGACAAAAACGGTGCCATAATAAAAATACCAACCGCAGTACAATTTATTTGTTTTATGTTGCCGCGCTTGCTCATAAGTCATATACCAATAACATAAGCCAAATGATCAAATACCTATTACCTAAATGAATAAATAAAAATTGACGTCGAATCGAGAACTTACCCTCAATATTAAAATAAAATTGATTAATTGCAAGAAAATAACGCGTCAAACGTCAACGTCACGAATTGGTGGTGGTTTAACCGTTACAATGTTCCAACAAATCAACATGTGGAATGGCACTTTGAGTGGTGACACGTACGTTTTCCTGCAATTTGTAAAATAACCTCGCAACTCATAATGTTTCAGTTGTAGATTATTATTAATCAAAAGAGCTATCCGCGTAGTACATACTGAAAATGAAGTTGAGGCGTCAGACATTATACGTAACTTCTAACCTCAAATTAATCTGTCAAAAACATATAGGTAAGTATCTGTAAAACTTTCTTAGGACAGTAAATAACACCACAATTTATTTATATTTTTATTTCATATGAACAAAACTGAATGCACATAACTCAACTGTCTTAACTGGAACTGGAGGTATGACCATAAAATGTGCAGTTGTTATACACATTAACGATCACATTCGAAGTGTCGTGAGAATCAATTGAGACACCTCGCAAATTCTCGTTCATCAGGTCATTATGTTGAACCCGGCTACCACTACCACTTGCAGATGTGGTTGGAACAGAATCCATCTCCGAAGCATGAGAACTCGGTAAGTTCACATGTTGAGGCCGAAGTAAGTCAGCAATTTCTTCTTTCTTTTTCAGGGTAGCCTCCACATAGCCTTCTGCCACTGCAGAAGACTTCCAGCCACCATGACGCTTTAACGTCAACAAGTCTCCCCCACGGTTCGCTAATTGTGTGGCGCTGGATCGTCTGAAACAGTGTCCTGTAAACAGCTCTGGTTCTGGGAGCCTGAGAAATGTGGCGATATGTTTGGACACTTTGCCCATGGTATTAATACCAATAGGGCTGTTGGTACATCGACCGTTTCTGTAAGTTATAAAAAATCTTGTATGCGTAGTTTTTTTTTGGTCTTAACGCGGCATATTTCTTAATTAAATTGATCCATTTTGGGTCTGTAATCATAAATTCCCTTGGCACATTGTTTTTTGTTTTAGGAATACTGATGAGGATGGAATCAGAATTATACTTTATGTTATCAGTTGACAGATATGCCAGTTCTTCCCTCCTGAGGGCCCCACTATAGCCGAAGATTAGGATTACCTAAAAAATATGTACCAATATTTAGTTTAAATCATGTCACATTATATTCTAAAAAAAATTGTGAATACTTACTTTCATAGCCATGTACATATTGTCATCAGCATCGTCAATAAATTTGTTGATTCCATCTTCTAAAATTTTTGATTTTATTGGGGCGTACCCTTCGGAGCATCTTTTCAAAAAGGCTTGAAGTTTATGAAATTTTGAGATGTCCACGTTTTCATATACACTTAAGCACGACCTTAGCTTTGAGTAGAGGGTCCACAAACTTGACGACTTATACTTTTTTCGTTGAACTTCAAAATATGCCAACAAAACTGTCTCCAATATTGTACCAATCTTGTTATCAGCTCGCCACGATTGAGATTCCGCATATTTTTCTTCATAACATTCTCGCGATTTTGTCGGTAACAAATTACCCAAAATATTGTCTGCCAAAGCCCGTATCTCTGGGGGGGTACACGAAAAACCATCAGAAGCGCTCATTTTTACGATTTTTATTATCGAAAAATATGACGTTTTTGAGTTTTTTTTCACGGCCACCTTGCCGCTTTTAACACAAAAACGTTACCAACTGCAGGAAAATTCCCTAGATTTAAAAATTTTCATTTTTTTTCATTATTTTGTTATAAAAAAGCGCAAAGTAGAAAAAATAATGTATGACACCTCGTGCCCTAAACACGTTCGTGCGAGAAAATCTACCTTACAAAACTCGTATCATAATATACTATTATGGAATAGATCACTTTTTGGTTACCTAGATAGATCATAATTAATAATATTAGAAGTTTAAATTTTATTGTACGTCTAAAAGACGTCGTTTTGAAGACGTCTACGTACGTCCCATAACATGACGTCTTATGGACATCATTTATTAGTCATATGACGTAGCCGACCAATAACCACTTAAAAATAACGGCATTATGACGTCAGTGTGCTAGCTGGGATGTTGTAGTGACTGCTAGTCATGGCGAAATAATTAAGAAATATAGTAAGGTAAAAAAAGGCATATTTTTACATGTCTTTGTTTATATATATTTTTTCCATAAACTACATGGTATTATTTAGTTTTGGGTCGTTATTTATCTTTAAATACACATATATGCAAGTAGCTAACTATTTTTACCACATTTCTTTTTACATTCATGTTATAAGATTCATTGTCGCATGTTTTTGCGTAAATATATACTGTGCTTTTTGATGTCATGACTAGATAAATTCCTTATATTATAATTATAAATAAGAATTAATTTATTATTAATATCTATTTTATGACTAAATACATATGATTAATATTAATAAGTACTTTTTACAATTGGTAGGTAGCGTATGACTAGACGTGTGACTCGCTCATAGAGCTTGAAAAGCTCTATATTTGTAATGCTTAAATAAATAAAACAATAAATATAAAAATTTCTAAAACTAGTCAACATATTTTAAAAATTAACAACATATATTAAAAATCTCTATACTAATCTTATAATTCTAAAACACTAGAAGTTTTCTAACAATTTTTTATAGTCCTAATTTATTACAGAGCAGTCAAAAATATTTTTTTAATCATTATTTAAATTAATTAAGGGCTAAAGTAATTTAGTAAATTATTTTTCCTCTTTATACAACTAAGAACGATATCCAGTAATTAAAATATTTGCTTTATATGTTGTATGTATTTGGAATAGTTTAATTTCCAAAAAATATTGCTTTGCGATTAATATTTTTTGAATGCTCTTTTCGCTTATTTATTTTAATAGTTATTTCTTATTCGTATAGTCTTACGTACTAATCTTTGGGAACCCTAGCTGTTAAAAGTGTTTTTTTTTATAAAAACACTTTGAAATGCTTAAATTAAAGCTAATGCTAAACAAATCAGTATTTATATGATATGTAGAAAAAAATCACAAAAAATCAATACTTATTATTTGCTTAATTTCTAAATATTATACATATTCTAACATTAAAAGCATTAAAGTAATACTGAAGCATTACTGCAAAATCTAACATAGTATTAAAACCTAATGCTATAACATTCTTAAGTAATGCAAATATTGTCCGCTCATTTTTTAAATACAATAATCTCTAGATTTAATCAAAATAAATATATTTCGCACTTTTATAATTTTATTCTCATTGCCTATTTATGCTAATTATTGTAACGATTATAGAATTTTGGTTGTAACTAACACATAATCTTCATATACATTCAACTAGTTACGTATTATATAATTAACAAACACTACATGAGATTTGGTTGTAAAACAACAATTAAGCATCGAAACACTGATTGTGATATATCATGATAATAACACACAATTCTGAATGGTATACTTCTTTGTTAAGTATGTATATTCTTATAAATAACTACCTATGTATTTAATTTAAATATCTACTCAATATGGTTTAATCTTTAAGCCATGATGTATGAAGCTCGTTTTTCAATTCTAAATGTCAAATAAAAATAATTAACAAATATTAGAAAACAAATATTAAAATATAAAATAAAACAAAACAACGCTACAAAAATTGAACAAAAAATAACTTTTATTTATCACAAATGTTGGTACTTACATGGAAGAATTATAATAATTTTATACTAGAACGAAAGTAAAAGATAAAAATAAATGTGCATGGTCTATGAGAATAGTAAGCATGATAATAACAATAATAAAAATAAAAACACATGCATGATGAATATCTTTAACACAAAATAATGAAAAATCTAAAAAGTAGAGTTTGGAATACAATTCATTAATTTCAAATACTTACAGATAGGAAAATAAATAATGTATTCTTATTTATAGTTTAATCACTATCATCGCTAGACTCATTTTCAACTATAGTTGGGGGTTGCTCTTGTACTGGAGGTGGCGGTTTTGTTACTGTTACTGCACTATACGCTGCTACATGTTCTCCTTCTGTATGTTCAATGCCCACCCTAGAATAACACCAGTTATTACTCTTTTTGGAAATATACAAGATCTTTTTATATCTAAACAATTCAGAAAGCAACAAACAATATAAAAAATATGAGACCAATATATTATAGTGCTTAATGGCTAGACGCTCGACTATTCTATTCATTCAATTCCTAGACCGTAGCGATTACAGTCCGGAAAATAAGATTTTACGGTCTAGTATGTAAATTTTTTTACAGGACTCAAATGAAATAAATCAACTGAACAGTGCTTTAGTATTCAGTTACCATAGACACTCGTCCTATGTTTTCAATTCGACTAATAGTTGCCATAGATGCTCGTTGTTCATATCTATGAACAACGATCATCTCTGGCATTTAGGCCGAATTTAAAATATGGAGCCGAGTCCGAAACATCGAAACGAGACTGTAAGCACATTTCCTTATAACGTAAATAACTATTGTTTAATTAATGTTTTACATTAAATTATATTTTGAATGCTAATTCATCTAGAAAAATTATCGGTTCGGCGGGGAATCGAACCATGGACCGCCTGCGTGCTAAGCCAGATCTTATATTGTTCAGTTACCTAGCCGCGTTAAAATAATTTAGTTTTTTTATTATACAGATTATCCGAAAACCAGTCTAAACATACAAAAATTAATGAGTGCAACAAGGAAGCCGAATATGGATAGCACAACAAAGATAGAATGAAATCATGGCTAGGTAACTTTCTACCAATATCAAGCAAGCAAACAAACATATCTGCCCAAATATTTTATTGTTATTAAAAGCAAGATAGCATCATAGCGGCCCGGGATTGGTGCATCTTGAATGCAAGCACAATTACGAATCTAAAGGAGCCTACACACGTAAAAGAGAGGAAAGTCTTAAACTAAAACATAAAATGGAGGAATTAACTGAGATTTTAGAAATTACTCAAAAAGAACTGGCAGAACTGAAAGAAATATACGAAACGGAAGTTGTAGCTGAAAAGATGGAGGAATTAACAGAGATTTTGGAAAATACTCAAAAAGAACTGGCAGAATTGAAAGAAACATACAAAGGAGAAGAAGAAAGGCGCAATAAAGAGAGGAGAGAACTATATAACCAATTTTATTATCTAACAAAAAGATGCAAAAGTATACAAGCCGTGACAAAAAACAAAAGAAAATTAAATACACAATCGAAGAACTGAAACGGTTAGTACCATCAATAAGAGAAGATGAAGAAAACGGAGAACAAGCAAGATACCTGGACAGATTAGAAGAATTGAGAATAAGAACAAAGACAAAAAGAAAGGGTAATAACAGTGGAAGAAGTATATATAAAGTGAAAAGACCACAATTAACAATAGCTTGTTGGAATACTCAAGGGTTAAATAGAGAAGGGAAAATAAGGCAATTAATAGAAGAAGCCAAAAGATATAAAATAGACTTAATGGGAGTGCAAGAGACCAACATCAAAGGTGAGACAACTGCAACAATAGAAGATTACATCTGGCTGAATGGAGGTGAAAATGAAAATAAATATGGAACAGGATTTCTCATAAATAAAAACGTCAAAGATAAAATTGTAGGCTGGAAAGTAATAGATGAAAGAATAAGTATACTGAGGATGAGAGGACTATATAGGAAAATAAGTATTGTTAATACATACGCGCCAACTGAGGTAGCTGAAGAAGAACAAAAAGAGAAGTTTTACGACCAACTAGAACACACAATCAATAAAATCCCAAAATACGATATTATACTAATAATTGGAGACCAAAATGCAAAGATTGGGAAAGAGAAAGAACTAGAAACAATAGCTGGAAAAGAGAGTCTTCATGAGAAATCAAATGATAATGGAGAGCGTCTGGCAAATCTGGCTGCACGAAACAATTTGGTAATTAAAAGCACTATGAAGAAAAGGAAAAACATATACAAAATGACATGGCGCAGCCCTGACGGAAACACTCAATCAAATAGACCACGTGCTTGTATCCAAAAGACAAGCGGAATATGTAATGCAGGTGAAATCATGTAGAGGTGCAGAGATCGGATCGGACCACTTTTTGGTGCGAATCCAAACAGTACAGATAAAATCACAGCATAAAAATAAAAAGCCAATTTCAAAGAAAAGCATTACAGAAACTCTAAAAAAGGATGAGGCGAAGAAAAAATACTCAGAAACCTTGGAAAGAAGCTTACAGAGAAGTACCACTGCAAAAGAGATAGAAAAAGAGTGGTTTCATATAAAAACGACAATAACTGAGTGTAAGGAAGCAATTGAAGAAATAGAAGAAAAGGAAAAAAAGGACTGGTTTGACAAAGAATGTAATGAAGCAATAGAAGAATGCAAAGCAGCAAAACGACTGTGGCTACAACAACAAACACAAGAGTCGAAAACTCATTACAAGGTAAAGAGAAATAAAGTTAAAACAATATGTAGAAAAAAGAAAAGAGAAAAAATGAACGAAAAAATAAAAGAACTTAAAGAATCATACAATAAAAAGAATGCGAAGGCCTTTTACAGAAGCATAAAGGAAGAACGAAGAGGACTTCAACAGCAAACAATGGGCCTAATAAACGAACTGGGAGAATTATGCTTGGATGAAGAAAAAATAGTAGAGATTTACAAACAATTCTTTGAGGAGACCTTCAGAACCGAAGAAGCAAAGGAAATAAAACAGAAACAAAATGCAGAAGATGAGACAAAATTACCACTATGGGAAGACTTTCAAAGGATAGTAAAACAAGGGAAAAACAACAAAAGTCCTGGTACAGACAACATACCTATAGAACTAATCAAGTATGGGAACGAGGAGTTGGGTAAGCGAATTTTTAGTCTGATAAAATTAATATGGATAAAAAAAGAAATGCCAACCGAATGGGAGATGGCACTAATATGTCCAATTTTCAAAAAAGGCAACAAACAACACACAGAAAATTATAGGAAAATTCTACCTACAAAATACTGGCATTCCTAATTACCCAAAGAGTAAAAGAAGAATCAAAAGAGAAGATAGGAAACTATCAGGCGGGTTTCACTGAAGGAAAATCTACAACAGACCAGATATTTATCTTGAGACAAATCCACGAAAAATGCAGGGCAAAGAACAAAAGAATACATGCGTTATATATAGATTTCAAACAAGCTTTCGATTGAGTGCAGAGAACAACTATAATAGAAGCAATGGAAGAGCTACAATTCAATCAAGACACAATAGATTTAGTAGCAATGACCCTAAGAAGATCAATTAACAAAGTGAGGTATAAAGGCCATCTATCTAGAAATTTCGAAAGCAATACAGGACTGAAACAGGGAGACCCTCTATCACCATATCTCTTCAACATAGTATTAGAATACATTATGAGGAAAGCCCAAATTAGCACGAACAAATATATTATAGGTGGACCGTACCAAATTTTAGCATACGCGGATGATGTGGTAATAATGTCCAGAACAAAAGAACAACTGAAAGGATTAATAAAGAGTTTGGAAAGAGGGGCGCAAGAGGTAGGACTACAAATCAACGCAAAGAAATCACATTACATGATAATGGGGAATACAATACAGAGTGAAAACCAAGAGCTAAGTGTAACAACAACAACAAAAGAAAAGTTAACTTTTAAATTAACAAACAGTCTGACTTACTTGGGGGTGGAGATAAACAGTGAAGGGAGACAGGAAACAGAAATAAAGAAAAGAATGTTGAGTGCCTCAAAGTGTGTGGGTTCCCTAAACCGTTATATAGTTAATAAGAGTGTTCCAAGACCGGCTAAAATTCGTTTGTACAAAACAGTCGTAAGACCTATTTTAACATATGCCAGCGAAACATGGGTAATAACGAAAGCAGTTGAAAATAGACTACAAGCGTGGGAGAGAAAAATATTTAGAAGAATTTTTGGCGGTTTAAAAGAGGAACAAACATGGCGGAAAAGAACAAATAAGGAATTAGAAGAGCTATATAAAGAACCAACTATCACCACAGTACTAAAACAAAATAGGTTGAGATGGCTTGGACACGTTAAGAGAAGAGGAAAAGAAGAGCCTATACGAAAAGTGTTAGAACAGGAACTGGAAGGAGGACAAAAGTAGGAAGACCCAAGAAAACGTGGAAGCAGCAAATAGAGGAGGACCTAAAAGATGCAGAATTAAGAAACTGGAAAACAGAAATTCAAGGCAGAAGAATATGGAGAAAGAAAATAGAAGCCATAGGCCAAATTGGCCTCTAGTGCTGTTTTTATATATTAAAAGCAAGAAGTAAGGTTAAAATAAGTATGTCGATATAATAGTGTGTTACTAAATAAATTAACTGCCTTTGCCGTAAAAATCAATTTTATCACACTTTGTCATTAGAATCTTAGAAAGTTCCAAATGTCATATATGCAAAAAGAAAAAATTCAACTGCACACTTTGAATTAAAACGATCAGCAATTTAACATCATTTTAAGCTTTTAATGACAGATAAATATTTTAGATTAAGAATTTACCTAGCCATGATTGCATTCTATCTTTGTTGTGCTACTCATATTGTTTATGTTTTCCTTGTTGCAATATTCCTTTTTGTATGTTTAGACTGATTTTCGGATAATCTGTATAAAGTACTATAAAATTTTTGTTGAATTAACGTAAAACTCATTAATCTTTAACATTATATAATTGTTAATAGCTATTAATAATGTTCATTATTGCTAAATTACCAGTGGCGGTTGCTGCATACGTCAAACTCGGAGCACACGACAAACTGGTATATCGCTATCATATTCGTACGCACACATTAAAGCAGTATATCATCATGTATTGCACTGCGAGTGCCCCGGGTTTACGCATGCAGCGACCGCCACTGTAAATTACAATGGCATCTTTTATAATTTGCAACATGTCATTCATATAATTCACAAGTGCAAGCGCGATGGCTACACGTAAAACTCCCTTTGCTTGTTTCCTTGTTAATCCACCTGCAATCACGCTAAAATAGGTTTGCTTTGAAAAATAACATTGGCAATTGAATTGTGATTGTTTATAAAAAATTACTTTTGAAAGTTTTAAGTACATACGTACGTATGATTTTTAGCTCTTTTATTATCTTTAAAAATTTAATATTTACTTGTTTTTGAAATTTTAGATTTATCGTGAGTGAATCCGATGATGGGAAAATGGAAGCTGCTCACATTACATCTTTTAATTTATTGTCAGAGATTTCACGTAAAAATATGAATGCGAGAATAAATTCTAGGTTAAATATTTTTCTTAGCTTTTGGTGTTTTATTACTTTTTTTGTTGTCGTAGATAAAGTATAGTGTGTAAGACGTGCAAAAGCGCCAATTCCTCACTCGTGTCATTTCGCAACTTCTTCACACTCGTGAGAAATTGGCACTTTTCTGCACTTGTAACACAATATACTAATAGTCCAGCGGCCAAAGATACCGTTTTGTAATGATTATGTACTTTGAACCAAACTCGATTTGGTTTTTTCCTTTGGTTTGCAGCACCTTGTAAAGTATTTTAGGAGTTAGAGACATCATGGAAAGTGTCTCATTGTTTTTGCACAGTCACGCAAATAACCCTTATTAAAATAAATGCAAATATGCTAAAAGTCAGCCTTGAATATAGAAATATCTGCTTTTTTAATTATTTTTAACCAAATTTCATATTTAAAACAAATACTACGCACCATCTATGCTGGAGATGGTGTTTCTCAATTAACATATTTTGTACCACACCACACATATTTTCAAGCTCGACTAACCGATATATCTATGTCAGTAGCTACCCTTCGTGAAGGGCTTCGGATCTCCATGTTAAGAAAATTACGTTAATAAATACACAGACTCTTGAATCACGTTCAGGGATCGGAATGGTTTCTAACACTAATATGTATTATTATCAACGGCTGAATTAACTATTTAAAAAGAGAAAAACTAGTTCTAATGCAGAAAAATAACTTACCCTTTGTAATACCAGATATCACTTTAAATTAAAACATCTTAACCACCGCACCTCATCAAGAAGGAATATTACACTAATCATCTTTTTAAATTTAAAACCGCTCCTTATTAACACAGCTATACAGTATAAGGTACCGCGATAAACTGAACTCAAATATCTGGGTCTCGATGACAAAAGGGAAACAAACACCCTGAGGCTATGTCTGCATTCTTTTGAAAAGGCCCGATTTGATCTCCAAATCACTAGAAATATGTGGAATTCTACCTGCTTAAAACTCAAAACAGGTAAAAAATTCTACCTTTCTGAACGTAATTGTTCGATTGCTTTGCTGTCGCCAATATAATCTTTTTCAAACTTCTTTAAAGACGGCTTTTGTGGACTTGAAATCGAGATAATTAGCAGATTAAAATGCATCACTATACCCCAAAAAGGTCGAATTGACTACCTGAGGAACGATAGCAGGTACTAATCCTTGAACATTTTTAAAATCCTTGTACAGTAAAAACAAAAGAGTATGGTTGATGGTTAGGTTTTAACTTATTTCCTTTCCGAATCAAAATACTTAGATTTTCACATAAAATCTTTGGGGCGATCTATCACTTTTCTTTTTAATAAACAAAGATTTGTTCCGACACGAAATTGTTTGATAGATGATATCAGAGTTCTGTTCTGGTTCAGGAAATTTTGTATTTACTAAATCGGCGTGAACTGATAAACGTCATCAAACTTTTTTAAATTACATAATAGATATTTGTTACTGAAATCGATAGAGTATTGTGTTCTTTTTTCAACCATAATAAATATTCATACTCTCACAGCAGAAAAATTTCAAGAAGAACGTGAAAAATGATTTACACTCAGAGTAGGCTTTGATTGCTGGTTCTCCAATTAATAAAACAGAAATATCTAGCAAGCTTAGGTAAATAACGACACTTAAGTTGTTTCATTGGCGTATTTACAAGTTTTTGGGGGGTGGATAGTACTCTATAAAAATTCCGAATCAAAATACTTAGATTTTGACATTTAAATGACCAGCACTATTAAAAAAAATCGAGGGTGGCTCCATCCCGTGAAATGCCACTGAGGTTTTCTGATGGTCTTTAATCTTCAATTACGAAAAATGTAGAACAAAACAGTACAAAAATAAATAATCAATAAAATAAATTGAAAAACTTATTTTAGAATTCCGGTAATAGATAGAGAGCCGTAATAGGAAATTATTGATAGGTATGGATGCATTGCATTAGTGGAAGGGTCACGTCACATACTTTTTACTACTTGATTTTTTTTTCTAATAGTTTTTTGCATCATAAGAGATTCCAAACCATGATTGCAGAAACATTGGAAAGTCGTGTGACTGGTGTCTGGTGTCAGTCTGCCCGAGAAACTTTAAACAGGAGTCCTCTGCAGGGCGATTGAAATGCAAATTTCTCATGATCATATTCTTGTTCCTCGTTTTCGATATAAGATAAATCAGTGAAATAAAACCTTACCATTTCATGTATCACGAAGGAGATTAGATTTAAGCTTTGATTTGGCCACGAGAGCTACTGTGTAAGTGCTGCTATTTATTTTTGAAGTGTATTATTTAATATACATGAGTAAAGGATACCAAGGATAGCAAAGAATACCAAAGCATAAATGTGTGTGGGTACCTCCCGAAAGATTTTAAACCTACGTCGCACTGTGGTTTGTAACTGGCAAAATGCAGAAATAATTCAATAACTTTTAGAAATTCTTATTAAAATGAGATATTTATGCATATAAGTTTTTGAGGTCGCTGAATAAGAATCTTGTGTCAGAGATTTAAAATTCAAAATGGCGGATTCAATATGGCGGATCGAAATATAAAAAACTTTATTTTTCGAAGTTTTTTGCGATTAAAATATAATTGTATGCTTTATAATATATTTTTGGGTACACTAAATTCAAATATGATAATACAAGACTTAGAATTCTAGATGGCGGATCTAATATGGCAGGCTTAAACACAAATTTTATTATTATACATTATTTGTTTTTCAAATAATATTTTGACGTTTGTTAAAGGTATTCGAGGTCGCTAAATTCGAATATAATAATAACCATTTAAAATCAATATGGCGGATCTCAAGATTTCTTTATTGTGAATTATTGCTTAGCGATACGCTCCCTGGTGGTGGCCTCGCGCAACGTGGTCACGTGACCTGTTATTAGGATAGAATGTCAGTTGTTGCATTGTTTACATGGCGTGTTAAACGATAAGTTGAAGCAAAACCTTGGAAATTACAACAAATCGTATTATTTGATGAATTACGGGATTACGGCTTTTAACTAATTGTGTTACTGTGTTCATTGAGCATGAGTGGCGTTTTGAAATCTGTGCATTTGCGGCGAACCAGCAGTAAATCGAATCTGAACTGTTCTGTTTATGGCTGCACTGCTGTAAATAGAAAAAATCCGGAGTTATCGTTTCATACATTTCCTCCTATTGGTCAAAAAATCACTATTGAGGATGGATTTGGCGGAAAAAGTGTAGTTGAACGAAGAAAAGTATGGGAAGTGAAGCTGAAAATGGGGAAGGTCGTTACGCCTAGCATGCATGTGTGTTCCCGCCACTTTAAAACTGATGATTACATTACCCCTGATGAAGGTATAGCAGAAAACAATAATAAATTTATTATTTATTAAATACATGATCAGTAACCTTAAAAACACCTGATATTTCATGTGGACTCAATTTAATTCCACTGCCTTGAATGCAATATGCCTTCACAATCCAGTTTTCACCGTTTTTTTCTTTGATTCCACACATCACTAAATGGTCAGAGTTTAAAATTCGTTCTCCTTCAATAAAACACCGGCTGTTAGGGTTGCAGTTTAAGTAGGTAAGCACAGAAGACAAATTCAAATACATGATAATATATAATAAGCGCGCATCTACCACAACCTGCACGACAAACAACGTATTTAGAAATTTATAATAACAGATTATTTATATTTACCATTTAAAGTGCAAAAATGCAACTAATTTCACATGAAAAGCAAAATTTAGGGGACCTCCACGTATGTTTACTGTATGTTTACAAGGCGCGAATCCTAATACTGTCACTAATCAGCTGATTTTTGACAGAGAGAAACACGTGGTGTTAAAAGTCAATAGTTATACGTTTCTTATGTTTAAATATTATTTTCATAGTTGCTTAGCGGTGTCTTGGGTTGCTGAATTCAAATATGATAAAAAAAACATTAAAATTCAGTATGAAGGACTTGAACAGGAATTGACAGAAGAAAATTGTTTAATTAGTCATATTAATTTAGGAATAGATTTTTGGGATCACTGGATTAAGATATTTCTTCACTAACACACATTATTTATTGACAACTGCCACTAGCAGTCCTAGATAAGTCTTGAACTCGTCTTGGATTTTCTGCTTTCGATTCTTCATGGTAATCTCGTCATTACTGCCCTGCTGTATCTTATAAAAAAGTGTTGATAGAATTGAGATTTCAAAGTTTTTTTTTAAACTTCACAATTTCCAGCTGGTAAATTAAATTTATTAACAGGATCAACAGAAGATAACAATCACTTGTTCTTTGGCCCACACTTCCGATGAATTCGTGTGAAGCATTTTTTCTATTTTCATTGATTTTGTTCTTTTTTAAAACCAAAAATAAAACGGAACAGAAATAGAACAGAACTTTTCGATACTATTTTAAGGATTTTTTATTTCTTGATTTTGAGATTGGTAAAACTTGAAGGTTATTTTCTGCCACATGACACGTAATCATAAAGCTGCACATTAAATTAAATTAAAAGTTATTAAAGTAATTTATTGCGAAATAAAAAAATAGTATAAAAAAATTGTGTCGCAAGTACTTTTTATCGCACTCAAAACCAATTAAAATCCTTGTCTTCGTGCGACAAAAGCTTGCTTGTAACACTTTTTTAATTTTTAAATTATATTTAAATGTATGGAAAATGTATTTTAACAATTATAGACGAATAACTAATAAAGTAATTAAAATAATCAAGATTTAATAAAATTCTTAAAACATGTGTTCGGCTAACAGGTTTGATCAACGCGTGCGTGTAGAAGACTCGGCAGCTTTCGGCAGCTGTCTTATAGCTCAAAATAATCTATATTAAATTCCCTTCAAGACCGTTTTTTTTTTTGTTGACGGCACGTGACGGCAAGTATACTAATTTTTTCATTCTGTTTATTTATATTCAGAAATTTTAGAATTCTTTTAGAACGTTTTTTTATGACTTTAAAGGAAATCAAGATTAATTTTGAATGTGTTTTCTTACATATTTGGGCGTAAAGTACAAGATCATATACAGTATTTGTCAATAAATATTAAGTACCTATATAGAGAAAAAAACAAAAGAACATTCCTCTATTTTAAGCATATAAAATAGACTCCGAAATCCACCATATTACAAACCACAGTGCGTCATCTGCAGGGCAGGCGACTGAGATGCAAATGTCTTATAGCCATATTCTTGTTCTTCGTGCTCGATATGACATGATTAATACTTTCTGGCCTGGTAAAAACTAGATCAATAATTTCCTATTGCTGCTCTCTATCTATTAGTGGAATTCTAAAATAAGTTTTTCAATTTATTTTATTATTTATTTTTGTACTGTTTTGTTCTACATTTTCCCTAATTGAAAATTAAAGACCATCAGAATAACCCAGTGACATATTTTTTTTGGAGGGGGATGGAGCTATTCCCGATTTTCTTAATAATCCAGGTCATTTATGTCAAAATCTATGTTATGTGAAAATTTAAGTATTTTGATTCGGAATTTTTATACAGTACCTCCCCCCCCCCCGCCCGAGAGAAATTTGTAAATACGCCACTGGAACAACTAAAGTTTCCTTATTTACCAAAGCTTGCTAATTAATTCTATTTTATTAATTGGAAGAACCAGAAATCAAAGCCTACTAGTCGTAAATCATTTTTCACGTTTTTATTAAATTTTCTTATGTATGAGTATGAATATTTGTTATGGTTGAAAAGAGAACACGGTACTCTATCGATCTCAGTAAAAAAATACCTATAATGTAATTTTAAAAAAAGCTCGATGACGTCATCACGTTCACGCCGATTTAGTTAATACAAAATTTTAGTGAACCAGAACATAGAGAATTTTATGCCATTTAATAATATATATGGTTTATGCCATTTCTGACTGAAAATAAAGTGGCTACCAAGCGGGGCGCTTTAAATCAAATGGACTTATGTATGTAAATCGTATAAAAGCGCGTGCTGTATAATTGGTTGCCTATGTGTGCATAATGCTTTTACTTGATTGTTTTCAAATGCAACATAGGGAAATTAAACATATTGCAATTTAAGTTAATAGTACTGTATATAAGTAAATAATATACCATGAGTCAATTTGAAAACTTCCCACCCCTAGTATCGCTAAACTGGCAAATTATTTCAAAAATCGCTGAGACACGTCAAATTTGTTTTCAAGGGGGAAGAATTTTGACGTATAAACTATATCGCCCCCTTCACCCCCCTGCCCCCCCAAAGATCTTAAATGGGAAAGGCGGTCGAGTGAGACATCATTTTGAAGTGCTTTTTATTCTCTACATTTTGGTGAGCCATTTTTTAAATTTGAGTGCTGCGTTGCCAAGTTAGGCGTCTTTGAATACTGCAAAATTGAATTTTTGTAATTATTTGTGTGATACATTAAACTCATAAATTCTCATTGAAACAGGTTTTGACGGTGGTACGTTGTTTTAATAAATCAATTTTTACAGATAAGTACCATTATACCTACTAGATTAACGTAAACCACAAACAAATTAGAATGCGTTTTTATTCTTGTACATTTATTTTGCAAATGATTAACAAAACAATTGAAAAGTACAGAAACAAAAAAAAACTGAAGTGAACTGATAACTGATTAGTTGGTGAGGTATTTAAAGTTTGATAATTACTGCGATAGTTTGAATACGTTTAGAAATGGTGTACACAGTTCAGCAGAGAACTGAAATGATGTTTATTTATGGGGAGCAAGGGAGATGCGCAAGACGAACGGTAGAAGTTTACAACGAAAGAAATCCCAATGTTAATATGAGTCACAGATACATTTTGGATTTAGTATCAGAATTTACCGAAACGGGTTCAGTTGCAAATAAAAAAAGAAATAATCGACAAGTTTTAAATGAAGACGCTCAAATAGAGGTTGTAGGAATGTTCGTCGCGGAGCCTACTACTTCACTTCGCAAAGTATCACTCCAAACTGGACGTCACATAAAACTGTAAGAACAGCGTTAAAACTTAATAAATTCCACCCGTACAAAATGCACATTCTACAGGAACTTCATGAGGATGATTGCGACAGGAGAATAGAGTTTTGCAAATTTATGTCCAATTTCATTAATACCGACTCCAACGTTTTGTCAAACATCTGCTTCAGTGATGAAGCCACATTTTTTACTAAGGGTCGTGTCAATAAACAAAATTGTAGGTATTGGAGCGATGAAAACCCTCACGTTTTTAGAGAAGGCAATACCCAATTTCTCGAAAAAATTAATGTTTGGGCTGGTATTCTCGGCAATGAAGTTATTGGGCCTATTTTTGTCGATGAAAACTTAACTGGAGAGCTCTATTTACACTTACTTGAAAACGTAATAGATCCGTTGATAACAAATGAATTGGAACATCAAATGGGTGAAAATATCTTACAAGAAAACCAACTTCATTTTCAACAAGATGGAGCTCCACCGCATTATTTTCGCCCAGTCCGAGAGTGGTTAAACGATAGATTCCCTGACAAATGGATTGGTAGAAGGGGACCTATCAAATGGCCACCAAGGTCACCCGACTTAACACCGCTGGATTTTTTCTTATGGGGACATGTAAAGTCAGTTGTATACAAAACCCAACCCCATAACATAGATGATTTAAAACAAAGAATCACAGAGGCATGCAGAGCTATTCCAGCAGATGTATTTCAAAATGTTAGAGAAGGGTTTGAGAATAGACTCTATTTTTGTTTGGAAAATAATGGACAACATTTCGAACATCTCATAAAATAAGTTCTTTTTTGTATTTTACATGCCCTAATTATTATTTTTCATGTTTACTTTAGTTTTGGTGTTTTCAATTTTGACTTTGTTGTTTTCAATTTCGTTTTGCTAATCACTTGCAAAATAAATATAGAAGAATAAAAACGCATTCTAATTTGTTTGTGGTTTACGTTAATCTAGTAGGTATAATGGTACTTTATCTGTAAAAATTGATTTATTAAAACAACGTACCACCGTCAAAACCTGTTTCAATAAGAATTTATGAGTTTAATGTATCACAAAAATTCAATTTTACAGTATTCAAAGACGCCTAACTTAGCAACACAGCACTCAAATTTAAAAAATGGCACACCAAAATGTAGAGAATAAAAAGCCCTTCAAAATGATGTCTCACTCGACCGCCTTTCCCATTTAAGATCTTTGGGGGGTGGCTCTGGTGGGCAGGGGGGTGAAGGGGGCGATATAATTTATACGTCAAAATTCTTCCCCCTTGAAAACAAATTTTACGTGTCTCAGCGATTTTTGAAATAATTTGCCAGTTTAGCGATACTAGGGGTGGGAAGTTTTCAAATTGACACACGGTACATATAAATCATTTATTAAAATACGATTATTCACTGATTTATCACCATTGAACTATATATAAATAACTGGAAGGGACGCGCCAGCACGCTAAATCAGAAAACGTTGTGTCAGGGGTAACAGGCAAGAATGTAGTATTACCGTTTCTTTCTAACTTATGTTACCTGCATTATAAAGACACGTGGTGAAACTTTTTGCTGATTTTTAACGTAGATTAAGTTTTATTTTGTGTGCGACCAAATGTTTAATTTGAATCATTGAGTTAGAAAAGGTTGAGGATCCTACATTGTGGCGGGTTGCATAAAATTTCATTTGTCTCAGCTATTTACACAAGGCATCCATTCCAGTTATTTATATATAGTTCAATGTTAATCACATTAGTAGTTGGGGGAGCAGGTATCTCAAAAAACGCTTATTTAAAGAGTTGCTCCGGACTCGATGACACACGTGTTTTGAAAACGGTTTTTAATGTAGATTTTCCTGCTGAATCTGAATCCGTATCCGGAGGGCGCCCGTCGACTTGGAATGGTCTTGATCCTTAAAAAGTTTCTACATAAAAAACCGTTCTCAAAACCCGTGTGTCATTGAGTCCGGACAATCGAGTCGAATTAAGGTACACTGCTCCCGGACTAACATAAACATTTTCACGAAACTCAAAAATACTCTTAAATTCGATATTCTTTCCTCAATGCGCGAGAGTGTATTTACATATAAGTATTTATGTAACCTTATAAAGATTTACTCACCTGTATTCATGCCTAGCAAGATAGCGGACATATTTCTCTGGAGGATCATCACTATCTGAATTTTGCAGACTTACACTTCTCACGGTCGTATGGCTAACTTGAGTGGCTGGCATTGTAAATTCTACATAACAATACTCAGCCATTTGGTCAGGAACCTGATCATAACTAGTTAGTGCTAATCGACACATCAAATTGTGTGTTGTGTATGCACCTAAAGATAGATTTTGATATTGCTTTAATAATTGAAGTTATTTTCAACAAACGTAACTAACCTTGCCCTTCTTTAGGAAGTCTTGGGCATCGCCAAACTATAGCACGATGTTGGTGTTCATATTTTGCTTGACCAGACGTAACTTCTATTAAACTTTCTTGTAACGTTTCCATTGTTCCTAATATTCTTTCTATACCCTTAATTTTTCCAGTTCTAAAATTTCATGAAATTTTGATAGTTTTACAGATCATACATTTTAGATAAAGAAAAGAGTACCTTCTATGCGTAGATTTAACTGATCCATATCGAAAATGTTTTTCTACCCTAAAAAGATAAATCCAACATTCAGGAATTGGGATCCTAATCATAACATCTTCACATGGAACTTGTCCAAGCTTTCTCGAAGCAAATCCCGGAACCAAAACGTCTGCCTTAATTAATACCTAAATATACAATAAATTGAAATAAAATATTCCTCCAAGGTAAGTTTTACAAAAGTACAAACCTTATTCCCTGTAATATTAAAGTTTGTTTTAAGTTGCAAAGGCAATTCCCGATTTTTCGGTGGCCTGACCCTAAATCTTAGCAATTCAATATAACATGCATCAGGAGGCTTGAATCTGAAATTTAAGATTTTTATCAATTTTGCTCATTTGTTTACTTAACATTAAACTTTACTTAATAATGTGTGAATTTTCATATTCATCTTGCTGAACGCAAGAATGAAATTCAACATTTTCTAATCGTATCCATTCTTCTGTTATAACTGGTATAATATCATGTCGACCAACTACTTCTTTTCCTTGCCTTCTCATATCATTAATTCCTAATTCTATATCAGGCATTCCCGTTAAGAAGCCTAGGAAGAGCAAACGAACTCTGGCTATCTGTTTTTCTATATGACCTAAAATATAATCATAAATTGTTAGAAATATTATCCCAAAATTTTACTTTTAGAATGATTTCGCAATATTCAAAACTATCTCTAAGGATTTATGTAAATCTCGTCTTCGAAATCAACATTACTTTGAAATAGAACTCAAATTATTTCATCAACCAAGCTCAGGAGTAATTTCTCAAATGTTTAATAGATTCATTTAAGTCTACTTAGAAAGATAGAGGAAGTCTACCTTCAGCATCTTGTTCTACATAAAGTTCATCAACGGATGTGATCTGAACTTCTTCCATTTTATAATGTAAAGCCCTATCTCTATGTGCTTGCAATTTAAAAAGTGATTCTTCTATAGCAACTGAGAATTGCTTCAGGTCTTCATAATTTAATGAACCTAATTTCATTAGTTGTGAAACTTGTGGAGCATGTTCAACTGGTAAACCAAGCTTTTTCAAATCGCTTCCAAATTCTTTGACACCTGGAATAATCACAGTTTTTAGACTACATTTTTTAATTTGTCAATCTGTATGTACCTTGGTAATCTCCTTGTATTGCATATGACGCAAACTGAGAAAGTTTATTTGTAATTCTTTCCGCTTTTTTGACTTGCCCAGGTCGAACACCAGGACGCTCTTTGTAAAAAATATATTGCAGTTTTAATGTAAATATTTTTCCATAATTATCATATTGTTGAGCTCCAATGTCGGATACTGAATAGCATGGTTGTAATGGTAATTCTTGAAAGGGATCTTTATCTCCCCTCTGGTTGAATAATTGTAAAAGGACGCAGTCATTCTGAGTAACGAGACGTACAAATATCTTCTTCCAAAATCTAAAAATAATCATTATTTTTTAACAGTTAAAAAGAATTAACTAATTTACCTTTGACCAGTAATCTTTTTCTTATTAGGTTGTCTTAACTGCATCTCCCAGCCTTCTTCTTCAATATACGCCGTTCTTGGGAACACTTCTAAGGGTTGAGAAACATCATCATCGAATAAAGGTGTGGGGGGAGTTTCTTGAGAATCACTCCTTGGAACACTTTCGCCTGCAATAATATTTTTAAGCAATACGTAACAATATTCGACATCATCAGCTCACCAATCGGTAACGCAATCTCTTGCCCAATGACAGGTGCTGCGATTTCAGTTTGTTGATCAAATGGATTAAATCTTGGAGATGTGTCTGTGAAAGCACTTTGAACTGGAGCGGCAGGTGGAGGTGCAAGAACTGGCATTGCTTCATCCGCATATGTATTGTCGCTAGTTTTTGGCCTAGATTCACATAATTAAATAATTTGAATATCTTCTATGTAATTTAACCTACCTGATGAATACTGAAAAGTCTTTGTCTTCATCTGAATCTTGCGAAGGTGCTTTGCTCAATTTATTCGGCGTACTTTGAGGCACCGTCGGAGGTTCCTGCATTGTCAGGAATGCATCAAATGGCTCTTCATTATCGAATCCAGTTGCACTATCATTGAATCCTGCAGCGTCATTGCCCCAAGCGCTAGTTTCATTTGTAAATGCATCGAAAGCGCCGTTTTTAATTTCGTCTTTTGCCGCGGATTCAAATTTCATTGCAAAAGCGTCAAATTCGTCGCCCATTTTCTTTGGTTCTCCAAAACCGAAAATGTCTTCAGTCTGATTAGTATTGGTATCAGTGTTGATAATATTTGAACCGAAGACGTCAGCTGAGATATTTGTAATATCTTGTGGGACAGTCTGTTTCATTGGACTTGTATTCTCTTCGTTCCCAGCAAAAGGATTAAACGTCACGCTCGATACAGACCCTTTACTTTGGCTATCACTAGTATCCATTTGCAAGTCGGATTGCGAAGGTTCAGGAGATATAAAGTTATCGTGTATGATAACTGGTGTGTCGGCTAACGAATCAAGTGGTTCTGATGGTGGAATTGGATTTGTAACAAACGTATCAGAATTTGAGACGCTCACATCAACGTTAGCATTACTTGTCACATTCGAGGTAATTATTTCCGTTGTTATAACCTCTGGCTCTACCGAGTCAAATAATAAATCCGGTTCTTTATGTTGGGGCTTTGAGACTAAAGGAGAACTATATAAATTCATTATGTCAGCTGTTGAAGCCACAGTCTTTTGAGGTTTAACCTCTTCCATACCAAACATATCAAGCATTTCATCTTGAGTTTGTTTCGAGTCGCTCTTATTGGATGATGCTTGAATGTTATTGTCTTGAGGTTGGAAAGGAACTGGTTGAGTAGTTGGAGGGGGCGGTTTTGGAGGAAGTTGAGCAAATGCTGGAGGAGGTGGTTTCTGAGGAGGCGTCGGCCTTGGAGGCCTTGCCGCTACTGGTGGTGGTGCAGGTCTCGGCGGAGGTGGTTGAGTTACTGTCGGTTCGACTGTTGGAATATTTTGATTCATAAGTGGTGGATTTTGGTTAATATCGCAAACATTGTCATCGCTTAGCGATAAGAGGTCGTTTGTTTGAATAGTTCTTTGTGCTTCCATTGATTTAGCATCACTTACATCTAATAAATCAGCAAATGTAGGTTCAGGCGTTGGACTTGGAGAATGTAAATCTCGCATTGATACTGGGCTTGGTGTTCGTGTCGGTGGTATTTTGTCCAATAAAGAAGAACTAGTAGCATCCATTGCACCCATGACTGACATTAATAAGTCTTGGGTTTCTTTTGATGGGGGTGGTCTAGGAGGTGGTGGTCTTGGTGGGCCAGTTAGCTGTGCATTTAAATCATTCTGTACTGGGTTCGGTAAAATTATATTGCTAACAGTATTCGTATGCTTAAGATCTAATCCTGTTGGTTTCTGAACAGGGACATTAGAAATTCCTACATTGATATTCGGTATAAATTCTTGAGAAGCGGTATTTGTATTAATAAGATCCGTAGCGGTTTCTAAACTTGTTGTGGTATCTATAAATGCATTGGTTTCTCCGATGTGTGGTTGAAATGAAGAATTTATATCCGTAACGACTTCCGCTTCTGGTGGTTCAAATTCCATAGGATCAAATGCAAATGGGTTCGTCGAATTGGAAGCCATTGATGCAGCTGTCTGTGAAAGAAATGGGTTGTCATTAGCTGCAGAGCTGTCAATAAAGTCATCTTCGGCCATGAGGAATGGATTTGATGTCGCAGAATTTGCAGAACCGTAATCATCTTCCGCAAATAAGAAAGGATTTGCTCCTTTCGCGTCCATGATTGGAAAATTTAATTTTATATTAATTCAGATTCCAATAATTTAAGTTCAGTTTGTCCAGGTCCAATATTGTTGGCTATAGATGTGTCAAATGGATCGATATCTTCGTCATTATCGTCCCCTATTTCAAAGCCAACAACTGGTGTAAGAGGTTTAGTACTAACAGTATCAACAGTATTTTCTAATAAATCTGGAATGTTTTTTCTTTCAACACGTTGAATTTGTTTAGATGTATCTGCTTCAACATCTGCAGGATCTCTAGGATTAAAGTCTGGATCGGTTAATACCCGTTTTAAACTACCACCGGAATGAATAAGTTCAGTCTCTAATAATTTCAGTTCTGCTTTTCCTGGAAGAATATTACTTGCTATAGATGTGTCAAAAGGATCGACATAAGATATATCTTCAAAATCTAAAGATTTTTCTGCAGCTGGCGTTAGAACTTTTGTGGTTACCTCATTATCTACAGATAATAAGTCAATTTGTTTGGGATCCTCGATTGATAACTTCTTAAGTTTAGTTGCTGCTGAAGAATTAGATATTTCTTTAATAGTTTGTACAACTTGGGCAACAGCAACTTGCTTCTCGTCTCTGGGATTAAAGTCTTGATCGGATATGCTATGTTTCAAAGCAGAGTCCGGTTGGAATAATTCTTTTTCAATTACTTTTAATTCGGCTTTTCCTGGCTTTACAGTAGCAACGAATGACGTATCAAATGGGTCCCCTTCTTCTAGATCTTCTTCAGATAAAGGTTCTTCAGGAACAGAACTTTGTCGTTCATAATATGGAGTCAAAGGTTTCTTTTTACTATGTTCTTCCCCAACAGCAAATAAATCACCGCTAACTTCTGGTAATGGTAATACAAAATTAACAGTCTTTAAACTAGCGCTGCTAGTTTTTCTGCTAAATTGCTGTTGTTCTTGAGCTTCTTCGGCTCTTGGATCAAAATCATCGTCACTGAGAGTTGAGATTGGTCTGCTTATATCACTTAATAATTCTTTTTCTAAAAATTTTAATTCAGCCTGTCCAGGAGCTGTTGCTGTCTCAACTATAGTAGTGTCAAAAGGATCACAATATTCTATATAAGTTTCATCGACTTGTTCTTTTGGCTTTAAAGGTTGATCTCCTAAATTTGATAAATCAGTTATACTACCTCCCAGTAAGTCACGATGCTGTGGTTGGATAGTATTTAATTCTGCTTCTGCACAAAAGTGTAAACGTATTGTTAAATAAAGGTTAGTCTAAGAATACAGTTTTTGGAGTAGGTATTACCTGATATCCGTTCTAGAGAATTTTTTTGTCCTGCTGGATTAGTAACTTGTATACTAACTTTACTTTTGATAAGTTCTTGTAACTTATCTTCAGCTCGAGGATTGAAATCTATATCATTCTCGCTGCTTAATATTTCATTCTCAATTATTTTCAATTCACATTTTCCGGGTGTGACATTTTCGGCAAATGTTGTATCAAATGGATCATCAGTGTCTTCTTCTACAGCACCGTTTTGTACAGCTAATGCTCCTTTTCTAAAAAGAATTACAATTAACAAATTCGTATTAACAGACATAATATGTTAAATGTAAGTTACAAAAATAAAAATAATAAATGACAAAAAATTTAATATAAATAAGGTAAATTAATTAAGAAGAAAGACACAAGAAGGATATACATATGTATTTCCCAACCTGAATGGTATCACTCTTAAATGAAAGGGACACGTTTTATGCAAACACAGATAAAATGAAATGTTAAGAAAAAACACTGTAAAATTTTAAAAAAGGTATTTTTTTATTAGAAGATTAGCGAAAATGACTACTCATGTATAACCATGACGTTAGTTCGGCACTTAAAATTTAAACTTACGAAGGCGGCGTACTATAGCTGTCTTAAGCACAGAACAAGTCAGCCAAAAGCATAACGTGACAAACGACGAGGATGGAAGTTAGGATAAAAGTTTCTTTTTGGACAACAATGCGTTGAATTTTACAGATTCAAAACGCACCCTAGTTTAATATTCTATGCACTAGTCACTAGATACATTTATTGCATTCAATGTGGAAAGTAAATTCATGAGTTTAATTGAATTAAAACATTTACAAATTGATATGCTATTGTTTCTGTTTTGCTGTTTAGAACTATGATATCCAAATATCAAAATACATCTTTATGCTCAGATACCAAAGATACGTCGTAAAGACGTGGAAATCTGACGAGAACTGGTCAGAAGACGCTAGTAGACCAAAAAGTCGACGACGTAATAACATCAAGTAGATGACATAAAATAACATGTGACATATCTCGTCATATTGTCGTCTTTTTTCAACAGTAAAAACACAAGAGATTTTTTTTATCGGATAATTTTTTTTTTGTAACGAAATAATTTTGCAAATCAGTAATTTTACGAGAAAAACTGACATGGCAAAATAGCGAGACCGAAGGTCGAGCGATTTTGCCAAATTTATCCTTAAAAGAAAAGCTCGAGTGTTTTTTGGCAAGATAAATTAACGACTGAATATATGAATGAACAACAACAATAATTATTTTTATTGATACAATTAAATTATTTGAATGAACAGTTATTAAATACACAATTGTTATAAATAATTATAACTGACAGGGCAGACATTAAAGTGACGTAAGCGTACTAGATGTAGTCTGGTTATGAGGAACAGGCGTTTTTATCGGTGATAAAAAAGGATGCACCTTTTTTATCGCTGTCAAAATGACAAAACTGTCATCATTAAATGACACATTTTATATAGGAGTTAAATTATCGGTGATAAATTTTTTTATATTTTACCGGCTCCCAAACTTAAGAAGTAAATATTGCAAACGATATTTTGTTATCGTAAGTAACATTGGCGTTATCAGAGCATTTATTTCTTCAGTGTTAATTTTCATAAAAGTGTATGTTCGAATAAAGTTATAAAAAAAGACCCATTGTGTTTACAACGTATAACTGCGGCAAAAGCAAACCTTCATCATTATTATTTTCGTACAAACATTTTATTGTTTTTAATACACTTTTAATATTTTATACATTATCGCCAGGGGCGAATTTACCATTTTCGAGGCCACAAGTTAAAATTTCTTTGAGGCCCTCTCGCCGTATTGTCAATAACAACATTTTAATTACAACAAATTGTTTCAGGGAATAATTACATTTTCGACTAAAGACTTCATATTTTTATTCCAAATTTAACATTTTTAATAAAAAATAACTTGTGAAAAGAGTAAAATATCGATTATTAAAAACGTTAAAAATTGGACCAGTCGACGACGGGGTGCCTAATTCGATAATTGCTTTCTTTAATTAAGGCTCTTATTCAATATGTTAAGTAAATTTAACAATTATAAGATAAAAATACTGATTATATGTATCCGTTTTGTAAGCTTTTAGCGCTCAGACTACTACTGAAATACGTGATTTTGTAGAAATGATTACTCTATTCAATAAATGAGAGTTATAATCGTGAAATAACTAGAGTACTATTATTTGAGATTATTGTAACGAATGGGAAAACGCCGCGGCGAACATGCTAGAAGATTCCCGGTCCATCTACAATGTTAGAGATATATGACACATCGGCGGGCGGCTAGACGTTTGGTACGATACAGAGTATGTTCCAACGTTTTATAATTATAGTGTTAAATAATTAGTTAAGATTAAATTAGTGTATGTAAATAATATTTCTCTTGTTAATAGACGATTAAACAGCATTTTTGTTATTATTTTAATAACACACGTTACAGTGTTGTCAGGTGTCGGTATTTAAAATAAATAAATAAAATTGCGTAATAAATAAAAAAAGTGCTGTGAGAAGAAACTTTTAGTGTTAAAGACAATCCCAACGAAAAATCAGAATGGCGACGAAATTATTGTTAAATGAACTCAAAGTAATAGACTTAAAAAGGGAACTTGAAGAAAAAGACTTGGATATTAAAAAAAAAAGACGTTTTAATAAATCGGCTAAAAGAATGGTTTCTAGAACATAACGAGGACACCGAAACTTTCGGCTTCGAAATACTTGAACCGCAATTAATACTCACGCGTTGTTAAGGAAAATGGAAGCAAATTCTACAATGTTAAAGGAAGAGTTACTGGAAAGTTCTAGAAAGTCCGACAAGAATTCTAGATAACTAATGGAAAATACTAAAGCACTGGAAGAAAAAGTTTTTGAAAATTCTAGAATTCTTAAAGAAGATTTACTGGAAAATTCTAGAAAGTCCGAAGAAAATGTTAGAATGCTAAAAAAAGAATTGCTGGAAAAATCCGAATAGAATTCTAAAATGTTTGCAGAATTACTAGAAAAGTCCGAAGAAAGTTCTAGAAGGCTTAAAGAAGAATTACTAGAAAATGTCGAAGAAAATTCCAGAATACTTAAAAAATAATTGCTGAAGGTAGAAGAAGAAGAAGAAGAAGGTTTTAAAGATCGCCTAGAGGAATTAGTACTGAGAATTCTTCAGAATACAGAAAGCCGTAAGAAGAATCTTCAAGAAGTTCGAGGGCCCCGTTGCTGGAACTGCGGCGAACAAGGGCACACACAACGCCGTTGTCCCAAAATAAGAAAAGTACAGCCATCAAAAAAGTTAAAGGGGGTTGGCAAGAGGGGGCAAACTTTGACCGTGAGTGAAGATGCCCCGGAGATCACCGTCCACGCAGTGTCATCGAAGAATGGTACCGGCAGTTTGCTTGTTGATCGGAAGATTGCTAGCTGAATTGTTCCACTACTTATTGATACAGGGACGACAAAATCCATCATACGCCCTGATGTTCTACGAACAAGTATGAAGCTGTTACCTACAACTACTCAACTCCGTACGACGACAGGTGAAGTAATACCTACACGCGGAGTGGTGAAGGTGAAGATTGGCATTGGAAGTGCCTCAAGTGGAAGACTTGGAGGAGGGTGTTTGGAAGGTCGGTAACGAAGAACTTCCTTTGCACCCACGAGAAGACCCTGTCGTAAGGGTCTTGTTGACAGAATACGTGATATTGCCGGGTCGGAGCGAGATAATTGTCGAGGCAGGTTTGGATGGAGATCTTTCGGTAGGATGTGTACGAATGATGGAACCTGTCTGTGATAAGAAGATCCATAGTGGCATACTGGTGGGAAAAGCGCTGATCAAGGTTGGAAAGACAGTACGGTGAGGATTATGAACGTTAATGTGGAGCCGGTGACATTGACGAAGAGCACCCTTGTGGGACAGTGTGTGCCAGCATTCCGAGTAACCAGGTATATGGCTGATGTTCCAAAACCAGTGCACAAAGACAATGGTGGGTATGGTTACTAGTTCGTGCAATGACCTTAATAGAACAGAAGTGAAAGAGGTACAGGATTTGATTCACCGATACCAACATATCTTCGCTCTTGACGATAGCCAGAAGGGACGAACCGATATAGTACAACATAAAATCAATACAGGAAATTCTAGGCCAGTCCGTCAGCAGCCGAGGCGTCTACCTCTAGCAAGGCGAGCAGAAGCCGAGAAGATTATTACCGATATTGAAGAACAAGGGGTCATCGAACCACCCCGCAGCCCATGGGCATGGCATGGCAGAACGTTACACTAAATAGTCTTAAAACATTTAAGAATGCGATTAATTTACTGTTTTTGTTAAAATAAGGTTTCGGGACATTACTAATCAGATTATCGTTTATTTGCGTTCGTTTATTGATCTATCTATTTATTCGCTTATGCATTTGCATAAAAGCTTAATTAACTGATTTCAAGAAAATGGTAAGTTACCCGAATATTTCTTCTTAAATCCGGAACTACTGGGTAACTATGTAACTCTGTCTAATTCCAGTGGCGTAGGGTCGTTATATGAGCACTTCAATATATGTAACCATGCAATTAGTGGTCCCGTTACCTATTGACGGAGTTATAGGTGATCTTTGATGTCTGGGCCTTTTATATAAAAAAAATCCCATGACAGTCGTCTGTCACTGAGCTGGCTATGTACTTCATATATACTTCAACGGGATATACAGATATAGAAAAACAGGTTGGAAGTATGTACGAAACCATATGTATGATAAGGAACGCGCTAGTAAAATAAAGAAGGGTTTATATTGGGTCACGCCTTTGCTCGTCTTAGTTTGTATTAGTGGGGGAATATTCGAGCATTAAAATTGTTTAGGAAACTACAAAGCAAGCATTGGTGTAGTTGTTTGTAATTCAAAGAGAATTTCATGATAATAAATTTTCCCAGAATTAAAAAAATGATTTGGCAAATTAGGACCAAATAATCACTTGCTTTTTAAGTAGCTTACGATCTTTAGCCATTATGATTGAAAATAAAATAAATATTCTTATGCTCGAATATTCTCCCACTAACACAACCTAAGAAGAGCAAAGACGTGGCCCGATATAAACCCTTCTTTATTTTACTAGAGCGTTCCATATCATACACACATATGGTTTCGCAGATACTTCCAACTTGTTTTTCTATATCTGTATACCACGTGACACTGTAGTAATTCTTTTCAAATTCATTTTACTATTCGTTTATTTATTCCCTAATCCGGACGTTCCAGTACCTTACGGGGAATGATTTAAAACGTAAAGAAACTGCGCAATGAGTTTGCTACATTAAACATTATATGTAACGTAACACCAAGAGTTGGTTTTTCCCTCTATATTATACAGGGTGTACCTGATTTTACGACAAAAAGTTATAATTATATTATTAAAAGTTAAATAATTATTCTAACTTCAATTTTTCAATATTATTCATAACTAAGTGAAAAATCTAAGAAAGTATTATTTTAAATCTTATTTTTATATACCTAAGATAAACGGCAAAAGTTACACATTTCAACTCAAACTCATAAACAGTAGCTTTTTTTACTGAAATCAATAATGAAGCTTTTCCTTTATGTTTTCCGCTTACATATTCTATGTAATATGTTAAATAACAGCCTAGTAGAAAGAAAAAACAAAAATTTGCTTTTAGATGTTGTACTAAGTACTCCCAATTTGTCGAACTAATAGGTCTATCAATATCAATTCGCTTCATTAATAACCTCAGCTGTAAATGAAAAAATACAGAAAAAGAATATAGGTTTCGAAACAAAGTCAGAACTTGATATAAGTTTTTATCAGCAGCCATGTAAAACGTAATAGTCGCAGCAAAGCAAGAAAGTTGCATAAATTTATATTGATTAAAAATCGCTTAAACTTGCTGTGTATAGCACGAGATGTTAAAAAAAGACGTATGCGTGAAAATAATGGCCACGCTAGAAGAGGTTGCATGGGCGTGTACAAGGTGCAACTAAAATAAGAATGTATTAAATAACTAAATATTATATTAGGTAACAGTTCTTTTGTCGTCCTTTATATTATCATAGGTATCATTCCTTAAGTGTATTCGTGTTCCAGTAGCGTAGCAACTGAATGAAAAGCACCCTGACAAGTTTCAAAAAGGGAAGCCTGTTGTTAAACATCTAAAAGTAAAATTTTTGCAAAGGTAAATACAATAAACAGTTAACTAGATAAAAATAATAGACAATTAAATAACCAGCGGCGTCCTTTGGATTTTGAGGCCCCGGGCACAAATATGGAGTGGGGCCCCCAGTAAATAAGAAAGTGAATAAATAAATTAGCTAACAGTTCTTTTGTCGTCCTTTATATTATCATAGGTATCATTCATTAAGTGTATTCGTGTTCCAGTAGCGTAGCAACTGAATGAAAAGCACCCTGACAAGTTTCAAAAAGGGAAGCCTGTTGTTAAACATCTAAAAGTAAAATTTCTGCAAAGGTAAATACAATAAACAGTTAACTAGATAAAAATAATAGACAATTAAATAATCAGCGGCGTCCTTTGGATTTTGAGGCCCCGAGCACAAATATGGAGTGGGGCCCCCAGTAAATAAGAAAGTGAATAAATAAATAAATATACAGGGTGTAACTAATATAACTAGAAACCTCGTAATGAGGGGGACCTGTAACAGAAAATTTAGAACAATGCACCTTAAACCTAACTTTATTGTTAGTAGGTACTTCCGTTAACAAAATGCTATGACGCCTCTCTACTGTTTATCTTGAAGTCTCAAGAAGTAAGGCTTCTGTCTGCGAAAAGGATCATTTAGTCCTTCTCTACAGCAACGTATAGCCTATTCCCTTTTAACTATACAATAGGCCGTAGTATTGTATTTCTAGGTAAATGTACGTGACTAATTTATGAACTTTAGGGAGTTCCTTTCCGCCTTTTAGACATGCCGAGGCATGAATTGAGATTACGCTCAATTAGCGCGCATTGCCTACACTTCACAATGCTACCAGTAACTCACTGGTGGGAGCGAGCTACTATCCATACTCTACTAGCTCTCCAGGCTAGTACCGGAGCGTGCTCACCCGTCGGTTCCATCTCCAGGAAGGCATGAGGGACGTATCATACGACCAAGGAGACTTCACCTCGTCCAGCTTCGGACTATTCCCCTAACATGCTGTCCCTTGCTGTTAGGAGCTAGTGCCCGATCGAATCCAACCTCAATTGTGACAAGACTTGGCTTTTAAATGGTTTTGCCACCCCGATCTACCAAATTATAGGCTTGGTGAGCCCTCGACAGAGCTTCGTTCTTAAGTCTACACGTCCTAGACTCCCGGTATGTACATCTACATGAGGTGAAGTTGTCTTGAGTGTGAGAGGCTATGTATTCGCTTCAACACTCCTTAAGAGTAAAGGCTTTAGAGCTTCTTCAGATCACAGTACTCAGTCTGCAGTCTGAATCATAGGGTGGTCCGAGTAGCGTCCTAAGCACAGTTACCTGGTGGCATGCAGTTTCCCATAGGCAAGAATTCCTTCCAACCGAGCTAAACCTCACTTCTATTTTCCTCCTTTAGATTCAGTCAAACAGCGGGTGAGCTTAGCACCAGTAAGAGACCATGTCCCAGGCGAGAATCAAATCCACCCACACCGGTCCTCATATTATGATGATTAGATAAGTAACCGTCGAGAATTCGTTAACCGTACTTTCTCTACCACACATTTGACCTGACTGCATCATCCGTTGCCCTGTCATGTTTCCATGCCACGCTCCAGGTTCCAGGGATAGGGTAGATGACAGCCAGTTTTATGGGTAACCGCCGTGTGGTCTGCTCCTTTCACCCGTAGTCTCGAGAAATGTTAGAATCCTTTTATTTTGGAAATTTGGTGCGCTTTATTTTAAAAGTAGGCTTTAGCTTTGTGTATAAGAACTTGTATCAAATGCCGGTCTCTCGGTCTATTTTATTAACGCATAAGATATATATTGTATTGTTGATTAAAATAAGGTAGCTCGGTGCGGGGCTCCACTAGTTCTCGGGGCCCCGGGCATACGCACGGCTGACCGACCGTAGGGACGCTTCTGTAAATAACTAACACTTCTAGTAACGAAGAATTACTGAGCTCAATCTGTTCGTTCATTAATTGTACTCTGAGTATGTGTTTGTATATTTCGAAGGCTTTTGAGGTTTGAATGTTTGATGACAGCTTATCTGTCGAAACAATTGTCAGGCAGGTTTAAATAAATTTGTGAAACCTTTTATTAATCCGATTTATTTATTTCATGATTATGGAGTTTTACCGAATAATAATACTATTAGATTATTTAAAAAGGATGTTTCTCAATAAATTTACTTCTACAAATGATTTTATTAAAGGGGGACGTTCCCTAAAGCCTATTTTCGGCCCCCACCGAATTTTGAGAAAAATCATCCGAATCAGAAGCATCAAAATCAGTTATGTTGATTTGGTAAGGGGGCATCCATAGAATACTTAATGCTCGTAGGGAGGGGGGGTAGCTAAATTGTGACAGTATGACAGGGGGTGGAGGAAGGATTTCGGACAAACAGTGTGTACGCGTTTTAATGGAAGATAGTTTATTATTATTTCAGATGTCAACAATTCAACAAAATAATATTTAGAAACAATCCTCCGATGATCAAGAATCAAAGTGTAGGACTTTATATTCCACCCCGAATGTTAAGCTACGTTTTCAGTACTTTTCATTTATATTAAAAACTCAAGTATGACACGTCAAAATATAATTAAGTTGAAAATAGTTTATGTTGACGACAACACTTCCGTAAGTACATAAGTAAGTACACACTTACGTACTTACGGAAGAGATTCATCAAAACTAAATCTGATGCTGACCGATACCAGTATATTGCTGAAAGCATATTTTAGTATACACCTTCGTTTAGCCTAGAATTCACCAAATATTGTCTAAAACCAATAAAAAGTTGATTCGGACGACTTTTTCAAAATTTGGAGGAGGCCGTAAAATAGGCTTTAGAGACCATCCTTCTTTTAATATCAATTTTGTGCGCTATTTTATTGTCGGTGTTAATAAGGACTAAACTTCTGACATAGGGCTGCGTAAATAGTTTTTAATGAGTTTTAATTTCGAAAATGATCTTTTTCAGCGTTACTAATAGATTTTTTTAAATAGTCACCTTTCTTATGCATTTCTACAAAAAAAAATAGAAACCGAAAAATAAACTTAGAAAAACCACATAATCTGTTTAACAACGCGAGAATACAAATGATATCAAATGAGGTGCACTTCATTCTCACACATGGAAATGAAATTTGATATATTGATGTTACAGTTTTACAAAATCAACAGAAAGCACGTACAATGTAGCCTATATTTCCATTTATATTTTAAAAAGTCATAACACTGAAGATTCTTTAAAAAAAGAAACCGTAGTGGTGATTAATGCTAAGAGGTGCTAGGTTACATTTGAAGAGTTTCTTACAATACCATCAAATAAATTGTGTTAAACAATGGTCCAGTTCCGTTTTATAATGAATATAATGCATATGAATAGAAAATTAAGCTAATCGAATTATTGTTTATCCTTTGAAGATCCTAGCAGGTCAATATCATTTAAAAATCAGCCTAAATTAATTGAGTTTCTCTGCTCCTGCTCTGAAATTCTGTATTAATTGCGTTAATGGTTTCATAAAATTAACATTAATTAACATTATTTCCTATTTGTAACGTAAAATCCGAAGAAAATAATTACTTAAAATATTAAACAAAAAACAAATTTAATCTTGTGGGGGGCCCTTTTTACGTGGGAGCCCATCCGCATTACTAATAGGCCACTTTCTACATAATATGTATGTTATGACTACTTAAGACTACTTGATTTTACCCTGAAACGTAAAGAATTACCAAGCATTACTATATTACACTTTGGTGGCCTAATCTTAACTATTGCAGATAAAGCGGCCATTCTGTGATGACGTTTAAACCATCCTACCAACAATATTTTAATTATCTTCATTATCTTCAATATCTTCATTATCTTTAATAACTCGTTTCTTTATGTTTTTAGAATGAATGCAGAGGGGGGCAGTCCGACCCGAGTGACACTATATTCTAAAGCAGTGATGGCGAACCTTTTTGAGAAGTGGGTCAAATTCTGTTCATTATTTTTTTAATAATAGCCCGTGGGTCACTAAGTCAGTGGCGTCACTTGGAGGGGGAAGATACAAAAGGTACCAATAATTTGGAAACATCGAAAATTTGTTAACAGAAAAACTTCACAGTTGACCCTTTTTTGGTTCTCACTTGTAAAATCCTCTAAAAAGGTTTACGTTTCCTTTTGTTTTACAACTTTTACTTTTGCTAGTGAAGAGCAAAATTCGACATTAGATGTTTATACTTTAATTTTTTAATATTTTCGCTGTTCTCTCTTTTATGATATAAAAAGTAAAAGATAAAAATCAACGCGTGGGTCATTTAAAAGGTCTTCGTGGGACAGTGTCTGACCCCCGGGGTTAGTTTAAAATTATATAATTTTAAAGAATTATTTAAAAATTACATATATGTATGTTAATTAATGTGCTAGTATACTACCGTCCAATTTTTTAAAACGTTATGACCGTATTATGTTTTAAGAAGATCCAAAAGAATTCTAAAAGTCAGACAACTGATGAGCACGCCCATTAAATTGATTCCATTACATCTAAAGCTAATAGGCCTGAATTGCCAAATGTTACCGCGCAAGGGTTCGATCGTGCGTCTATTTAGTACTTGTGGTTAGCGTTAATGGTTAATTAATGAGAACTTACGATGTGTACGAAAGGGAGCTCATAATTATATTATTTCGAAACAATTAACTTGCGATCTCGTTAAAAGCAGTTTTGTAATTCCAAGAATTAGACTATCATCGTTTAAACAATGAAAAACGCTGCGTTGGCTTTTTTGTAATTTTGGTAAATAAAAAAAACTAACCACTTTACTTAAAAGAAATCAATAGAATTGAATGAACTGATTAAAATTCAAGATACTGTTTAGCCTTGCGTCATTCGTTGATTGAAGGAAGACAATTGTATATGTGGGCAGTCGAAATCACAGCCCAGTCAATCAAACGGTTGAGGAAATATAAAATTGATCGACGGATGGGCGGGAACGGATAAAATATGCAGTTATAAATAGTTCATACTATAGCAAAACAAGTTCGCAATCTAATAATAGATGAAGACGTTTTGCGGTCAAGTGAAATAGACAAAACTAGTATGCAATAGGAAGTGTTAAACAAAAAATATATTTAATTAAACTTCGCTTCTTTCAAGTATAGCTTCACAGATAAGCATCAGAGATATTTCGTCAAAAATATACAGCAATACCCTTATCAAAGACATCTATCTATCTTACTATCATAAAATCCTTATACTCACTCTTCTCCAAAAGCTTTCCAGTTTTCTTCTACTCGTTCATTGGCAACATTAGTCGGTAAAATAGCAACTGCTGGAGTTTTAGATAAGCTTTCAGCAGCTAACAAAGCAAATTCCTTATCGTCTTCATCTTCTACAAGAGATTGAGTTTTGACAATAACATCAAATTCTTCTAAAATACCTTTTTTAGAATTATGTTTTGTCGAAGGTTGCTGTTCTGTAGCCGGTGCAGATACAACCTGATGAAGTGTTTTATTGAGATCTATAGGTTCATTAGAGAATGGTAACGGTGCATCATCGTCTAATAAACTTAGTTTATGTTCTGGTGAACTTGTTTCACCTACAACACATTAGTTGTTTCGACACAAATTTAATATACATGAATAATTAGGTGAGCCTTACATTTATTATTCGTTATAGAATTAGCATTATCATCAAAACTACCAAGTAATAAGTCTTTTTCTTTCAAAACAGTTCTTCTTGTAGAAGGTCTTTTAATTGGAACGCAAGTAGGTGCTTGTACGCGCCCTGTTAAAACTTCAACTGCAGCGCCAAGTGGAACAAGCTTTTTTCCTTTTCTTGTAACTGCAGGTCCTAAGATTGCTCGCTCTGCTATAGAAGTATCGAATGGGTCATCTCCTTCTGGTTGCTCAGTGGGCGATTCTTAAACAAAATAGAACTGATAAAAAATAGAAATCTGTTTTTGGAAAATATACATACCAGGTATGTAAGCTAATTTTACTTCACCAGCTGCAATTACATCAATGTAAGATGTGTCAAAAATATCTTCCTCATCTTCTTCTTCACTCTCTGATTCAGAAACTTGAACAATACCGGGTTCTTCTTTTCCTTTTTCAGTTAGCTTTTCCTCCACTTGATTTTCAGCTGTTTCTGCTTCTTGTTGCCTTTTGATTTCACTAGGAGGAGGGACACGTTGAAAAAAAGAAGTACTTTTGATTCGATCTAAATCGTCTACAATAAGAGTAATCATTTTAAAATTAAGATTTTGATTATTTTTTTTTAAATTTACCTTGAGTTTTCTTTAAAAAGCTATCGATTCCAGCAGTTAACGCATTAAATTTCTTCCATTCGTCATTGGCTGTACCAGGTTCAACTTTTACGTCAGTTGCTTCAACAGAAGGTTGTTGTGGTTGTTGATGTTCTCTACGATATGCCTCTAATTCCTCAGGTTTAAATAACTCTTCCTCTTTATGTTTGGATTTTTTGCCTTTCTTTTTCTTTTTGAGGCCTTTGGTTATTTTGTGCATTATCTACTCTACGTTTCATCGAGGCTTCTAAAGAAAGATTTTAGATTAAATAACGAAATTAACAAGAAATAGATAAATAAAGTTGTTTTTAATTAGCGGTCGTGACAAATTGACAATCTTCAACAAGAATTCTTGGCACAATATAAAAAAAAAGAAGTTTAACAAAAAATCGATCAGACAAGAATTTAATTTATTAAGATTTGCATTTAATGCAACATAATTATTTTAATTATTTGTAGTTTTGGTTGATAATAATTATCTCTTTTATAATTCTTTTTTATTTTAGCTATACACCACTTTTATTCAATTCTTTTGTTCTTCAATAACTCACCACAATTTATTAATATTTTCACTTGATATCTATATAATAAATAAATTATGCAATTAATGATTTTTATAAAGTAGTTAAACGATGAGCTTTATAACTCCACTTGAAGGGAATTTTTACAATATATGGCGTCGCGACGGTCAGCGCCGTCGTCGTATTGATCCGTCAAACGCCTATACGTCACATTCCTTTATATTAAGGATTTCTTATTATAATTTTGTTATGCTTTTTTTGACAATATCTACTCAATATATAAAAAAGAAAACGTTGAAAACTCAATCGTCTTGCAAGCGTTCCTATTTTAAACTGCTCAATCATTAAAAATATAAACATGCATAAAGAACACATTGAAATTGCTTCTAAATTGCTAAAGTGAGGGCTTGATAGTTAATAAGTCTCAAGAGCTATATGAGTAATGATACTTTACATGAATATTTAACTATGAGAGAAGCCTTTGGCACTCTTAAAAAGGCCTAGTCTAATTTCAACAGAAACCAATTAATTTAAAATTGTGTCAAGAAGAAGGAAATTTTATTTTTCTCTTTTTATGTGCACTTACTTTTTAGGCCTCATATCAATAAACATCCACTAAATCCTGCTAACGAAACACATTTTACATTTTTAATTTTGAACACTTGAACGTTGACAATTGTAAAAGATTTTGCGAATTAAAGACGGATCGTAAAAGGGCAATGGCGTGAAGTGGAAAATTTAGGCAACCAGTATTGATTATGCGCAGTGTGAAAAGTCCGTATCTGGGGCGCTTATTGAGGAAACTTGGAAGTTTTCATTGGAGAACTGTGATAATGCATTTTGAGCAATTTTAATGTTTGGTTTGATAAAACTCATTATATATTCTGTTTGTACTGTCAAGAATAGTTTATATATACTGTTACCACTCAGAAACATAACATTTTTCTTCTGTCTATTATACTTTCAGAGTACCTATATTTGAAATGTCGTCATAGATGCGTTGATTGCGAAATGCATTCTGGTATGGCGTAATTAAACATCAAATTAAATTTCAAAATAAATAAACCACTCATGTGTAGTTTGGAATACGTAGATATTCAGTCTCTCTGTATTTAAGATATATTTTATGCTTGGTTTAAGCTTGTATAGTAAAATTCTTCTGGAAAGGAAAAAAGACTTTTACAAGACTGAAGTAACTAATATTTCCGAACGTTAACATTATCCAGTTTTTATTTCTATTTAAAGGTTTATCATTCCCGCATCAGTTTAGAATCTAAACTTCGAAATGTAGAAATAATCAAAAAGAACTTCATTATTTTGACTGTTAAAGCTTTGTATAAATATAAGCTTTATTACATGTTTGCTTTTTAAGTAATTGTTGTTTTAATTTGCTTCTTCAACTACACACTAACATATGTAAGATTAAAAAATTGATTTTGTAATATAAGGTCGCTATGCCACAATATCAAATTGCGTGCCAAGGAATTAGTTAGATATTCTTTTCTTCTTTAAAAACATTAAAATCTTAGTTTAAGCTTAGACTTTTATTCAAGCTACAAGTTTCGAGCAGCATTTTGGATTTTCTTACTATAAAAATTCCATTATTAATGTTACTAGTTAAAATTGATTATTTTTTATACAAAGAAAGTTAATTCGATAAAGATTTACGATAAATGAATCAGCTTACAATATTACTCTACTGTGCTTTATAAACTCCAAAACTTTATGCCGTATTGTACATAATTTTCTTTTGACTGACAACGACAAGTTGTATACTTAATATGTAAAGTAGAATTTCATAAGTTAATACTTTCTAATAAATCTTAACGATGTATTTTAATTTTTTTAATATTTAGTTATTACATGGTAAGGAAATTATCACTTGCAAATGAAAAAGATTCGATTCTTTTTGTATTTTATCATTTGTGAAAGAATTTTATATTTAAAAATTTACGATTTATTCTTTCAAGAATTAAATTTTAACGAAAGCAGTTTTATTCGTTCGCGAACGAATGCAAAATCACTGTTTAAAAAAATTCCATTCGTGAATGAATACAAGCGGAAATGAATCATTTGTTTTCAGTTCTTGCTTATAGTTCTTACTACTCTGCAGTTTTATTTATATAAAATCATTAACCAGCTTCATACAATACATGGACCGACACAAATAATTTAATTTAACCAAATATATTAACTATTGTCGATGAACAGACAACAGGAAGACGTTATCAATGTTACAAAAATTTGCTTGGTTCTATAATAATAAATTATAATTAATCATAATAAACCCTTCTTATTAATACTACCACAAAATTTCTTTCAGCGTAAAATAATACCTGTAACTATGAATCCAATTTTCTTAAATGAGATAATTGAAATCTATTTTTGTTTTATCGTCTTATTTATGCGTTAGATATAATTCTGTTATATAAATAGGGATAGTGTTCTGGGAAAATTCACTTGCCATTGTTACAACTTTATTTTCTTTCTAGAGGCTTTTCAATGTAGTTGGCATTCAGCTTTCAAGTGCTCGTAGTTTTGAATTTCTTAGCTAAAAGTATTTAGCTTTCGCTGTTTTTCATTCCCAAAAAGTGAGTTACTAACTACATGCTTGACCTTTGTGCAATTTGTGGTAGTGATTCACTTTAGATAGTTTGTGACTGTAATGGAGGAGTCAAACTATAGAAGAGGATCAAAAACCCCTACAGTCACGTTAGTTAACTTTTCAAGAGATAATCCCAAAATGATCAGTGTTTTCTATACCCAGAACTCATATAGATTACTAGAATTCGTTCCATCCGTTTCCGAAATGTCCCCAATTTAATTTGCTCCAAGTTTTTGGTTGAAACAATTCGATTGCTGAAGTGAAATTGTTTACAAAGTGAGATTTCCAAAAAGTGTTTTTGGTCATAACTTCTACCACTTTGAAAACTTTAATATTTCTATAATACTTTACCAAACAAGCTTCACTGCTTTCAGCACAGAAAATATTACAATAAGCAGTGAAGCTGATGAGGTACCTAGCTAGTACAGAAAAAATAGAGGTGAGCTTTAGAGTGGATGATAACATGTTTTAAATGTTTTTATTTTACCTAAAATATTCTCTATTCAGAGAAGTAAGAGCTGGTTTAGTCTCAAAATTACCATTTGAGTGTAACATGTGCTACTTCCACGAAACTGTTTGTTGTTCGGAAAACCCAAAAAGACTCGATATTAACATTTCCTCTGTCACTGCTGTCATAAATGCTGTTGGCGGCTACACATAGTTAAGAATATTACATAAACCATGGATATTCCTTGTTTTAGTTTTACCCTATATAAAAATGTTCATACTATGGTATGCAACGCTTGGGAAGAAATAGCTTGGAAATCCATGAGAAGCTGCGGAACAAAAAGCTAGATTGGCCATAGAATGTTGAATTATAGATGAGAATGACACACCAATGATCGCAGTTGTCTGTGATGGCCGTTATTGTGTAGAAAAGTGCATGCTGCACTTTTAATTGACTGATCGAAGTTGACCCAAACATCTTTGCTCAAAACACACATCGCACACCTATTCTCGCCGGCGTAATAGTGTGGAATAGCTGCCCAGACGGTGGAAAATCCAGTACCGTCCCATTCTGGCTTCATACTGTAGTATTATCTTTCTCTGTCTGCGCAGAATAACCACTCGACCATTGTTCTAATAATATTAATGGCCGTATTGTATAATTATGTATGATGTGCGTAACTCAGTTTATCTTTTAGTTATCTACCCCTTTAGTTGTTTAATAGAATTATATTGTAAATAAAAATGTTTCAATATAATGTTTTTGGTCTCATAAAATGCCTTAGAAAAAGTAAGTTAACCTACCTAATTGTCGATGTTGCTTTGCAACGCATTTAATTGCTGCACTTTTAATTGACTGATCGAAGTTGACCCAAACATTTTTGCTCAATAAATTATAAACAAAGATCGTTCAAATAAACACTACCCAGCCAGCACACTGACGTCATAATGTCGTCGTTTTTTCGGCAGTAACGACGTCAAATGACGTCAAATTGTCGTAAAACTGACAGCATTATGTCACAGCCCAAGGACGTCAATATAAGACGTCATTAAAACGTAGTTCAACGACGTCATTAAAACGTTGTTCAATGACGCCATTAAAACGTCCTATACTAGGACTAGGACAGGAATTAGAAATAAATAGTTGAATATTGGAAATAATATTTATTATATACTATTTCATACATAATTGTTAAACAAAAGTAAACATTCAATAACAGAACATACACCTCTTCTATTAACTCAACATCTCATCATTATTAAACAAAAATAAACATTTACTTACTGAAAAGCTGCTAAAACAATACGCAGAATAATTGATGATACTAAAATAATATTAGTAAGTACTAAGAAACCATTGCGTTAGTATTAATTTATTAACAATAGTGATCTCACAAAATCGTCAAACGGGTAAAATTGTATAGGTTATGTAGTATTGCGACGGAACAAGTAATTATTAATACTCACCCTTTGTGACAAACCACACAATTATTATGCAGTAGTTGCACCTACACATACATTATAAATGTAGGTACGCCAACAACTTTAATAATAAGTAGAAATGTTACTAATTAAAGAGCAAAACAAATACACGAAAGACGTTGTTGCTGTTTGTATTGCGGCATGTGGTCACGTGGAGTTCAGTAACAAAATAAAGTAAAGCAGTGTAATGTATGTAATAATTTGTAATAATTTGTAATGTAATAAAAAAAAGTAAAAACCATAATTAATAATAGTAGAAGTCTAAAACGACCTTATTGTACGTCTAAAAGATGTCGTTTTGAAGACGTCTACGTACGTCCCATAACATGACGTCTTATGGACATCATTTATTAGTCATATGACGTCGACCTATAATGACTTAAGAATAACGTCATTATAACCTCAGTGTGCTGGCTGGGTAGCGCTGCCTCACTTTCCAGATTTCATTACTGGGTAGCTAACTTAAAATTTTGTTGCATCTGCTAACAATAGAAATGCCTATATTCACATCACTTTGGCTTAAAAAGTACGAATCGGTAATCAGTACTAGTCAGTTTTTTCAGAAGTAATACCACAAGTGCATGTAAAATAGCCGAATAAATTTTGACGTTTTGTCAGAATGTTTTGCTCAGAAATACGTCGAGTAAATTTATCCGCGTAACAAAATCCCGAGTGCGTAGCACGAGGGATTTTGGGCGGAAAAATCTTAGAGACGTATTTCTTTAGAGAAAGACATTTTGATTCAAAATTTAATCAGGCTATTTTATATGCACGCGTGGTATTTAGCGTGATTATTTCCTGCATAGATAGATATTGTTTGTAAATTATCTATTGGTATTTACATTAGTACAGTTAATAAAGAAATTACAATTTTTAATTAAATATATTTCTATTGTCTGCACATTCACTTGTCTAAGCACCTTTGATAACGATGTCAAGATTAGTGACAGTAACCATGGTAAGTACGCATTGTTATGTGTGTAAAGGAAATAATCATCTTTAAACCTACACCCCTAATAGCACACCTAATAGCATGGACGTTTGAGCAATGTCCTCGGCGGACTTAATGAACGTCCAACGGACGATCGGTTATAGTCCGTGGGACGTTATATGAACATCCATGGGAAGCCCAAATGTCACAAAGTTGGACATTATTAAAACGTTCCAGACGGACGTTTTGCGTACGTCTTCCAAGAACTTGACGAACGTTTTAAAAACGTCCATATTATGTCCAAGGGACGTAATAAACGTTCGATTTATACTACGTGGGACGTTATATGGACGTCCACGGGAAGTCCAAATGTCATGAACTTGCGACGTTCTTAAAATGTCCCGGGTGGACGTTTTGCGTACGTCTTTGTATGTCCTCGGAGGACTTAATGAACGTCCAACGGACGATCGGTTATAGTCCGTGAGACGTTATATGAACGTCCATGGGAAGTCCAAATGTCACAAAGTTGGACATTATTAAAACTTTCCAGACGGACGTTTTGCGTACGTCTTCCAAGAAATTGACGAACGTTTTAAAAACGTCCAAGGGTGGTACTAGACGTTCGATTTATACAACGTGGGACGTTACATGGACGTCCACTGGAAGTCCAAATGTCACGAACTTGCGACGTTTTTAAAATGTCCCGGGCGGACGTTTTAAAAGCCTCCATTATACGTCCAACAGACGTAATAGACTTTTGATTATACTAGGTCGGACGTTCTATGGATGTCCATGGGAAGTTAAATCGTCATAAACTTGGATGTTCTTAAAACGTCTCAGATACACGTTCTGCATACGTCAGCCGAGGATTTGCTGGATATTTTAAGAGTGTTGAGTGTCAAGTCCAAAGGGGACCTAATGAATCCTCGACTCAATGCCCTACACCACATAGATATTTGCCGCCGACTTGACGAATATCCCAAAGATGTTTTACCTACAGTCCTCCAGTGCACGGATCTAAAATAAACAAACCACACAAGAGGAAATAAAAGAAAGTTATTTTTAAACGTCATATCCTGTACACAAAAGTAATTTCGATTCCTATATAAGCTTTCTCTTTCAAGAACGAACTTTTAACTTGGGACTTCAGTCCCAAGTTCTTCCAGTCCAACTATTCATAGTTATTTCACTTTATTTAATAAATAATTACAGGTTGATTGGTATCAAAAATAAATTCTTTAGAAAATAAACTGGAATTAGACATTACAATTTTAATTCTAGTTTACTTACCATTTCTTCCAGCCTGATCTCTTGCACCACTCTGGTTCATGATGCCTTGAGGCATATGTGGTTTGGGGAGTGAGACCTACATGGGGCGACTTTATGAAGGGACAAACATACAAACAAATTTTGGATTTTAGTATATAGATTTTAGGTTTAGGTAATATTTTAAAAATTGAATAATTTTTCGATTTATCTAACTACGTTTTTTATCAGTATACATCCTTTTTTTTTTAGCACAATATAAACTTATCTATGTTACAATATCTACTTGATAATAATAAAAAATTATAAAACTGTTAAAGGGATTTAAAGGCTTTCGTTGGAAAAATCAAGTTTTGTAATTTCATTTAGAACACCAAAATCTACAAACTCTCAAAGTTGCAAAACTTTCAGGTTGTTTCAAATTATATAGGAATCTAATTAATGGCAAGCTAATTATTGGTAAAAATCAATTTTAAACAAATATAAATCCTTTTTCTACAATAATATAATTATTACATAGATTATATGATGTAAACCTACAGCATAATAACTTAAAATAAAAAGTAAATTCAACTGTTTGGAATCATTATCAAAATCTAAAAACCCAAGTTCTTCTATCTTCACTTTTAGACACTTTTCAGAGGTTCTTTTCAAGTATCTTTTGAAAGTGTCTTCTATTTTCTTTTCGGTGCAACTTTTCAGCAACGGTTTTAAAGCAGCACCTAAAAATAAATGCAAATATAATTAATATATTGTGCACATCAATGCAATACCAGCATTCAAGATTGAAAAATGCCATATGCCTAAACCAGTGGCGGTTTGTACACTTTTGGATGTTCTGTTAGCAGATGGCAAGTATATATTAAATGGTTAGCTTAGCAGCCGATTACACGGGTTGCATCCGTGATGCTAATAGAATATCCAAAACAGTACATAGTAACCTCTGCTGGCATCGGGTCATACATGGATTTATTTAAAATCCAAAAATACAATATAAAACTCAATGTTTTATTTGAAAAACATAAATCTTAGATCCGTAGCTTTTTTTGGCAACTTTGTTATTATTAAAAATATGAAATCCATTAAATTAGCAAATACTTTTATTTTTTCATGCTAGATTACGATAATAAAAAAAGATTGAGCAGTGTAGGTACTAGGTACTGTTATATCACAGAGACTTGCACTTTAATGTTAATAAGTTACCCTGTTATTTTGTTTTTGAAATCTTACTTTACGATCTTTGAACGACCACAAAGAGAAAACTGTTGAATCATCGGGAAATGAATGCCCCTCCCCTAGCTTTTCTAATCTTCTATCGGCAGGTGCCAATTTGCAGTCCGTCCAGAACTTTAAATTTTCATATTATATTTAGTTAAATTGAAAGGAGCACAAGTGAATAGAAAATTGAGATAGGGAAGTAACATTCTTACCTCTACCTTGGATTTCTGAGAAAACTGAAAATTTTAAAAATTTAAATCTTTTAGAAATCAATAATATGCATATTCCCTATGTTAACAACTGCTTAGCATCTACTCTGTACATTTATTATCATCTTTGATCATAAACAGAGCGAGGCAGACCTTGCTAAAGGGCAGTTATCTACGCTATCCTGTGCAGCTGTGTCTATAAAATTATGATGTGATGGTCGCTCTTCAAGATTTTATATGTGCGACTGCACAAAATTGAACATCAACTATACATTTGGCAAGGTTACGCTTCCCTCTTATCATGATACATTAAAAATGTTACTTACCCTTAATTAGCGTGGCCATAAAAAGAGCAGAAAAGTTCTTATGTTTGAAGCCTGTTCAGAAATATTTCATTTTTTATCATGATTTGTCAGCAATCTTTTCCAAGCTCTTTTTACAAATTCGTTCACATTGTCTCCTCCAACTTTGGAAAGCAGATCAGTCTAAAAAAATCAGACACTCAGTAGTGTTAAATAAATTTGTGCTAAAAAGAAGAAAGAATTATAGAAGAACTAAAAGATCTGTATGTGCAGGATGTTATGACATGATATTGCGAACATAAAAAAAATATGACACCCTACACATCAAACTCTCACTAATAATATCATTGTGCATTGATTTTTTGAGTAAGATTTCTGAAACGTTGCAGAAAGTAAAATTTACAAAAAGAATTAATCCTCGAAGGCAAATTCAGTATCATACGACATATACGGGAAAATAAGCATAAAACACTTGTTTTTACACCAATGAACGATTTCTGAAAAGATTTCCACTTTTTAGTTTTTGTCAGGTAACATATACATAGATTTTCAAAAAAACTGCTGGTTGCCATAAATGCTATCCAAAGAGTTTTTCTATTGACTTTGTACAGTGATATTCTAAAAAGTATTACTTACAGATTTTTGCATATTTAAGGGATCTCCCAAAAACTGTTCAACTTCCAGTAGAAGTTCATTATTTTCACATAGTAAAGGTAAATTCAAGTTTTCCCATATATTTTCTGATTTCTTCATTATGTTGTGTTTTTTATATACCTTATATTTCATTTTTCAAGTGAAGAGATTATTATTTAAGTCATGTTCAACCTTCATATAATTTGCTTTAGATATTCTGAAAATAATAATAAATCCTTATTACTTAACAATCTAAAATACTATAATACTGCAGGTTACCATGAATACTTTGCTGGTGAGTTACTCATTCAACTATTTATTACCGTTATTACTGCACAATAATAATAATAATAAACAAATGAAAGGAATGTGATAATAGTTATTTATGGTACAAGTGAGTTAAGTAAGATATTATCCACGAACGAAAAATTTACCCTCGAGGGCCGGCAGGCCCGAGAGGGTTAATTTTTCTGAGTGGATAATATCCTTAACTCACGCGTGCCATACAAAATTTTATCCAACACCTCTTTATTTAAGTTTAAACATCGAATTTGCAATGTATAGTTAGTCTGTAGTTTTGACGGTAATACTCTAGCACGATGACTAGATTTTATAATATTAAGTAACGCAAGCTGGTGATTGGTTGTTATCTTTGAAGGAGTGAGTTTTTTAAAAATAACCCACGTTGCTAGGGGCAACGTAGGTTATAATGTAACATAAGAGTAAACAATCACTTTCTTTATTTAAAATTACCATAGTAAACATGGTATTTATATAGAGGTGTTGGATAAAATATTAATAATCACCCTTGCACTTCACACTATTTACTAAAAACACATAACGTAAAAGACTGATTAAATAGATGTTTAAAAAGCATATATAAATAATTGGTTCAAACAGAAACTGCAAGACAAAAACGGTGAGAACAAATACCGAAAACCGAATGGCGGCTTATAATGGCTTTACGGGGATTTACTGTTGGCACTGAGTTTGCGTAGTACGTCTTTTATGACCCGTGCATACTGACGTCACACACATGCTGTCTCATTTTTATATTAGCGGAGAAATTTAAATAGCTGTATTAATTAAAAAGAAAATATTTTTAATGAGTTTATGATGGTATGAAATATGTAATAATAATTGCTACAACCCATAACCAGGAAACCAGGCCCCAGAAGCTATAAGCTTGTGCGGGAGGAAGTAGGGCGATTATTATTATTATTATGTTAATATACTTTAGTATATTAAAGAGTATTCCATAAAGTACAAAAAATATAATTAATTTAAAACACGGGAGAAGCAATTTTCGGATATTCCATAATAGTTTTAATTCTTTGTTTAGAGAACTACATAATGTAGTATTTAATAACAATAAGAAAAATGTATATTCATAGAGGTCCTTGTTAAGCTCTCAAAATTATATGTACATGTAACAGACTATTCTTAAAAAAAGATCCTTATCTGAAGTTCAGACCGGCTTTTTTATGACTTTGAAGTCACGGGCCTACCATGATCTAAACTGAACGTCCAGTGGACATCTTTTGTTAAAATAGATTTCTAGAATAATTGTTAATCTTAATCTACAAATTGTTTGTTTGTAATCATTTTGTAATTCCTATTAGAACGTATTATGGACCCAAATCGAACGTCTGCCGGACATGTTTTGTTGTACTTCTGTAAAACGTTCCCCTATGAACGTCCTTTTATGGACCCAAACCAATCGTTCGCTGGACGTCTTATGCTGTACTTCTGAAAAACGTTCTCATGTGCACGTCCGCCAGACGTCTGTACCATGTCCTGGGACTCAAGGGCCTGTTATGGGCCCAAAACAAACGTCTGTTGGACGTCTCTTGTTGTAATTCTGAAAAACGTCTGCGTGTGAACGTCCGCCAAATGTCCGTATCTTGTCCTGGGATTAAGGGCTTAACTATGGACCCAAAACAAACGTCCGCTGGACATCTTATGCTGTACTTCTGAAAAACGTCCTCAAGTGAACGTCCGCCAGACGTCCGTATCATGTCCTGGGATTCAAGGACCTACTATGGGCCCAAAACAAACGTCCGCTGGACGTCTGTTGTTGTACTTCTGAAAAACGTCCGCGTGTGAACGTCCGCCAGACGTCCTTATTATGTCCTGGGATTTAAGGTTCTACTATGGACCCAAAACAAACCTCCGCTGGACGTCTTTTGTTGTACTTCTGAAAAACGTCCTAGTGCCAGTGTCCAGCAGACGTCCATTTTACATCCTCGGAACTACAATGGACCTAAAAAGAACGTCCATCGGGCAATTTGTGCTATTAGGGACTTATTAGTTTTATAGCTCACTTATTAGATTTGATGACTATGGATATGTGTATCCATCTTCGTATACCTTCGCTTAAAAAGGACGTCAAAACATCCAATTTTCTTTTCTTAATCACTCCTATACAAAGATACATACTATCGGTGATCACATTATTATGGGCACTTTTAAAATTTTAGTTTTTCTAAAATATATTCAATATTAAAGAGATAAAAAACATATAAGTTTATTATAATTACGCAAACTGATATTTTTTAGTTAAAATTAAGATATTTAAAAAAAAGGTTTTTTGCATTACAACAAATTACATATACACTTAGAATATATCACTGCAGGAAGGAATATAATCATCTACCACATACGACCGGGATGGGGTCTGAATATGGCAGAGTAAGTGTTAGTAATGAGATATCTCCTTTGGCGGTTCTCACTGTCTCGAAATGTACACATAAACTACATAATCTCAATTTTAAAACATAGTATTTTGAAATTAATTTTAGAATATAAATTTTATATTTTAAACAAACAAATACTTATAAAATATAATTCCCTTCTTCGCATTTGTCGGAGTTTGAGAGAAAAGCATATTTAGATGGTGTCTAATGGCGGCCAGTGTGACGTCGTATCCGTCGCTTTTAAAGCTCATTGCGCCAGGTAGTAACGCTCCTTCCTACAGTTTTACATTCTAAGCATACACATGATAAAGTAGAGCAAAAAGTAACTCCATCAAAGGTGCCTTTGGAATTTTGAACTTAAGTGTATAATTTCACCAGAAAATAATAACTGTCACTGTCAAAGGACTACACATGGCTTTAATAGTATATTAAAGTATTAGTTTCATAATAACACCTGTTTTTAGCGCACGCGTCCGGGTTTAAGAACATGTGCGCTAAAACGTCTTATGAAACGAATACTTTATAGTATTTTTTGTATTTGCGCTATTTCATTATTAAATAATTAAAAAAATTACTGTTTTAAATAAAATTTATTAGGAATATTTTGGTAAGTAGCACGACAGTTGGCTACACTAGAAATTATGCAATTGTTTTTCACATAGCTCGCAAACTTTACGTAATCCGCGCGACGTATGAATTCCTATCATTGTCTGATATACACAAAGCCCGTTAAGCGACAGGACCTCGTTCCAAACCTGTTTACAAACAGAAAACAAACACTTCTGTTCAAACTGTTTTCCTGTAGTAGGGCTGTTAAGAGCCAGATGTTAAAGACGCTAACTAACCCCAATAGTTAAGCCAAATGTTTCCCACCTTTACTGTTCTATTTTAAGACCGATTAGTGGTGTGTTAAGAAATTGGAGTAGTATGCTTTAGTTTCCTAATTTTAGTATGCATTTGTTTTTCTAATGGTTAACACCATTTTTGTATTGTAAGCCAGATGGCTAGTTTATTATTAAATTCTTACACTAAATTAAGTGTTATTTTAAATTAATACAGTCCACTTGTCACGGAGTTGTGAATAACCCAACCAAGGGCTCCATAGAATAATAATTGAAAATGTATTAGGACAAGTTAAGAAAAATAAAATTTTATGCGATCGAATGTCTAAACATATGTGGTACTACATCGCTAATGAAATAATCTCTTAATTGCTTTATATAACAAAATTTCAAAAATTCTATTGTCGCTTGATTTTCTGTAAAATCTGTTCATGTAAATAAAAAAATGTGTATGTATTGTATAATAAAATTAATTTTATAATAGTCTCTATGTAACAGTTTCTGCATCCTTAAATACTAAAACACTGTTTCTTATAAACATATAAACAAAACAATACTAATAAAAAAAACAGATCATCTTCAACGTTAATATTTATCCTTGGTTTCTTTGAATGTCATAAACAGACAACATGTACTCCACACCTTTTCAAGCTTTTCTTTTGTTCCAAACTACTGGCTGTGAAGTGTACAAAACATATTCTTGCACTTTGCGTATATCAAACGATATTTAAATTTTGTGTATCAACAAAATAAAGAAAACTGCTCATCTGTCAGTGTAAAATATTCAAGAGAATAACACAATGCTCCAATGTTTACATGCTGCTGACCAGCCTGTAGCGGCAAGGCAAGAACAAGTACAATTATTAAGTACTTATGTCAAATTGCTTTGATTTCTTCAATAGAATCATTGAAACTATATAATATTGATTTGATATCGATATAACATGTGTTGCCTTTAAAATATGTTTTTGTGACTTTTTTGATGGTTTAAAATAAGCATCATTAGGAAAACTTCTTACTTCTTCAACTGGAACCACTTTCGCGTTTAATAAGAGAGTTTTGTGTAATTGCTTTTCCTTCCAAATGGACCATCTACAATTTGTAGGCTATAGTGCAAAATAGAACTGAAAACTAAAATACGAACTTACCGATGCTTTTAAAACCTCCTTGGAACCTGTTGTTCTTGCTCCTAGCTTTTTTAAATCGTTGCGTAAACAATTTAAGTCCATTTTTAGTCTTTTAATTACTTAAAATTCACATACAACACACGACATACCTAAACAGAACGTTGCTGTCAAACTTTTAATACCTAACTGACTGTGCGCACCTAGTGGTGATTTGATCAACTAAACTAGTTCAATTGATCTATTGTTGATATCAGCGTATAGTAATAAGAAGTACGGACAGTTGCTACCGGCGTCTTTGATGTTCATGTAACTTTTTTCTCGCTACTTTTTTCTATCAATTTAGTTTTCAGCAAATTTAAATTTTCAGCACGTAGAAATGTTTTTTTCGCGATTTATAATTTTTAAATAATTAAATTAATTAAATACTTTTTTATAATTTGTCATTATTTAAAGCTAAAAGTAAAATTTTGCTCTGCTTTTACGAATGATTTTTAATATTTTGCCTCCTTTTACAGCGACATCTTTTACTGCTAGCTGAACCTACACGCCAAAGCGTTTGAAGGCTATTGAAATTGGGTACATGAAAAACGAATAACTGTCCGTACTTCTTATTACTATACGCTGTTGATATGCTTTCTGTGTGAAATCCCATTCGGCAGCCGTAATATGACTGTGATTAGTCTGATCACGACCTTCTATAATTCACGAGACGACGTCTTCGTCTCGTGAAATCTAGAAGGTCGTGAGTCTGATTTATGTAACGTTGATTTATTAAGTTATATCTTGATAAATTAATCTCGTATTGTTAAGATGGCTAGAAGAGTTCGGAAACAGCCACTAATAAAAAAAACGATGGCAGACTATATTTCTTGTTTGTACGACCCTGCTATTTCGGATTGTTTACCAAACTTGGTTTTAGAACAGTAGGTTGTTTACTGGTTACTAAGCAACAACGCGTCGGTAAGTAATTACTTACCGTTCAGTTCTGTCAAAAACAGAACGGTAAGTAAATTATATGTAATTTTTAAAATAAATGCAACATCTTTAGATGTCTCTTTCGTGAAAAATCATTATTTTCTAAATAATTATTGAACTATTTAAAAAAAATTATGTTTTTTATTTAAATTTGCTGTGAAAAAATACCCAATAAATAATAATAACAACGTGATAACAACTATCTATTTATTTATGTTGAAACGACAAAAATATCGTGACATTCAAAAATAAAATTACAAACGTATCCATGGTAACGACAAAACCTACTTATTAATGGTTGGTGGATATACAGGGCAAAAAAAATTATCTTGAATTTATTTTTTCATCATCTATGGAATATTTCCTTAGTTAATACATTTGTATTCATAATGGTCGTACAAAAAATAGTATAAGCATCTCAAACAGTAAGGAGTTTACCGATCTCCTCCAATATTGGCGACTTCGCTTCGCTCAGTTGCCAAACATTGTCGTCGATCGGTAAACTGTCCTTACTGTTCTCGATACTTATATTGTTGTATTTTAATGCATTATGTATATATAATGAAAATATGGAAATTTATAATTTTTTACTTGCCGATATATCGCAAATTCCCACTATGATACTGATAATCGGCGGCTGCCGATTTACCGATATCTATATCGGTATAAAATTTATGTCTATTATGTACAGTTGCGGCCAAAAGATTTTCAACGGTCTATTACGTTTTAGTTAAAGATTGTGCTTGTATACTTTCGCTTCCATTGTCCATAATATTCAATTTATCACTCAAAATGGCAACATTTCCGAATCGTTGGAAAATGGCTAAAGTTTGTCTGGTTTTTAAAGCAGGAGATCCTTCTGTGGTATCTAACTACAGACAGATTTCTATTTTGTCTAACTTTGCAAAAGTCTTTGAAATCATTCTGTATAACTGCATTTCTTTGTCTACTAAATCTCTTATTTTACAATATTAACATGGTTTTATGGCAAACCGATCAACAATAACAAATTTGATAGTTTTTACTCAAGATGTTGCTGAAGCCTTGGATGATCAAGGTCAGATCAATGTACTGTATAGACATTTCAAAGGCTTTTGATAGGGTCGATCACGAACTACTCTTGGCTAAATTGGCGTATTTTGGATTTAATATGCAAATGTTATTGTTATTTCAATCATATCTGACTTCCAGGTGTCAGTTTGTTTCTTACAATGGTTTTGAGTCCTCAACATATACGTGTTCGTCTGCGGTACCACAGGGGAGTAACCTTGGACCTTTACTGTTTTTGTTATTCATTGATGATTTATGTGAAGAAATTAAATGTGACAAACTAGTATATGCTGATGACTTAAAAATATTTAAACGCATATGCTCAAGTGAGGATTGTGATTCACTTCAAAATGAATTAAATAAAGTTCATCGATGGTGTTTGTGTATCTCAAGAAAGACCTAAGTGAAGTGAAATCCAAACTGTTAGAAACTACTACTACTACCAAATCTCTTTCAAGCGAAGAGTTCGAAGAAACTGCACAGGAAATTAATGAACGTCAACTCAGAAAACAAAATATTGTTGTCTATGGAGTAACCGAGGGTTCAGTTAATAATTCAAAAGCTGTTGATGGTCAGGATCGTCAAGTTATACTTGACATATTATCATTCTTGTTAACTGATTTTCAGGTCTCCAACATTACGAGTTCTTTCCATCTTGGCAAACTCGGAGCGAATCATTCCCGACTACGCCCAATAAAGGTGGTGCTTATTAATGAGTCTTAAGCATAAGATTATCGGAAATAGTAAAAAACTAAAGGATAATCAACAACTTTACACCTCTACACCTAACACCTCTGTGTCTTTTGATAGTACACCAAAACAAATGGAGTATTACCGCTCCTTAAAACAACAGCTAGAAAACCGCCAAAAAGCGGGTAAAACAGATCTTAAAATTAAATATGTATGTGGTACTCCTACAATCGCTTATTTAAACTGAATATGCCCAACAGCAAGATCAATTACAGTTGTTATTTCCAAAATGTCAGGGGAATTCGTTCCAAAGTGAACGATTTTTATTCTTCTGCAAATATGTGTGAATATGATTTTGTATGTATTGTTGAATATGATTTTGTATGTATTGTTGAAATCGCGTTAAGTGATAGTATGTTCAGTGCAGAATTCTTTCCAAATACTTACTCAGCATTCAGACAAGATCGTCAATATGAATTAACAAACCAAAAGTGGGGAGGTGTTCTAATAGCCGTTAGAAATCATATTATCTCTGAAAACGTCGACGTGTCCAGTTTAACTACTGCTGTGCCTTCAAATGATATTATAGGTTGTAAATGTTATATACAAAACTGTGTTGTATTTATATTTGTTATCTACAGGGTGGTCCAGACCACCCGTACACCCCTTTTAAAATGCGGGGGATTAAGAATTTTTAACAAGACGATGGGTGATCTTGCTAATATCGATGTGCTCTTTCGAATGACCCTAGAATGGAACCCCCCTGATTGAAACGAACTTGAAAATTGAAACGACTTTTTGCGTTTTCCATTGTCTCTGGCATATTTGCAGGTGCAAATAACAGTTTTTCATATTTTTTACTAAATAGTGATGAAAAAACTTTGCTAATGTGTACTTTCATGAGAAAAAATTTTACGTTACAATGATAAACCCAAATTCTCTACATAAGGTGTTTTCGACAAACAGATTTTTTTTCTAACGTTGTACGTGATAACAATAATTTTGCCTTAAATGTTGTTAGAATTTGTGCTCCATTCTAACAACATTTTCCAAGATTCTACTGTGAAAGATGGTTTTACTTCAAAACATGTCATGTTTTATTTCCCCAACAATCGTTTCCCAAACCTCGCCACAATTTATCCCTTTGGTTTTCAGAATAACCTTTGTGTTCAGTTTTGTTATATATTTTGACTACTATGTACATTTAAGTTCATAGTGGAAATATTTTATATATGCGTGTAAACTTGAATAGTGTGTTATATCAAGAAGCTCTCTTAATTCTCTATTATGACTTGATTGCATATCTAATCTCATTTTCACTGACCTTTGAATAGTTTCCGCAGTTCTTGCAGTGGATTCCTGAAGTTTTCTGCCCGTTTTACACAACACATTTTTTATAACTCTCCGTGTTAAGGTTAATGTCGTATTTACAAAAACAGTAAGAATTTTATAATTTTTTTCAACAAAATGTTAAATCACCTGCATTTGTAACTTCAATATTGTGGTAATAGTTGTATGTACTTAAGAACCTAGTAAGAGCAGTGCGTTAGAATGAGACGGAAGACGGGTGAAAATAGAGATAGAACGATCGCTACTTAGCAGTAATTTATACATTGTCGGAATAAATTGGTCATATCTTCGTTACTGTCTAGGCAATTTCAAAGTTTCAAAAAGCGTTGGATTGTAAAATCTCGAACTAACAACAATTATCTTTTTAACTTTTTTGATATCTTGTGTCGTCCAAAAGATATTAAGATATAAACATCTTTCTATGTTTGCAGAAATTGAAATACGCATAATAAGGGAGTTAGAAGCTAATCTAGTGAGTATCCTTCCGTTTATCTAATGATAATTCTTGAGTGAAAATTAGCTCTAACTCGCTTAATACTTTAGAGATCGTATTAATTTTAATATAGCCGGATAGCAAATAAAGTATTCTAGATTTGCTGTTTTTTCAGTTTCCCCCCCCCCCCCGGGGGGTGTTGGACACCGATATCACCAGACGAATTTAGGGGATTGATATACATCCTAAATAGCATCCGATAACATACTCGATACCTTTTTACCTTTCAATGTACCATGGACAACAAAATCCGCTTTCAGATTTACTCTACTACAAGCAGGGTTGGCATGTTTAAAACATTTTGTTTAAAACTCATGTTTAAAACTAGTTTAAAACATCAAACTTAGTTTTAAACTATTTTTTTTTAAACATGTTTTAATCGTATGTTTAAATCATGTTTCTTTGTAATCGTTTTAAAACAGCTTTTTGACAACTTTTAAGATAATTTTAGATTCTTATACTGCATTTTCGAATTTAAATGACCATTTTCCATCTGAAACGTGTATTATTATGTATAATAAGCATCACAATTATAAATTATAAAATGTAAAAGTATAGACAATTTATTGATTGTTTATTATTTAAATCTATTTTGGAACATGACTTAGATTGAAACTTGTGAAAAGTGGATCTAGGATTAGATTACATTGTATAAAATCAACTAATTTTGCTGCAACAACATTAAATTAATGTTAAATATTTCTTTTAGATGTAGAGCATTTAATAATGAGTTACTATAAATAACGTAAATGTAAATAAACAAAAATACCTTAGAAAATCCTCCCCTATAAATATTAGCAATAGTCTTTGATACTTCATATATCAAACTAATTACGCACATTTATTTTTTGCAATGGATACACTTGGCACGAATTTTATGAGGTTCAACAGCATCTTTAATAAAATTGTTAAAAAATGCTGCCATATGCCATATAAAATGCGCATTTGTCGACCCGTCATCATGAATATATAATATTCCAATGATTTTCTATTTACTAATTCTGCATTCTTTTCAGAGGTCTGAAGAAGCATTTACAAAGAATAATGATCCTTTCATTTCTAAATTACAATTTGCAAGGTGTTGACTTAACAATATTTAATACTTTTGTTTTGGCGAGAATTGAAGTAGATTTTTTATTAGGGTATTTTTTATTTAAGTTACTCTATACTAGGAAGTTGTAAAATTAAAAGGTGATGATATAAGAATAAAAGGACTTTTATTATTGTTTCAGGCATGCACAATCATGATTCATGATGGTAATTATATCCGAATTTAATAATATGTTTATTAAAAGCTTTCATTAAAATATTTCAAAATCTTTATTAGTTTAAAACAGTTTAAATCATGTTTTAAACATGTTTTTTTTATATGGGGTGTTTTAAACTATTTTCGATAAAAAACATGTTTAATTTAAAAAAAACAACTGTTTTTGTTTTTTTTGAAACAAACATGTTTTTTGCCAACCCTGACTACAAGTATCACAGGGATTTTAAACGTAACAGATGTTCTGTAGCTTACGACAATTTTAAATACTTTCGATCTTTAGCCAAAAAGCAGATCACTAATGCGTATAATAATTATCTTCAAAACTTTAAACAGCAAATAAATTCTGATCCAAAACAATTTTGGTCAAACTAAAAAAGGAAACACAGGCATTCCTGGCAAGATGGTTTTCGAAGGCAATACATTTGATTCCCCACAAGCAATTGTTAACTCTTTTATGGACTATTTCAGCAGCGTTTATACTCGTTCCAACGCAAATACTAGTAGCATAAACAATAGTGCATTACCTAATATGCCTTTGGTTAATATAAGTTCCTTAACTAAAAAAGAAATCATTAGTAGTCAGCAAATTAAAAAATAAAATGACTAGTGGGCCTGATATGATCCCCAGTTTCTTTATTAAAAACTGTTCAGATGTCCTTGTTGCACCACTACCTATCATATTTAACCTCTCTTTAAAAATCTCTGTATTTCCTGATGTTTGGAAGAAAGCTAAAATTTGTCCAGTGCACAAGTCAGGTGATATACATTTAGTTTCTAATTTCAGACCTATTAGCATTTTATGCAACTTTGCGAAAGTGTTTGAGAGCGCTATTTATTCACTTATTTATCCTTCAATTCGTAATTACATATCTCCCTCTCAACACGGATTTATGGAAAATCGCTCAACTATCACAAACCTGATTTATTTCATCCAATTTGTTTCTACAAATCTCGACAATCAAAGGCAGGTCGATGTTCTATACAATGATTTTGCTAAAGCCCTTGATCGCATTGACCATCGTATCATTATTTCAAAGTTAGAGTTTTGGTTACAATCTATTAGCTTTCTTCACTTCTTATTTACAAAATAGATTGCAGTATGTGCAATACAACAATTTTAAATCTAACAACTTTGTGGCTATATCAGGGGTTCCTCAAGGATCAAACCTAGGGCCGCTGCTCTTTTTATTATTTGTTAACGATTTAGTTTCCGCCTTGGCATGCGAAAAACTGCTGTTTGCCGATGATCTCAAGATTTTTGCTCCTATTACATCTTTCGCGGATTGTCATCAATTACAAACGCAAATTGACTTGATAGATGAATGGTGTAAGTGTAATAGCCTTAACCTAAATGTCACCTAATGTAAAGTGGTTTCATATTCCCGCAAACTTCATCCCTATGTTTGTAATTCTGTAGAACTAGATCGAAGTATTACAATTAAAGATCTTGGCATTGTCTTTGATAGCAAATTATCTTTTTCAGAACATATTTCTACAGTTACTAAGTCATCTATAAAAATGTTAGGTTTATTATTAAAAACTGCAAACTGTTTCATAACGGAACTGCATTGAAAACACTTTATTTCTCACTTGTAAGGTCCAAGATGGAATACGGCGTCCTTGTTTGCTATCCTTACTACAACTGCTATATAAAAGACTTAGAAAACGTACAAAGGAAATTTCTAAAGTATCTCTCTTTTAAAGTTGATGGTAGCTATCCAGAGATAGGATTTAATCACAATTTACTTTTAGAAAGATTTCAATTTCACTCTCTAGAACTTAGAATTATACTAAGTCTTACTTTTTTATTTAATTTACTACATAATAAGATAGACTGTATCATTACAGCATCTACTGCAGTTCAGCATTCCAAGAGCATCTGCAAGATACAATATAATGTTTTACTGTCCTACTGCTAGAAGTAATTTATTAGTGAAATCTCCTATTTATAGGATATGCGTCAATTTTAACAATATCTGTAATCTCTGTGATATCAACAATTGTAACCTAAAAGCTCTGGTTAATATTGCGATCTCTAATTATATTAGCTAAATAAACAGAACTTAGTCATATTCTAAGCTTAGTTTATAAATAATTTTGCAAAAATTATGCATAACCGATTTTAAATATAATTTTTGCAGTAGTATATAAAAGTTTGTGGTAGATAGTAGGTATAAGATTGTATAGATATTAGGCATGTTTGATTATTTGTTTGTTATTTAAATGTAATTGTCCTGTAATTGGATCTAGATCTGTTGGGCAATAAATATTATTATTATTATAAGAGATAAATGGCATATAAGCTAGACTAATTTGATGTAAATATTAGAAAAATGCGTCAACTTCTTAAATTACCGTTGAAAATTCTTCGGCCACAACTGTATCTTAGTTTCAAAATATGTACCCATCCTAAATATATGTACTTCAAACTAAAGTACTAGTATTTCTGAACCCTGTAACTACGATCAATGCCAAATCGCTACCAGATTTGGTTGGAACACCATTAGGAAACCTAAATACTAAGAAAAATGCTGAAGATACAAAATAGCAATAATGCTTTATTCAAACTTGCACATAAATTACATTTTTTTAAAAGAATATAATAAAAATTAAGCTACATAACCTAGACATTATAGTTACCTCCAACTAGAGACAATTCAAATTTCCAGTTTCATAGCTATTGTTGCCAACATGGTAAAAGAAAATATAGGAAAAGAAATATGTTTTAAGATTTAGCAGTTGAGCACTTCAGACAACCAGAGAACAATAAGAATGTTCAATGGATATATGGTCGTGTTGCTTCTAGCAGACAGAAAAGTATTGTCAATACTTTTATTAAATTATATGAACATTCAAGGTAGTCTATAGATAAAAAAAAAAATCAGAAAAATTCCATCATTAAAATTTATTGATATTATTTTTGTTCAATTTAGATTTGTAAAGCTTTATAAGTCTTAAGCAAATTTTGCAAACTACTATATACAATATTCTAAAACTTATAAAAACAATTAGTATAGTACTTACAAGAATATTAACAATAGTCTTCTCAATCTCATTTGGAATACAATAGTACAATTATTTTCAATATGCCATATCATTATTCTTTCTTAAAGCCATTTTCCACTTCCATGCTCTTTTAAAATCAAACATATGTAAAAACAAATTGTAATATTTTATTTATGTATGTAAGACGACATTCATACAGTGTGTCAACAACAGAAATACTCAACTCTTTAGTGAACAACATAATACCTAAAAACTATAAAATATAGAAAAGAAACTACTACCTAAGTGGGCACCAAAACTCAGACATTTTAAAATTATTACTAGAACATCTGAGCAGCCATATCATCTGCACTAATACCCAGCATCGCAAGATCGTCATTAGGATCATCCGGCGGTAAGGGTGGTGGTTGAAGTGGTAATGTATGTTCTACTGGTATTTGGTCTGGGGGCGGGGGCATCGAATCATCTGCTGGCACATCTTGTGAATAATCATACATTTGCGAATACATCATGGCATTATAATCCATATTATACTGATACTGCATCATTGTAGCAGGATCCATACCAACCTGGCTAGGATCTGGATAAATAAGATTTAATGCATCTTGAAAATCTCTTGGTAGTAATTGTTTTGGTTGAGTTTCATTACCTGATACCTCATTCAACGAAACAGGTGGTGGAGGTGGTGGTGGCACGCCCTGATCTTCAATATCCATATCTTGCTCATCTTCTTTAGGACTATTTCTCTTTTGATCTTTTCTGTTTATAATAGGTGGAGGGGGAGCCTTCAAAGGTTCTTCCTTAGATATTTTAGGCGGTGCAGGAGCTTGAATAACAACAGGAGGTGGAGGAATCATCAGTGGAGGAATACAAGATAACTTAGGAAAGCAGACCACTTCTGGTTCTGGAATGAACGCTCTTGCCAAATTACCCGGTTGAAATCTGCTCTGCCTTGGTATATCATAGTCTTCTTTTTTGATTTCTTTTTCAACTTTGTCTTCATTTTTCTTATTTTTGAATAATGGCATACGTCCAATAAAATGAGGCTTTTTATGTGATGATAATTGCATCTTCTTGTCTTTCTTAGAATCAGAGTCACGAGACTCAGAATCTTTATTCTCATGTTTGTACGATTTCCTTTTAGGACTATCTCGTCCATCATAACTAGGACTACGTCTTCTATCTGATGTTCGACGCCCGTTCTCATTGTAATGACTATCTCTACGATACCTATCGGGACTTCTATCTCGCCTTCTGTGATCTGCACTAGGACTTCTAGAATATCTACTTCTATGTCTTTCAGGGCTTGCAGATGCACTTCTTCGCCTATATTTGTCTCTTGTTTTAAAACGTATCTGTTCACGATCTTTATCTTTTAATCTATCTAATTCTTCTTGCTGTCGACGTTTTTCTTCTTCCTTTTCTTTAACTTCTCGCTCTTCTTTTTCTTTCTTCTCGCGCAATTCTTGCTCTTTTTGTTCTCTCTCTTTTCTTTTCTGCTCTAATTCAGCTTGCCTAGCCTTTTCTGCTTCTTGTTTCTGTTTCATCCTGTCCTTCAAATTATCGAACATTAGTTTGTCTTTTTCTTGTGGTTCACTAACAGTCATCCACTGATTAATCAAGTTATCCTCAGGAGCAGATTCTTTATTCATCTCTATAGTTTCTTTACGTTTATGCTCTTCCACTAGTCGGCCGAGCACTTCCCATTTGCCACCCAAGTCTTCATTCATAATCATTTGGGCTTGTAATTTCATTTTATTTCTCATTGCCACACGGATACTTCTAGATTTATCATTTTCATTAGTTTCATCATCAGAACTAGAATCAGATGAACTTGAACTGCTGCTGGAATCTGTAGAATCCTTCCTTCTTCTCTTCTGTTTTCTCTTCTTCTTGTCTTTTTTATTGTCGAATGAGGAATATTTGTCCTTATGTTTTTTACTTTTTCTATTCGTATCTTCTTGATTGTCTGAATCATCACTATCAGACCTTTTATCTTTTGATGTTCTTATTAAAGCTTTATCTCTGTCTCTAAGCCATTCTATTTCCCAATGTGGATTTTGCTCAACAAAGTTCTAAGAGGAAAAAAAAATTAAATAAATTAACTGTATATATTTCTTAAAAAGATATATTTCACAATTAGTTAGAAAAATACAAACATCCCATCTATGCTTATGCACAATCGCAATTAGCAAAGCAGTGGCAAATCTTTGGGTGAACTATATAATAGGTGAGACTCATCAGAGATTCTGACAGTTTTCTATTCCACATTGTTTGCCTTGTGCTGACATTTGGCAGGTTAAAATATAGAACGTACATACCAGACTAATAGAAAGTATTGGGAACAATTTTATGTGATATCATTATTTACAAAAGAGCCTTTTTTCAAGTTTGAACTACTTTACCAAACTCAATAGATGCATCCACTTCTATAGTTATGTAAAGGGCTAAATAAAAGACAGCGAATAGCTATTTTATGTGCCACTCTTTTTTATATTCATGGCAACTCCAACACTTTTTGAGATTGAATACATCCATTGCAATCTAATGGTGTACTCATCTGTTTTCTAGTGTTCCATTACAGATCTGTTTGAAACAACTAACCCAATTTTCATAAGAATTGTAATTAATTTTCATTTATTTAAACTAAACAAACTTTCTTTTGTTTTTAATCTTAATCTAGTGCCAACTTTGAGACATGAGAATAAAAATTTTTTGATGTAAATGAAACAAGTACAAGTTTAAAACATCAAACTAAATTTTAAACTATTTGTTTTTAAACATGTTTTAAACATACAGTAGTCCAGTCAATTGGTAGTTTTATCTTGCAAAAGGTCGGAGAATATCTTATCTTATCTTAAATATGATATCAGGTGTCCCTACACTGCAGGTACTAAAGTGGTATTGCGGTTCTTTGAATTGATATAGTTACTGTAAATGACAGTTTCAAAGTGTTTTCGTTGTGTAGTTTTCAAATAAATTCAAAAGGATACGAGCTTCACCAAAAAATATTGCGCATACCTTGTGAAAATCCTGCAATGTCATATTCAATGCGCGATCGGAAAATGTCAAAAAACATCAAAATCGTCTGTACCAAATGTTTCATGTATGTTATGTAATTATTTCTTGTTACAAATATTTTGTTTATTTATAAAATATATTAAATATTTACAAAAGATTTTACTCCAACTGGGATTAGAACTCGGGTTCTGGAAATCGAAATCTAGCATGCTCTGCATTTGGCTGTGGTAGCTGTTATCATACATTTCTTTTCATAACATATGCTCATTTATCATACTTTTTGGTTGTTTCTTTTTTATTATTAATTACTTTTTAATTATTCTTTACAATGACATTACCCTTAACATCAATTTTTATTGTTTAAGAATTTTTTTTTAATTAAAAAGACTTACAAAAACAAACATTGACTTATACAACTACAGTGAAGACTCGTTGACCCGAATCTACGTTAATCCGAATACCACGACAATCCGGACCAGCAATTTATTTACATTGATTTTATTGTAATCCGGATTTAAAGGTTTTGATAATCCAAACTATAGAATTTAATTGTTTTTATTCTTCAAGTTTTGTTTATAGTAACAAATGCAATAGGTATACAGATGCGTAATTTGATACAAAACCACCATTGGACATAAGATAAATAAGATTTTATTTTATTTATGTTTACGTTATATTTATGTCTGACAAATTCTAATTATAAAAAGTCACGTATATTTTAAAAGTGGTTACATTGCAACTTAGCCCCGTTTCACATGGACGATGACAGTCAGCGCGCTGATAATCAGCGCCATGAAAGGACTGCAGTTTTAAATTGATCTCTTCACATACACGCTGACGGTCAGCGCGGCCGTACGCGTGGCCCGTGAGCCCCGCGTACGGTCAGCGGCGCTGATGCGTCATTGGAGTAATGCACCTTTTCACATGTATGCCGAATCAGCGCGCTGACCGAAATTATTTAAAAAAACAATGTTGTCAGTTTGCAGATATACACCATCCGGTGTATAGATAGATAGAACAGTCATAAAGTACTTATAGACTTGAAGTATAAAATTAATTTAAAAATTTTTAAAAGTAGTAACAACAGAAAACAATGGTGGGATCTGGGTTTTCTGGAATTATGATTTAGTATCTTCCTGCCATGAAGACTGTTTAGAGGAGAATAAACTCCAGTGGAGGGGGTAACATTTTATATGAGCCAAAAGCGTGCACAGCTTAACGGCCCCCTATGATTTTCAGCACCTTCTCGTGGTACTTTAAGGTACCTTTTTCGACCATCTTCGGAGCATGTCGACCAAAGTTGTCGTTTCAAATAAATCAATACAGCAATCAATTAGAGAACAATATTGTTAAAATTATAATTGCTGAATAAAATTAAAATTGACATTAAAATTAAATATAGACAATGAATAGTGCATTAGATTTCATATTAAATTTCATGTTAACTCGTAGATATTCGTCTCTTTAGATTTATTATTCAAATTTACTGTTTGTTATAACAAACTTTATATTACATATTTCAGAGAACAATAATTTTGTAGATTATATTTTAATTGTATTGTAATTTTTAAATAATATATTTAAAAATATCTTGCACTTCATACTGAATTAATACCGCGTTCTTACAGTCTATTTTAACATAGTTTTGATATATTATCAACGTTAAATGAATTTTAATTTAACATTAAACGGAACGATAAAATAACGTTACTCGTGCTATCAGAAATAAAAATATACAAATCATCTTTATTACATGTAACCAAGGAAAATTTACATAACTTTGCATCTATTAATGATATTATTTTTCAAATAAAATAAAATAATCTTTCGCAGGATCCTACAATGCGAGAGAATTAGTTGTACATTAGACTACCACGAGAAGTCGCTGTATATTCTAGGGGGCCGCTCAACTGTGCATGCTTTTGCTACATACCCCCACCTTCGGAGTGTATCCTTCTTATTACAGTCTTCATGCTTCCTGCTTTTTTCAAACAGAAAATATCAGAAAAGAAGGAAAATAGGAAAATAGGAAAGAAGCAGATATGACAACAGTGGTTTGGACATCAGCTTTGATATCAATTTTCATCCTGATCATGTGAAAACAAAACGTCAGTACGCTGATGGTCAGCGCCCATGTGAAACGGGACTTAGTTACGTTGCAAATTCGTATTAGTAACAAAGGTTTAAGTTAAAAAAGAATTAATACTTCTTTTACAAATTACAACTTTATGTATCTCCGGCATACATAAAAAGGTTTTGCGGTAAATTTAAAAATAGTTAAAATTAAAAAAACCGCACTGTAACTTTAATTACACAGTACAGATACTTTCGAAATTTTGACCGAAAAGGCAAGCATCTTTATCCACCAGTGCGCAGTGCATAGGAAACAGTGGAAGCAGTCGCGATGCAACGTATGCACTGTCACGCTTGTATGCAATGTGTACGAGTGTGATAGCGCATACGTTATATCACAACTGCATTGTTTCGTATGCACTGCATGCTGCTGTGATTTTATCAAAGATGTTTTCAAAAAGGATTATTTCAAGACAAGTAAAGATTGGATACTTAATTTTAAAAAGACAGTTTGTGTGTTAAAGATCCCGGGAGAAAATGATTCGCATGCAGCAAGGCCCTTTAAAAAACAGTTGCAAAGCGACTAGCGTGGCTTTGCAATGGGTAGAAAAATTGAAACAATTGTGATGCTGGAAGATTTAAAAGTATCTAAGGTATTAAGTTTAAAAAACACGAAACAAGCAAAAATCACCGCCTTTTTTGATTAACGACATATTAATGCGGAACAGTATTTTTGCATTTTTAAAACTGCTTTGCGTTAAATATCGTTGTAGTTTAATATTTTTAAATAAAAGTTTTTGCCGAATGTTGTAATTACATTTATTTAGAAATAAAACATTGTAATTCTACGGACGTGGTAATCCGGAAATCGTGATGATTCGGATTGCCCATGTTTTAATTAGTCCGAATTAGCGAGGCTTCACTGTATATTGCAAAATATATTTTATAAAATATATAGTTAATATTATACAGCCACATGTCATCATCACTTATTTGATTCTTGCTTGCTATTGATGATTCACGCAGTGTCATTTAGGCATTTTTTTCGTTAGGTGGTTTTTTTAGTATCGAAAAATGCATTGCATAAGAGCATCAAAAAATTCAGCCACTCCTTCTTTACTCTGGCGTTAGATTTGAAATTGCGAGCTGTGACCACTAATACATATAATATTTACTAATACATATAAATGTAGTTATTGTACCTTATTGTACTGGTAGATATTATTGGAAAATGAGGGTTTATTAACATTTGTTAATTTTAATGAATAATATTGAATACCCATATTACTGGAGGACCATCATTCACCATGCCGACCGCCTCCAAAACTGGCCGCAACAAGCAGCTGCCTGTATGTTCCACCGGCACTGGTCTTAATTATGGTTTTAATAAAATGGCTAAAATTTTTTTTTTTATGTGTTTATATTTACTTTGTTAGTTTTGACCTTGTCTTCAGAAAGTTCTAATTTCTACCTAATTTATATAGTATGTAATTTAGTTCTATTGCCAAATTTTAATTTCAGAGTTTGTGATATACAGGGTGATTCAGAAATAACTGATATCCTTTAAATGGTAGGTAGAGGGGAGGCAGTAGAGCTAATTTACCTTGACAAGTATAGGTCAAAAACGAATAATTTTCAAGAAAATGAATTTTGAAGTTTAATAAACTTTGGATCCAAAAGGAGCCAAGGTTAGGACCGGATCCAAAAATTCAATAAAACTTTAAAATTAATTTTTTGAAAAACTTCGTTTTTGACCTATACTTGTCAAGGTAAATTAGCTTTACTGCCTCCCCTCTACCTACCATTTAAAGGATATCAGTTATTTCTGAATCCACATGAAAGAAATAAAAAAATCTAAATTATTGATATTTTAAAAAAAAATTCCAACGCTGTTTTTAATGTCCTATATCTCCGAAATGTGATAGATGAATATGGCTTACATATTCATATTCAGGAGCACGGAATCTATAAGAAATTGTATCTTTCTCCCTGAAGGCAGGCATAGAGATCAACTTTATTGTGATGTGTTATGCAAGAATATTTTGTCCATAATCGTTCCGATACTTTGTACTAACCCTGTATTAGTTAAAGAAATGTTTCAAATAATTATGCAAGAATATTTTGTCCAAGCAACGTTAATATATGACTTGTTTTCTGTTACAATATATCAAAGAATTGTGCATGAACAATTTGGAATGCTCGATGATTTTTCAGACATCCTTTATATACCGGGTGTTCCATTATCTTTTTTCCTGTTTTAACTGCTTATAATTTCTAAAGGGCTCAAGATAGAAATGTGCGGTTTTCACTGAAGTGTTTCAAATTAGCAGAAGTTTTGTTTGAATACATTCAATTTTTTCTGTCACTTTCAATTACGTCACAACAAAAATGGCGGTTTTTTGACCATTTTTTGTTGGCTTTTTTTAATGGAACACCCAGTATATTTTTTGAAATCCCAAAAGAACCGTTCTTCGGCTATCTAGTGGCTTAAAGTTTTTTATAATCGGCATAGACATGACAGAGTAATTGATTTTTCGGCTATCTAGTGGCTTAAAGTTTTTTATAATCGGCATAGACATGACAGAGTAATTGATTTTTAAAGAGAAGCCTGCAAAATTAGAAACAAATATAAGAACAATAATTTATTTTAAACAAAGTAGTCTTTGAAACAAAAAGGTATGTGTAGTTAATTAATTAAATGTTCAACATGCCTTCCTTCTTGATGTACGCGTTTGTTCCAACGTAAATATAAATTAGTAAAGACCTTGTCAAGCATTTCTTCAGTAATGTTGTCAAATGCTTGGCGAATGTTATTCCTCAGCTCATTCAAATTGTGTGGTGCAGGATTATAAGCTAGTGATTTTATGTATCCCCATACAAAAAAATCGGGAACTGTTAAATCAGGTGAATTGGGCGCCCACTGTACTGGCCACTCCTGCTAATCCAGTTGCCGCCAAATTTATTAATAATGAGGGGGCGCCCCATTTTGTTGATAATATGTTTCATTTCTGTTACCATTTAATTGTGTGTCTTAGTCTAACTGTGGATAAAGAAAATAAACATATGTTAATATAAAAAATAACATGCGTGTATAGTTATTGCCACGTATTTTGTTTTCGGAGAAGAAAAATGGTCCGTATAATTTGTTTTTGCTAACAGCACATCAAACATTTTTCTTCGGTGAATTCCTTTCATGCTCGTGGAGCTCGTGCCGATTTTCTTCCGCCAAAATTCTGCAATTATGTGTGTCGACAGCTCCATTCAGATGAAAACTGACTTCATCGGACATTATTAAACTACAGTCTGGTACATTTCTTATAAGATCCATTAATGTCTCACACATAAAAACACGTTTTTTGTAGTCTCTCTTGTTCAATTTCTGGTGGCTTTTGAATTTTATATGGTTTTAGTTTCAGCGCTTGCATAATTCTATGGACTTTTGACTTGCTCATGTTGAAGTTAGAAGCAATTTTTCTAATGGATGATTTTTGAGACCTCACAATAAACTCATATACAACTACAGTGTCATTTAAAACATCATTGTTACCTGTGTTTCTTTTCTTAATGATCCATAGTTTTTAAAATTATAGAACCAGGTTCTAATTGATGGTGAAGTTGGCGGTTGTTTATTAAAATTTCTTAAAAAACGTCTTTTAGTTAAAGTCACTGATCTTGTTTCAGCAAAATAAATCACCACATTTACCTTTTCTATGTCTGAAAACACATTATTCTGGTTACTCTGTTCTGGTATTGGTTTCTAATTTTGCAGGCTTCTCTTTAAAAATCAATCTCTCTTCATGTCTATGCCTATTTTAAAAAACTTTAAGGCACTGGATAGCCGAAGAACGGTTCTATCAGGATTTCAAAAAATATACTGGGTGTTTCATTAAAAAAGCCAACAAAAAAAATGGTCAAAAAGCCGCCATTTTGGTTGTGACGTAATCGAAAGTGACAGAAAAAATTGAATGTATCCAAACGAAACTTTTGCTAATTTGAAACATTTCAGTGAAAACCGCGCACTTCTATCTTGAACCGTTTAGAAGTTATAAGCAGTTAAAATAGGAAAAAATATAATGGGACACCCGGTATTATCTGGCTAATTGTTTAAAGTCTCTTATTTCTTTAATCTAAATTTAAATTTACAAATACTTTAGAAAACCTAAGTGTTGCTAGATATAAGTGTACTCACAGCATAGTTTTGGTTGTGATTTTTAGACTTCAGATGTTGAGAGGCACAATGCAGATCTCCAACCCATGTATCGCACAACTTGCAGTACCAGGCAGATGAGGATATTAAGAACTGTAAACCTAAATTGCAATTGGTTAATTCAACATATTATTTAAATTCCAATTAAAAGTACATACATAAAGCATTTAACCCTTTCCGTGTGACAAGTGACAATTAGGAAATTTATCTGTCATTGCCAAATATAAGGCGTTTTACAAAATAATTCATACATAAAAAGATATAATACATTTTATAAATAATTAATGTATAAAGTTAATATATTCTACAAGGATTGTTCCATACTTTGCTTCAAGTTACTGATTACAGTACAAGTTACAAGATGACAAAAATTGGTCTTTTAAGGCTTTTACACTTTTCTAGAATGATTAAAAACTTGAAACAAACTTTACAAAAATATACAGCAGAATTTGTATTCATAATCTTCTTAGAAAAATAAAACAATATAAAATAAAAATTTTATATTCATAAAATGCTTCAAAAACCTGAAAAAAAGAGAAAACCAAACTGTTACATTATTACCTTTAATTGGCATCCTTTTCTTTGTAGCTCCTTCAAATGAAGGCAACTCGGGTTCACCTGGCAGCCTGTGCCAGGGTGTGTCCACCATATCACGGTCCTGAGTAATCTGACGATGTTCCTTACTGTGTAAATGTAGCAAGTAATCCTTGGCCGATTTAGGAAATACGTCACAAACTCGGCACCAATGTAATTCTGGATCATAGTAGATATAACAAAACTTAGAATCTAAATCATTTTTCTCTGTTGATAAAGATCGCCTATTCTTTTCTCTACGATGTTTTGGTGACTCTTCTCTATACATTTCCTCCAATTCTGTAACCTTCTGGTGATCACCAATAATATTAGTCAACATCTCTATTACGTTGTATATCGTCTTCATTTTATTCTGGATTTCAATCTGAAAAAAAATTTATTTGATAGGCAAATACTCACACAAAATAAAAACCAGTTAACAAAATACATACTGAACCCTTTGCTCTTCTGATGGTATAAATTTTTATGTTATAATGGAGTTTAAAATGTAAAATATCTCACGTAGACTAATAGCCATAGAATTGCCGGGTCTCCGTGGCAGCACTACGAAATAAAAGATGGCTACCAAATTCTAACTACGATGTTGTTTTGTTTTACCTAAATTATTTTAGTTTAGCATAATGTAATTCCAAAAAAATATATTAATGAATTTAATTTATTTATAATGAATTATTGGTTTCTGAAATTCACGTTACACTAAACTAATTTTTTGACTAAACAATTCTTAATTTATCACTTTGAAATGTTAATAACACCAACATATTATATTCTTTACAAAACAAGTTAAAGATCTTACGTAATATTCCAGAACCGATCCAAAAGATTGGGTCCAAACTGTCAGATATTGTAAGACATTTTCATCATTCTTCCCTCTACTTAACGTTTTCCACTGCTGCTGCAATTAACTTTCGATCTGTCATTGACATCAATAACAAAATGTTCCAGATGGCACTTACTGTATTCATTAGGGTGGTTGTCATTTTGCAAAAGTTAAAATTTTTTAGGTCGCTTCCCTTAGATCTCGATGTCAAAAAAATGAGCTGTGCAAAATTTCAGTCCATATGGTCAATATTAACCTGTGTCACAGAAAGGTTAATTAAATGGGATTTAACATGGGTTTGGCTCGTTTTACTGAAGTTTACCGATATTTTGACAGTTGTTTTGACAAAGAGTTTTTTTGACAGTTTGAATACTATCAGATTTGTGTTCAGCATCTTCAACAACTGAAGTATCCAAATTGTTAAGTTAAAACATACGAAGATAAAAAAAGTTATGCTACAAAGGCTGTAGAAATGCACCAAACCCAAGTTAAATCCCATTTAAAACTTTAACCTCTCAGTGGCACGGGTTAATATTGATCAAATGGACAGAAATTTTGCACAGCTGTTTCTTTTAATGTTTTAAACATATTGTAATGAAGTTACTTAACCCTTAATTTGACGTTGTATCCTATAAGATACATTAACTTAATATGCCTACAATAATTCAGAATTTTAAGTTTTACTTGATATATTTATGTATTATATCAAATTAACATTATTTCTTAAGAAATCATGCAAAACCCTGCCACTTACTGACAAAATATATATTTTATATCTCAAAAGATAAAGTGACTCTGCGTTGTAGCTGGAGGAATCATGCAGAGTAAGTTGTTGGATGTCTTATTTACTAAATTAATTATTCTTGTTTCAAAATAAATGCATCAATATTGTTTATAAAGAATGCCTCTTTGATATTATCTATAAAATGATTCACTAAAACATCGATATATTTTTGAAAAAAGCACTTTTTTACAATGTATATCTTATAATCTACATTGCCAAATATCCACAAATAAATACTGTTCTGTTTTCGTATCTTAAAGTCCACTTTACAATGCTGTACGACAAAGAAGAATTATTTTTTGATACTTTCAGTGTTCAAGTTTGTAGTAGGTATTAATTAGTACTGAGTTTTTCAGGCTCGAACGCAAATATACATAATACGATAACTCAAAAGGATAGAATCATCACTTTATTTCCACCACAAACTTCAGATGTGAATGAATCAAGTAATGATTATATGGAAGAATTTTTACAAGGTATTACTTTTGAAAAAAATCATACTTCAGAAGAATCATATTTATAAAAATCTGACATGGAAAAATGTTTTGCAAAGTAGTGGTTTTGAGACATCAGATGCTCCCATCTCTATCTAAATCAGTTAGTAAAGAATTAGAAGATATTGTAGAAAGTAGATGGTACACCAAGTACACAATAATTGTTTCTCAAAACTCCAGTAAAAGTTCGATAGCTAGAGAAGAAATTGGAGATGATAGAAAGCAGAGTAATAAATATAAAGTAAATCAATCAGGAAGCAAAGAAGAAGATATAACAAAAGAAGACTGAAGAAAAGGTCGTAAGTGACAATCGAAAATAACAAAGAACATGTAAATGCAACAAAAGATAAAAATAAAGAACCAATAAGGAAAACAAAAAACTAGGCTTATAAATGTTCAATGCGAATGGACAAAATATTACTAAAAACGTGTGATGGTACCTATTTATGAATATTAGTTACACTAATTTTTGATTTTTCGCATTTTTTTTATTTATATTTTGATTTATACTATTGTTAAACAATAATTTAGTTTAAATTAGTTTTGCAGTAGAAATAAACATACAGTGAAGCCTCGTTGATCTGAATCTACGTTAATCCGAATACCACTATACTCCGGACTAGCAATTTATTTACATTGATTACAGTGTAATCCGGATTTAAGGTTTTGATAATCCGAACTTTAGAATTAATTGTTTTTATTTATCAAGTTTTGTTTACAGTAACGAATGGAATGGGTATTCAGATGTGCAATTTTTTACAAAACTACCGTTGTACATAAAATAAATAAGATTTTTTCTATTTTGCGTCTATAATAAAGCTGTTAAAGCACCCAAAATAGTGCGTTAATAGCTCATTTGAGTGCTTTAATAGCCCAACTTTTTCAAAGTTGGTAGCGTTGAAAAATAATTGAAAAAAACAGAAAGCTGACAAAAACTTCACTCAATTTTCTGTGTCAATCAATGAATTTTCAAATGTCGCATCAGTGTTGTCAACTACCCAAAAAGTCCTTAAATTTTGAAATTTCGATTTTTTTATTTAAAAAGGGAATAAAAGAAGCAAAATAGAAAAAATAGCATAAAAAACTCGTTTCATAAGTCATTGTTTCACTCGACCGTTAGACAACTCGCCGCAAGCGGCTCTTTTCTAAATTTGGACTCGTGCAATAAATCTTGCCTTATGAAACTCGTTCTTTAATATACTATTATTTTATTTATGTTTACATTATAGTTATATCTGACAAATTCTTATTATAAAAAGTCACGTATTTTTTAAAAGTGGTTATGTTGCAACTTTATAATTCATATTAGTTACAAAGGTTTAAGTTAAAAAAGAACTGATACTTCTTTTACGAATTACGACTTTATGTGTCTCCGGCATCTGTATACAAAAATATTTTGTGCTAAATTTAAAAATTGTTAAATGTAAAAAGACCACATTTTAACTTTAAATATTAAGCATTTCCAGATTTGTTACAAAATCTGAAGGATCATTATAACAAAGTTAAAAAACGTTAAAACCTGCGGAATATCCGGAGATGGAAGAAAAGTTGTTTGCATGGTTTTAAATAGGTCACCAATATCCTCCGAAGTTTTGGCCGAAAAGGCAAAGCATCTATCCAGCAGTGTGCGGTGCATATGGAAGCAGTCGTGATACGACGTATGTGCTATCACGCTCGTACACAAAGCGTACGAGCCTGATAGCACATACGTCGTATCGCGACTGGTTCCACTGTTTCGTATACTCTGCACACTGCTGTGACTGTATAAAAGATGTTTTCAAAACGATGATGTCAGGGCAAGTAAAGATTGGATACTTAATTTTAAAAAGACACAATTTGCGTGTCTTAAAAATCGCAGGAGAAAAGCTGTTCAATGATTCGCACGCAGTGAAGCCCTTTAAGAAACAGTTGCAAAGCGGTGGCTTTGCAATGGGCGGTAGAAAATTGTGATGACAATTTGAAACAATTGTGATGCCGGAAGATTTAAAAAAAATCATAACTAACGTATTAAGTTCAAAAAACACGGAATAAACAAAAATCACAGCCTTTATTGGTTAACGACATAATAATGCGTAATATTATTTTTTGTTTTAAAAGCAATTTTTGCGTAAATATTTTCGTAGTTTTATTTATTTTTAAATAAATGTTTTTACAGAATGTTTTAATTGCATTTATGTACAAATATAACATTGTAACTCTGCAGACGCAGTAATTCGGAACCCGTGATGATTCGGATTGCCCCTGTTTTAATTAGTCCGAATTAGCGAGGCTTTACTGTATATTATTATCTAAAGTATTTGTTTTTTGTAACTGGTGAAACCGGTGATGTATCTGATAGGATACAAAACAGAAGCAACTAGCGTGTTCAATAGTTTGGTAAAGTATCCTCTAGGATACAACTCATAAAACCCAGGTTTTTCACAAGATCTGTTTTTTTCTACTAATCTCCGTTTACCCAACAGATATAGTAATGAAAAACCAGAGACATTCAGATGGAACTTGAAACTTGAATATCCATTGGTTGAAATAAATGGGGCGGTACTCGATAAAAGTCTCATTTACACATACAAACACAAACGGCAAACGCCAGCTTGTTGCGCATGCGTATACGTCTGTTGTTTTGAAAGTTCCGTCAGTGTTTCCAACTGTGTTACATATTTGGTATATTACAAGTCTTTATTAAGACTCGCACTATTCAATACACGAACGGTTGTCAAGTAAGTTATAATTATATAAAAAGTTAATAATAATAATAAGTTGGTTAATTTGTAGAATTTTCCATACTGCAAAATTATTAATTAAAATGGATGATGAAAACGTCAACAATATTCAGTTGTCACCATCAAAAAAACGGCCAAAAAAGCACTTTTCTGTAGAGGTGAAACAAATAATTATGAACGTTTTTAAAGTGTGTGAAGAGTAGCATCCTCAGTGGAAAAAACACAAAAAAGTGGAAAATGTTGCTAGATTGATAGGTAAGGTTTTAATTTACCTTCCAATCCAACTGCTTATTTACTATAATTTTAGGAATTGGTGTGGCCAGTGTTTACAACATACTTCGTGAGCACAAGCAACATCCTGATTATTTTGATGCTTCTAAGGTGTATCATAGATCAAGAGCTATTTTGGACAATGTTTCCGAAGAAGAGAAAAATGGCATTAGAAGGCGTGTTCGTAGCTTTTTTCTTTTAAATGAACCTCCCACTCTCGACAAAGTTTTAATGAAATTAAATGAAAATGAAGATCTTCCCAATTTTAAACAGTCTACTTTAAGAAAACTTTTAAAGGAAATTAACTTTAGGGAATTAAAACAATTAATTTTTACGGTATCTAAAAAAGATTGTTGTAGTTTCATAGCAAGATCTAGAAACAGCATTTTGAAAGAGAAGGATGATATCATTTCATGGAGAAGACGATATCTTCGCGAAATCACGAAATTCCAAGATGGGAAGAAAATCTATTATTTAGATGAAACGTGGGTTAATGCGGGTCACACTGTAAAAAAAGTGTGGGCTGACATGTCCATAACAAATCCACGAGATGCATTTCTAAGAGGGTTATCGACTGGCTTGAGAAATCCATCGGGGAAAGGAAAGCGGCTCATCACCCTTCATATAGGATCTGATGACGGTTTTGTAGATAATGGATTACTGTTATTGAAATCCAAGAAAACAAATGACTACAGATACATTTGAACAATGGTTTAAAATATTTTGCTCAGTCTTGAAGAAGTTTGCGTTATCGTCTTGGATAACGAAAGTTATCACACAAGAAAAATTGAGAAATTTCCGTCTAGCAACAAAAGGAAAGCTGACATACATAACTTGCTGCAGAAAAAAAACTATCCCCTACGAAGACAATATGCTGCCCTGCTAAGCGAGAAGGTCTTATCTGCAAAACTGCAATGTAGAAATGTTTTAAATAAAATGTTAATGTGAGCTAAGAAAAGATATGGTGTATTTCTGAGTTGATGTTTTGCAGATAGGACTTTTTCGCTTAGTAGGGCAGTATGGTGAGAGCTGAATTATTATCTTTAGTAAAACAGCATGCACCTAAACACAGTGCTAACGTAATCGACGAATTAACACAGGAAAGCAACAGAACTGTTCTGAGGTTGCCACCTTACCACTGCGAGTTGAACCCAATTGAGTTAATATGGGCGTAAATTAAAGGTGAATTAGCTCGAGAAAACACCACATTTAAATTACAGTGATTAGTAGTTTCAGTTACAGTTCTATATTTTGCATATCGTATATTTTTATGTATTTGGTATTTTGGAATCTGCATTTTCTATTTTGTATAAAACATTTTATGTTACAGACGTATATATAGTATGTTTGTATGTAATATCTTTGTTTTATTGTAAAAGATATTTATTATACAGGGTTATGATAATGTAATGCACAAAATTCATAAAACGTACAACGATCACTTTGGAACAAAATGCAAAAACACGTCAAATGTTTTTTTTTATTCCGCATCTTTTGACATAAGTTACAAAAATAACACGTCAAATTTGTCAAAGTTATGACGTCATTAACATATTTTTTTAATGGGAAGCTAAGATTTTTATTACATTATTGGAGAAAGCTTGTTTTGTTACACTAGGGAACAATAGTTGCAGTAGGGCTCACATAAGAAAAAAAAACGAGAAAATGAATAAAAAACGAAATAAACGTAAGTTTCATAATAATCGTTGTACGTTTTATGAATTTTGTGCATTACATTATCATAACCCTGTATATTATAATATGTGTAAACACATAGCACTCGCAAACTTTTCATGGCTTTTTTATTAAATTAATAAAATGCAATTTTTTAAAATCTATGGTTATTATTTATACTAGCATAAATTTCTCGAAGTGACATCATTTATAACGAATTAACAATTCATATGCAAAAATGTTCTATTGTAAATTTAACTTTCGCATAAAACCAATCAGAACAATCTGTGCTGTCTTGATTTTTTTAACTATATCTATTCAGTGTCCCGAGTATAGAATATGTTAATTTAGATCATAAACAGTACAAAAAGTCATAAAAGATTTTCATTTATGATTTGAAAGACACCTTGCCAAATTAAGGGATAATTTTGGTTGTTTATTTTGGGTATATGAATTAAAATCCATATGTAATGTAGTTAATTAGGTTATGTAGTTTTGGGACTTCATCACTATTTTAAGAACTAATTTCATTCATAAAAAATTTTTAGTTATCCTGTAGTAACAATTTTTCGCTATTGTTTTCTACTAAGCAATTGCTATATAATAATACTCATCTAACTGTTTTGCATGTAAAAATGTTTGTGCATTTCTCTGGTATTCATGTTTCTTTTTTTTTGTTTATTAACCCTTCTACAAGCAAGCTCAAATACTAATGCAGATGCTCTGGGCTGGGGATGTAGTCTCTTGAACAAACCACTACAAAAAACAGTCAACTCTGACTCCAATGAACAGTTTAGATAGAGCAGGGAGTGTTTTCTAAACCTTTTTTGAAGGACGGTATCTTGGAAACTTACTTATTTATGTACATTTTCAGAGTTACAACCCTTTGCGAGTTCAGCTTCTTCTACAATATTTTTTTTAGTGTATTCTGCTCCTTATCAACACCCTCCAATTTTGTATTTTCATCGCTATCAAGTCTTTCTGAACTAAATCTCTAAAACTTCTCAAATTGCAAATTTCGCCCCTTACCCCCGACCCCTCTTGGGGGTGGAAAGAAGGAAAATTGCACATGTCCGCAGAAAAACGATTTTTTTTAACTTTTTTTCCTCCAAAATCTTTTTTTGTGATTTACAAATTGTCCGCCCCCACCCCTTTGGGGGTGGAAATTTTGGAGGAAAAAAAAGTAAAAAGAATATCGTTTTTCTGCGGACATGTGCAATTTTCCCTCTTTCCACCCCCAAGAGGGGTCGGGGATGGGGGGCAGAATTTGCAATTTGAGAACAGTTTTTTATGGAGAATGCAAAAGTGCAATAAAAAATAGGTGTTCGAAACCTAATGAATAAATCTCCCGCTAAAAACTAAGTACAGGTGTATTTGGTGTTTTAAGGTTAGAATTAGCAACCTCTACTTAAAGACAAAACAGTACTTTAAGAAAAATCTTTCTAACATTAACGAAAGACTCAATAACTATAGTGACGGACTAGAAAAAAGTAAGTACAGTGGTACCTTGGTTTATGAGCATAATTCGTTCCGGTCATGTGCTCGTAATTCAAAGCACTCGTTAATCAAAGCAAATTTCCCCATAAGAAATAATGGAAACTCGGATGATTCGTTCCACAACTATTTATTATTCATATAAAAGTGATACAAAAACACAAAATACAATGCGAAGGTGGGGAAGGAAGATAGATTTAAACCGACAATAGGGAAGTATAGTAAACACAAAAAAACAAATAATAATGGTGAAAAAATGATCAATTTTGCTGCAAGTAAGAAGTTAATAGTTAAAACTACTTTCTTTGACCATAATGAGATATACAAAGGTACCTGGATCTCACCAGATGGAAGATACACAAATCACATAGACCATCTACTCATTGAAGAAATACATAAAGATAAAATAACCCAGGCAAGATCATACAGGGGAGCAGATATTAACTCGAGCCACATACTAATTACGGCAAATCTTAGACAGGAGGTACAAATGCGTATGAAGCAAGCTATTGGACGAACAAGAAAACGGGAATTAGAATCATTAAACGAAAAAGAGAAGAAGGAAGAGTATTCATATAGGATATTGCAAATCTTGAACATAAAGAATTGAAAGAAAATATAGAAGAAAATTGGACAGGCCTGAAGACATTAATAAGAGAAACAGCAGAAAAGGTACTATCAAAAGGTAACCAAGAAAAGACTGGTTCAATCAGGACTGTAAACAAGTAATAGAAAACAGAAAAAATGCAAAGCTAGATATGTTGAAAGAAAGGACCCAGGATTCCCTTGATAGATACAAACAAAAAAGAAGAGAAGCAAAACAGACAATCAGAGAGACAAAAAGATTATACCAGATAAAAAGACTAGAAAAGATAGAAGAACACTACAGTAAACACGAAGTTAGAAAATTCTACAAAGAAATTGGGAATAACAGCAGAAATAGGAAAAAAACCCATATTTATGAAAAATCAAGAAGGCAAAATAACAACCAACAAAGAAGAGATAGAGCATATATGGATTGGGCATTACGGAAACCTATTGAATGAAAAAGGTGTAGAAGAAGGTTTCGAGGAGCAAGAAGTGACACATGAAGACATAACAGTGGATAAACCATCAGCTCTAGAGGTAGAGAAAATAATTAAAAGCATGCCTAATCACAAAATCCCAGGAATAGATGGGATTACAGCTGAACTCTTAAAAAATGGAGGAAAGCCACTGACAGACAGAATATATAGCTTAATAAAAATGATTTGGGAAAAGAAAGAAATGCCAAAAGAATGGACACAAGCATTAATTCAGCCAATACATAAAAAAGGAAACCCTTCCAACCCTGAAAATTACAGGCCTATTGCACTTTTAAATGTTACATATAAAGTCCTTTCAAAATTGATCAGCGAAAGAGTTAAAAAATTAGCAGAAGCGATTCTAGGAGATTACCAATGTAGCTTCCGAACCAACAGATCTACTACAGACCTAATTTTTGCACTAACACAGGCACAAGCAAAGTGTTGGAGGAAAAATATACCTCTACACATGGGGTTTATTGATTTCAGGCAGGCATATGACAGCATCAAAAGGAATAAAATTTTAGAGTGCATGCATGAATACAACTATCCAAGAGAATTAATTCAATTGGTGGAAATGGCACTTAAAGGAACAGTAAATCAGGTTAAAATAGGAACAGAACTATCGAAATCTTTCACTACAAACCTAGGATTAAAACAGGGAGATCCCTTATCAACGGTCCTATTTAACTTAGTACTTGAAAGTATAATAAGAAAAAGTAATATTACTAGAGAAGGAACAATAATGACAAAATTCCCACCAGTATCTTGCATATGCAGATGATGTGGCAATAATCACAAGAACAAAAGAAGAACTTAAGAACACAATACAGAGATTAGCCAAGGAAGCTGAGCTGTTTGGGCTGTACATAAACGAAACAAAAACAAAATATCTAGTATCAGGCAGCAGGTTACAAGATAATGAGCCACTCAGCATTAAAGTGAACGAAAGACGTTACATGATAGAAAAAGCCAAAAGTGTGGTATACTTAGGAGTCGAGATTACACGCGAAGGAACTGCTTACCCAGAAATAGAAAGAAGAATTATGGCAAGGACAAAAAAAGTGCAGCAAGCTTGCATAATATACTAAGAGCAAAAAACATATCCAACTCAATCAAAAAACGAGTGTATCAGACCATAATAAGACCAGTGGTTACTATGCTGCTGAAGCATGGGTACTTAGACAAAAAGACCTTGAAAAACTGGAGACCTGGGAAAGAAGGATTCTTAGAACTATTTACGGAGCAATTAAAGAAGGAGACCAGTGGAGAAGAAGATCAAATGAAGAACTGCAAAGATTATACAAGGAGCCAGCAATTACAATGATTGTGAAGCAAAGTCGATTAAGATGGTTAGGGCATTTGCAAAGGATGAGTGCGGAAAGAAGTACCAATAAAGCATGGTTAGAAGAGCCGGAGGGCAGGAACAGAAAAGGAAGGCCAAAGAAACGCTGGATAGAGTGTGTAGAAGAAGATTTAAAGAGTGCAGAAATCAAAGATTGGAAAAACTTGGCACAAGATAGAATCAAATGGAGACTAACCGTTAATCAAGCCCTGTGTATCAAGCGTTGTCAAGTGTATACGTATTAAAAGATTTACTCTTGCATTATGAGGCAAGACATCGCTCGTTAATTAAGTTAAAATTCATGGAAAATTTTAGCTCGTTCTGCAAAACACTTGCAAACCAAGTTACTCGTAATCCAAGGTTTCACTGTATACGAAACAAGAAAATTACTTTTTAAAATGTCTTTAAAACTTTACTATTTGTTTTACGAAAAGCTAAATGTTTTTATCACATGCAACACCACTGCCTTTGAAGAAATTTATTATTATGAAATGAAGAATTATACCTTGAAGGAATGGCGTGCTTTTTAAAACCAAATTTTGGTTACAACTATAAATATGCATTTTATAAAAGAGTAGACATAAAGTAGCCTTTAAATCTGTTGTATCTTAAATTCGTTTGAGTTTTTCTTTAGTTTTGCCTTTCTAAATAATCTCGTTTACACTTCGTTTCGTCAGAGTACTTAATTAAAGTTGTCAACTCGTGGTGGTTACATGTGACGGTCCTTAGTTTTAGCATTTTTAAATCAATATAAAAATACAAATAATAGTTTTTTTACTTGAACTTCATCGATAATTATCGGAACTATCGAAATATAACAAAATGTATATATTTTAGAAAATAGTTTGGCTGTAAGTGTCTGGATACCAAAAATGCACTTTTTCGGGATAATGGCCCATATACATCCTAACATCTTAATTTATTTTGGATGTTTTTCTCGGATTATTGAAACATCTCTGTTTCAGATATTTTTAGTTATTTTTTTGATATTTAACCTCTACACCTGAACTATGGTAGAAGAGGAGCGATTAAGTAAGTTAGATATTTAACTACCAATTTAACACTTGTTTCTTTTCTTTTTTTTTGTTATTTAGATTATTATAAATTACTCCGAGTAAAATAGATAACTGTTCTTACTCTTAAATTTAACTTGGCCAATATCTGTTTTGTTTCTTCAACCAGTTTGATTTAGGTTATAAACATTATAAGCTAACTCAAGCTATAGATTTCTATTTCTATTATATTTTGTTATTTGATTGCAAATATTTTTGGGAAAATGATGCTAAATTACCATTCCTCTTTATAACCACAGGTATACTTCATATTCTGGATGGAAGCTTTCATTTAACACTTTTCCTTATAATACTGTTAATATTGTAATGATGTTAACTTGTCATATAAAAAAATAAAAGTTGGAAATAATGCTTTATAAGTGTACAGCAAAAGCAATTTCTTGCTTACAATTTTTTACCATTTAAAAATTAAGAATTATTTCTTCTTTTGCTATATAATAAAAGCAATGTGTGTAATAAGCAATATTACACACACTGAAATGCATCTGAAATAAATACACTAAAGTTACCTGCAACTTGTTGTTTTCTCTCAAGATATGGTTATTCTCATGTTCCGACGAATGCTCTGCCAAAAGTTCCTGCTTCTGATTACGTAGAAGATCAAGCTCTCTACGTAAAACTGTAGCTTTTCTGACATACTCCTCACGTTGCTTTGCCATTTGTTGCTGTTGTTGTTTCAATTCTTGAGCAACAGCTATACAATTGATTTATATTTAAAAAATTATTCACAGCACAAAACAATTATTAAAAAAAAAAACTGAAAAATGTTAATAAGCCGAAGCAATTACAAAAACAATAGATTTGATGCATTTTGATTTAGAAGAAAGGGTACCTAAAAATGAACAAAAATGAGTTAAAAATTAACTAAAATCCAATTAACAAAAAATGTTAACAATACTTTTAATTAGGTAATTTAGGAAAAGCAGCGATCATTTACAATTTCAAAAAGGAATAAAAAAAATAAAGTGCAATAAATTACAGAGTAAGCTATATAAAATAATCGCAAAATGAAAAAAAGCCTGTTGATGTCACCTGCGTACTAGACGAAACTACGTTAGGACTAGTTTATTCTATTAATAAGGGGATGTTTTTTCAACAGGCTTTTCACATTTTGCTACTACTCTACCTAACTTCCCTATACAGTAAAATCTGTAAAATGCGGAAATTAAAAAAAAACTTCTATACTTTTTATCCCGCAAACATTACAAAACTAAATATGCATAGTTCAGGTGAAAACTTACACACCACAACGCGAAATGAAGTACAATTACGTTGCAGGCATATTTGACAAATACATGACATAAGACATAATAAGCATAAAACATTTTAGTTTTTTAGACCAATATAAATGATTCCCGAAAAATTTTCACATATTAATTTTTTCAGATAACATACATACATATTATACAGGGTGTAACTGATATAACTAGAAACCTGTAATGGGGATAGCTGTAATGATTTAGAACATATTTTCCTTAACAGTTGCTTCCTGCTAGTTTTCAAGAAAATAGATAAATCTGTTTTTGTTTGTTTTTGTACACTGGGTGTACTTAAAATTTAAAATGCAATTTTCTCAAAAACTAGCATGAAGTGACCACATATTGATAAGGAAAATATCTTCTAAATCATTACAGCTACTCCCCATTACAAGATTTCAAGTTATATTAGTTACACCCTGTATAAAGATTTCCAAAAATATGCTGGTTGCCATGAATACCATCTAAATCTGAGTTTTTCTATTGGCTCTGTGCAATGTCATACAATTTTCAATAAAATTTCCCTTATACAGCCCCATAGCCTCCCTCCCGCACAAGCTTATAGCTTCTGGGGCCTTGGTTAAGGTTATGGGTTGTAGTAATTATTATTATTATTATTCGAAGCCAAAAATTTAATGACATATTTTTTTCTAATCTGGAGCATTTTTGGTTTATACAGATTTTATTATACATGATAAAAGATTCTAAACCCATAGTAGATATTCAATTTTCATTTAAATACAAAATGGTTTGCAAAAAGTTCACAGAAAATTTAAAAGATTTTTTTACTTAAGGACTATGTTTGGGAAAATATAGTTACCAATTTTCAGACTGATTCCACTGGTAAAATTTTCAAGGCCACATATAAAGCATGTCCGGAAAATAGATGAATAAAACTTGATTAACAATTTTTACATACTTACTGTTACTAGCTGAAATCAATATATCATAGTAAATGTCTTATTAGAGCATTTGACAATTACATAATATGTGAGCAACGGAATTTTGATTCAGAGAAGACCTTGGAAATTTTAGGTTACATCTGTACTCAACGGTCTCATGTTAATTTTAAGTAGGTAGTAGTACTACCACAGATCATTAAGAACTACTCTCAGTCACTAACTGACAGACCTACTTTAAATAGCGCGCACGCATAGCATTTTAGTTCGAAAGAAATTTTTAAATAATACATTAATAATACTATATAATAAAGAATTTCTACCATATTTCTCTTTTGTACTTCATTAAATATAAATGCCATTATTAAAAACTGATTTTTTCTAAAACAGTTAATCTGACAGCTCTCTTCAAGTGACAGTTTAATTAAACTAATTCCTATGATTCAAAATTTCACATGACCGATATGTCTATCTCTTTCTTTCAAGGCCAACTCTGAATCAAAATTCCGTTGCTCACACATTATCATTGTTAACAATGCAGCGTAGAGAAAATGAGATTCGTGCTAAAAATATTGTTACTCCTACTGTAATATTGTAACTATATACTTAAATATAGCCAAGTTTTGTAAATGATTCACTGTTCACCACTTTAGACAAGGAGATCTACATTTTATAGATATTTCAAGATCTACAGTTTATAATGTCATCTGAAGATACAAGTATAGTGATGCTACTTATAAGAAAATACCTGTTCTCAATAGGTCTATAGACCAAACTGAATAGATCAGACTGACTGGGCTAAGGCAGGAGCAAAGTATGTATTGAGAAAATGTTGTCAAAAAATTCCAATCATTGATGATGGGGTTCTCCGATTAATAGACGTACATTTGTAAATGTAAATTTTTACTTATACCAATAGAACAGATTAGAGAACAACTTCATATTATGACAGAGTATTAAATGTATTATATTCGTTGTCAGCTCCCAGCACTATTCAAGCAACATTCCAAGTACTGTCCATCTTTCGTTTTCATGACTTTTCAGCAACATTCTTCATAATTCCCCTGAAGACTGTATTAAAACCATTCAGTTTTTGGTGGATTATTTTCTTTAGAGTATTTCGCCTTACACAATGGCCAAAAACGCTCGTTTCCCCGAGCTTGAGGAACATTTGGAACATTTTTATTCTTCTGAAGAAAATTGTTTTCATGCTTAGGGCTGTGCATAATAATCGATTAATCGATCAATCGATTAAATTGATTGTTCGATTAATCGATTATTTTTAGAAAATAATCGTAGTTCCGAATAATCGACTAACCAATCAGTCGATTAAACCGATTAATCGATTTCTTTTTTAATCTATTTTCATTATTGATGTTCATAATCGCACAACCATAGTTGCTTCTCAAACTTTGGTTGAAGTAGCATTGCACAAATTGTTTCTCTACTAAAGCACAACATTGGTGATGTATAATGTTGTATTACTCGTATTCGTACTATGTATAATGCAAAATAAAATTTATTAGTATGAGGTTAAGTGGAAGAGCAGAAACAGAAATAAATCTGATTCTAAACTTGATACTGCCTCGTGATGACATTTATTCAGTTATTAAGGTGTAAGACCAATGTATTTCTTTTGGGAAAAAATAAAGACCGTTATTATTATTAATATAAGTACAAGGTATGACCATAGCACCAGACTAGGATCAACCAGAACATACACTGCTTGACTGCACACAAATTGAAGTGAATTTTTAAAAATATAATTTATATAAAAATATACTTTAGCAAAATTTCAGTAGACGTTACTATTAAATCGATTAATTCGATTAATAGATCAATTGATCATTCGATTAATCGATATATTATCTGTCTTTTATTAGATTAATCTATCTATTAACCGATTTATCGATCAATCAATTAATCGGTTTAATCGATTTTTTTTCTAATCGATTTTCGAGCAGAACAGCAGAAACAGAAATAAATCTGATTCTAAACTTGATACTGCCTCGTGATGACATTTATTCAGTTATTAAGGTGTAAGACCAATGTATTTCTTTTGGGAAAAAATAAAGACCGTTATTATTATTAATATAAGTACAAGGTATGACCATAGCACCAGACTAGGATCAACCAGAACATACACTGCTTGACTGCACACAAATTGAAGTGAATTTTTAAAAATATAATTTATATAAAAATATACTTTAGCAAAATTTCAGTAGACGTTACTATTAAATCGATTAATTCGATTAATAGATCAATTGATCATTCGATTAATCGATATATTATCTGTCTTTTATTAGATTAATCTATCTATTAACCGATTTATCGATCAATCAATTAATCGGTTTAATCGATTTTTTTTCTAATCGATTTTCGATTATTGATTTCGATAATCGCACAGCCCTATTCATGCTTCAGGAATGATGTAACAATTTTTCCATAAAGCACGGTTGTCAAGTCAGGCCAAAATAATTTATTATTCTTGCCAATTCTCTGGAGGAAAGGAATCTATCTGCCCTTAACGCACTCATCCAAATACACTAGCGATGTTATATTATGATCTGTTATAACAGAGTCGTAAATGTCACCATCACTACTGATAGCCAACCAGACCAGATATTCCTTAGAAAGTTTTACAGCACGTCAGACTCTGTCATCTTCATTCACTTTACTTGGGTCAGATGCGTGATAAGATTCTTGGTTTGGAATATCTAACAGGTCAACAGGTACATAGATTTCGTCATCAAAAACAAGAACTTTAAGAAGAGCAGTTCTGTGAATTTATCAGCAAGTTGCATTTACATGTCTTTTCCGTTTTTTTTAAATATTTCTTATCTCTAACATCGGCAAGAGTTGACTTTGCCAAATTTAATTCTTTTGCAGCAACTCGCACAGAAACTGATGAATAGTTTTCGAGCATTTTGCACTTGGCGCCCAACACATTGGGAATAGCTCTTGTAGTTGACTTACCGGGAATTGTTTTGTAAATAACAGTTTGAGTATCTTCAAATCGTCGTAATACTGTATCAATGACAGACCGAGCTTGTTCTTCTTTTATAGAATGCCAGGCAGTGAGGTTCTTCTTTTTACTGGCTCGATTTGAGTAAAACTCTCTTTATAAACTGGTTCATTCTCTGGTCTCGACATATTGCATCGATATAATATGATCAAAAAGTATTTCGATCAGGGTTGCCATGAAATTAACAAGCTATCTATGAAATTATTTATTTTTGACATTTACTTCACAACTGTCTTGTCAATAGATAATAGTTCAAATAAATTCCATTCTGTATTCTTTTTATAAATGTTATTAAGTAATACTTAAAATAACTCCAAGCACAAAAAATAATAATAGCATATGCTAACCTAACATTTTCTGTGTACTATGGGGCTTTGTTGCGGTGTCAGCACGTCGTATTTTCTTGACACAGGTGGCTGTTTCCATTAACGCTACTCAAGATACATTGGCGCCACTCTGTACAGTTCACAAGGGCAGTAGAAGTAAATAATTCTATAGATGGTTTTTACATTCCATAGGTATTGCGATCCAAAGACTTTTTGATCATACGATATATTTAAACTCAATTTTGCAATAATGCTTAAGTTAAGAGTATATGAGTTGACGTTTAAGTGGTAACAGTAATTCATCTTCTTTTCACGTCACGTGTTACAAACGCCTTGAAAGTTTTTGTACGTCTATTAACAGGGCAACCCTTATGTACCTTTTGATCCATTACAAGTGTCAGGAAGGAAATTTTTCATTCTGTAAATAAATTATTCATATTTTGATTAGTAGAATCTAAATATGTAATAAAATTTAGGGGTTCCCATTTGAATTTTCAAAGTTGCCCCCTTACAGGGGGCTCCAGAATCAGGGGGTTCCATTCTAGGATCATTCGAAAGAGCACATCGACAATAGTAACATCACCCATCATCTTGTTAAAAATTTTTAATCCCCCGCATTTTAAAAGGGGTGTACGGTTGGTCTGGACCACTCTGTATAGTGTTTTATTTTTCTGTGATACACGGAACCAAAGACATTACAATCTTTTTATTATTTCAAGTAAACAGGACGTTGAAAACTTTATCTTAAGGCAGCAGGTGATCCATCCATTAAATTAGTCTGAAAATTGGTAACTACCTTTTCTTAGATAGTGACCTTAGGAAAAAAAACGGGCAAATTACAGATGAAAGCGTGAACTCAGTTGTATAATTTATTCTGTAATAACCATACATTAAACAGGCGACTTAAAAGCTTTTTTTATGTTAGTATGCACCAGATTGTAATGATTACATAGATTAATAAAAACAATTGAAATATAAAATTTCCAAAACTATTATGAAGTTAATTGCAATAACATTAAATGTTTAAGTGTTTAAGTTAAAAGCTTTCATCACAAAGGATCATTTTAATTGAGTCGTTTCTTAAAATTGAGAATGTATGACCCATTCAAACTAAAGCTTTTGGATATTATAGATGTTATATTTAAACTCTTTTTATATATATTGATAATTAATCTTTGCTGTTAGTTGGTTTATTACCTATTAAATGGATAAACCATCTTAATTGATATTGCAGTTTTTCACACAAACACCCATTACGGACACTCTTTATACGAGGACACTTCTTATACACAGACATATCTGTCTTGTAGTTGTTGAGCAGCTTAGGGCGAGTTGTATAAATGTGGTTTAATTTTAAACTTGGCTCAGTTGATGCAGTAACGATTGTCAGAACAATCGTTGTCTAGGATATTGATCCTAGTTTAAAGTTAAGCTGTGTTTATACAACCCGCCCTTAAAGATAGTTTCTTAATATTAGAAATGATAGAAAATCAGTTAGCCAACGTCCACTTCGAAATATACATACTTTTTATAAATTCGACATTAGATATTTATACTTTTAATATGTTTAATATTTTCGATTGCCTGTTCTTTTTTGATATAAAAAATAATTTTATAAAAATCAACGCGTGGGTCATTTCAAGCCTTCGTGGGTCAGTGTCTGACACGCGTGTCATAGGTTCGCTACCACTGCTCTAGAGCTTGCCTTGTTATATTGGAGCTTGGCTTTCTCAAGGTGTGTCCAATCCAGTTCCATCTGCGTCTCATTATGGTTAGGTGAATCGGTTCTTGGCCCGTAGAGTTCCATAAATCTATATTGGAAATAAAGTTTGGTCAATATATTCTCAAAATTCTTCTTAAGCACTTATTTACGAAGGATTGTAATTCTTTAATTTGCTGTTTAGTGAGTGCCCATGATTCCGCTCCGTAAAGTAGTACACTGATTATATTTAAATTGAAAATTCGGATTTTGGTATTTCTGGATAACTAATTTGATGACCATAACATTTTGAAGGAGTTTTGTGCTTTACCGATTCTCAGCTTAATCTTATCTTCTTGACAACCTCCTTTTTCCATTAATATGCTTCCAAGATAGTTAAAGCTTTGGACGTTCTGCACCCTTTCACCATTTAATAATATAGATGACTTGTCATTATTTTTACCATTGTTTTTACTAACTGTATTTAAAGTATTTGTCTTTTTAACGTTTATTTCAAGCCCAATTTTACTCGCAATTTTACTAAGTCGATTTAATTTAATTTGTAGGTGTTCCCTTTTCTCTGTTATGAGACAGACGTCGTCCGCGTACTCTAAATCTTCCAGCTTTTTGTCAAATCTCCACGTAAGGCCACTCCTATTATCCATTGCATGAACCATTATCCAGTCAACTACTATTAAAAATAGTAGGGGGGATATAATACAACCTTGTCTGACCCCTGTTTCTATCTTGATGCATTCTGATGTTTGGCTATTGTGGTTTATACAAGCCCAATAGTTTTCATACAGAATTTTTATCATTCTAATAAATTTCTCGGGTATTCCGTAATCTTTTAAAATTTCCCACATCTTATTTCTATCTATCTTATCAAAAGCTTTTGTGAAATCCACAAAGCCTAGGAATAAGTCTTTCTGCCATTCGTTACTTTCATTAATTATAATTCTTAAAGCAGTTATATGGTCTATGCAAGCTTTACGCGGAGTAAAACCCGCTTGATTTTCTCTCAGTATAGCCAAAGTTTCATCTTTTAGTCTTTCTAGAATGATTCTTGCTAAAATCTTACTTGTTGTGTTGAGGATGGTTATGGCTCTCCAATTTTCGCAGTTTGTTCTATCACCCTTTTTGGGTATTTTGATAATAAGCCCTATTGACCATTCATCTGGAATCACGTCTTCCTCCCAGATTTTGTTTATAAGATGATGTAAGATTGTGACATTTGTTTTCATACCTGTTTTAAGCAATTCTCCTGGTATATTATCTAGTCCTGCTGCTTTATTGGATTTCAATTGTCTTATTGCTAGTTCAATCTCTTCTTTGGAAATCCTATTTGTATTTATGTTCATTTCTTCTCTTGTTGTTCCCTCACTTATTATACTGGAATTATTTCTATTTGTTCTAGTTTTAGTATAGATTTCCTTAAAATATTCCATCCATCTATCTATAATCTTATTTTGTGATTTAAGTATTATGCCATTTTTACTTTTAATATTGCTAGATATTACTGTTTTACTTTTAGCCATTTTTTTTGTAGAGTTGTAAAGGGTTTTCATATCATATTTCCTAGCCGCAGCTTCCACTTCCATTAATAAAGTTTCTACTTGTTTTCTTTTATCATCTTTTACACTTTTATTTATCTGTTTGTTAACTTCCCTGTATTTTTGTTCTAATTGTGCTTTTCTATCTGTTGTAATTGCTGTTAGGATTTTTTGTTTTAATTTGTTTCTCTCTTCTATTAATTTCTTTATCTTTATGGTTAGCCACGGTTTGTCATTTCTTCTCTTTATACCGGTTGTTTCTTTTCGATCACGTTTAGGGGTCCCTAATATTAGAAATTCTGGGAAAAACAATATACGAGGATAAGGAGCCGTTTTAACTCAAGGTAAGTCCCTTTGTTGGGTTTTATCTACCTATAGTATTGATCCATTTAGAAACTCGCATATATTAATTTCGAAATCCACTTATTTTCGTTGCAAGGAATGGGCTTCATTTTGCTTTCGTTTCTTATTTTCGGAAGCCCGTACTAAACAAATTTTATTCTTTTACTTTTAGTTTGATAGTTTGTTTTGATTTTAATTTTTATTTTTGCTCTCACCAAAGAGTGGTCAGAGCCTATATCTGCACCTTGCATCGCTCTAACATCCAGCAAACATTTTCATTTATATTGCCAATACCTTCTTTCCCCATTATATCCTTCCTTCCTTCATTTTTGTTCCCAATTTTGGCATTTATGTCTCCCATTAACAAAATAATATCCTTTTTAAATTTATAACGTAGTTTATCATGTGTTGCTTGTAGTTCATCATAGAAAACTTCTTTTACATTGAGATTCGTGGTGTCGGTTGGCGCATATATATTAATAATTGAGATGTTGAAAAATCTGACTCGGAATCTCGCAGTAATTATTCTTTCGGAACATACTTCCCATTAAATTAATGCTTTTTTACGGACGCGAAATACTGTTGAGTTAACCTTAATTAGGCCATTAACTCCAGTCGTGCTAGGATTTGCTTATAGGCCTGTAAGAGGTTTTGTATTACCTATACTGTCTACTTCCACATTTTCCATAAATTATCCGTATGTTTGATGACGGTCAGAATCTTGCGGTCACCGCTTGGACTATATGAGCCTCTGACCCACAGGGTTCACCGGAGCAGTATTTCAAAGAAAACTCGTCTTGAGACTCACAAACCTGTAGACAGTATAAGTACACTAGCATGCAGTTTTTATTTAGTTTAGTTTAGTGGGTCATTTTACAAAATCGCTTAAATGTAGATCTTCAGTATGAAAATCATTTAAATAATTAGAATGTCATTTCCACCATAGCAACTCCTAGAACTAAATATTAAGGTAACCTACCAGAGTAATGCCTTCTTACTTCTTTTTTACAGAAAAGCATTAGAAAAAACTGATCTAGTAAACTTCCGAGAGTAAGAGTCCCGAAAAGTAAGAACCGCACAAGTTAAATGTTGATAGTATATTCAACGAGTTTATTCATTCACGAATACAAACACAAGCACAAAAGTCTGAACATGGCTTTAGAAACAATAAATTAATGTTATTATTATTAAATAGACTTATAACAGAAGTAAAACTGCGCATAATATAAAAATATAATAGCTCATTATTACAATTGCGATAAGTTTAAAAACAATACTGTTTAAACTATTAATCATAAAATTTTGAAATACAGTAATAAAAAACAATGCGTTTGCTCAATCACAAACGGCAGCATTGCCATACATATATAAACATGACTTGCAAAATATAATTGGGATTGATCTAAGTCAAAACAGAGCAACAAAGAAACTTAGATCAAGTACTCCTCTAAATTCTCTACTTTTGGTATTCGAGTTTCACAATCCAGGGTGGCAGGATACAGTAATGGGTGTTAATGATTCATAGAAAAATACTATTAGTTTCATATTATACCATATTTCATATTATAGTGTGGGGAAGTTCGATAGCTCCTAAACGATAACAGCTAGAAAAATCGTTCTAATACGGATGTAAACAGTGGATAGAGGCTCATCTAGGAGGTTGGCAATGCTGGTCAAGTGGAAGAATGCACGTGCGTCTTCGTCCCGTTAAAAACTAATTTAAATAGCGAAATAAGTGAGTGGGAAAACCAACCGGTGCGGAAATACAAGTCAGAAATGCTTTTTTTAATGGTTGAATAAAAAAAATATACTGAATAAAGCCAGTAACTAAAAAGAACCCTCAATTTGAGGTTATGTGCTGGAAAAAAAGATTAAACTCCGATAAACACGCGATAAAACCTAATTGTGTGCAAATCCAACCAAAAAAGAACGTAATTTTGTGCGAATTCTTTAAAAGAACAGAATTTTGTGCGGAATTTAAAAAGACTTTAAAATTCTAAACAACAACGAGTGAGGAAACGCCGCAGACGGAACTAAAGACGGGTGAAATGTTCAATCAAATTATGAACCAATTAACCCTACTAAATATTAAGATGGACTTAGTGCAAAAAGAAGTCGCACAAGAAACGAAGAAATTACAGGAAGAAAACAAAAAAATTAGAGAAACTGTAAAACAACAAGAAGCCAGAATCACTAGAACAGGAAATGCGCAAACGAAACATAATCGTATATAATATTCCCGAAAAAACAAAATGAAACACAAGAAGAATTAATCAAAGCAGTGCTGGAAACACTCAAAAAATGGAAGTACAAATTGTAAAGGAAGAAATCGATCTTGTTTACAGAATTGGAACTTCCCAAGAAGGTAAATGTAGGCCAATAAAACTAGATCTCATTAGTAGAATAAAAAAAAGTGAAATCCTAATAAACACGAAAAAATTAAAAGGAACAAAAATTGGGATTAGAGAAGATATGGATAAAAAAACCTGGAATATTAGGAAAAACCTAATCCCACATCTTAAGGATGCTAGTGCAAAAGGGTACAGGACAACAATTAAGAACAAATTAGTAGTAAACAATGAGGAATACACAATAGAACAATTACAACGAAATGAAAAAGAAAATACAAAAAGTACAGGACAGAAAAGACCTAACAAAGACTCGCCACCAACAACAACAAACCAAAAAATTGAACAAGATACTAAAAAGGCAAGAGATGGTAACCCTGAAAAGCCAGAAGGCAAAAAAGAATTAATCCAAACATTACTTAAAGCAATACCTACTACAACTCCAAAAAACTATACAAAATAAACGAACAAACACTACAACTAACTGATGATGCTAACTGAAACAAATAACAATACGTCCCCTCTACTATATACAGATAATTTGATGTCAACAAAGGCCACAAATCTGGTAAATGTAAAGAAATTCAGTATGAAATATTGCTTAAATATTTATTTTTGGAACTGCCAAGGCTTAATAATGTAACAGACTTTTATGAGAATGTTGAAGATTACGATGTCTTATGTGTATGTGAAACCTGGTTAACCCACCACGTTGAAGAGTCCACCATGGTCGCTGCAAACTACAACCTCGTGGATGTACCAGCAATCAGGGATAAGACGCGAGGCCATGCCAGCGGAGGTTTACTAGAAATCTCAATAAATAATGTCAGGGAGAGTTACCCTGGAATAAGCACGATCATAGGGGGAGACTTTAATTGTAGATTGGGGGACTGAATGTATAAATGTTACAGATGATCTGCTGGAAAATACTAACCTATCCCTCAACAGAGGTAGTTCAGATCATGTGCAAAACACAAGGGGCAGTAACTTGATTGAATTTATGATAAACAATGCTTTCTCACTATTAAACGGTAGATCAGTTACTGACAAGCACAGTGAGTACACACACATTTCTACTCTAGGAAATAGTATTATTGATTTTGTCTGGTGCCAGGATACAGATTTAGATATAATTAAAGACTTCAAAGTTTGGATCTGTGTAACAAATTCTGACCATTTTCCTATATTAGTTCAAATCTATTATCCTAATAACACATCTAATTTATTAAATCATGTTGGTACCACAGAATTAAAACAATCCTTACGTTGGAATGACGTGCATGGACAGCATTACACAGAATATATGCATAGATCAGCACTCGTCTGCTTTCCCGTTGATATAGAATTGGCTAACAATAATCTGTGTAATGCTATCTATGAAGCTGCTACCTTCACAAATCTAGTTAAGCAGGTTGCCATTAAACCCAAATCCACTGCCAATAAAAAAGCTTGGTTTGATCAGGAATGTATGATAGCAAAAAAAACCTAAAATTAACATTTAAATGTGCTAGAGAGAACAATTTCACTCATGAAAGCAAATCCGATTACATTAACTCTAAAAAGATATACAAAAAACTCATCCAAAATAAAAAGAAAACATACAATCTGTCCCTAATAGCCAATCTTTCTAATTGTAGAGATGAAAAACTTTTTTGGGGTACTATAAAACAATTTCGACATAATAACTGTACAGTTAATCATATACCGAAACAAGTATGGGAAGAATATTACTCCTCCATATATAAACAAAGGGTCGAATTGCAGCTTGGCTTTTGGCAATTGGCAGCAGCCTTAACAGATGTTGGTGACTCTTATTTAACATCGGATATAACAATTAATGAAGTGTTACATATTATAGAACAATCCAAAAATAAAAAAACCCCGGGTACTGATGGGGTGCCTTATGAGTTTTTTAAAGCCCTACCGCAAAACTGGATTTTATATATAACTGGCCTTTTTAATAAAATATTAGAAAAAGAGATAGTTCCATCTAAATGGAGCGAAATAGTTCTATGTTACCTAAAAAGGGGTTGTTGGATGACCCTGCAAATTACAGAGGGATTGCTTTAATCAATTCTATTACTAAAATTTTCATTGTGATTTTAAATGAAAGGCTTATTACATGGTGCAACCAGCACAATGTCCTGCCAGAAAACCAATCAGGTTTTAGAGCCAATAGGGGATGCATGGATAACATTTTTACATTAAATGCAGTTATACAAATCCACCTTAGATTAAAAGGTAGAAAGGTTTATGCAGCCTTTATTGACTTTAAACGCGCCTTCGATTCTATTGATCACAGGCTACTGTGGTTAAAGCTCTTCCATCTGGGTGTCAGTGGAAAAATAATACGCATTTTAATTAATCTTTATAATAATGCAACACTACAAATAAAAGCAGATAACACCCTCACCAAAAAGTTTAAAGTCACGGAAGGAGTGTTACAGAGGGAAGTGTTAAGCCCCCTACTTTTCTCTCTGTTTGTGTGTGATATAGAAAACTTCTTCAGAGATAATGGTGCACAAGGCTTGAATATTGATAATAGACATGAAATACTAATGCTGCTATATGCTGACGACTTGATTATTCTCAGCGACTCACCAACAGATTTAAACAAAAAATTACAAATTTTAGGAAAATTTTGCAAAACTAATAATCTGGAGGTCAATACAGAAAAAACAAAAGTTATATGTTTTAGCAAGGGAGCTACAAAAGCCTCTCAAAGTATGTCATTCTACTACGATAACCAACAAATAGACACAGTCAATAAATACACCTATTTAGGGGTAGTCTTCTCTTCCTCCGGAACATTTGTACAAATGGCTAACGATGCCGTAACTAAAGCTAAATCCGCAATTGGCTCTGTTATCGGAGTTTTATGCCAGGCAAAACCAGAGTCCTGGAATACACAAATTAAGTTGTTTGAATCCATTATTTTAAATACACTTTTATATGCAGTTCCAGTTTGGGGACTTAGGTACGCAGACATCTTAGAAAGAGTACAAGTTTATTACTTTAAGAAACTACTAGCATTATCAAAAACTACACCTGATTTCATGATTAAACTTCTAACTGCTTGGTGCTTTGTCGGCCCCTTTTATGTGAGGCAGAATCAGAATTTTTTGACATATAAAATAAGACAATGCCTAAACTGCAAAAGAGGTATGTTTTTTCCAGAGACTATTTGGTATATTCTCCAAGCATTCACGACAGATATATCAATCATTTGTGTCAACAAACGCCACCACCACTTTTTGGATCTAATGCGTATTCTGTACAGCGATATCTGCTTATCAAGAAGGTCGACTCCCCCCATTCCGTTGTTATAGTCTTGAATCAACTTTGGAACTGGTATGTTAATAACTTTTTTGTCCCTTTGCGAATACCGCTTAGCTGACCCCAAGAGATGAATACCGCAGAAATTGCTAGCTACATTCACAGCTTTACTGTCCTTCCACTTCACGACTAACACTTCATTATTGGTGTCAAATCGATGGTCAAAATATCCCCTCTTCTTTTTTGAGCAATTGTTTTGAGTCCATGAGTGGACACTTATTAGTTCTGGTTTCTCTAACCGTCCCTGTGGCTTTAAAATTTTTGCTTTTCAGCATTGCCAATACATCTACACTTGTAAAAAAGTTATATTTCATGACGATCATGGTGTTGGATGATATCAGTAAGTTGGGTAATAACCCTAGTACCCAATGGTCCCACCGAGTCACTCTCAGAATTTTTCCCACAGTATGGTATAAAGTTATATAAGTATCCAGAGGCACTACAAAGACACCATAGTTTGAAACCAAATTTGATAGGTTTTCCACGCATGAACATCTTTGAGGGATGTCTACCATCATTTCATCCAATGAAAGTTTTGCACTAAAAACTCCAAACTTCTGAAAGTTTTTCTTCAAATAATCGAAATATTTTTGTAACTTGTACATTTTTGCCGATTTATCAATCTTTGTGTTATCATTGAGATGTAGGAATTTTTTTATTTCCCTAAACCTATTTTGTGTCATAGCATTATAAACTATTGGAACACCTACATCTTGAGCATTTTCCCAATACATGTCTTCTTGCGGGAGTTTATGGTAGCCAGATAAAAGCAATATTCCGATGAATACTTTCATTTCTGCAATATCAACTGTAAAATCTGGAACATTCTTTGTTCAACTAAAAGAACGTAGACTTCCTGGGAAAAGATTTCCTCAAATACTTCTACTTCGCTTTTGTCACGAAAATAGGCGATCATTTCATTCACATCATCTGCTGAGCCTTGAGGTATGGAATAAGAAGGATTACATTTTTTCCAACGTGATGCTTGTGGTTTTTGCAATGGAGTTGATGAAGAGGAGGGAATAGGAGATATGCTGTGTTGCTTTTCTAGTAGTAGTTGCTCCTTGAGAACTGATAGTGGCAAATCATCTTCATCAATGTCGTTATTTACAAACAATTCTAAGGTTCCAGCTACATCTGCCAGTTCTTCTTCGTCCTCTAAATCATTTTCAGGGATGTCTTCTTCATCCGTAAGGGCGTCCGGTTCAGGAGGTATGATGGCTACATCAATATCAACTTCCTCATCGGAAACAGTTTCACTCTCTAATCTGTGTAGCTGCTGAGCTAACTCGACCATAGTACGGGTTCTTTGACTAAACATTTTGTATGCTCAACTAAAAACAAACAGTTCAATGCAGTAAAATTGTTCATAGAAACTGCCAGTGTCCCAAAATCGGGACGCAATTTATAAGTGGCTGGCAACTTACCAAAACAGGATACAAATCAAGGAAAATGCTTGTTGGTCCTATAATATACTTTTTGGAAATGAACACTATCAATTCAACACAGTTTACACCACATACAATGGAAATTCACCGGCAAAACATAACCAAACATGTAAACAAATGTTGCAGAAATCTGATGACATCTATCAAAAATTGTGAACACTAATTTCAATAAATGATAAAGATTTCGTTGTTACATTTACTCAACAGTTACCTCCAGCCAATGTAACATGGTTTCAAACAACTGTTTTTCCAAAAAAAAATTAGAAATGTTCTGTCCTAATTTTGGGACGCTGGCGGGTAATGGGTTAAGCGTGCCACAGTTTTCTGCAACACCCTGTATATTTGAAAATAATTTCTCTAGATGCGCCTCTATCCACTGTTTACAGCCGTATTAGAACAATTTTTCTAGCTGTTACCGTTTAGGAGCTATTGGACTTCCCCACACTATTGCCCCACCCGGTATGTACGAAAACTTTTGCTGCGACAAACTGTAATATAACATGTTAAGAAACGACCCAACTAATCTGACAAAAAACAATGACCATTTAAGCAATAATTATATTGTTATAAAACAGCAAATAAAACTAAAATTGTTTTGTTCATTGCATAAGAATTACCTCAGTTTCATAATGTTTACATACCATCTTTTTTATGTTCGTCATTTTTCTCAGTTGACATATGCTGCACAGGAGCGGTCTGATGACTAGGGGCTTGATGCGTTATATTGGCATAACCACCAACTGGTGCCCATTCATTTCTAGGATATTCTTCACCAGGTGGACCAGGTTGAACAGCCTATATAAATATTATAAATAATACGCCAACTACTATTATTTATTTTTTTAAGAGATTTACCTTACACTCTCCATTGCGCTTAATAAATTTATGTAAATTAAACAAAAACGTTCTTGAAAAATTTCTACAAAATGAAATGCGGAAAATTTCGAATGAACTCAAATATTAATTTGCTGATCTGTAAATTATAAAACAGAAAGATTTAGAAACTCACCCCACTATTATAAGCAGTCTGTGTTTGATTATAACCTTGATAATATCCACCTGATTGTGCAACATAGTTTTGCTGGTACGAACCATAACTTGCTGAATAACCTTGGGTTGAATACTGATTGGGCTATTGAAATAAAGTATACATTAGCATTGTTAAATATTTACTGATAAGTGCATTGCATTTATACATACATCAGCATACATTGATGCTGGTAAATGTTGGTATGCCGTTTGCATGCTAGTATTGTATTGAGGGGTTTGCGTCTGAGACTGATGGGCTTGCCAATTATGTTCGCTAACACGTGGATCACTATTACCAGGGCTTGGACTAGGAGAACTTCTTTTAGGTGAGATAGGAATGCCTAATTTATCATACTGTTGTTTAGGACGTTCACTACTGCTTGAACCCCTGCTGTCTCGCCTTGCTAACCGAGGATCTTCACGAGCACCGCTCTTTCGACGGTATTCATTATATACATCAGTCATTTCAGCACGTCTTCAGAATAAAAACACTGAAAGCATTAAAGTATTAATAATGAACTTGTTCATATTATTCATGCAATAATGAGTTGTTATTATTTATGATGTAGTGCCGCCATTGCAAAATGCCTACCTACCACAATGATGAAGTTGTCAATATAAAGAAATAATCAGACGATACCACTCACAATTTATGGTCAATTATAAGAAAATTACGAAATAAATCAAACTGAGGATTTAAATAAGAGACTTACCTAATCGCTACAACGAAATCATCTAAAATATTTTGTTTAAAAATAGCCGTAAACACATCGTCCGTTGATTGATTAATTTTTACTGACTGAATACTTCCGGTTACGAACAAACTCTATCGTTAAAAAAGGATAGGATATGTCGTTCATTAATAAACAATAAAGATGGCCTAGTACGTCACAACCTGTACAGTGTAATGGAGGTAAATTCAAACCTTTTGTGTTGCAAATTCAAACTTATAACAGGTATCGGAATTATTCCGTTTCAATAATAAAACAAATAAATAAACAAATACAATGCATGATTTGTACAATAAGAATAATGAAATCTTGTACTTCAAATAGTATTTTAATTATTTTCTAAAGTTTACTGTCAAATACAGTGACGGCTCGTGAAACAAAGGAACTAGGGTACATACTTTAATAAAATTAATCTTGAACACATTATTATATTGAAATAGGACGGCTTATTAGAGTTCCTGAATGAAAACTTTAACTGTGTTATTTTAGAGTTAGGACACGGATGTCAAAATCTATCTCTTTCTAGGCCAAAACTAAGTTGTCTAAAACAGATACATATATTTTTTGTTTCTTTTTAGTTTAGTGACAAAATTCAGCAGCTGACAATTATAAATTTTAGGTTATGCTGTATACCTTGTTTATTTTTATGCATGTAAAAGTTTTTAATGTGCACATCATCATTTATTTACTGTTTGTGGAGAATTTTTAAAACTACTATAATAGTAGAATACAGTTAAGAATAAAGCAAAGGAGGTAAGAGCAAGCTTGACCTTCGCGTGGATTGGCTAAAATATGAGGCACGTTCACACAACTTAAAAAAGTAAATTTTAGCCTAAATTTATAGTCCCTTTACTTTCAAATAGTAGCGACAACCATTGATCTCGCTGCTAGAGCAAAATCACGTTGGCGACATTGAATGTTACCAGATTTGACATTTTGTCTTACAATAAATCTTAGGTTTAATAATAATCATGCACAAGAATATACACAGTTTAACATTAATTTGATAATGGGCATTCATATGTTGTGTAAAAACAACCATATTAATATAACATGTACTTCTGTAATTCTAATTTTTGAATAACTTTTTATTAAAGTTTGTATCAGGTTTGCTCCACGATGTCGCTACTAATACATAACTTATGTGAAAAGCGCCATTTTAGTTGTATAATAAACGTTACTGCTTACGTTCGCTCAACTACGAAAATATAACTTATTGTGTGTGTAATAAGAAACTATAATTAATGTACATTCATAATTAACGTGACAAAATGCTCAATAATTAATCTACAAAGTTTTATAATCGGTTTCCTAAAGACAAATAAAGAGTAATACCTCGTAATTCCCCTTTTGAAAACTGATTTTGATATATGTTTTTTAAATTGTAGGTAATCGACTATATTTCAAAGTCTAAATATTAGATTTGTAAGCTAATGCCCTGTTTAATCGTTATTAACAAATTATTACTTTTTTCATTGGGAGCTAATTATTAATTAAATAATTTTATCAAATTATTATTATAATTGAATAATAGTTATTTATATTATTAGTGGGATAGAAGCATCATTACACAACGAGTGTGTAGATTACAGATAACGAGGGCGTTAGCCCGAGTATCTGTAACACACGAGTTACTGTAATGTGCTCTAGCCCACGTATGATATACAAAACTTTATCTATGACTGCAAAAAATTAAGAAAATCGAAAATTTAATGCTGCCGATAACTCCTATTTTTTTACATCAAAAGTAAGGTGACCTATGGATATGTTCAGTAAGCACTATGGCAACCGCTTACAATTTTTCAAACAAAGCTCGCCATTTTGAGATAATCAGTAAAAATTGTGCTTTGTGGTAAAAATAAGAAAATTGTAAACATGAGTGACTCAGAAAGTTTACCTTCTAATATCGAAGAAGGGGCGACAAATGCTGCTTCTTGCTTGTTGCCAGTGAAGTCCAAAGAAAAGTACGAGATGGCTTTTCAACGGTTCAGTTCATGGTGCGACGAGAAAAATGTTAAAAATATTACGCATGAGAAGGTTCTACTTGCATATTTTGATCATTTATCAAAACAGTATAAATCATCGAGTCTCTGGGCTTTTTATTCTATGATTAGAATAATAATGAAAATGAAGAAGAATGTTGACATCAGTAAATACGTGCATTTAATAGCCTTTTTGAAAAGACAATCTGAAAGATATCGTGCTAAAAAATCGCAAATTTTCACTAAACAAGATATTAGCAAATTTTTACAAGAAGCAAATGATGATAAATTTTTGTTAATGAAGGTACTGTACCCTTTTTATGCATAAATTATTCTTACTAAGTATTGTTAATTTCAAGGTTGCTTTAATTATTGGAGTTGGTGGAGCTTGTAGGATCCAAGAACTTACCAACATGCTTTTGGACGATGTCAAAGATCAGGGACAATTCTTCCATGTTCTAATACCAAACACTAAAACAAAAATATCCAGAGAATTTTTTATTAGGTCAGGCGGAATTGATGGAGTCAACATGTTAGAATTAATTCGAAAATATGCTGCACTACGCCCCAATAACGCCAGTAGTGGACGGTTTTTTTTAGGATACAGAAACCAGAAGTGTATAAAGTTACCTGTTGGTATAAACACATTTGCTGCTATCCCCAAGAATATTGCTACTTTTCTTCAGTTACCTAATCCAGCAGGATTTACGGGACATTGTAATAGGCGCTCATCTACTTCGTTGCTTGCTAATTCGGGAGCTGATCTTTTAACTGTAAAGCGTCATGGGGGCTCAAATACAGTGGCGGAGGGGTATATAGACACGGCAGAAGAAAATAAAAAACAAATTGCTTAAAAAATTCTGGGTGACAAAAATACTATAACAGTTAGAACTACTGCATCGACAGCTGTTATCGAAAAACATGTATCAGAAATGGCTTGTCCTACTATAAATAGGTGTGAAAATTGTGTTTTCCTAATTTGCTGTGTTAACAAAGCTATTTCTGCATCCATTTTGGGTGTGGAAATGAACCATTCCCAAACCCGAAATCTAGGGACTTTTTTTCGGTTGGTAACATACTGACATAAATTGTACAGGATGTCAGATGTCAGTATGAGTTTGTGGTTACAGGTTATGGCTGCAAGCCAGACAACAGAGAAATCGTTGGAATCATTGAATTTAAGTTTTAATTACTATTTGCAAAAGTACAATTATTATAAACATTTATGTTGACAGTAGAACTATCAGTGGAGTTGATAATTATACCGTGAGTTGAGGAAACATTCTCTTCATGGGTATTATTCCCCCCAACAGTGCCTTGGCCGTTTTGTGCTGGAGTGCTCTCTGTTCTCTGTAATACTGTTTCAGAGTCATTTGAATTAGTGATCGTGGAACAGCCAGGGAGTTCAACGTTTGTTTCCTGGACAAACATTTTTGAAACTTCAATTTTGTTGCTTAAAGATGAATCAACATAACCCTCAGCAACTGCTGAGCTTTTCCATCCTCCAAAGCGTTTAATCGTCAAAAGATCACCGCCACTGTTTGCTACATGCGTAGCACTCGATCTCCGAAAGCAATGGCCTGTGAATAGGTGAGGATCTGGGAGCTGAAGAAAGGTAGCAATTTCTTTCGGAATCTTTCCCATGGTATTAATACCAATGGGACTATTAATACATAAACCGTTGCGGTAGGTTAAAAAGAAGCGGCCATGTTTAACAGTCTTAGGACGGAGACTGTTATACTTTTTAATCAATTTGATCCAGTTTTTGTCTGTTATGGCAAACATCCTAGGAACATAGTTTTTTTGTTTTAGGTATATTTACGAGAATGGAATCTGATTTAAAATCTAGATCATTCAGGGACATATTTGTAAGTTCATCTCGCCTACAGGCGCCGTTGTACCCCATTATAAGGATAACCTACAATGTAAACCTATAGTGACACTTGAAAAGCAAAATTTGAAACCTACCTTCATAGCCAGGTATTTTCTATTATCGGCTTCCGCTATGAATCTTTTTATATCATTCTCCTCAAGAATTTTTGATTTTTTAGGGACATATCCCTGTGAAGAGCGTTTTAATAGGGCTTGAAGTTTTTTATAAGTGGAAATATCCACATTTTTATGGACATTCAGGCATGTTCGCAGCATTGAATACCTGCTCCATAACGTAGATGGTTTATATTTGTCTCGTTGCATATTGAAGTATGCTAACAGAACATTTTCTGATATCCCATTTATCCCATTCTCGGCACACCATTTTTGAAAATGTTGAAATTGTTTTTTATATTTGCCATGAGATTTCACGGGCAATAAATTTAGCATACTATTTTCTGCAATTTGCCGTATTTCTGGTGGGGTGCAAGAAATTTCTGAATTCATCTTCTAATTAATTTTGCACTTCAACGAATTTAACTTGCAAAAAATGACATTTATAGTGAGTCTACTTGATTCAAATTTAAAATTTTGTTTTAAATGGAGGCTTTGAAATAAAAGTGTCACCAACCGTTGCAAAATTCCCTAAATTAGCAAAATTGATTTTATTTGTATTAAAAAGCTATTTTATTTGCAAATTAGGAAAAATAACATGAAAAATTCGTTTTGTAAAACTTCCGAGCACTCGTCCTTTATAGGCACTCCTGCCTACGGCAGTCGTGCTGCAAACTGGACTCGTGTCGAAATAAGAGTTTTACAAAACTCGTGTTTCAATATACTATATTAATATTTATAACAATAATAGCATGTAATTAAGATTGAGTTTGAAATTAAAACGAATTATTTTAAAGAGTGGATTTTTATTTTATTACTTCATTAGTGAAGTAATATGTCACGTTACTTCACTCAAATATTCGTATATAATATCACAAGTGGTCTGATTTTTTCCGACAAAATTTGTCGTTTCAGATATGAGTAGCTTTGCAACGAAAATTACACGAGTCGACGCAGGAGACGAGTGTAATTTTCCAAAAGCAAAAGCTGCGAATGTCTTAAACGATAAATTTTGCAAGAAAAAATTAGACCACGAATTGTATTCGGTTTGACAATCCACCGAGCAAATTTTTATTTAGCGTGTGTAGTTAATATTAATTTAATTAAATTTGACATTTCATTTTGACAAGTGGTTTTTTCTTAGTGAAAAAACCACTAGTGGTTTTTTCACTATAAAACTAATTTCATTGGTCCCAATTTGAAAAATTCTGTAATTTGATTGGTTAAAAATTTTCGAGTTGGATTGTCATATATAATACCATAAGTGGTAAAATTTTGTGGGCAAAATTTTCTTATTGTTACGAGCGTTTGTTGCATAGCAATTTCTCGAGTGACATTCACTAAAAACCACGAGACGTCAGTCGAGTGGTTTTTGATCAATGTCACGAGATGAATTGGCAACAAACACGAGTAAATCAAAAAGAAAATTTTGCCAAGACAAAATTTTACCACATATGTTATTCGTTATGACTATTTCGCGAATAAACAACACAAAGAATAAAAATATTTAACATTTATTTCAATGAAACGTACAGTTTGTGTATACTATTTTTGTCTATTTCGCGTATACAAAGATTACTTTGTGACACTGTTTTTGCGAAAAACAGTTACACAAAGTGCTACTTTGTGCAACTGAAAGTAGTGATTTTTTTATTTGTAAGGCTGGCAGTAGGTAAGTAAATTTTGCTGCCAGCCTACTCTGTCATGTTATTCTGTCAACGAAGTCCAGTGTCAGACGTAAATACGTAATAAGCAATAACACAGCTATATTCTGATTTCAAGATCAAAATTAGATTAAAAAGCCAAAACGTATATCGCTTGTCGATATTGAGGTAAGTTTAATTGAGTTGAATGATGTACACCTCCATTTCATCAAATATTTTTTTCAGTTTTTACCTACTAATGGGAACATAAACAAGGTGTTAGGAAGAATATAAAAAGGAAAGGAATAATGCTCGACAACCAACCCGCGGAAGTATTTTGGGGGCACATTATCCAAAAGAAAAGCACTTTCCCGTGATAGGTACTAATAAGTATTCATTAACTGGCGCCGTTTTGAAAATTTGAATGTTATGATGCTCAGAAATAACAGCGAGAATAATGAAACATATTTCATTTTAAGAAGCTTTGAATTAAAACAAAGCGCGGCTAATAGCGAATTTCCTACGAAAATGCGCTGAAAAGCTTGTTGGTTTTCCGGATCAAGTTGATAGTCGTGAATCCCGTGTCCGTCCCTACTCAAATTTCATTTTCGTTGTTTAGATTTAAAGGTTAGGTTAGTTATTTTCTATTGTTGTATGTTAAGCAGTTTTGATGTATTAAAATGTTTATTGTAATAGAAACAGTAAAAACTTGATTGAGTACATGATTGTCTTATCAAAATAATTATTTATAATAAAAATACATTTTTATCTTATATCAGAAGAAACAACTAAGCTGTCACCTTTTTTTAAACTTGAATTTTTTCCTGCCTACTTTTTTTTCAAAATGACAGTGGATGTCATTGTATGCGTTATCAGTTATTACCAACATTACCACATCAAAAATACCCCCGTGTACATTTTCCCATTTCTTTAGTAAATTGTAAATTAAGGCGAAATAGACAAAGTAGTATGTAAAACACGTGTTACAATTCCTTTTTGTAATACTCGTATATAGCTTAACTCGCCGCTTCGCGGCTCGTTAAGCAAACTTATACTCGTATTACAAACATCGTCATTGTAACACTAGTTGTACAATATACTATTGTAGGATCGTTACTATAGCAAAAAAATTGTCGGTGAAATAAAGGGTAGGTTGCTTATTTGAACGTTTTCATTGGTAGAACAAGTTCGGAAAATTTTATAAACAAAAAATAGTCGCCGGAATAGAGAGAATTTCGTTCACAGGATAAATTTTTATTGGTTCGTATAACATTGAGTGAAATAGTCATTTTATTAAAAATTCATGAAAAGAAGTGTAAGTACCTTAAGAAATAATTTTAAATCCAAGATGTGATTTTTTATTTTGCCCTTTCTTAGTTAACATATTTAACTTATTACATACAAATTTTCTGTGGTTACATACAAAGTACTGGGGTAATATAGTTATATAAGTATGTAAAATCACAGATGATATCCTAGGACGGCTTTTAGTTATTGATGTATATCTTTGCTTGTATGAATTTAAGAAAGAAATAATAAATAAATACGTTACTGTGTATGATATGCAATGTGTAAAACGCATAAGAACATATATTTTGTTTACCGTGGATGAGACATAACTTCAACTATGGATTATTACCGTGCTAAAATCCTTTTTGGTTAACCAAGAGCAAAAACGGGACGCGGTACTCTTTACGTTGTTTTGCAGATATCTTCACTTTTATTATACCTATGACAAAAATAATAGCACCATTGTGTTCAAAGAAAATCAACGCAAAACGTTTATTCCAGTCGTTCTTTCCTAATATGTACTAGATTTGAGGATTATTAAGTGTTAAATATAATTTTGTTAAACCTTAAAAGTGCTGTTTGACAAAATCGACTTTAAAAGTAGGAGTTTCCGTAAGAAACAATGTAAATAAATATCTTAAATGTTTTTTTTGACAACTTAAATATCGATGTAACCATTTACAGTCTTGTCACAGTATAGTGAATCATGTTCAGCAACAGATAACATAAAAATTCAATTTCACGCCTTTTTTACTAAAACCTCCTCTCCCGCCACCCACACAGTTATTTTTTGACGACAAGTAAATTCTGCTTAACTTAGGGATAGACTACAACATGAGCTAGGGTGTTACTTTTTACAAGGTATACGCATTTGCTAACAAAACCACTTAGAATTGACTGCGTCTTTTACTCAAGTGACATCAGCCATATTGTGATGACTGGTGTCTACTTTGAATTTTGAGAACTAAAATCTGAATATATTTAAATATAAGCTAAAATAAGAGTTCCACAGCTAAACCCGATAGATATCTTACTAGTTAAGTATAAAGTGGGAAGCATGTGGGAAGTAGCCAGAACTAGGGTAGTAGCCAAAACAGGTGCTTCTACCCTATAAGAAACTTATAGTAAATTAGTAAATAATACTAGCGTCCAGCCACCGAGTATCACTTAAACATCATGGACTTAACGCATGCGCTTTGTGCAGTTGTCTTGACTCCTTAGTCCGATAGAATATGTGCCAATGAATATTAAATATGTATCATTAATTACAACTCTGTTTAGAAGTAGGTACATACACACTTACCTTTTTTTAAATTAATGTTTATATACAGGGTGCGATTAAAGTATGGAATATTAAAAAAAAAGCGAACTCAACCGGTTTTTTTTAAGCGCTGAAACACGTTGATTTTGTTTTTTAAAAATACACATTAATATGTGCGATTCACCTTCCGACTGTCATTTGTTTCTAAGTTATGACGTCATCACAAAAAAATTTAAATGACAATATAGATTTTTTATAGTGGAATCCGATAGTGATTTCTCTTCCCTTTATGATCATGCAAATAAATCATAAGGTTGCATAACAAAGATTCTGAAAAAAATCGATCTGATATATTAATATCATAATATCAATAACATTATTAATTGTTCAGATCGATTTTTCTCAGAATTTTTGTTATGCAACCTTATGATTTATTGTGCGTTATTTTAAATACGCGTGGCCGCAACGACGCTTCGCCCATCGCACCGCACTTAGTCTGGTACCCTCGCCTAACCTAGAGAAATTGAGCTTAGTATTTTTTTAGAGCATCGCCCATCGCACACTGAGGGATTTTACTAAAATATAATCAAACGTACCAATACCCATTTTCATGTAGTTAAAAAGACGGTTTGAATTTCTACACAAGTCTTTGTATAGGGGCATTGTTATTTTTCGATCTATCATCATCGCATTTAACAGAAAAGTTGCGATGGTTTATAATTTTGGTATGCTAGATTGACAAAATAACGAAACATTTCATCTCTTTATGTATTATGTACGTATTACAAATAAAATAGTAATCCATTTACACGACCGCGGCATTAGTAGAGAAAGTGAAAGAATATTTGTTAAGTTGCAAGAGTAAGAGAGAACAACGACGCGACACGATGTGTCAAAGAGAAAAAAAGTTCCACGAAAGTAGCAATTACTACGCCGCCACGTAGCCTAAAGGTAGCTGGACAAGTTCCGGAAAGGTTTTACTGCAACGTATCTGCTACCCGAGAATTGTTCCCCATTTTTGGTTCCAGGCACGTAACAATACCGTAGCAATTACGTTCTTGTGACTAACGGCAAAAACTTTATAGTTCCACCGGTGGTTGCTGGTACGTAGCGGTGACTAAAAATGCTGCTTGGGTAAGCAACACCTATAACCGTAATTTTCAAAATCGCTTTAAATCGGTCTGTAATTCATTCATGTAATTTTTTTGTATTCATTGAGTAAAAATAAGCATTTTTTACTCTTATCATTTTTTTATATCTGGCGCCATTTTCGATGAAAAAAATGATAAACTTTCAAAAATGGCAAATTGTTCTCAATTTTGCTCGAAATTGAAGCACTCTAGGAAAAAAACGCAGTGGACAAAATTTATGTATTCTTTGACGAAGAATGCGATACCGTTAAGAAAAAAATTACAAAAAATATTTCTTTTTCTAATTTTTTCAACTTTAAATTTTTTTGAACTGGATATGTGTTTACCCTGTTTTAGAGGTAAAATATAAATTTTTTCATATAGGAGAGTCAGGTGACATTAGAGAGTAGAGGTTTTAAGCTTTAAAACGCCCCCGTTAGCTTTCCAAGTTGCGCCAATTTTTGGCCCTAGCCGGTGGTTGAGTTCAGAAAGAATGACCCATATATATAATATTAATTTCAAACGCATGCGTTAAGTCCAGGATAATTCAGGTTTGAGTGATACTCCGGGGCTAGTGCACAGTTGTTAACATTCTGTATAATTTGTCGAATTAATTATTGTTAAATTAAACACCCCACTTCATGTTTCATATATACAATTGTGTAAGTGGGGTTCCAAAGATTTGTGTGAATTCATGTTAAGGTCTCATGATCACACGCACGTGTTTTAAGTGTTACTTTTTAAACATTCCTTATTTCATTTATAGCTCCTACAGAATAACATTAATAGCGTTAGGTAAATGCAGCGCCATCTAATGCATGAAACATAATTTATTGTTGGTTAGACACTAGGTTTCTGTGATTATAACACTTTTATGGGATAATAATCCAATTATGCCAATGGGGAAAAAGGAAAACAAAATTGTCAACAATTGTAATTTAATAATTTGGTAACAGTTTATTAAGTAAAAGACTTATAATCGAAAATTACTACCTGCATTGAAATAAAGATTCAGTTCGTAAATGAGCAAAATCGAATCAGCAGCGACCAGGCACTTTTAGGGGGTTAAAGTATTAAACATTTCATAGCACCAACTAATTAAATTTAATTAAAAATTGTTTTAAAAATAATATTTAAAAAAACAGTGGTTGACCATTCTTGGCATTAAACGCAATAAACTAAAATTTAATCGAAAATTATTACTGGTGTTGAAATACAGTTATCAATTTTTAGGCGGTTGAAAGTACTATAAGAGGTGCTTTTCAATGGACTAAACCGGTTTCACAGATCAAATAGTAATAATTAAGATCAGTTCACAACAGAAAATAATAAATTTCCAATGGTACAGCTTTGAATCACAATTCTAACAAATCACAAAACCTAACCTATAGGTGCACAAAACCTAACAAAATGAACAACTTTTTCATTGTCGAGAGTGGATTTCTGATGCAATGATGAATAATTTTAACGTAAATAAATGTGGGGAAAAATACATAAAAGGTTTCTTACAGGAAAATATAATTTTTCTAACATTCACAACCAGCTGATATTATCCCCCCCCTCAGATCATAAAACACACTTCAAAAACAAGGTGCTTGAAGGGCAAGGGGGAGGTAATACAGATCAGATTGGATCTTCAAGCTCCAGCCAGGGTCAATGAAACAACAAATAAGCGAACCAGCTGATCCTAGGTAACCTCAGGGCCCGTATTATTGAGATTCGCATAACAAGTCTCGCATACGAGACGACGTAGTTTTTACGTCATAAGATGCAACTTAGCCAATCAAATGTTAGAAGTTAATAAAGAATTACGTCATCTCGTATGCGAAACTCAAGAATACGGGCCCTGGTCAGTAAATCAGCTCATTGGAAAGCACCTAAGAACGCACTATGCCAGGTTTTTTCCAACATATTGGTATTATTGGTAGGCAATTTCATAAACTGCTTCATCGAGATTAGGTTAGTTTTGGCACCTCACGATTCAACTTCTTCCACAAGTCCGTAACAATTTCAGACGACAACATGTGGAGGCTATCCATAATTTTGAGAACATTAGTTTCTTGCTTCATGTGATCATGCTTGCCAGAGCTCGTTACCGTTTTGTAAAAATAAACATCTTTTAATATTTTTAACACCAGGTGGATTAATTTGTTGTTTAACATTAGAATATGGTTCTCTAGTTAGCATACATGCATACATATTTTTCAAATCGCCTACCATGCATACACCAAAACAATCCAAAATCATTATATTTTTATATATCTCGAACCATTAGTTCATTGTATGAGCATGACTCCATGCAGTGGTGTGCGGTCCATGGAAGCACTGCTTCCCTTAAAAATTTATTAAAAATAAAAACCAATGCAAACAAAAATATTTTTATAAAAGAATGGTTATCGTTTATATACCGATTCAAATGTGTTACATACTGTAACATTCTTTTTAAAATAATAACAAAAATGCTGTTAAATCGTCTATTCACAAGAGAAATATTATTTACATACACTTAATTAAAAACACTATATATAAACTATAAATATAAAAAAATATAAACTATTTAATGAACTATTTAAATGCTAGATATTTACAAACTTAAAGTAGGTTATTTATATAAGAACTATTTATGTATCAAAACAATTATTAACATTTATTTATTCACTAATATTAGACTATTAACTAATTCTTCAAAGTACATTTCGATACGACTACTACACACTAACTGAGCTCCTTCTACCCGCGACCTCAATTTATATCTTTCATACGATTCATGCAGGTGTTGATGAGTCTTACATGCAGGTGTTGATGACTCATACATCTAGAATGCTCGAGACGGCGCATATGGGTTTACTATTCGTTACAATACATTGCATATAAGCACTGATTTCGTTGCTTATTGCTTTTCTCCTAGCCTTGATTAGCGGACGTGGTGATACAGACGATGCGGTTGACATTGTAAGGTCGTTATTTTTAGTGTGCTCCGTGCCCAAATGATTATTTATTATAATTTAGTTATTTGTTTGATTTAGTGTTTGTTAAACATGTTACTTAAGTAGTGTAAATCTGCGAATGAGACTGTATTTTGAAACATTTCATTATTTCAATTTATATAAGTTGGAATTTTTATAAAGACAAATAATTCTATTTAGTTTGCTCTGTATGCAAATTTAAAACTGCATTATCGTCATGACTGCAAATTCAGCTGCTTCGTTGGAAGGTTCGAGTACTTCCGATACATCCGAATCGCGACGATTTTGTTGTTCAGTTTGTAAATTATTGGATAAAGAATTTTCTGCATACAGTTTTGGAGAGAAATTACAAAGTATTGAGAAAGGCAGACCAAAACCAGAACTTCCAAATTTAACAACAAAGATTAAAACCTGCACCAGGTATTTTACTAAAAAAGAAAGGAAAATCCAGTAGCATTGTAAATACATAGTAGTAGTTTTTTTTTAAATAAAGAATAATAGTCAACAAATTCCATAGGTATAAAGTGTAAAAGTTCTTCTTTGATAAGCTTTTAAGCTTAATTATAACACTGTTTTTTATTGTACCTAGAAGGGCGGATCACATAATTATTCTGGGAGGGAAATTTTTGTAAAAATAATTGTTTTAATAAATAATAATTAAACAAACTTTATTTGTTTCTATTCTATGTATACTTATTTCTAGATTTGGGAGGGGGAGATTTCTCCCATTCCTCCCGTGAATCCGCGCCTGTACCTATTGGTATATTAAAATTAAAATCGTGGTTGCTTCCCTAACCTAAATTCTCATCTTACGCCACTGACTCCATGGTATTGTCTAATCATGTTCTGATCTCTCTAGTGTCTTCGTTCTAGAATTCTCTTAGTCCAACCTTCGCTAATTATATTTAATCCTGTTATAATATCAGGAACCTTCAATTGCATATTGTGCTTACTCATGATTGTAAATTCTTTTATCTTCAAAATATAAAGTTATCATCTTTGGACGTCCACTTCGATTGGGGAGTTGAGGCCTTGAGGAAATACTTAAAAGTTTTCTTATTGCTACCGAGTATTACTATCTATTATTAACAACCATATTAATACACCATCACTAATTCACTATGCCCCTTGGAAAACTTTCAGGACAGTTATTAGATAGATATATTATGGTGTCAAGTTTTTGCTCTCAGACAAGGCGCCAGGAACAGGCAATCCTACTGAATTAAAAGCTACGTAGGTCTACGCCTACTTTAGATTACGAAGTCTTATCTTCGAATAATAACTATAGAACACAATAGTTTCCAAAACGACACCAACAAAAATTGAAGATCATTAAAAAAAACTGGATAATTGAAGAGACCTTATATAAAGAAGTGATTAAGATTATGTATATTATTTGATATTGATATTATCTAGACTGTTTTAATATTATTTCCATTTAAATTGAAACCTTGGTATAATATATTATGATACGAGATCAGTAAATACCTATAAATGGTTGGTACGACTCTTAGAAAAACAAGATCAGAAAGTAATGTTGATCAACAAGATCAACATTAAATAGGTTAGCACTAATTTATATTTTTATTTATGTTCAGAACATCTTGTTAGCAATAAACAACGTTTACAAGGTGAATTTGATAAACGCACATTGTCGCTATTCCAACTGCATCATATGAGCACCTCAAATTAGCAAAGAAATCAAGAAAAACTTCGATCAAGATTAGGAACACCGGGTTTTTAGCGAAGCTAAAATGGCGACCCATTAGAAGGATTAATATACTTAGAAGATCAGAATTATTACATCGATGGAATGATCGCTCACATCTGATGACTGTTTTAATGACCACAACACTACTTTTTTGAATTTAGGCTATTAGAACAGTAATGAGCAATGCAGCTCGCGGGTCCTAGTTAACTTCTTACTTACAGCCCGTCGAAGCTCTTTTTACGACTGTTATGTTGTAATAAATTAATAATTTTTAAATTAATAAATCGGTTCAACGGAACACGGAACAGCTTTCTGAAACTCCAAGTTTCCAAAATAAGCAGAGTTTTAGTTTTGCAACATTCAAAGTCTCTAAGACACTATAAAGATTCAAAAATCTTAAGTTTTTGCAATGCCAAGTTTTCTAGACTCTTAGGTTTCCGGCACTCTGCTACATCAAGTTATGTAGTTTGTTATGGTAGCAAACAAACTGCCCGGGTTTTTTGCTCTACCTGCTGAAGTGGGTTCATACCTTAAAATGCCTTTACGAAACGGCATTTTACACATTTTCAGTGGCAGCTGCCATTGTTTACTCAGATCAAGACTGATTTGTCTTTCGTCTTCCTTTTATATATTCTTACCATATAGTGTTTAAAGAATACAAGAAGACACGACAGTTGTGCGATAAATTGCAGTTTAATGATGGAAAAAGTGACACAAAACTAGGACGAAGTGATATAGTCCTGTCTTGCTTTGTCCCTCAGTGGTAATTTAACAGCAAAAATCAGATAAGGTTAGGTTATGCAAGATATTTGGAATTTTATGTTTGGAATGATGAAAAAGAAATACACTTTTCAAGATTGAGACCTAAGGGAAAAATAAATTTAAAAACAAAACAATAGACACTTATAACAAGTTACAATCAACGTTATTAAAAATCATAAGGACGCCTTAAAAAGCGTTAGCAACAATTTTTGTTTTACCAGGAAACCAATCTTAGAATTGCGCATTAAAATGACGTAGAAGTAGACACCGTAGGGGCAAACCATAGTGATTTTAAATTTAACATTCGTCTCATTTTGCTTTCTTTTTTTCTATCTTTCCTCTATCCTATATTATAGTAAAATGATAAAAAAAGCACATTCACATAATGTAGGATCACTACATCTAATCAGCCAGACCAATCATAAGGCGGTGTGACATATCATACAAGTTCACGCGAATCACGATTAGAGCTGTTTAATGCCTTGTATTCTCTATTCATTTTGATAAAAAAAATGAGGATTGGTCATGCTTTATTTTTATAAAGGTGCCATCGCTGTCAAAAGCTTTTATTTAATGGTTGTATTGGGACGAGCCAATAAATATAGATGGCATTATACAACATCAAAATGTCTTCGATATGCGGTAGTAATTTTTAGCGGTTGTTTGGCTGTGTTGTATTTTAATAGTGAATGTAATTTGGACAGATTAAATTTAATATTCGTGGTAATATTTATAATAATTTTAAGTAGAATATTTAGATTTTTTAATTTTTGAAATGTTAGTAAAATTGAATTGTCATTTTTAGATTTCTCTCAATAATATGTTTACTGCACTGGTGATTATACATATTGCAACAAAAGTTCTGCATAATTTCTTTTAACAACTTTCCGCTAGAGTGCAGATCAATCTTTCCCGCGTCCCAATTGGAATGGGCCAAAGACTGACCTGCATTCTAGCGAAATTTTATAAAAACCGATAATTGTCAAATTGGAAGGTTTAAAGGTTATATTACCACTAAAGCATGCATCTCATGGGTTTTCTGCATAATCACCTACCGCATATCGAAGTTATTTTGTTTAATATTATTAGAGTCACTGCATCTAGTTACCTAGGCCAGCTGGTCGACCAGAGTACCGCAAACCGCCGCCATATTGGGGCAAACGAAGCACGAAATTGTTCATTATTTGTTCTGGATTGAATTTAATCAAATCCACGTTTATTTTAAAAGGTTTTTCTTATTCTGAAACATCAAACATCTAATATGTCAAACACGTAAAACGTGGTTTTAATTTGTCCATTATTAAAAATCACCCTTCTCTGCTCCAATATGGCGGCGGTTTGCGTTACTCTGATCGACCAGCTGGCCTAAGTGACTAATAGATGCAGTGACTCTAATATTATTGCTGTAGAACGACATCTTTATTTATTAGCGCGTCCCAATAACCCGTGGAACCAAATTTTTAACGCAGTTTTTCTGATGTCCAATCGTTAACATATTGAATATTAATTAGTTATAAAAATAAAAAATTAAGAAGCTTCTAGTTGATATTTATTATTTATTTCAATTCTATCTATTTTATTCGATAATAAAAATGCGATGAAATTAAAATATAATTACCAAACTGGTAGTTACAGCATTTTGATTGCCACATATAAATTCTAAGAAAAGCTCGGTTACTCGAAGAGCTCGGTTTCCATGGTATCTATTGTTGTAAATAATTGTAACTATTATATAGCAATAGAGCTTTCCGAGCAAAAATAATTCAAAAACCGAATACAGCAAAAATAGCAACGTTGTTTTGCTCTTAAGAATGATTAACCATATTACAATTAATTACTGATGTCAAACACTGAGGTGAAATCTGCCAAAAAATCATGGCCACACCTCATTATTCTACAATCGATTATAAATTATAAATGATAGTAATAAATATATACAGTGTTAGTATTTGGCTTTCAATTTTCATGCCTGAGCAAAGGAGAAATAGCAAATACAGTTCATATGAGAAACATATAATAGGTAATCGCATGCTTGTCAAGCTTTACACGTCAGAATGACAAATGTCAATTATTTTTAAATTCTTTTACCTACCAAAAATGTTATAATGGCAAGTAAGCGCTAAATATCTACCTTTCTCAGATGTATTGCTGTTCGTTATATTTTTCCACACATGAAAATTCAAACCCAAAGCCAAGTATAGCCAACAGTGATATCATGCTTACAATAACAGGCACCTATAGTACAACCAAAAAATGAAAATAAACCGGAGTGAATCTAGCAGCCCCAGACTAGCGGTCGGAATTGATTGTGAACGAGCCTTGCTCCCAAATTGCCAAATTTAAAAAGTTTTTCACCACTCCAATTATTAATAAAATTATTAAACTACAATTAATAAATATTAATTGAAGTTGTGAAAAATCTTTTAAGCAGCAACAAATGTCGGTCCTGCACACTTTTGATATCAACAAGGATATCAAAAAGTTATTTATTAATAGTAGGTAGTTTAATAATTAACAATTTTTTAAGTTTTAAAAAACTTTGGCAGATTGCAATGACTATTTTTTCATTTTAAACTGTTTAATAAATTTGACAATTTGGGAGCAAGGTTCGTTCACAATCAACTCCGACTGCTTGTCTGCGGCTACTAGATTCACTACGGTTTATTTTATTCATTTTTTGGTTGTACTATAGTTATTAACGAGTCTTATTACGAAAAGTATGGAAGTTAACTTGTAAATAATTCTAGAAAAACACTTTTAATAGGTGATAACCGATTCAAGACAAATTCTGGAGTTTATTTCTCTAGTAAATTTATTGTCTTCCTTCAATTTAACTAACATTGTTAAAACGGCAAACACATGGCAATCGTAATCGTAATATTTAATTTCACAAATAAGCGGTTTATGCGAAAAACTTACAAAACGGTAATTTCGTAACACCCTTGGACTATCTTAACTGTTTCTTCCACAATGCAAATTTAACGGGGATGAATTATTCAACGTGTGTGTAATGTCGCACTACATGACCTTGCCCTTGTCTATCTTGTATTAACTTTACTTTACTGCCCCTGAGAAGCAGAAGATTATAAAACTATTAAAACTAAAGAGGAGCTAGTTGTTCCAGCCAACCACACGATATTCTTAACGTCAGTAACTACAGATAAATAATCTGAACAAAACTTGCCTCTAATATTGTATAAACGGTACGCAAAACTATTAAACTCAAAAAATTACAAACAATATTTATTAGGATGCAACCAATTATCAGCTATAAAACTCTCTCTCAAAACACGGATTGTTTTCAAAAGGCATTCATTCTTTTATAAACTTTCAAGATTCAGAGAAACTTAATGCAATATAAGGCATTATTTATCCAAAATGAAATAAAATCAATAAATCATCTTCATAAGTTTCATCATAAGTTTTTGTTGTACTCAATTTTATTACCTGCAAGGTAGCATTTAAATAATTTTAACCAGAATTGGAGTATATGACTACAACAAGATACCATCCTTGGGAAATAGATTTTGTTTACACAAGTGTTAACTTGGTTCAATTATAGTACAAGCCAAATTTTATAGTTAGTTGGACTATCTGCATTTGTAGAAATTCCTTGAAATAGAGCTGCCTGTCGCATCCCTGAAACGACAACTTTTTTATATTTTTATGCCTAACTAAATTAACCACCTCAATTTACAACCTCCAATAGCTTTCTATATATGATTTATTCTTTTAAGAATTATCATTTTTAATCTTTTAAAGTTTGATGAAAATTTTTTTATTTTTTATCATTTTTATGATTTCTTTAAGGTTTTCTAACGTAGCCGCCATAGCCGGACGTTCTATATATTTGTCATGCGACAGCCCTGATAGGCTGTTGCTGGCTTGCAGCAAATAATATGACATTTTTGTTAGATTAGTAAACACCATTTTTAAAACAAACAAAAATTTCATTACTCATTTTTTTTTATTTTAAAATTAATCGTTTTACTTCTGGCAGCACAGGATCATGCCAACTAGAGTCACTCTATATTACTTATAAGAGTTCGGCCAACGCCGGAATTGATGTTGATTGGTTGGATCCATTTACACTAATGCCAATTTGCGAGTATTGATACAACGTACACTTATCCAACTCGAACCAACTTAAAAAGTTAAAAGCCGTTATTGTAGGCACTGCAAGAAATATTTACCGGTATTATTCGTATTATTTCAGGCATAGTTGTTGATGATGCAACATTGTGTTTTTGCGCCCTTTATCTCAACTGTTAGAAACAACTAAATACCACGCCTTAAGAAGTTGGCTTTTTTAAGTGTTACCATGATCCCAGATCCCTAGGTACGCAGAATGGGGTTTTCTAATAACTGCAATAAAAATTTAACAAAGCTGAAAGCATCATAACTCATAACAAATAGCATGATTGAAACCTTTTAGTAAAATGGAGATTATTTACGAATGAAATATTGGCAATTATTATAAAACTTTATAAGTAAACTGTTATTTCTTAAGGAATGGTAATCTCGTTTATAAATGCCGACTTAAAAATATTACCTAAATTCTTAATTGGAAACTATTAATTGCGCTTACTGAATATTGCTCTAAAAATTCCCATAACTTAATACATGTTAATTAACAAATTGCATAATCAGATGCGATATTGTTTTCGTTAAATTGATTTCTGTATTCCCCCTGTTTTTTAATACGCAATTACAAACGTTTCTTTAAATGGCTTCATTGCACTATGACACTTAAAACAATTGCATTTTTACTTAACCCGTTATTTGGGAGTAAGTATTCATCCGTATAACGCCGCCGCTGGCGTTATTATTTATTTCAAATTAACACCAGAGAAAAGTGCTGCTTGTAATCTGATCTGAACTCATATTTACACAGATGTTGATCATATCCTGACCTAGATTTCTTATTTACTATTTTAAAAACCTTTTGTAATAAAAAGCTATAAAACGTGCTTCATTTAGCTTTTTCAGCAAAACAAAGGCTGTCATTGTACGTTTGTTTAGACTAACCGATCTTAATTCTAAAACAAGTTCAAGACCTTCAGTTGCAGAATGCGATTATACTTAAGCAAGGTTGCCAGATATGGCAATGGTTTTTTCTAAATTACTCGAAAGCCTATTAACATAGAAAAAAAATTATTAAGACTTTTTTGTTCCTTTTGATGTCTTCTATCACCCCTTAAAATAAATGCCTTCTATCTCATGACACCCTGTATAATGAAACAACTTTTCATAATGTGTTACAATTTTTCTTTAAAGGCTTTTCCCCAGTTCAATTTCACTTAATGTTTAACCTAAAATTTTTCTTTCTTAAAAGGCTTTTCTCCAGTGTGTTTATCATATTTTTGTCATTCCAAATATGGTAGTGTTTATGGGAATACCCTTTTATTGGCTTTGCCTTATTTGGTAATATTTCTGTTCAGGCTACCTCATTGGTGAATTCAACTTTATCTCGTTTCCTTGAACATTTTTGATAAGATGATCATCATTTGTTTTTTTAAAAGGTGAGTTGTAATTTGACTTGCAAATAGAGTGTTTGCTTCATTCCAATTTTACGAGATTTTTGATAATTTCTCTCTTTATGAGTTTATTGTGGAATTTAGTGCAATTCCTGGTGATCAGTTTTTCACAGTGGTGATTGTTTATATCACAGGAATCCAATATTTTAAGCTCTACTGCAAGGTACACCTTTTCATTATTCTATCTTTATGGTTATCTCTAACAGTTCCTTGTTTGGTAGGAGTACCTTTCAATACAATATAACAAGAGGTGATAATCCACCCGTGTCTATCGTTTAAAGCCGATGTTCTACCTGCTTCCAACGTCTTGGACGGTGGAAGCAGGTAGAACGCAGTTAAACCAGGAAGTATAAAAGGAGGCTTCTGTTTCTTTTGTATCTGTGTCTTTCATTTCTACCAACGCTTGTGCCGAGTTCAAACGGCGGCTGCTATCTTAGAGGAGACGTTTTCCGGACCCAAAGATTAAGTCAGATGGAGGTTAATGTTTTGTGTAATAAATTTTAATATAGCTAGGACTTCTTTTAACACCGTGGGCTAGCCGGCCAGGAAGTCCCCGTTATATTTTGGCGCCCAACGTGGTGCCCGAATTTCGAATTTCCGGTAAGCCTGTGGTTATGTTGATAGACAGTTAGTTTATACAGAATTTCTTTCTAGGCTTTTTTCCTTTTCCGGGTGCTTTTCTTCTCCGGCCTCTACCTTTACCTCTTTTTTTTCTTTTAATAATATAATAAATGTAACGAGCTGTTGGCCAATGACAGTCAGGAATAACGAACTATTGACCAATGAGTTGAACAAATGGTTGCGCAGGAACAAGCTACAGTTAGTACTTACACGAGTACTAAACTTGGAAACGTACATATGGTCCATCGTCATGCAGACAATAGTAAATATTATTGATAATTAATATTGTTCTAAATTTATCCTAATCAATTATCCTCAGTGCTACTTAATTCTATTAAATATTAATTTAAATAAAAAAGACATCTTGATTGCAATAATTGGTAATTTTATTTATCAATTTAGTCTGATTTAAGAAGTAATTTAAATAATATAATATAATATAAATTCGTCTCATCCTCTCGAATTTGTATAAAATCATTGAGAATTAGGAAAATCTAGTAGTTGCGTAAAAAAGTTCTCGTCTGATCGTGATCCAGTTCACAGTTTGAGATTACAGCTTATAACAGTTTTAGAAGTCCACTTAGGAGTAAGAATTAGTTATGGTCGAAGAAAAACAGTGTATGCAAATCGCGCATAATGGTTATTAATACACTCGTATGAATTTACAACACTCGCAGTGTTCGTGTTGTAAACGTCATACTCTGTATTAATAACCTTCATTATGTATTCGTTGTATAATATGCTATTTTCTTACAGCTATCAATCCAAACTACTCCTTATTATACATTTTACAGTAACCTGTTTACAGGCGAGCAGACAATCAAAAATTGCAGGTCGTTGGGTTTATCTCAATTATTATAGCATAAATCAGATCTGGTAACAACTATAATTGCAGAGCACCTAATAGAAAAAAGAAATAAATTAAAAATTAACCTAACTTAAAAATGTTTGCTTTATGCGATATTCCATTTCACCCACCAACTCAATAAATTTACACAGTAATTCATCCGTCACTTCAATCATCAGCAGTAATTCATTCAGCACTATTGTGTGTTCACTAAGAAAATATTCACGGTATAATAATCAACACTATAATTTAACGGTGTCTCCTAACCATACATTGTATTTTAATTGCCAATACGTATTTCGGTAACATTGTTACCGTTTTCTCGATGTTACCTTCGAGACGGTTTCATGCCGTAAAAAAGGTAATATCGTTAGCGAAATATGTATTGGCAATTAGTCAAAGACAATGTGTCGTTAGGAGACAACGTTAAATTGTAGTGTTGTAATCTAATAAACCACAATCTATTATATAATAACATAACATACAATCTATGATATAAAAGTTGATGCCGCACGTGTCGTTAATTAAAAGAATAATTTATAATAGACAAACATTAAAACTTCACTGAAACATTAATAATCATAAAATGCAGTTTTAAATTGCTCACATAAATAAAACAATTAATAATAAAATGGAGAGGTTTTACTATTTAGATGAAAAGATATAAATTCTAATCATAACATAGTGCTTTAAATTAAATAGATGGGGGAGTAAAAATTAGCACAATTGAGAGAGCATGATCTACAGCTGATGATTTTTTTTAAATAATATAATTATACAAACGGAGTCTTCACTAATAATAATTGATGAATATAGTAGTATAGTATTCATAAATTGTAAAAAAACATAAATTCTACTCATAAAAAGTAAAGCAAGTGGGTTTTAAAATTAGCGAAATTACACATACGAGGTAAGCGTCATAGATTCTCGGCCCGGCAGGCTTCTACAGGTGCCAACATGTTCAAACTCGGTTGCATCATAGTTCAACATGTAAGAAGCCTACACTATATGTATTACTGCTAGAAGCGTAATAGATTTTAGTAGCCACTCAAGCATCGTGACGAGTGCATGAAAATGTCGCAGCTAACGAAAATTGAGTACGGCGCGGTCATTAAATTTTTAACAAAAGAAGGGGGCACACGCCTAATCATCAAAGAACGTATGACGGTGTTTATGGTGATTTATTTCCTTCATATTCCACTGTAAAAAAGTCGTCAAAATGCTTCCGTTTGGAGCAAGAATCTCTTGAAGATGATGAGCGCACCGCACCGGTCGGCCAATTGAAGCGGTAACGCCTCAAAACGTTGCAATCATTGAATGGTATTAGAAGATCGCCGTTTGAAAGATAAGGAGTTAGCAGTGATGTCTGACATTTTGGAAACAAGTGTTCGTCGAATTCTTCATGACCATTTGGGTATGAATAAAATTAGTGCAAGATGGGTACCGCGTCTTCGGTCTGCTGTTCAACGTCAACGTCGCGTCGAATGTGCGCGCTCGTTTTTAAACTTGTGTGGAGACGACCCAAAGCCAATTTTGGAGTCCACTGTCACTGGAGATGAATCAATGGTTCTGTATTATGATCCTCTATCCAAAAGGGAATCGATGAAATGGCGGCGACCCGATGAACCTTGTCCCAAAAAGGCGAAAGTCGTTCAATCGACAAAGAAATTATGGCAACCATATTCTGGGATTGTGACGGCATTCTACTGATTGATTTTAAAGAACGCAATACAACTGTTAACAGTACATATTATGCGTCTTTATTGCATAAATTGAGCAACAACATTCGTGACAAATTGACAAATTGACAAGAGGTGTTCGATTATTACACGACAATGCACTCGTTTATACTGCCGCAATTTCACAAGCTGCCATTCGCGAATGCAATTTTGAAGCATTGGATCATCCACCGTACAGTCCGGATATGGCTCCTAGCAGAGCCTTCTATAGCTTAACGAGCCTGGAGCTGTATCCCTACTACCATTCTGACGTAGAAACAGTCGATGATCGGATTGAATTATTCACGCTGCCGCGAGAACCAGCAGACTAGCATAGCGTCTCCCAAATATTATATTTTTAGTACAAGACAAACGTTTTGTAAATATTTGTGTTAATTTTATAATTATTTACCTAATGCATTATGTTGTTAAAAATCTTATTTTAGAAAATGCCGTCAAGTTGCTGTGTACCACGCTGCACTAGTAATTATTGCTAGAATAATTATTAAGCAAAATGTTACAGAACGTATTGATGCTGTGTTTTAAAAGGCTCATTATTGAATTCCCACATTCACATTCGGGATTTTCACTTGGGTTAAAACCTAAAAGTTCTAATTTCTTTAACGATAATTCTACAAGAATTCTCTTGTGATTTAAAACTTGAAAAGGTTGTTTCGTATCTCTCAGAAATTAGCACTTGAAATAAAGAATAAGTATTTATTATTACATCATTAAAAAACTGTTTGGCATATTTCAGCCCACCTCGATCAAGCAGTTTAATATAACTATTTATGCTGGCCGAAGTATCCAATTCGACGTCTCGTTCGCAAGTAAAAAATGACATTAGCAAAGAAAAAAAATACGCCCAAAAGCAGAAGAAAAGCACAGAGATTTGACAAATCAAAACAAAAATATTACCAAAATAGTTTAATCTGTAATTAATAGTTTTGTAGAATGTCTTTTTATTTACAACTTTGTTATTTATTGTTATATAATTTTTTAATTTAATTTGCGATTTTTATAATTTTATTTTATTTATAAAATATGTTTGCTAAATGTTTTCACTTATGTAGTTCTTGCACAGAGAAAGCTTATGTTGATTATCTTAAGTCTAATTATTGTGAATAAAATAGTATACTTGTTTCGTTGGTAAAGTTTCCACGCCTTGCGATATTGTTTGACCTCGACGTACCGTCTCGGTCAAACAATTAGTTTTTTAGCGGGTTGAGCGTCGTATAAATAAAAGTACTCGACACATATACGGTGTTCAACGTCTTTTTAAATATTGTTAAAGAAACTAATTTAATTTCTTGTTCCTCTGCAATTACTGAATAGAATAGAAGACGCTAATCCCTCGGCGAGCCAGAAACAAGACACCCCCACATTACCTTTAAGATGCACTAACGCAAGAAACCGTGGAAAAAGAAGAAAATGTACTGAGAAAGGGGTATTCTATTTAAATCACTACATTAAGTGATTTAAATAGAATACCCCTTTCTCTCGGAAAATATTTTGTGGGGAAGGCGTTTTATTTGGGCAACATTTTATTTATTAATTTTAAATATTGTTAAGAAATAATAACATATGAATTATAAAAAATAAAATGTTCCATATTTTAAGCCAAAAGAAAACATTATGTTAGCTCATTCAAACAAAAACAAAATACAAAACGGTAAAAAAGTACAATCGTTTTGCGATAGACATCGTATTTCAATTTTTGTTATTAGTTATTAGTAATTACTTAATTATAAAAGTAGGAGAATAATAATAATTGTTACAACTCTTAACCTGGAAACCAGGCCCCATAATGTTCTAAGTTAATAAATGAAGAACGAGAATAGTATTCATACAATATTATTATTATTAGAGTTTATATTTCCGCAAGAAACGTGTGAGGCCCTTTGCACGTCGGCACCCATTAGGCTTGCATAGATGCCTCAGTTAATTAATTCTTCACTAATATTCTTAATGCTAGTTAGGTTAATCCTTATGCATTTTCTGTTACATATTTATTAATAATAATTATTAAAATTGTTTGGCTAAAAAAGTAAAAACGAACAAACAAATAAAAATAATTTTACTATTATTCCTGATCAGAAATTTCAAATCGTGTATTAGGATAACAGAAAAGGTTGACGGTCGTTTGCTGAAACCCTGGTAGCTATGCATTGATTTGTTGGTGACACCATTTAAAATCATATTTGAAATTAAACTTTGTTAAGTTAACGTTTATTTTAAGTTGTTTTATAACAATTTTTAATATTATTAATATTATATTATTAAAAATAGAACGTAAAATAAAATTTAACTCCATAGAAATTAATTTAAAATTGCTTTAAAATTTATAGTGACTGGGCTGCCATCTGGTAACCAGTAGCACTATTAATGATGTTATTGCAGTTTTTCGTCGTCGATATGTACCATACGGGGTGTCACCAATAAATCAATGCATAGCTACCAGGGTTTCAGCAAACGACCCTCAACTATTTCTGTTATCCTAATACACGATTTGAAATATCTGATGAGGAATAAAGTTGTGATAATAGTAAAATTATTTTTATTTAATTCAATAACACAATAAAACACTATTAAATCTTCACTTATTTATAAGTGAAGATTTAATAGTGTTTTATTGTGTTATTGAATTTAATATGGATCTTCATCAAGTAAAGGCCGAATCAATCCAATTATTTTTATTTGTTTGTTCCTTTTATAAGAATTTTTACTTTTTTGTCCAAACAATTTTAATAATTATTTTTAATGAATATCAAAGAGAAAATGCATAAGTATTAACCTAACAACTAGCATTAAGAATATTAGAGAAGAATTAATTAACTATGCAAGCCTAATGGGTGCCGATGTGCAAACAGCCCCGCACGTTTCTTACCGAAATTGGATAATTTGGTCAAATTGGCTGGAATTATGATAGGTTGTAGCTTACATTATCCTGAAGGAAAGTCTCTCCTTCTACGAAGCTCTAAAATTAACAGTTTTGGAGTTACAGAGCACGGAAAGCAGGAAAAATTCATACTTCGGCATACACGTACACTGTTGTACAGCCTTGGTAACTTTATTTTTTGTGTATATTCTTTGTTTTTGTTTTGATTAACACAGATAATTATGTTGTCACATTCATGTGGATTTATACCAGGTGTCCCATTATATTTTGACCCTTTATGAACCTAGATAACTTTTAAACTAATTGAGATAATGAAATGCGATGTTCACTAGTCTTCTTCTTAGTTTTTAAAGTTTTTTCTGAGTATTCGTTATTTTATCTCACTTCCGGTTTATCCGGAAATGACAGAGTATTTTGCGGGGATAGCTAATTTGACGTTTACAGTGATGTTTTCTTTAATTGCCGTAGTCTACTTTGTGAATCATTATATTTTTCGCAGTATTTCAATAACATGCAGTATTCACTTTAAGAGCTTATAAAACCATCACCCTATATAATAACCATGACAAGTATGGTACTTTTGGAAAGAGGGAACAATGGGCTTGCCAACTATGATACGGGGTGTTCCATTTGAAATTACAAAGTTGCCCTATCCCCAAAAATACGCTAGGTCATTTCCGATTAAACCGGCGGTGAACAAAAAAGACGGATACTCAGAAAAAAATCTTTAAACAATAAGAAGAATAATAAACATCGCATTTCATTATCTCAATTAGTTGAAACGTTATATAGGTTTATAAAGGGTCAAAATATAATGGGGCACCCGGTACCGGGGCCGTTTCATTCTCCATCTACACCATACCCAATAATCAACAATAGGTATTTTTCATTTTCTAATTTCAAATAAATCGGCCGTTTTCAGAGCCAAATGATGTGCCAAATTCACTCACGCAACCTAGTCGCGGTTAATCAAAATAAAAAATGACCGAGAATGAATTACCGAGGCTGTAAGTGTTAAAAATCCATAAACCGAAGTATGAATTTTCCCTGCCTTTCCTGCTCTGTAACTCCAAAACTGTTAATTTTAGAGCTTCTTGACACCGGATACTTTTGATCAATATAAACTACAACATATCACAATTTGACCGGGATCCAATTTCCGCAAAAAAACGTGCTCCTTTCTTAATCTTCAGAATGTACGTTGATATCGAAGTTTTTGTTAAACAAACTCATACGAGGGCGGCCTGAATAGTGAAGTAAGTAATACAGAAATGACATCACAATGAACACATGAGTGACATTTATCAAATTTATAACCTTTTATAAGACAGCTGCAAAGATTAGCGCCAAATATATTGCGTAGTTTGAATTTTACAGTTATAAACAATAAAGGGGATCGGTTGTTTTGTGAATATGGATAAAAAAGAATTTCGTGCTGTTATTAAACATTTTCATATTGACGGGAAAAACCAAAAGAGATCAAAGAGGAGTTAGATCATGTTCATGGCGAATCTGCACCATCATTTAAGACAGTTTGTTTTTGGGTGAATGAATTTAAACGTGGTCGTAGAAGCATCGAAGATGAATCAAGATCAGGACGTCCAAAAGAGGCTACCACTGACGAAATGATCACCAAACTTCATGATCTCGTTTTAAATGATTGTCGATTGAAGGTGCGTGTGCTAGCCGACACTATTGGCATATCAAAAGAACGTGTTGGTCATATCTTACATGAACACTTGCATATGAGAAAACTGTCAGTAAGATGGGTGCCGCGTTTGTTAACTGAAGACCAAAAACGAATTCGTGTAACCAATTCTGAGTACTGTTTGAGCCTTTTTAAGCGTAATTGCACTGAATTTCTGCGTCGATTTATTACTATTGACGAAACTTGGATACATCACTACACACCCGAAACAAAAATTCAACCAAAACAATGAGCAGAAGTCGGTTGTAGTGCACCGAAGAAAGCGAGAGTGGTTGCATCGACTAACAAAGTTATGGCCACTTTGTTTTGGGATGCTCGTGGTGTTATCTTTATAAATTATCTCCACAAGTGCAAAACAATCACAGGAGAGTAGTACGCGTCGCTATTGGTCCAACTGAATAAAAAACTAAAGGAGAAACGACCGCATTTTGCTAGAAAAGAAATGTTGTTCCATCACGATAATGCATCGGCTCACTCATCTGCAATTGCAACGGCAAAATTAGTTGAATTACGATTCGAAATTCTGAAATCAAAAATGAAAAATTGGCTTGGTGGTAAAAGATTTTCATCAAATGAAGAAGTGATTGTAGGAAAAAACGATTATTTTGATGCATTTAGTTCGTCGTATTATAGTGATTGGATTAAGCGACTTGAATATCGTTGGAACAATTGTATAGACCTCAAAGGAGACTATGTCGAAAAGTAAAATTAAAATATTCACTATTCGGCTCCTAGAGGAACCAGAGAATGGTTGACGACGTTTCGGCAAGATCACACTTGCCATCTTCAGGTCACTTCTAACTTACTTCTGCTTCGCGTGGTTACACGATGTAGACTGACGTCTTGCTGCAGCGGTTGGTCTTTATATACGGTTACGGTGTTGCGCATGGCCGGCTGGTTTTTGGCGCGGCTGCGTGTCATTGGTCTCGCTTGATCCGGTGGCTTTCTCTCGCTTTCCCTTTTATCGTTCTGCTGTGCTGGTTTTCGCTTCTTGACGGTGATGCTGGTTATAGCTGGTTTCCAAGCTGATGGTAGTCGCTGTGTATCGTCCCTGGTATTAAGATTGTTCGGACGTTTCTCGATCTCAATGGCTTCTCTTATGGTTCGTCGGGTCTTATGTTGTATATTCGCTAAAACTTTTGTATTTTCGAAATCTATGTTATGAGATGTACCACTTACATGTTGTGCTAGTGAAGACGTTTCCTCATTTTTGTTGACTGCATTTCGGTGTTCTTCTCTTCTTACTTGAATTCTTCTGTTGGTCTGCCCTATGTAGGATTCCCCGCAGTCTTTACATGGGATCTCGTATACTCCTTGGCTTTCTAGTGGTATTTTTGTTTTTGCGGATGGTAGCATGTTTCCAATCTTTTTGTCGGTGTTGAAGATGGTGTCGATGTTGTGTTTTCTCAGCACTCTACTTATTTTGTCCGTGGTCCCTTTGATGTACGGTAAGTGCGCTTTGGATACCGATGTTTCTTCTTCCTTTGGCTTTGGGTCTCTTGGTGTTAACGCTTTCTTGATATTTCTGGACGAGAAACCATTTTGTTTTAATGCCAACTTCACCTGTTCTAGTTCTTGATGTTTATTATCGTCATCAGTCAATCGTTGTGATCTGGTTATTAATGTCTTGACTACTGACTGTAGTTGCGCTGGGTGGTGATGTGACTGCGCGTTCAGGTAGCGATTTGTGTGGGTTGATTTTCGGTATACTGTGTATCCCAGGCTGCCGTCTTCCTTCTTGATTATAGATACATGCGAGTATTGATACAACGCACACTTATGTTATGCGATGTACATTCAGCCAATAAGGGCCGACCGTCGAACCACGCCTTGCGCTATTTAAACCACAGAGTTCTTAAGAGTAAAGTATACGAAACACCTTTTCAAGACATGGAGGCCATGAAAGAGAAGATACGTGCAGTTTGTAGGGAAATAACACGTGAAACTTTAAACAGGGTTCCTTTATCCTTTATGAGACGCAATAGAATCTGTTTGGAACATGATGGACAACACTTTGAACATTTGCTTGGTTGAGTTGGTTAGTTTTAAATTAATTCTTATTTAAGCTTCTACTCAAGTGGATATGTAGCAAATTTTTCTAAATAAAATTTTGATTTTCATTTTCTACTTGATGCAATTCAGTTCTTAAACGGTCCTCGAAACAAATATCTACTATATTCTATTATCAGTGATAAATTTCCTAATGACTTTGACATTTGTAAAGGATGTCCAAATTAAACACAAGTTAAAAATTATTAATATTATGAATCTAGTTATAAATGAAAGCAGTATTACTGGTTGTATTTAAAGTTCGTCAGGCTCGGAAAGTTACGTGAAACACCCTGTATTGTAATCAATTAAATATACTCCTATTATTTATTATTTTCTTTTTGAGAGGCTGAAGTATTTCTTAAATAATTTGCAAAAAAAGATTAATTTTACCATTACACTGTTTTGATTTAAATCTGCATTTTAATTATGTCCTGCTACATACCTATGAAAATACCATATATTTAACGAAATAATACGTAATGCAAAATATGTACCTAAACGGTAGTCACTTTTCAGCATACAGATCATTAGTACACAGAGCTTTAACTATTCCACTAACAAAATCAGATTTTAGCAAAGAGATATCAACCATTAAACAACTAGCACATGCAAATCATTATAATCCGAACATGATTGACACTTTAATTAAACAAAAAGATTATAGGTTAGCTATCAAAAGAATATATCCCATTGACAATCAAACAGAAGACACAAATTACATATCTATACCATATTTTGGCAAAATATCAGAAAAAATTGCACATATACTAAGAAAAACCAACAATTATAAAATAACATTTAAAACCAACACTAACACTTTTTCATTTTTATTTAATGCTAAAGACAGAACACATGATATCATGAAATCGGGCATTTACCGTTTAAATTGTTCTTTTTGTAGTTCGGTATATATTGGACAAACACTTCGAAATTTTGACATAAGATATAAAGAACACGTACGTCATTACAAAAATAAACATCCTGAAAAATCGAATTACGCCAAACACCTTTTAGAACAAAATCACACAATGACTCCTCAAAATAATATTAAATTCCTACATTTTTGTAATAACAAACGCAAATTAGACATTTTAGAAGCCTTTGAGATATACAAACACAAACTCAGGGTACCTTTAATGAATGAACAACTTGAGCTCAGTAATTCTCCGTTACTGGAAGTATTAGATGTTTAATTATGATTTTTATTATTAATTTCTATTATTATTATTATTTTATCTAGTTACCTATTTTGTATCTACCTTAGCGACGTGTTTGTTTATAATTATATTACCTTTGATAATGACAGCATAGCTGTCGAAACAATATTGTCAGGTATATTTTAATAAAACTGTGAAACTTTTAATAATCTTTATTTATTTCATGATTATGGAGTTCCACAAAATAAGGCTGGAAACAATAAACAAGAATAAGATACATACATTTTAATTAAAAAATTAGAATATATCGGTCTGCCAGATTTAAAAAAATGTAAAAAGATTCATATCTCTAGCATAAAAGAAAAAATATTCGTAAGCACTGCTGTTATCGTCCTCGGCAATGTCACCTGGGTCTTCATTAGTCTCCAGAATATCATAAAAACCACGTTCTTTTCGATGGGATAATACTTCACAAAGAGCTTGAAGATCTTTTAACTTTGCATGATTGATCTCAATAGGACCCTGGTACATAGGTACAACTTGTAATTCACTAGTAAAATGGAGACTCGCTTCTGATTATGCATTGCTTGCACGTTCCAGAATAGCTATCTCTTCGATAAATTTATTTATTTAAAACAAAAATGCTATTGTGTGAATGTATGCGATACATTCGTGAAGACTTTAGTGGAATAGGTGGTCGAGGATTCTTACAAAAAACTTATCAGTCGACAATTTGAAGTTAAAAATATCTCTCCTAGTCGGCCCATTTGATAAAATGTTTAAAATATGTTACTGGGTAATAACTCTGAAATAAAACGATTTAATAAAAGCAAGATATTTTCACTTTTCAAATTATTATTATGGAAATAATTAAAACGGAAATTGACTTACTAGAGCACAAGAGACATTAACAGTTTTTTGTTGTAGTTGAGAGTAGTTTCTCCTTTTCTCAATTTTGCAGAGGAAATATAAATATATTACTCTATTTAAGAATTTTATTATATTAATCAATTCAAATAAGCTATGGTCAATTATAATGAAATAAATGTCAGGTTATCAAACATTTGACATTTGCCAGGTAAACATAACCAATAATTCTTGCAACATATATTTTTGGATCCATAATGGCGGTTCGACATTCGCGTTGGCTCAACTCTTATAAGTAATATAGAGTGACTCTAATGCCAACATCTGCAGGGCCGTCGTAAGCTTTTGCGGAGCCGGGTTCAAAAATGCGTTGGCCTAAAAAAACTTTTAAATAAATTGTTTGTTATAAACACATTATTACATATTACAATAGGATCATAGAGTATCATTATAGTTGTTTATGAAGTAACTGAAGCCTTTATTCGCACATGAGTGCATATCTTGAAGCACGAGCGACGAAGCAGCGAGTGATCTTTTTACGCGAATGTGTCAAAAATGGCTTCGCGCATCAAGTTTTGCACAAAAATTTTTTAAACGAACTTTAACAATAAAAAAACATAATTAACCAAAATCTGTAATACTGTTTCGAATTTAAAGTAAACATAATACCAATCAGGCAATAGCATTCTCTTGTTGCCAATAGATGGCGCTCGCACATTTGTCAGTGGAATTATTAGCGATTAGCGATTACTAATCTTTCTTTTCTGATTTCTAATATTCACATATTTAAATATTTAAATTTTGGATATAATTAAAGAATTCCCCCCCATGAAATAATTTTATTACCAAACTGGTATTATTTTAACGGAAGTTTTATTCTGGTTCTGAATCTGTAATAGTAATTTACGTTATAAGTCCTGGAAATGGAATTTTACAGTCGAGTAAGATGTTACGGACAAGGCGACGAAGGAGCCGAGTACGGAACATCGAAACGAGATAAATATTTATATATTAAATACGATATAAAAATATTTATCCAACACCTCTAAATAAAGAGGGCTAAAACTTGATGTTTGCAAGCAATTAAAGTTGATGCTTACTCACTTGTGGGTAGAAAAACATTGTTGTACTTACATTACAATGGTGATTGGCTGCTATTATAGATTATAGGTAGCAACGAATCACCAGCTTACATTGCATAATATTATTTATGTTTCAATTGCATATTATTGGCTGTTTATACCTGTGATACGAACTACGTAAACAACTCTATAACAACCAGGGCATTATAAGAGGGCATTATAATTCATAACGCCCGCTCATGGTTTACTTTACAATCGGAGCGGCGTTACCTTCAATAGCAATTTGGATCATTGGATCACAAACTATATGTTTGCGTACGAATATGTTGCAACACAACAAATAACGAGTATTTGCGCGTAGTTTCTGGGCGCGTGATCCACGAATTCTTTTGTGCCGACTTAATTGCCGACAAAAATTTCTTAGCTAAAATTAACCTATATTTTAGATGACATTAGTGCGTTAGGGCTTTTTTATTTTTATGTTGGTAATAACAACAAAAACATTTGAATTTAAATTGTCATTTATCTGTTTGACTTTTGCAAATTTAGTAAAAGTCCGATAAACAATAAAAATTCCTAATTTTTGGCATGCTTAGTTTTTGGACTATTTTGAGATCTGCTATATTACAATTACAATTAAAATAAAATTGGACGGCGGTGCAAAAACTTTATTTTTACATAGTACATAAATAATTATTATTACAACATGAAAAAATAGTATATTATATACCAAGGTTGTGAAGAGTTTTTTCTAGAGCCGAGCATTATTAGATCCCGAGATGCGCAGCATCGAGGGATATAAGATGAGAGGCTCTAGAAAACACTTCACAACCGTGGTGTATATATTATTTTTTTCACTACTAGTACTTTTATTCCTTTTATTCTTCTCACATAAAAAACGTACTATCGCGATCACGGATTTTTTCCTGGATGCCAGTGTATAATGGGATGAATTTTTGCCCCGTGTTACACTAAAATCTGGATTATTGACTAGTAGTCAATAATAAAAAATTATTTACCACTAGGCAAGAAGGCTAACTTCACAAGGTGACAACAGACTAGATAATAGTATGTTTTAAAGCTAGTAGTGAAAAAACATATATACAACATTACTTGGTAGCATCTTTTATAACATGGAACTGACAGCTATGAAACGTCCCTGAAAACGAAACAGACCCAACACGAAACTTTTGTGAATTTTTAACGATCTTCGATATATCGTCGATAGTCATCTTTACCATTTCATCCCTTCTCAAAGCACCAAAACACCCATAACCAAAACTACCTGTAATTATGCATTTACGTAACAATACCCAACATAAATAAATCTTAGCATTTTACCTTATGTAGAAGATATGTTTCATTAGGCGCATCCTTTATAAACGTCAAAACCTGATCCCCTGTCAAAACCCTACACTTTTTTGGAATATATCCTTTTGACTTTTGTTTCATAAATGAAATCAAGCGACTATAGTGAGAAATGTCAACGTTGTCATTAACAATTAAAGTCGACTTTAATATGGAATATTTTGTCCACAACGATTTGGGACTATATTTGTCAGCCTGCAACGAAGGAACAAAATAAACAAACATATTGTAGGGAAGTCATTAAGTAGTAAAACACGAAAATAACTTACCAATTCCTGAAAGTAGGCCAACATCACCGTCTCGTTTACCATTTTAATAGCACTTTTCAACTTCCAGTTAACAAAAATTTTAAATTCTTTTTCATAATTTACTCTAGATTTTGTTGGCAATAAGTTTTCAGTTGCCCTTTTCGGTTTTTCCAAAATACCTTCCGGAACATCAAACTTTTGCTCCATCATCGTCACAGAAGAAAACGTATGTATGAAGTCGACGCTACTTTCAACCGTTTCAAAACAAATAGAGAAACGAATCTTAGCAACACCAATGTTACTATTTTTACGCGTTTATCATAATTTTATTATTATTAGATAAATTAAAAATAATTCTACATAATCTTGTGAAACAAAATTTTGTATGCACCACGAGCGTTACTAGATGATAATGCCCATCGGGCGACTTCGCGACTTCGAACATCGTCGCCCTCCTTGCATTATCATCATTCTAACGCCCTTGGTACATAAATAACTATAAAATCCAGTCATCACGCTAGAGTATTAAGGGCGGGTTGTATAAACACAGATTAACTTTAAATTAGGATCCATATCCTAGGCAACGATGTTTTGACAATCGTTACTGCGGCAACTGAGCCAAGTTTAAACTTAAACCACATTTATACAACTCGCCCTAAATTTATTACTGTCAAAAACTACAGACTAACATTAAATTGCAAATTCGATATTTAAACTTAAATAAAGAGGTGTTGGATAAAATTTTGTATGGCACACGTGAGTTAAAGATATTATCCACTCATTAAAATTAACAGAGGGCCGGTAGGCCCTCGAGGGTAAATTTTTCATTCGTGGATAATATCTTACTTAACTCACTTGTACCATAAATAACTATTAACTTTCAATGAAATTATCCCTAAAAATGGGTACCTTTTATTATGTATCGTCCGATAAAAATAAAAGTATATCAGTTAGAAATATGATATTTTGTAGAAATAAATTTACTATTTGGTCGTTTTTAAAATATTTAATTTGGTTCAGTAGTTCTCGAGCAATAAGGTATCAAAGTCAGAGGACTCTAGAAAAAAATGGATAGTAGTCGAGGCAGTCGTGTCGGTGTGACGTCACACACTAAACTCGCTATACTTTAGAAGCCGATATCTACGAAACTATGTACTATCACTAGAAAAGTGCGGCTGACTGTTGTCTGCCTCACTAGCGTTCGGCAGACATGCTAGCTAAAGCACACAAAGACAGTTTTGCGCCGAATGACATATACTAGTTTATCTTCAAACGTCTTAATTTAGAACATTTTTTAATATTGAAAAGTTTTTAAAAATTAAAATTTTAACTGATCACAATATCTTGGCAGTACTGCTTCCATGGCGATGCAAAAAACAAAATTCCACCAACGGAAAAAATTAAACGCCAGTGTTTTGTGAAATCGTTAATCAGTTTATTTCACGCTTACATAACGAATAAAACTGTACGATGTCGAGTTCCGACCGACCTTCTACTCCTCCTGAAGTCGTTGAAGCTGCGAGAGAGTCTATCGAAAAATTACTACCGACTAAATCGGCAAGTGTCTATGAAGCGGCCTACGAAATAGTTATTTATGTATTAAGGGCATAAAGAAGCTTTTATGGCCAGAAGCGTTATTTCTAGCCCGAGGCGTCAGCCGAGGGCTAGGAAAAGGCTGTAGGGCCATAAAAGCAAGTTATGCCCGAAATGCATACACTATTTTATGCACAGATTGTTTTTATCTCAAATCTATTATTGTGTAAAAAATATAATTAAATGAGTACGTAGGTTACATCAAGCCGCTGTACGTATACTTATGTGCATATATACGAAGTACGTTACTATAGTTACTATCTAAAATACTTAATTTCAGCTAATTTTCATTGGTGATAAGTTTACAAATTATATTAAGAACCAATCAAGTTCTACAAATACAGCTCTGACATTTAATTGACGTTTCATTATTGCCCGTCGGATCATAAAGAGGCCCTTGGGGCATAAAGAGACAGTTATGTTTAGATAGATCTATCAATAATAGTCTAATTATAATGCATCTGTGCATAAAATTCTTAAAGTGGTGTTCCGCGAAAAATGTGGAAGTGTATTCGGAAAACGTCTTATTAGCTTACTTTTTGGAATTATCTCGAATCTTGAAAAGTTCTTCTCTCTGGTTGCAATATTCAATGATGAAGTCGTCCTTAAATTTAAAGAAAAATGTCGATATCTCAAAATACTGCAGACTGCGCTTGTTTTTGAAAAAACAAGGAGAGGGTTACAAGCCAAAAAAAGCCGAAAGCCTATCAAAAGAAGAATTTGACAGGTTTTTGTACGACGCTCCTGACGAGATTTATCTAGGAACAAAGGTACTCACGATCCTAAGACTTTGTATAATTATTATTTAAATATTTCATTTCTTATTTATAGATTGTTTTGATCTTTGGAATATCTGGTGCATGTAGATGTCATGAACTTGCGAAAATGAAAACTGATGATATTGAAGACTGTGGTTCGTTGCTACTAGTAAAGGTTCCTGACACCAAAACAAAAAAGTCGCGATCTTTCACGATTTTGGGGGAAGAATATTTGGCCAAATATAGAAAATATATATCTCTAAGACTTGCAGGCTTTCAAGACCAACGTTTTTTTCTAAAATATCAGAATGGAAAGTGCTTGAGAATGGTAATGGGTATTCACAAGCTTGGGAATGTAGCGAAAGAAGTAGCCAAGTATTTAAAACTTCCAAACTGGAATGAATATACCGGTCACTGTTTACGCAGAACATCTGCAACTATGCTTGTGGATGGAGGAGGCGATATTACCATGCTCAAAAGACATGGGGGGCTGGCGTTCCAGTTCTGTAGCTGAAGGGTACGTAGAAGAGTCTTTACGAAGCAAGAAAGATATTGCATGCAAAATTCTTGTGCCATCCGACAAAGAACACTCATTTAAGGAAGATGTAAGAAGTGACTGCGAACCCAGCACCAGTGAAAACGCTAGAGAGATTAATTCAAATAATATTGTTAATAATTCTGCAATAGATGTTGTTGGCGCTAGGGGATTACTTCAAAATGCTAGTATTACTAACTGTGTGTTTCACATTAACGTTCACAACTAATAATTTGTAATATGATTAGTTTGTAATAAATTATGTTTACATTGTTGAAAATTATTGTTGTTCATTTTGTCTGCCTAAGCTCACAAAAAAAAGAAGTGCTTAAGCACACAAAATGCTATTTTTACCTTGTCATTTGAGTCACAAAATCTGTTACTTTTGTGACGTTTGAAGATAAAAAAGTTTTTTGCGCTACACCCCCTTTAACGAATTTAGCCCAGTAATAAAATTTGAGGCTTTGGTCGTGATTATTTAATATTAAAATCGCTAAAAGTTAATATTAAATAGCGACTTAAATATTTTATTAAAATAAAATAGTTATTATTCAAAAAACATTGTTATTGAAAATTCCATCAATTGATTCCACCTCCAAAACCGCAAAATCGACATGCAAAAAATTTCAAAATGCACTATCATACATAAACGTAGCAAACTTCATGTGTATTGGGCGTGTGCATTTGTGCATTATTTCTGTCAATTTTGCTGTGGTTTGCAAATTCGTATTTTTATGAAAACTTCAAAAGAAATTGTAAATGACAATTTAATAAATTAAGAGGTAGGTATATGCTAAATTAGATGTAATAGTTTGTTCTTATTTAAGCTTTTTAAGTAATATAAAGTATCTGCATTTTTTTGCCATTTAATTTTATCAATAGTGTATCTTAACCATAAAAGTTAAATGATAAGTATTTCATACCGCTTTTTATTTGTATGGAATTCATGAATTTTTGGCTGGAAAAACGTATTTTAGGAATCTTATATAAATAATAGAAAAAAAGTACAGAGCCCAGCATGACTGCAAAATGTAATCATAAAACATTTAACATTATTTCATTAACTTATGCAATACGATAAATAATATAGCATGTATTTCGTTTTATTAATTTAAAAAAATTTATTAAAAGAGACTTTAGGATACTCGAAGAGCCAAAAATATGAACTTGTAAAAATAAACTGGATTTCCAGGCATAGAGATTCTCTTATCTTTTTATCATAGCCAACATTTAGTAGTTCTTTGAATTGCATTTACTCAATAATATCGCATTATCAAAGATTCCTTGTTGTGGGCATCTATGAATGTACGTATGTCAGTTTGTATTTACTGTAGAAAAACCTAACCTCCAAATGTCATCGAAAATTATCAGCATTAATATAAAATGAAAAACCTTTGATAATTAAAATTTTTTATTGCAATCATTAAAGCAGATGTTTTAGTTCCTTATTTGAACATGAAAATTCAAAAGTACAACAGCAAATAAATTTGCAACAATTAGAGACGTCAATTCTAAAAATTACATATTAATATGACATATCGAGTAAACTCTTATTAAAGTCACGTACATACATTCTAGCCTTCATAGCTGTTCACAACTGAGAAACTTGGTTACACATTATATCGAGCCATTTAAAAAAAACTTTCACAGTCGCAGTATACTATGAAACATTGCTGGTAATGCCAGGAAATGATTGCTTTCCTTTTGATGTGTGGAGTAACTTAAGGAAGTTAAATAATAATGTATTTTTATGGTTATTTTTTACATAGTAGTTTTGTTTTCTTGCAATTTCTAACTTAACTCTCGACGATAATTACACGGCACATCATGCTTTCTGTAATCATGGTTATTTTTACTTTTTTAAAAGTAAAAGAATAATAAATTATTTTCTGATTCTTCTCCAGTCCTCCAGCTTCTGATTGTAATAGGTACAAAGATTTAAATAGACGAATTCATGAAAATTATATTTTCAAATAATTAAGTACCTGTGCTATGGTTTCATATTGAAGAGTAAAGACTTTTCACACTTGCAGAATTTTCCCATCTTTTTGAGTTTTTTTTTCTCAGTCCACTGAATGTACCTCATCCAGTGTTAGAGCCTTGCACTACTGTAATGACCAAAACTTAGTCATTTCTTGTCAAATTTTGGAAATACTTTTTCTACTGGGAAAATAAGAAGTGTAGCTTTACAAAAGTTCAAAAATAATGAAAATCGGTAAAGAAATGACTGAGTTATAGCCTGAAACAGTCACAAAAAATGTTTTTTTTTGTTTTTTAAATTTGTTAACAAATCACCCAGTTATGGCCAATAATATGTAAAACAACAATTCGTTTTCATTATTTTAATCTGTGATTATAGTCTAGTGTCCAGTCAATCATTTTACATTGCAAAAAGTCAAGTAGTTTTTGGATATGTTTTGTATGTTGGATCCCCTATTAGGATTCCAAGCTTTCGATCATGGTATTCACCACACGGGGGCCGATATATTGAAGAATCAGGAAAATTTCGATCTTTTGTCGATTTTCGCAAAATATCTCCTAAAGAAGTATATCGGATAAGCCAACCTGTTTTTTTTTGTTGTAACTGTTATAGGACGACAGTAAATATCCTAAAATGATTCTGTCCCTACTTCTAGTACTAAGGGGAGAGAAATGTTATTCTCTCCCTTGTTACTCCATACCAACACGGATATATTGAGGCATTGAAAACTCAGTTTCTGAAATTCGGATTTAGATAATATTTTGCAAGCATATAGGTAATATATCATGTATTACTTGTACCAAGTTTGATTAATGTTGACTGAATGGTTGCCAAGTTATACCACTGTACTAGTAATTTACGTTATAAGTCCTGGAAATGGAATTTTACAGTCGAGTAAGATGTTACGGACAAGGCGACGAAGGAGTCGAGTCCGGAACATCGAAACGAGACTGTAAGACCATTTCCAGGACGTATGACGTAATGCGTTTTATTTCATAGTGCAATTATTGGAATATTGGTTTAATTTAAAAAAATATTATATAAAATAAATTTCCGAATGCAAAATATGGACATCTATGAAGAACGAGTTTACATAGTAACTGATTACGTACTAAAACATTGTCCAGTTGATTGATTGTATTTGCGTCTGGTAAAATTTTTTACAGTCATACTAGACTGTTAAATTGCATCTTCTGGACTGAAAAGTTTGACGTAAAACTGACAAATGTGACACAGTATGAAATAAATTAATTTTTTGCTCCATGGTAATATATAATAGTGTACGTGGAATCTTTAAAAATCAACAACTATATTTCTAGAACAGCGATTTTGATTATTTTTTGCAAACATAGACAATATACTGAAAATCATTTGTGGCAAGTTTCATTTGATTTGACTGTAAGATTTTCATGTTATTACAGTTCAAAGTTCAACCTGCTCCATTGCTAGTTAATATATTTTAAATGCAAATCAATTAATTAGGTTCTCATAATATTTAGGTGCAATATTGATGATTCATCTTCATTCATCTAAGTACACAATGTTCTACAGTCATACATATAAAATTACGATAAGAGGTCTTCGTAATTTTATACCTACGACTACATAAAAGTGTGATTAAGGTAACACTTTTATATCGTTTTGTATTTTACTCTTTGTGTTTCAAATACTGGGTACTACGATTTACAAAACTTTGCCTTCAATATTGTATTATTACCAAGGCGAAGCACAACCCTATCAGTTGTTACATAAATAAGTAGATCCACAATTGGTTCTAAGTTTTCATAATTTTATATGTACGACTACAACAAATTGTGCACTTAACTACACAACTGGCATGTTTTGCCTTACCATATGTGACACATTTGCGCTTCGCTTTGGGCACTACAGTGCTACAACTGTATGTATCTTACACTTCTCTATATTATACACTTATGACTATGTTCTGTAACAATACTTGAAATAGCTTCTTTTTTTATGCAAAAAAAACTTTTCTCAAATCAATTATTTAAGATAATCAATTGAAAAAGTTAATCACCGTTTACGAGAACAAGAATTAATAATAGATTTATGTAAATGTATCGTGCAAATGTAAGTAATATATTATTATTATTAAGATTAGTTTTTTTCCTCAATCCAACATTAATAAAAACAAATCTACCAGGCCGAAAGATCAGCAATTTCAAGTTCTATTCAGCTAATAAATACCAATATCCACGTTAAAACGCACAAGATAAGTGGAAATTGTTTACCGTCTAATCATCTCGGCTCCAGAATTTCTACAAGTGATAAATATCGTTTTATTGACATAAGTATTGTGCCTTCATCTCCAGAACCAACGGAGGAGGGTATTATTTCATTTTTCGGAAGGCCACTGCTTTGGAACATAAAATCCACATATCGAACAAGGATCGGAATACCTCCTGATTTCCGTAATTGTCCATCACAATGAATACCTTTGTCAGAAGACCACTTAACTGGTATGGAAACTGAATTACAATTCGTAATACAATAACAAGTAAATCGAATTGTTGTGTTTTGGATGATTCGGCTTCTGATGATGGTGTTCCGTGATTCTCACTTAAATATGGGACGTTTTCGACTATTAAAGAGTAAAACAACTTATTTCAGTAAGACCATTTGTTCAACCTACGGCTTGTAATAAAGGCTAGGAGTTGGTGGTAAAATTGCCTCGAAATGAGTATTTCCTAAAGTATAACGAAGTGATATTGGCGTTTTTTTCAGAAAACTTTAGCATAGAGGGTAATTCCACATCAAGTGATCCAAGTTTTGACCATCACCCTCTTTGATTTTTTTTAAATTTGTCACAAATGTTATACTCCTAAAGATAAGTAAAAATCTAAAATATTATATTTGTAACTCTAGTGGTTCTTGAGTTGTGCCCTTCTAAAGTGTACGAAATTGAGTGATTTTGAGCATGTTGGCGTTTACGTTTTTCGTTATAACTTTTGATAGAAATAAGATAAAGGAATAAAACAAAAGCTGTTTTAAAGTCCATCATTTGGGCTTTAAGATGATGGGTTGCATGGCATACTTTAATATGAAAAAAGAAATTATATTGCGCCCCTGAACTTCTCAGAAAACATATAATTAAAAATTTTGAAAAAAATTAGACATGGAGTTGCATATCTTTTAAATATGTGTGCCAAATTTCAACTTGGGATCTCAATGGGATCGTTACAAAATTATTTTAACAAAATAGCAATGTTCAACATTTTACCATTAATAATGTTATCAATATTGGGAACATTGGGAGTTTTGTTTTATAAATGATTATTTTCTGTTTTGGTAATTACTTACAAAGAATCTGGGTTAGATAAAACATTAATTAACAAATTCCTGTACGAGTTTTTAAAAATTTCTAAAATTATTTGTGAATCGTTACCTAGATAAAATATCCTGGGTACACTTGTCAAGAAAATTTTTCAGTATTATCAGAACACTTACAAATTGTTATCAACTATAATAAATTAAAATCACTATGACACGCAATAAAGAAAATTTTAATTTGATGAACAGTATTAATGTAAAATTCTGCATGCTAATTCTATTTCCTGATATCTTAGACTGTATGTACGACCTGTCGCTATATCCCCTCATCCATCATCCCCTCATTGCATCACGGATATTATAACCTAATAAACAAGTAAATGGCGAATCTGGGTCAACGCGTGATCAACACTTGTGTAAACAGATAAAATGAGATCAGATTTCAAGCAACACTGATATTATCTAAGCTGTTAAAAATATCAGCGACGTACGATATGACTAAATATGGATAGGGGCAATAGATGTTCATTTTCATTTTACTTCTCTTCCTAAAATTAACTAAGTTAATGTTACTGCAATGAAATTACATTTTTAAATTTTGCCCTTTTACCCTGGTAATTTTTGTGACCGAGATTCTTTATTTTCTTGTTTAGGCTAGCATCATTAATTAACACTAATTAGTAAATTCCATAGGCGATTGGAATTCGATGTGGAAAACTCTTACCCAATTTTTTACTATTAAAAGTTGAGACTAGATTTAACCAATTTTATAGTAAAAAGATATGCAAGGTCACAGTTAAATAAAATTAAAATCCTGTTGTAGGCAAATGTCTTAAGCTTAATGCACAATTTTGTATACTTACGTTTTGTATCACAGTTAGTCATCATTTGAGACATGCATTTGTCAATGAAGCGAAGCGATTTAATCTGCAATAGTACAATTTAACACAATTGGGCGCTTGAAATGGTGGGTTTGGACTAAAGAAATACACGGTAATATGTGATCTCATCTCATCTGGCTTTAAGATTTCAAACCTTGCACTTACATATACAGTTAACTTTATTTTTTATTAATGATATCAATATCACCATGAGCGCGTTATAATTTTATACGTACTTATATAAAAATGTCGGCCAAAATTATAAAAAAATTTGAACTTTCTCTAATCAAAAAACTGTATTAAGATTTTTTGTTTCAAATGCCATCAGAAATGCGCTGGTAAAGTCTGGTGCAGGGGCTATGAGACACCCTGTATATCAGATTTTTAATATTTAATATTTAAAAAAGTCTCTTACCATTTAGAATACCATCATATTTGCAACCATTAAGAAATTATATTGATTTTACTACATTAAATTAATTAGTTATAATCATGTAGAAGCAATTTATTTGATAGGTTATAATCCACTAACTGCAATAGTTTAGTTATAGTAGAGTCAATTTTTGCATTAAGTTCTTATTTTTTACTATCTAAAGATATAGACTTGAAATCTTTTGTAATGCCTTCAGTACTGGACCAATATAAAATGTTATATGTTTAAAATGGGGGCACGCCCTCTCGGGGGGTTCAAACACCCATTTTGTATCCCTAATTTAATAACGCAACCAAATTGAGCGAAATTTATGTTGGGAGGGTTTTTGGAGTCGCTGATTATGAATCCAATGAGAAAATTAAAAAATTCAAAATGGCGGACCCAAAATGGCGGTCCTAAAATAACGCCATTTGAGGTTGAGAATGCGATTTACGCCGTTTCTATTGATTTTAGAGAAAAACTCGAAGAGTCAAAAAGTGTTTAAAATGTGATTTTACAAAGGAATACACTATTTTAGTTACCTTTTTATGTAACCCCTTTGCTCTGCCCTAGTAGTAGAGTCAATTTTTGCATTAAGTTTTTATTTTTTACTATCTAAAGATAGAGACTTGAAATCTTTTGTAATGCCTTCAGTACTGGACCAATATAAAATGTAATATGCTTAAAATGGGGGCACGCCCCCTCGGGGGGTTGAAACACCCATTTTACACTCCCAATTTACTAACTCGGGAAGTTTTCCATCAACTTGAGCGAAATTCATGTTGGGGGGTTTTTTGGGGTTCCTGATTATGAATTCAATGAGAAAATTAAGAAATAGAAAATGGCGGACCCAAAATGCCGGTCTTTGAGATTGGAAATGCGATTTACGCCGTTTGTATTGATTTTAGAGAAAAATTCAGAGAGTCAAAAAGTGTTTAGAATGTGATCTTGCATAGGAATACACTATTTTGTTTACCTTATTATGTAACCCCTTCGCTCTGCCCTAGTAGTAGAGTCAATTCTTGCATTAAGTTCTTATTTTTTACTATCTAAAGATAGAGACTTGAAATCTTTTGTAATGCCTTCAGTACTGGACCAATATAAAATGTAATATGTTTAAAATGGGGGAACGCCCCCTTGGGGGGTTGAAACCTCCATTTTACACTCCCAATTTACGTTCAAGTTTTCCATCAACTTGAGCGAAATTCATGTCGGGGGGGTTTTTGGGATTCCTGATTATGAATTCAATGAGAAAATTAAGAAATAGAAAATGGCGGACCCTAAACGGCGGTCTTTGAGATTAGAAATGCGATTTACGCCGTTTGTATTGATTTTAGAGAAAAATTCAGAGTCAAAAAGTGTTTAGAATGTGATCTTGCATAGGAATACACTATTTTGGTTACTTTATTATGTAACCCCCTTTACTCTCCCCTAGTTGACTTCTCAGTGAAGAGGTTGCATAATAAGGTAACCGGAATTACGTATTCCTATGCAAAATCACATTCTAAACACTTTCTGGCTCTTTGCATTTTCTTCTAAAATCAATAGAAACGGCGTAAATCGCATTTCCAATCTCAAAGACCGCCATTTTGGGTCCGTCATTTTGTATTTCTTAATTTTCTCATTGAATTCATAATCAGAAACGCCGAACACTACCCCAACATGATTTTCGCTCAAGTTGATGGAAAACTTCCCGAGTTGGGGAGTGTGGAGTAAATTGGGAGTGTAAAATGGTCCACTACTGAAGGCATTACAAAAGATTTCAAGTCTCTATCTTTAGATAGTAAAAAATAAGAACTTATTGCAAGAATTGACTCTACTACTAGGGCAGAGCAGAGCGAAGGGGTTACATAATAAGGTAACCAAAATAGTGTATTCCTTTGCAAAATCACATTTTAAACACTTTTTGGCTTTTTGAGTTTTTCTCTAAAATCAATAGAAACGGCGTAAATCGCATTCTCAATCTCAAATGCCGTTGTTTTAGGACCGCCATTTTGGGTCCGCCATTTTGAATTTTTCAATTTTCTCATTGGATTCATAATCAGCGACTCCAAGAACTCTCCCAACATAAATTTCGCGCAAGTTGGTTGCGTTATAATATTAGGGGTACAAAATGGGGGTTTCAACCCCCCGAGGGGGCGTGCCCCCATTTTAAACATATAACATTTTATATTGGTCCAGTACTGAAGGCATTACAAAAGATTTCAAGTCTATCTTTAGATAGTAAAAAATAAGAACTTATGCAGGTTTTTTGCAAAAATTGACTCTACTATTAATCATATTATGACATGATGTTGCTATACTATACCCAAAAAATGAAGAAAATAAACCGGAGTGAATCTAGCAACCCCAGACTAACAGTCAGAGTTGATTGTGAACGAGCCTTGCTCCCAAATTGTCAAATTTAGACACTTCGAAATAAAAAAATAGTCATTGCAATCTGTCAAAGTTTTTTAAAACTTTATTAAAACTACTATTAATAAATAACCTTCTGATAGCAAAAGTGTGCACGACATTAGTTGCTGCTTAAAAGATTTTTCACAACTCCCATTAATATTTATTAATTGTAGTTTAATAATTTTATTAATAATTGGAGTGGTGAAAAACTTTTTAAATTTGACAGTTTGGGAGCAAGGCTCGTTCACAACCAACTTCGACTGCTAGATTCACTCCGGTTTATTTTCTTCATTTTTTGGTTGTACTATAGGAAGTTAATGTCAATAATTGAATTATATATGTTACTAAATGTCCATTTTATTTACAGTGTAATCTAAAGAATGCCACTCTTGAAATTGTGATTAATGAAAACCACATAGATTTGCACTCAATGTCAAATCATCTTTGACAGCACATTTTGGGAAAACTTACGTGTTTATTAATAATCACCTTACTTGGGTGTCGGGTGTCCTGATACTATTCGTGGTCATGATACTTCAAGTATCACGACACTTGAGTGTCGAATAGTATCGCTCTTATTAGCGCATGATTGATGTAAATGCGAAGTGTCGTTAAAGTATCGTGTAGAGTTGACACTTTACATGGCAAATTGTTTCGACTCTCAGGTGTCGCGACCCTCGGATAGTATCGAGATCCCATCACTAATGATCACGATTCCACTTGTATATAACAATCCAACCTAACAAAAACAGATCATCACTAATTCCGTTCTAAATCATAGCAAATGTGCTTTAAATGAGAAACATGACAGTCAAGGATGACTTGAGCTTTTTTTCTATTATTGAGTATATAATATATGAATCTAATTTATTTTTCTTATGCAGTTGAAATGGATCATGCAGTGCCAATGCGGGACTTATCAGAATTCTGTGACCAGCTTGGTGAAATGCAGCAGTGCTTTTCAAAGTTGGACAACTGTGAAAGAACGATTGCATTATATTACCTAATGGTTGGTTTACCATACGCAAATGCACGTTTTCTGCAACGTGCACTGGAAGAAGCCATCTCTAAAGTCATAACCCCAGAATCACAAGTTCTAGAACGTAATGCTAATGATCCCGCATTCATTTCTACATTTTTATCAGAAAGTCCGACAGTAGCATTATCGAAAATGTTAGCACATATTCCTCTACTACGTCCAGGCAATAAGGAAGCTTTAAAAGGTTATATTACAGCTTTACGTAGATTTCTCTCAGATTGTGTTGCACCAACTTATAAAATATACAACGAATGTGTAGAAATCTTATCTTATGTTTTTGTACACCCAGCGTTTGGTCGTGAAGATAAGAAGTTTTTTAGACATTTACTTTATTATGTAGTTCAACCTAATTTTCTTAAATATTTTGCTCATACCTCAGTCAATGATGATATTACTAATAGTACGAATAATCCAGAATCCACTGGTTATCTAAATACGTGTATGATGGATAATGGAAGATTAAATCGCCGCTCAAATAGTTTAACCCCTGGACAATTCAGTTCACGTGACAATTTAATACCTGAAAACTGGTCATCACAAGAAAACCTATCACCTCCAATCCCAAAGCCTAGAAGTTATTCTTTGTCTAATGACAAATCACTGCCATTAAAAACATCATCGATACAAACTAGCAGCTCGGAAACCAGATTACAAGATTTACAAGTACAAAACAGCTCACAATCAGTTAAAGGAATTGTTTGTTGGTTAAAGTCTTTAAGGCTACATAAATACAGTTGGGTGTTTAATAATTTAACATATGACCAGATGTTAAATTTAACCGAAGCAGATCTGGAAGCTTTAAGTATAACGAAAGGAGCAAGGCATAAAATATTGTTGAGTATTGCTAAATTAAAGGAACGTGGTCAGTTATTGACTGAATTAGAGACTGAGGTTATGAATGGTGGAGATTTATTAAGTGCTTTAAAAAAGTTAAAAACAGTATTACAAAGTCCATTACAAGCTACTGCTGGTGATGATTTACCATCGCAATTTGTTAGGGTAATGGGAAAAGGTAATTTAATTAAAACTTAAAATAGTGTTAATAGGGCTAAGAATATTTTTTTATTTTAGTGTGCACACAACTTTTAATGTTGCGAACGCCCTCAGATGAGTGTCTAGTCTTATTTTCAACATTGTGTGAACGAGCTGAACAATCGGATGCTTTTACAGAGGAACAGAAGAAACGATTGGGATTGTGGCGAGGACAAATGATACGTGGTAATCATGTTCCATCCTATACACATCGTCAACAAAGCAATAATAGTCACAAGTAAGTAATGATAATCTCTTAATGTAAGAAATCTTAGAAATAGCCCAATTGGCTTAAAATAATTGATAGTGCCTTATTAATCTAATCTGAAGAATATAGTCCTTTTATTCAAAATCCTAATTTTTATAATATATACTAAGAGCTCATGACATTAGACTCTGACTACCCACCGCTAGTCCCTTTAGCACTTTTAAGTTGAGAGCTTGAGAGTGCTAAAGCAACTAGCAGCGGGTTAAAACATGGGGAGAACGTTTTAACAGCAAGTCTGGTTCTTTGATGTATTGAACTCGATAATATACCATGTGTCCCACGGATTGCGGAACAACTGTAATACATGTAAAATTAGATCCATGAAGGCTATGAAAACATTAAAAATTGGGTTAAAACATGAGTAAACACATACATACATCATCGATAGATAGAGATAGATAGATAGTTATACTTGTGAATAATAATATGCGATTGACACTGGACTGCGGATCAGTCCGCCTCTGCTTTTGCAATTTAAGGTATATTTAGTTATTTTTCTAAGCTGTTTAACCTAGGTATCTACTACAAGTTGTGCTATAAGTAAATACTATAATATGTACAGAGTGGCTCATATAAGACTATCTTGAAAACTATAAACGTTACAAGAAAAAGTTGAATACAAAAGTTGGTTGGTATAAAACAAATTTTTTATTTTACAATATTTTTGTATGTACAGGGTGAGCCGTTTCGCTACGGCTGGTATCAACTTTTTTTATTTTAAATGGTTCACCCTGTATATTCTTAAGATTTTCGTTTCTATACTTCATTAAAAGTATTTTTGGTTAATGCATTGTATGCAGTGAATGGATTTATTTGAAATTTTTTAAATTATAAATCACTATCATGTGCTACATTCTTAGGCATAAACGGCATATGATATATCTTGTTTATGTTTAAATTAAGTTCATTATCTATGCAGTATAGACTAATTTTCTGCGATGATTTATTACTGTTAATAACCAGTTTCTCAAGACAGCTGTGTGATATCAACATATTAGTGTCATCAGCATACAGAATTGTATTATTTGACGTAGTACAGGATGTGGTTATGTCATTAATAAAGATTATAAAGAATAGAGGTCTCAAAACAGAGCCCTGAGGAACACCTAATCTTACGTTTTTAGTTGTTGATTTAAAACTATCAATGACGGTAGTTTGAGTTCGATTTGCTAGATAGGTAACAGCCCAGTTGTATGTGATACCCCCTTATGTTATGCCTTCCATTTTATCTAGCAGTAGAGTATGGTCTATAGTGTCAAAAGCTCGGCTATAATCATAAAACAGGCCTAGGATATGGTCTTTTTTATTTCGAGCGTTATATACAGGGTGTTCAAATTGAAGTCGGCACTATTGTCAACTTTGTTACTACTAAAGATACGATATTGGTTAAATTACCAAAGTAGTGGCGTTTTTTCTTCCGATTACGATGGTAAGATTTTAAAAACAATTGAACTTCGCGTTTTCGAGATATTAAAAAAACATTTTTTTAAATGGAATACCCTGTATATTTTTGCACATTATAAACGATAATATAATTTTAAACAAAATTTATTAATACATAAATACCCTAAACTTACAAATAAACGAACTACAAGCATTTAAATGTACCAGTTCAAGTTGAAATGAATGGCCGATTATTGAAAAGTAAAAGTCAAAATATACAGGGTATTTTATTTAAAAAACATGTTGTTTTTTTAATATCTCGAAAACGCGAAGTTGAATTGTTTTTAAAATTTTACCATCATAATCGGAAGAAAAAATGCTACTACTTTGGTAGTTTAGCCAACATCGTATCTTTAGTAGTAACAAAGTTGGCAATAGTGCCGACTTCAATTTGAACACCCTGTATATTGATTATGATTATACTAAGTGAAGCCGATGAAGGTTATACTTCATGTTCTGTTTTAGAAATTCATTATTTAAAAGAAGATGGTAAATAAATACACAAGAAATCGTATATGTAGATTATGACTTGGAACATCGTCATACTATTAACCTTTTGCCTGATAAATGTGATATTGTCCTTTTCAAAGACTTCTGCAATAAACCGGTGGCGTGAATGGGTTGATGACACTGAACAGAACATTTGGCAGGATAAACTTCACAAACCGAATTGGTAAGGTTCATGACAAGAAAGTGGTTGACTGAACAAGAATTAGCATACGAAAGAGATCTCAAGTTTCGTGAAAAACATGCTGCTGGTGCGCCTGATCTTTTGATCCCTTATCTAACTATGGATTTTACTCCTAATAATTGTTATATATTTAATTGTTTACGTGATTATTCATATACTATTGTTGTAAACAATATAATCAATGAATAATACATACATTGTTTTATTTTGTAACCATGAGACTAACTTTATCAAACACAGTAGCCTTGACCTATATCAAATGAAGAAGCCTTGACCTATATTAATAGAGATGTCTTTAACTGCCGGAAAAATCTAACCTTGAACTTAACCTTGGTAGAAACTCTAACCTTGAACTTGACCTTGGCAGAAGGCGGTACTGGAGGCCCTAGAATCCCCTTCTTTCCCGACTGCGGTGCTTGCTAATAATATTGAAAAAGAAAAAGGAATTCCTTGCAGCATTCTCATCTTACACCCGATCACAATCGTAACATTCTGATGAGTGATTTTGCTCCATGAAATTGTGCTTAATAATTCTTGCAGGCACATCTCATGTCTAAATCTATAGTGGTAATTGCTATTAGCGAATTTCTGATTTACAATGTTAATTTCCTATACCAGAAAATCACTTATAGCTTGGAAACTATTTAACATAGGATGCTAGTTTTGTACAGTATTCAATAAGATCTGCAACTTTGCTACAGTCACTTTTCTTCTAAAATAATTAGGGGAGCCAATATCTGAGAAATTTTGTTTTTACACGCTATTTGCCTATGTAACAAAACCGCTAATACACCCTGTATATGAATTGGCAGAGACTCGAGAGAGAATTTCAGAAACTGAATCATATAAAATATAAATATGTACGGTGCAGTCGTTTAGATGTTTAAAAGTGTCATGTATTATTATAATTAGTTAAATGTAACTTGCAGTGTGTAAATTTATCTTTTAAGAAAAGTTACAGTTTCGAAAGAAAATCTGTGAAACTAAATTTGCTCAAAAACTGGGCAGAATTTCGGGTTATATGTATTAACCAAAAATACTTGAAGTGTAAAATTGAAAAATGTAAAGATATACATGGTGTTCCATTTAAAATAAAAAAGTTGATAGTAGCCGTAGCAAAATTGCTCACCCTGTATCTACAAAAGTATTAAACAATTTTAAATTGTTTTATATTAGCCAACATTGATATTTAACTTTTTTTTGTAAATTTTACAGTTTTCTAATCTTAAGATAAGGTGCACCATCATTTTATGTGAGCCACCCTGTACCTACATTATGCACATTAGGGTGGGGCAAAAAACAAAATGTTCCCCCAGGCGTTTTCCCATTTCATTCATCAATATAAATGACCATAAAAAAAATCAGCTCAATCGTAGTACTCTAAGCCTTGCCCCTGGCATCTGGTCTCTTTACCATTATAAAGGAAACTCGAACGGAACATACTCATTTTTAATCAACGTAATCTGGTAATTAATACAATATAATACATGCCCAGAAGAAATATAATGGCAGTTGGCTCCACATTAGTGATTACTGAGTTACTTTATATGAAATACTTTGATAGTCATTGATCCTATGAAACAAAAACACTTAACAGAACAAACAGTCAAACACTTTATACGTTTTTGATTATTAACGCGAATGTCGTTGAGTTCTACACATTTTTAAGAGTCTTTTTTTCGAAGTCTGGAATAAGGCGGCGGTGTTGCTCAATGACTTGCAAAAGAAACTGCCTCTGTACTTCATCCTTTGTAATGTTGTGGGCATAATCTTGGATGAGCTTAACCGCTCTTTCTGACAGGTCATTAACTACTTTAACATGTCGAACAAATTTTGCAATATCCTGGTAAGCAGCATCTGCCTCCCATTTACAAGGTGGTTTGATTAACCAGTCAGAGCCGAATACAAGTTTTTGAAATGGACTGGGTCCAGACATGACTTGGGTCCAATCACGGATACTAAGGATACTACTTTGGAAGATGGATTCAGTGTGGGGAATACAGGAACTCTTAATTCCAATAGTTCAGAATGAGAAGGCTTCACTTTGCGTAGTTGGCTTGCGATTTTCCGTTTTTCTGCTTGAGATACTTGAGATACATAATGAAAATGGAGCCAACTCCTCTGCGATATACCAGAAATGCCTCTCATGACATTGCAGAAACAGCTGCATCTGCTACTTCTGGATCAATTGCATGGTATTCTTTCAGGTCATGCCACAGTTGAAGATCAGTGACCAGAGCATCAACACCATGAGATGCCATCAGCCAAGGTTTTATATAGTAGAGTGTGTTGAAGAAACTTGGACGTCTATGTATGTGTGTCAAAATGAAGCCTTCTCATTCTGAACTATTGGAATTAGGAGTTCCTGTATTCCCCGCACTGAATCCATGTTCCAAATTAGTATCCTTGATTGGACCCAAGTCATGTCTGGACCCAGTCTATTTCAAATGCTTGGATTCGGCTCTTGACTGGTTGACGAAACCACCTTATCAATGGGAGGCAGACACTGCTTACCAGGATATTGCAAAATCTGTACATCTTAAAGTAGTTAATGACCTGTCAGAAAGAGCGGTTAAGCTCATCCAAGATTATGGCCACAACATTACAAAGGATGAAGTACAGAGGCAGTTTCTTTTGCAAGTCATTGAGCAACACTACCGCCCTATTCCAGACTTCGAAAAAAAGACTTAAAAATGTGTAGAACTCAACGACATTCGCGTTAATAATCAAAAACGTATAAAGTGTTTGACTGTTTGTTCTGTTAAGTGTTTTTGTTTCATAGGATCAAAGATTATCAAAGTATTTCATATAAAAGTAACTCAGTAATCACTAATGTGGAGCCAACTATCATTATATTTCTTTTGGGCAGGTATTAATTACCAGATTATGTGGATAGTCAAGATGTGAATAGTCAATATTGGGAGGTCATGGAAGCGTTGCTATTTATTTCTGATTGTTAAATACATTCATTCTGTGACTATAACCACTTCAGTGTCTTAAGGTGCTTGCAGACTTGTACACTTTTCGTATCGCGCAACCTGAAAAATGGCGCAAGTTTGATAAAATGGCAAGTTGCGATGTGTGAATACCGCTGCAAGTTCAAAAATTGCGCAATTTTCAAAGTTGCACGCCACTTTTCAAGTTGCGTACACTTTTAAAATTGCTATGTGTGAGCAGCTACAGTTACTGAAGTTGCGCAATATAAAAATGAACCGACGTGTTGGTTGTATAAAGTGGCGCAATATTTGCTTTAGCGGAACTTTTATTAATTATTTATACTATGTACGTGACTGTTGTGAAACTGGCGTCCTTCTCATTATAGGTGTTTTGCGTTTTAATTGACTGGTTTGTGATTATCATTTTAAAATAATGTCGACTTGTATTATTAAAAATAAATGGAAATCGGAGGACACTTTGCATTTAATAAATCTGATCGTTAACTGAACTGTTAAAATAGTTCAAGCATATATCTAATTACTTAATTAGACATGTTATAAACAAAATATTAAAATACACTGTAGGTAAATTAAATGAAAATTACATTACATAAAAATTATACCCACATAACATTATAAAATATTATTTTAGAAAACAAAATTGTTCATAATACAAAAAAAGTTTGTTAATTCTACGCATTAAACGCACCCTGTACACAGTACCGTTTTTTATATAACTACTTCACATCACTGATCACATCATACAATACTTCACTTGTCGATGTCTTCGATGTCGCTTTCCATGGGCAGCATGGAGATTCTATTTACTGCTCGCTTTACGATGCTGGTAGTTGTTTTAATGGAAACAACTCGAATGATGCCATCTTTCCCTGGATGGAGTTGAACTATTCTACCAAGCAGCCACTGTTGAGGAGGTATATTGTCCTCATTGATTAGGACCATTGCTCCTACTTCAATATTCATAGGTGGATGATTCCACTTTGACCGTTGTTGCAATGACGACAAATATTCTTTGCGCCAACGGGTCCAAAAGTGCTGACGGATTTGTTCAGCGTACTGCCAACGCGACAAACGATTTCTTGGTAATGCTGTAAGGTCTGGTTCTACTGGAGTCATCAGTGGTTCTCCAATTAAGAAATGGCCAGGGGTAAGGACAAGAAGATTGTTAGGATCGTTTGAGACAGGACATAAAGGTCTGGAATTAAGACATGCCTCGATTCTTGCTAGTACCGTATACATTTCCTCGAAGTTGAGACTTGTGTCTCCTACAACTTTTTTGAGATGTTGCTTGACAGATTTAACGTTAGCCTCCCATAGACCACCAAAGGTCGGCGAACGTGGAGGAATAAAATGCCATGAAATATTACTGGGCGTCAATGTATCGATGACTTTTTGGAAATCAATTGAATTAAAAAATGAACATAACTCTTTATCCGCAGCTTTAAAATTTGTGGCATTATCAGAAAAGACATCGCTCACATGACCACGTCTTGAAATGAAACGCTTTATAGCAGCTAAAAATGATTCTGCCGTTAAATTTCCAACTAATTCTAAATGAATCGCTTTTGTTACGAAGCAAATAAAAAGTGAGATGTACGCTTTAACCTTTCTAGGTTTTCCACGACCGCTTCCTTCATTCAACGAAATAGGTCCTATATAATCGACACCTGTTTTTATAAAGGGTCGCACGGGTTCTAGCCTTTGCTTAGGTAAATTGCCCATAGTCTGATTTAAAGATTTTGGTTGAATACGAAAACATCTTATGCATTTATGTAAAATACTGCGAATTGTGTTTCTACCCGAAATAATCCAAAACTTTTGCCTTAAAGCAGTTAATGTTGCTTGGGCACCAGCATGGAGCTGCCGTTCGTGCTCTTGAATAATAATCAATTTAGTCACGTGGCGTTTTGCCGGTAAAATAATAGGGTATTTTTTATCATACGTGACCGATGAATTTTTTAGACGTCCACCTACTCTAATGACACCGTCTTTATCTAGAATTGGATTTAGTAAGTATAGTGAACTTTGCCTTTTAACAAAATGGTTTTCCTTTAAAGTTTTTAATTCTGAATGAAAAGCATTGTGTTGTACCATTCTTATAATTGTTATTAGGGAATTATTTAATTCTGATGTTGTTAAACTACCCGTACGTTTGGATGTTCTGTTTTTGCAGTTATATACAAATCTGTGAATGAATGCTACAACTCTTTGAAGTTTAGAAAATCTTGAAAATTTGTTAAAATTGCAAATTCGTTAAACTTTGTTAGAAGAATTTTATTTGTCGGCTTTCGTTTTTCGGGAAGATTTTCCGAATCAAAATTAATAAACGATTTAGGCCATTGATTTTCCGATAACTTTAACCACTCTGGACCGTGCCACCAAAGATTGTTGCCATTTAATTGGTTAGGTGACGCACCTCTGGAAATAATATCCGCTGGATTAAATTTAGTATTAATATGGTGCCATTCTTCAACCTTGGATAATGTTTGTATTTCAGATACGCGGTTAGCTACAAAAGTATTCCACGTATTTGGTAATGCCACTATCCAAGATAGAACTATTGACGAATCAGTCCAAAAATATCGTTGATTGATATTTAAATTTAAAATTGGTAAAACCTTATGCATCAAACGAACGAGAAGTAAGCTCCCGCATAATTCTAATCGCGGTATCGTTAAGATTTTTAACGGTGCTACTCTTGATTTACTACATAAAAGGTTTATTGAATAATTACCGTATGTATCGATGCTTCTTATAAAAATTACCGCTCCGTAAGCTACTTCCGAGCTATCACAAAAACCGTGTATTTCGATTTTTATCACTGGAAAAAATGATAAAATCTTGCTCTTGATTTCGATGTTATTAACATACATTAAATCGGATATAAATTGGGTCCATATATAATGTAACTCGTTAGGCACATTTTGGTCCCAAGAAAGTTTTAAAGTCCACATTTTTTGAAGTATAAGTTTAGCTCTAATTATAATAGGTGAAATTAAACCTAATGGATCCCATAACTGTGCAATAATTGATAAAATTGATCTTCTAGTTGTATAATTATTTTTAAATTTTAAATTAACTGCGTATTTAAGTGTATCGTTTTTATGATCCCAAACAACCCCAAGTGCCTTTGTTTGATGATCATTACTTAAATCGATTATTGGTTCGTTATTTTCTTCATTTAACGAAATTAATTCGGGATTGTTAGATGCCCATTTTGACATTTTAAAACCTGCCCTGTTTAAAATATAATTAATATCTTGTTTTAATTTCGTTGCATCTTCAACGGAAGCTGCTCCGGTGAGCAAGTCATCCATGTAAAAGTCGCGTAATATGACACTAATTGCAATTGGAAAATTAGATTTTTCATCCAGTGCCGCTTGCTGGAGACAGCGTACAGCCAGAAATGGGGCGCAAGTAGTACCGTATGTAACTGTTAATAAACGATAAGTTAAAATAGGATCTTCGGGCCTTTCCCGCCATAAGATTTTATGGTAATTTGTGTGTTTCGGATCAACTTTAATTTGTCGATACATTTTGATTATATCACCGCTGAACGCGATTTTAAATGTCCTAAAGCGAGTTAAAATTGAAACAAGATCCTGTTGAATCGTCGGACCGGTCAAAAGTATATCGTTTAAACATTTCCCGTTTGACGTTTTAGCACTTGCGTCAAAAACAACTCTGAGTTGACCCGATGCTTGTTTAAATACTTCGTGATGCGGTAAATAGCAATTTGAATTATTGCTTATGTAATAGTCATTTGCAACTAATTCCATATGTCCTAAAAGAAGATATTCATTTATAAATTTGGAATACTCCACTTTTAATAAAGGCAACCTTTTAAACTTATTTTCCAGCGAACGAAATCGTTTTATTGCCATTTCCTTTGAAGAACCAAGTTCGGGTTCTTCGGAAACAAAAGGCAGTTTTACCATAAATCTACCTTCCCTGTCCCGTCTATGCGTGTTAACAAAATGTGTCTCGCATAAAATTTCTTTCGGTGACCAGTTATTTTTTTTGTCATATTCTTCTATTTCCCAGAATTTCTGGAGTTGTTTGTCTAAATCTATCGTATTACCATGTATGGCTAGATTACAAACAGATGTTTGAGCGACTTTAAAAATTTCACCGCCGACAACCTACCCTAAACATGTTTCTACAAATTGGGGTTGTCCCTCAGAACTTATTCTACCCGACCTTAACAATTTCCAAAATAGACCGGCACCAATTAATAAATCTATTGGACTCGACTTGTTAAAATTAGGATCGGCCAATTGAATGTCGGTTGGAATGTTAACATTTAAATCTTTTAGTGAATACGTAGGAATGTTTCCTGTAATTTGAGGTAGCACTAAACAAGAAATTTCCGAAGAAAATGTATTGACCCTCGACCTTAATGTAATCTTGGATGTTTGGGTAGATGTAATTGTTTTTTGGTTTATTCCTTGTATTAAAATATTATTGTCAATTAAGGGTAAATTTAATTTTTTGACTAAAGATTCACTTACGATGTTGCTTTGTGAGCCGACATCAAGTAAGGCACGACATTCACAAAAATTGTCGCAGTTATCTTTAACATAAATCAATGCGGTTGAGAGCAAGACTTCCCTTTGAGATAAATTATTATCAGATTTTTGTCCATTGACTCGATAAGTTGCAAAATTGCCTAAACTTGTTTCTTCGTCAGAAATTTTAACCACGTTTTCATGCATAAAACTATAATGATTCTGATCACAATGCCTGCATTTGATATTAGTTCTACAATTTGGTGTTGAATGATTCGATCTTAAACAATTTCTACACAATTTCATATTGTCAAGATTTTGAACTTTGTCATTGTGCGAAAGATTTAAAAATTCAGAACATTTATAAATTGTATGAGAAGAATCTTTACAATAATAACAGCATTGTTTATTAGTTACTGATGATACATTTGAAATTGAAATACCTTTATTTTCACGGTTGGTTTTGATGTCTCTACCTGAACCTGAATGAAATTTTACTGAAGTGGATAGTTTACAACTATTCGATTTATTTAACTTCTCTAAAGATTCTAACGTTAGGCATCTTTGCTCTAAAAATTCTATTAAACTAGATAATTTTAGACCTTCTGTTTTTAATTTAGATTGCCATTCGCGGTTAGTACCGTAATATAATTTTTCGATTATTATAGGGACTAATAACGCATCCCATTGATCTGTGGGTTGTTTAAGAATTTTTAATGCTTCTAAGTTAGTATTGACATCATTAATTATTTGTCTTAATACTAAATTTGATGCCCTTGAAATTTTATTAATAGTCAAAATTGAATTGACATGTTCTTGAACAATTAACCGGGTATTATTATTATTATTATACCGTTTTTCAAGAAGATCCCAGGCTGACTGGTAATTCGCTGAAGAAATTGATAATGCTTCTATAGCACGAAAGGCGTCTCCTTTTAAACACGATTTTAAATAATGAAATTTCTGACAATTATTTAAATCGGTTCTTATATGAATTAAAGTCTGGAAGGTATCGTGGAAACTAGTCCAGTTAGAATAATTTCCCGAAAATCTAGGTAAATCTAAATCCAGGAGTTTTACCAATAATTCTGATGTTTGTTGATCATGTGTGGCGACTACTGACGTTACAGCGGGCTTTTCTAAAAATTTTGCTATTTTCGCTAACAAATTATAATATAAAGTTTCAAAATTATTCCATTCTGCTGAAACTACTTTTAAATGCTCACGAGTTGAACTAAGAGATTCGATAGCTAATTGAATCTTATCAAACTCTTTGTACGCCGATATCAGATCTGGTCTACGTAACCTTAACTCATCTAAATCGTCACCTTCTTTAAAATTATTAATGACATCTTTCATACGATTTAATTTTGCTTTTATTCGATCACGTTCAACAGTTAACTCCGCTAATTCTGGCATTGTAGCGATTTATTAGAAGAATATTAATTAATAGCCTTCACAAAAAATAATATAGCACAAGCAAGAATCTAGGGGGTAACCAATTTTAGGAGATAAGAAATATTAGCAGGATTAGAAAGGGGTAAATAACCACTGACCTTATAAACCTCTTCGATTGCGTCCTGTATCTTGCTTACTCAGGCGGTCATAATCCGGCTCGAAGATAGACCAAATGGTGATTCAGTATTTGAATCGTTGATAAATAAATTCGAAGGACCAGTTATTATATAATACATTTATTATAATTAATAACACAAACTAACATTAAATAACAAAATAAAAAATAAGCAAAAATTTGCTTGTTTAAACGACAATTGCCGCTGGCGAGTTCAAATGAATGCTTTTAACTCATATCTTAAAACTGAACTGCTGGTCTACTGATGAGGGCCACCAGTCCTGCACCCCAAGGCACGCCTCACTACCCTGATCTTAAGGAAGGCCCCAACAGTTAATCTTTAGAATAACTTAAAATGCGCCTTTACAAAACTGACAGCTATTTCTCTTAAGTTTAAATTGTAATGGAAATTTAATTATAAATAAATAAAAACTCTTCAGCGTGTACCTCCTAAAAAAACATTAGAATTGCTTAAAATAAATTAGTAAATGATAAAATGAATTAACTAAAATAAATGGAAAAGATAGACATAACTATGTATTTTTACTTTTAAGTAAGAAAAATTTGATTATGTACATTATAATCTTGTGGTATTTAAATCAAAATGAAGAACGACCTTTTTATGGTATTCGCAGTAAACCAAGAACTAAACAGTAAAATTGTAGCCCTCTATTAAAAGTTGCAGCTTGAGTTTATGAAGAGTGGCGCAACAAAAGCGGAGCATTGTGTGTGAATACCCTTGCAACTTGAAAAATTGCCGTTGACACGTTTAAGTTGCACCATTCATTTCTGGCGTAACCTTGGACTTATTTTTGGTTATGTGTGAATACAACGTGCAATTTTGTAGTTGCGCCACGGAAAATGGCGCAACAAAAGTGTACAAGTCTGCAAGCATGTTTATGATTTATAATAATAATATAAATAAATATAAAGGATAAAGGTTATAAGTATAAACTAGAGTTCCTAAATGAAAACTTCAACTGTGTTATTTTAGAGTTAGGACACGGATGTCAAAATCTATTTCTTTCTAGGCCAAAACTAAGCTGTCTGAAACAGAGATACTTTTTTTCTCTCTTTTTACTTTAGTGACAACATTCAGCAACTGTCAGGTATAAATTTTAGGTTATGCTGTCATGTTTATTTTTGCATGTAAAATTTTTTAATGTGCACATTATCATTTATTTATTGTTTGTAGAGAATTTTTAAAACTACTATAGTATATACATCAATTTTACGACAGTTTTTAATAAAGTATTAATTGTACCAAATTTCAGATTTATATAAATGTCATACTGATAGTTTAATTTATTAAACCAATTTTTATGATTGCCAACCTTGTGACAAATATCTTCAAAATATGAAATGTCACTAGGAAAATTTGACAAGCGTGACTTAACTCTAAATAACACACAGCTCAGTTCATATTTAGGAACCCTAGTACCATGATATCAAAAATTATCTTGGTCAAGGGTGGTTATGGAATATAAAACGGTTGTCTTAGTTTGACTTAATAATAATGATAATTGACTAATAAAGATGCAAAAACTCAAACTAAGACAACCGTTTTATATTCCATAACCACCCTTGACCAAGATAATTTTTGATATCACGGTATAAACAACATACAGATAACGGACATTATATATTCATTGGAACAAAAGTTATACAAATACAATTTACATAGAAAAGACACAATTCATATTATTTACATAATAGAACAAATCAAATACAGAAGCATTTTGCATAGAACTACATTGAACACAACAAAATGGAAGAAAAAATAGATGTAATTATGACGATGCTAAAAAACATACAAACAGAACTAAAAAACATAAATAGGTACAAATATGTACAAAAGTTAATGGAATTAGCGAAAAAACTAATAACACACGATAGAAAAATACAAATGCTAAACAGAAAACTAAGGAAGAAAAATTTGATCTTTTATGGAATAGAAATAGAAAATAACTACTAGGAACTAGAAGAAATTGATATCACTGTTAGACAGCTGTACTTAGAATGTCAAACTTATTTTATTTATGCAGTGAACTCTTATAACTGGAATGCAACGCTTGCAAAACTAGTGTTGCAGGCCACATAAATGCGCTGAATAATAAAAAGCCCTGTTAAGAGCGCAACAGTTTTTATTCACAATCATATTGCAATATGTACATTTCATATGCTGTAAAAACCTTGGAAAGTAACTATTGCTATAGCAACACCAAAGTGGTTAACAATTTCCTCTACATGTCTGCAAAACTGACTTGTAAAGTCTTGGCCCACTTTTTTTTCGGAATAATTTATAACAGGACGTTTTATCCGATTTAAATTTAAGTTTTTATAAATGTATTTAACGCTAAAAACATATTTTTTTATTTAATATTAGTGTTATTTTTATTTTTCCGTATTTTATATTTAATAATTACAATGAAATTAATTAATTCTAATTTTAAAATACTGACCGCATACATTGCCATCTAGCGGCGAAGAATGAAACCTTACTTAAAATTTGTTTTGGTCGATAGATGGCTCTGATTGAAATTATGAAAGTTTATAAAAAATTTATTTTAAAATTTAAAATTACTTTTTATTTTGATTACTACATCTTAAGTCTAATTATTGTGAATAAAATCGTATACATGTTTCGTTGGTAAAGTTTCCAAGCCTCGCGATATTATTTGACCTCGACGTACCGTCTCGGTCAAACAATTATCACTTGGCTTGTGAAGATATCCTTTACCAACTCAACATGTAATATACTATCACGGTACGGGCACTTGAATATAGCAACTGTTGGCATGTTGTTTAGTTCTAACACATCTCACTAGGGGCTAGAACAGCGCTAGTGCAGTTTGTTATGATCATGATCACATGGTTTCTGTTTCCGTTGCGTGTAGAGGTTAGCTTTATCTGGACCGTATGGTTATTTTTAGTGTATTTATCTGTGTTATTTATCGGTGTTATCACGTTTGCGTTCTTGTTTTGTGCATTTATTGATTTTCTTGGACTGCTTTTGTGAGTTATTTAAATAAATAGACGGTATACAACAGTGTAAAAATCACCAGTGCATTGCTTACGCAGATGACCTCACCATATTAACAAGAACAAAAAGCGCATTAAAAACTCAATTTATTAACCTGGAAAACGCAGCCAAGATAATAGGACTAACCATAAACGAAGATAAAACAAAGTACATGCACATGAACAAAGAAATAAACGAGGAAAGAAACCTAAAAATAAAATGTCAGGATAATAGAGAATACATATTTGAAAAAGTACAAGAATTCAAGTTCCTAGGGGCGACAAATAACAGCAGATAATAACACAAAAGAAATAACAACATATACAAAACAATAATAAGGCCAACAGTAGTGTACGGGAGTGAAGTGTGGACTCTAAACAAAAGTGACCAAGATAAACTGGCAAGATGGGAAAGGAAGATCATAAGAAGAATATTAGGAGGGAAAAAAGAAGAAGGGATCTGGAGAAGAAGAACAAACCGGGAGGTATTGGAAGACCTTCAAGGAACAGATATTATAGGAATAGTGAAAGCACAGAGGTTAAGATGGTTGGGACACCTAAGACGTATGACAGAGGAGAGAATACCAAGAAAGCTCATAAACCCACTAATCGACGGCACAAGAAGGAAGGGACGACCAAAAACCAGATGGTTCGATCAGGTGCTACAAGTGACAAATTGGCAGGAACAAGCAACTGACTGAAAACAATGGAAGAAAATAACACAACGAGCCACAGGCCTTAACGGCCTATAGCGCTTATATATATATATACAACAGTGTACTAAGAATAAAAAAAGTGAATTGTAATGTTAGTAACAAAAAATTATTTAAATCAACGTGGTAATCTGAAAAATTATGTTTGTTAATAGGTACTACGTTTTTATTCCATCAGAAACTAATAATTACTGATGTTACCATGTCAAGTTATGTATATTGTGCTGTGGTAGGCTGTGATGATAAAAAAATCTTCCAGGCATCGTTTTCCCAATCCCGAGAAGGATAGGTTATGCATTTGATTACTGAATTTGGATTACCTTTGTTCACGCATTCCCTTACTGTTTATCTTTATAGGCCAGTAAAATAGAAACCGTTGGTGGAAATAAATGTTGGAAAGCGGGAGATCGTTTTCGATCTCTTCGTTTGACGTTAAATATAAGTATCCTGGGTTTGCACGGTCCTTCGACTCGAGCTTACTTGAGGGCATCAAAAGAACCACGAAATCTTCGGCCCTTTTTTAGTTATTCGCGTATAACGGAAAACTTCACTATTACAAGAATTAAAGAGCATTAAATTCTGCGTCGGATGAGTATCCAACACTTTAAGTTCGGTCCAGTGGTATGGTCGAGATCGACAGTTGAGAAACGATAATTTTACAAATTTTTGATTTTTCATCAGACTGGATGCCCAGAGGCTTTCCGTATAAAAGAACCCGTTGGACTGTTTCTGATTGTTAATATAAGTCGAGAAATATCTAAGCTTTGATATTATAGAGGTTGCCGGATTAAATTAATGGCCATTTTTTTATCATCCCCCATCATAGCAATTAGGATCAATCCATATGAAGTAGTGTAGTACTGGTCGCTCGATCATTTCGAAAAAAGATAATTTTTTGTGAGTTATCACCCCTAAGTATTGGTAGATCAAAACCACTGTCATTTTATTTTTATTCCATTTGATTGAAATATGGCAGCCATATTTGTTTCGTGATGCACGACGTTTCTTGCAGTTTTTTGGTGTAAACGTAAATCTTGATATCTCAAGAACGGTTGATCCTAGAGACCTGCAGTAAGAATGATTGTATTGCTCACATGTCGGACTACAGTTTTTACTAAATCTAAACATAATTTTTGTAGGACGCTTACTTATGGGTGTGACTTAATCCCGAAGATTAAAGTTTTTACAAAGATTTTCGCTTTTATGTGGGCATATTTCATATATCCAGATAAAAATGAAGTCTTAGGGCGGATTTTCTATTTAAACGTACACGGTTAGAGGTAGTTTATGTATAAAATACTTTAAATCTGAAATTTTACTATTTTGGTATTTATGGGCTTTAAAATTCTCGTTATGATACGTCATATCAATATTATCTTTAGATTAAAAAATGTAGTCCGACATGTGAGCAATACAATCATTTTTACCGCAGGTCTCTAGGATCAACCGTTCTTGAGATACCAAGATTTACGTTTACATCAAAAACTGCAAGCAACATCGTCCACCACGAAACAAATATGGCTGCTATATTTCAATCAAATGGAATAAAAATAAAATGACAGTGGTTTTGATCTACCAATACTGATAACATACAAAAAATTATCTTTTTTCGAAATGATCGAGCAACCAGTACTGCACTACTTCATATGGATTGATCCCAATTGCTATGATGGGGGATGACAAAAAATGGCCATTAATTTAATCCGGCAACCTCTATAATATCAAAGCTTAGATATTTCTCGACCTATATTAACAATCAGAATGAGTCCAACGGGTTTTTTTATACAGAAAGCCTCTGGGTGTCCGGTCTGACAAAAAATCGAAAATATGTAAAATTGTCGTTTCTCGACCGTCGATTTCGACCATACCACTGAACCGAATTTTAAGTGTTGCATACTTATCCGACGCAGAATTTAATGCTCTTTAATTCTTGTAATAGTGAAGTTTTCCGTTATACGCGAAAACCTAAAAAAGGGCCAAAGATTTCGTGGTTCTTCTGATACCCTCGGGTAAGCTCGAGTCGAGGGACCGTGCAAACCTACGATACTTATATTTGACGTCAAACGAAGCGATCGAAACGATCTCCCGCTTTCCAACATTTATTTCCACCAACGGTCCATATTCTAATTTTACTGGCCTATTATGTATATTTGATAATTTTATTAGTAAGTTTTATTATATAAGGACGTATTTTTGTATTATTTTTTGAGGTATGCTCTAAATAAAAAAATATAGCTACCATCATTTGCTGTATTTTTTTTAAGGCATTAATAGAAATTAACCTGGATTGATCAGATTGCTATATATATGTTTTTTTAATCTTAACAGATAAAAGAAGTAGTAATCTAATCAATCTAAGATTAAATTCTGTTAATGCTTAATAAATTCCTTAATAAACATTTTAAAATACTTTTGAAATATATAGGAATGCTACACATCGGTTTATATCTTTGCTAGTTAGTTTTAACACATTTCAATAGATGGCGTAAAATGCCAACAACATATTATGGGAGTGGCTTATCTAAATTAATTTATTTAACCTATGCTATTACTTTATTATTAATGAAACTGTAAATTTTCATACTGTCATCATATGAGATGCATTGTGTTGTGTATGTGCAAAAGCTCACGATAAACTTAACGTAATAAAATTCAGTTTTATAAAATTATATATCTTTACCTTATAAGTTATAATATCCAAAAGATCCAAAGAATAATTATTTTTGTTAACAAAACTGATTCTTTGCTGAAAATACTATTGAATTTATACCTCATTAATTTCTTTAACAAATAAGGTATTTATTCTATGAAATGAAATATAATTATTCTTATTTCATCCAAGTTTCTAATTCATTAAGTAGCAATTATTTATGTCACAAATATATTGGCATACCTTCTACTTTGAATTTATAATAATTTTCAACAGTACATATAACACACCTGGCAAATCTGAACGAGGTCCTGCTGCTTAGTAGCGGCCCGCTACTAGCGGGCTTTGTGTATATGAGATAAGAATGAGAATTTCTACGTCGCGCGGATTAAGCGAGGTTATGTAAAAAATAATTGCATAATTTCTAATGTTGCCAACTGTTATGCTACTTACCAAAATATCCCTACCTTTTTTAATTATTTAATACCGAACTAACGCAAATAGAAAAAATAGTATAAAGTATTCGTTTCATAAGACATTTTAGCGCACTTGTCCTCTTTAGAAAATTCCCCGCTACGCAGGTTGTTTTTTAAACTCAGACGCGTGCGCTAAAAACGTGTCTTATGAAACTAATTCTTTAATACTATTTTACACAGTTCAGTTAAATTTCTGATCGTTATTTGGTTATTTAGGCTCTTCCGAGAATTAAAAAAGGCTTCAAGTACAGTTTTCGGTTCCGTTATTATTAATTCTAAACAAATAATTTAATGATCAATATCGGTACCTATGCATAAATTGAAGGAAAAAACCGGAAAAAATTATATTTTACGACCTGCAAAAGCGGGAAAAAACCTTGAATTTAAAAGTACCATTCTTGTTGGCCACGCTGATTCTATATTAAACTATTGTCATTGGATTAATTTAAACATTTTTTTTTTCAGGCAGCAAAGTATGCAATCACAGCATCACATATCTGCGATTGGCGCATCATTTCAGCAATCATACGCCCAAAAGAGTTCTTCATATCCAAATATGCAAGGCAGTCCTGTTGTTGGAGCGCATAGACATTCGTTAGGAAGTACAACATTACAAAATCAGTTATTTCAACTCAGCAGTCAGTTTTGTCCAAATCCTATAATACCATTTAGTATCGATCTGCAAAATTCTTTACTAGGATCTGGTTGTAATAGTAATGACATAAATCCGCACCATGCTGAAGCAAAGACCCGTAACACTCAAGGATTGAAAAATACAGATATTGAAAGTAGTTTAGAATCTTTATGTTTGCAAATGATGGAGCATGCACTTGGGCCTTAACTTTTTTAAATGCTATTTATTTATTTCGTTTGACTGTTTTTTTTTGTTTTCATATTTTTATGTCGATTTTATTGAGACTTATGGATTTCTTTGAAATAGTAGGTCAATAAACAATTTGTATGTGTATTTTGTGTTTACATGAAATGTAAAGAAGAATATGGCCTATTGAGTATTTTATTTATGTACATTTTTCCTTTTTAAGTTGTTATATTCCAAATAATGCACTTGCACTTATTAAAATTTTGTGCAAAAAGCAATCATTAAAAAAATATTGTATTTGTTTTGTGTTGTCAATGTATAGAGTTTAATAATTTTAGCTTTATATGTTAAGGAAGTTACGTACTGCTGGCAGATTTAATATTTTAGTCAGATTAATTAAATAGATCTTATTTGTTTTATTATATAGCTTTGTAACGAATTATTTTTCAAGAATATTCCTTAAATGCTGTATATTACAAATATTCAAAGAAATGTTTAAACGTTATCGATAATGTGTACTCTTAATCTGTTGAGTAGCTTTAAAATAATAAAAATCATGTTTAAAACAGTTGAAAAGTAGGCTTTAACAGTATGCAGCATTTACTGAATGTTATTATATGTATCCTAATATTAAGACTGTTCTTTTTGTTAAATGATGCATAGCATATTATTTTGTGTAAAGATTGGCAATCATTTAATTCATATTATATCTTTATTTTTCTATATATTTTGTAGCAAACAACAAAGAAAAAAGTTAAATAATGTAGTGTGTGATCGTGTAGTTGAACTTTTAAGACGTATGAAAATTGTGCATGTTAAAAAATTACACACAAAGTTTTCTAATGCCTAGGTTTTAACAAAACAAAATTTGTTGCATTAATTTCGACTTCATATGAAACATATATGTAATTGTTTCTATTTAGAAAACTTTGTATGTCGTAGTTTTGGTAATGTGAATGTAATTGATTGTCTATGTGTGATAAAACTTGCCATTAATTGGCTAAACTGAAGCAAAAGACTGATTTCTAAATAAAGAATGTTTTATCAATAAAAATCTAGTTTTATTTGTGAAAATAAATAAATGTATTTCATTACAGATTGCCTAGGGTTGCCAACTGACCTTTTTTTCGGAAGGACAGTCCTTCTTTCTAAGAGTGTGTCTTTCGTCCTTTCTTGTTATAGAAAAAGACGGGTTTTGTTCTTATTTAAAACAATCAACGAAAATGATCCAATATTTTAATTAAAATTTTACGTTTTATGAGCTGTATTAAGTTAGGAAATTTTGTGCATTATTGTTGTTAAAAGCCATTAAACTGATTAAAGCTACAGATTATAATTTACCGGACAATGAAGAAAATATGGTTAAAAGCTCAGAAAAATACAAAAACATATGTGTATATATGTAGTATAATGTAGTAAACTGGCCAATGTCGTTAATGACGGCCAATCTTAAAAATTGCCTAGAAGCATATTTAGTAAATAATGTCTAATAAACTTCAACTAACACATAACCTAACAACTAATCTACGGCTTATTAATTATTAATGGCCAAGCGCTGCAGTTGAAGTTTTACTTTTATTATGATACTGATTGACCATTAAGGTTATATTCAAACAGTCCTGAACCATCTGCTGAAGGGGCAGCATTAAGGGGAACCTCTCAAACTAGTCCTTTGCCACACATTATTTTGAGACGGATAGATTTAGAGAAACTGAGATTTCTCAGGCAGTGCTACCAGAAATAGCATGCGTAAATGATTTAATATTAGTTGTTCATTTATTCATACTAAACAATTACTAAGTAAACGTACTTAATTAGTAAATGTAAAACATCATCAAAAAGTAATTGATAATAAAAAACAAAAAAAAGGATGATAATTGACATTCATTAAAGGAGCAAAAAGACATGAACAGACAGTATGGCCGCTGAACTTCCAGTAATTTTTTTAAATAAAGATTCATAAAAACTTTTTGATGATTATAATATGTATAAGAAGGAATAACTTACGATTAAATACTAATATACAATTATTCATTTTTATAAATTAATATTATAATTATAAAAAAATGTTTATGAAATATATTAAATATTTTATTTAAAAAAAATTACTCCAACCAGGAATATATCTGGGGTTTTGTAGTCGTAAATCCAGCGTGCCTTCCAGTCGGAAGGAAAAATAAAACTAAATGATTATACCCTATTAGTATTTAATTGTTATTTCTTTTTATAAACATTATAATTATAAATAAATTGTTTTTGAAATATATTAAATATTCTATTAAAAAAGAATTACCCGAACCGGGAATAGAACGGGGGATTTGAAATCGTAAATCCAGCGCTCCTTCCAGTCGCTTATGCTGTTTGGGCATGTCTTTTGCTTCTTTAATGAATGTCATTCATCACCCTTTTTTGTTTGTTTCTTTTTTATTATTAATTAGTTTTTGATTATTTTTTTATAATTATACTAATGACAGTGTGTTCACTTATTAATTGATTACAGTGCTTAATACATAATGCTGCTTATCAGCTTTTAAATTATTTTGATAATATTATCTACTTTAACTAACAAAACTCAATGTATCACTCAATGTGCTATAAATAACAATAATTTAGAAAAACTTTGGTTTCTACATAACTATCCCTTGAATTTATACCTGAGGTACACTCGTGTATACTATGTGGAGAGAACCGTTTAACGAGCATTCAAGAGAGCCCTTTTAACGACATTGGCCGGTTTACTACGGTTTATTATTATAAATGAATATAATAAATAACGTTTCTGGAAATTCTTGAGTGCCCTTACTTCCTACTTTCAAAAGTTGGCAACCCTAATGATTGCCTCCAGTGCTATTTTGTTACTTACTTTACTGGCTCTAGTAAAAATATGCTTAGGTGACATTACTCTACAGAGTGTGCTAGATAAATTGATAATGTGAAGAATTATGTATTTAAATAATAGAATTATTATTTGTATATTAACGATTGAAAGTTGAAATCTTTTGCTTTTACTAAATTATTAACCTACTAACTGCATACAGGGTTATTCCTTATATTTTGACCACTCTATTATCTTGGTTATTTACCATTACCAATAGTTATTGTTGTAGATCGGCCTCTTATTCTTTTTCTATTGTAGGTTGCCACTTTGTCATTCTTTTTGCCCAACTATCTAGTCTAGCTAAATGTCCAGCCCACTTTCACTTAAGAGGCTTGCAGAACCCTATCACATCACAAGTTTTTAAACGTTTTTTAATGTCGGTTATTTTTACATGGTCTTTTAGCTTTCATTTTAGGATTGATCGTAGCGTCTTGTCTTGTGTGACTGCGAAGCCTATTCAGTGAATGCTTAGTTGTTGCTCAGGTCTGTGCGTCATAAGTTAACGTTGGGATTATGCACTTGTTAAACACTTCTTGTTTTATTTTTAATGTTATGTCACTTTTGAGCACATGTTTCAATAACCAAAACTTTTTCCTTGTTTGTGTTATTCTTCTTCGTATTTCCTTCTCTTGTTTGTTTTTAAATGATATCACCTGGCCTAAGTATATAGTTTCTGGGCTGTTTCTAGTTTGGTTCCATTTACAGTAATTATACATTCTGGTCTATTAGTTAAAATACATTGGTTTTTGTAAAATTTATTTGTAGTCCTATCTTGTTATTCGTTTTGTTCAGATCGTTTAGCATTTTTCCATTTGTTTTACAATTGAAGCAAATAAAACCACATCATCGGCATGTGATTGCAAGTGGCATTGAATAGGGCAGTATATAAGGGGCGGTACATACCCCTCTGTAACTTCGAAACAAAGGGCCTTTTATTTCCATTTTTATGCTTGCTTCTGTTTCTTCATACATGTTTTTTATTATGTTTATGTACTTATTGTTTATTTCTTGCTCTTCCAGTGCCTGCCATATGCAGTGATGTATTGAATCGAAAGCCTTCGTAAAATTTATGAAAGTGATGTACAGTGGGATGTTAAATTCATTGCCTTTTTCTATTATTTGATTAATTAAGGATAATAAACAAACTTAGGAAAACAAATTGTAATATAATTTGTGCTAATAAAAATAGCATAGGGAAAGTATATTAATTAATAATAAAGATAAAATGGAAACGACGAACAAATCGAGCGTGTATAAAATTTATTGTCAAGACTACGAAGCATTTTATATCAGGCAAAGTGGGAGAAACTTAAAGAAACACAGCGGAACACAAATGCGATATTATATATAATAAGAAATCCTCGGGAATAGCCACCCATTCTATAAATAATAATCATTTCGTAGATGTAAATAGAGTAGACTTATTGCATGTACAAAAGAAAGGTAAGAGGCAGTGGCATAGCTAGAGCTGATGTCACCCGGGGAAATATTGATGGTGTCACCTCCCCCACCCATTTCAATTGAATGTAAAAATTTATATTATAGAAGTCTATAAATGTTTCTATTAAAAATTAAAAATAAAAAAAATGAAAAACATTTTTGTTTATTTAGTATTTTTAATGTAATGTGAGTACAATGATCATACGGAAGCGACAACATGTTGACAAGGAAAGTATGTTCTAAATCATTAACGCGACCCCTCATTACGAGGTTTCTAGTTATATTAGTACCACCCTGCATATAGAGAAGCAAACCTGTTTGCTTACTGTAATAATAACTCCAAATAATTAGAAAACTTTTAATTAAATTAATTTATAAAATTATAGTTAAAATTAACATATATGTATGTCATTCTTAAATAAAACTTTCAAATTATATAATTTTAAATTCAAATTTCCAATTTGTGTCACCCCTAGAATGTTTTTTTTTTAAATTTATTTATTTCATTTATTTACAGCATGCTCCATTACAAAATATTGTGTAACACTACATGCTTAACTATGCATACACATTATTTACTATGCATAAACCCCTAGAATGGTTTCACCCCCTGCCCCGCCTTCTGTAGCTACGCCAGTGGTAAAAGGTTAGATTTGCTAGAGCAATTAGAAATTAAAAATCCTACAATAATAACCCATTTATTGTAAATGACCAAACATGCTTCATGGACATCCCCTTGATATAATTATTTGTTTTCTAAGAAAATAATTTCAAAATAGATGGTTGGATTTCTAAAAGGGTCGGTTCGACCATTGAGTCGGATATGTAGTTAGAAGCTTACAAGTATCTCTTGAAAAAGGTCTAACAAATCGAAGCACGTGTTTTCAATAAATATATTTGATTAAACAAATTTAACTCAGCGAGAACTTCTGACTTCAGCACTGCACCTTTCTTGAATTAAGGTAGTACTCACAGCAGCAAATCCACAGGCGGATGTCATACGATTGGTCGCATTGATTCAAGGTTATAAAACAAATTTAGTAAACTGCACTTAAGCGGCGCCGCAAAATTTGAATTCTGGTGGCGGCAAAGTAGACTATAAGTTAAGTTGTTCAGCGGATCCGTAAAATTCTAAGTGGTGGGGGTAATCAGATGCTACGGCATGGCAGCACAGATTGGACAATTTGGGGTTAGCAAACGTCAGAACATGTTTCACCGGCAAACTTCAATGTAGACTTCGTTGTTAAAAAGGGTGAGTATCAAACATCGTTAAAATAGTACAAGGGACATGGAGGTATAAGTATAGAATACTGTGTTTTGGGTTATGTTGTAATATTATAGATTGCATTTTGGTATAGCCGTATATCTGTCAGCAGTGCCACAAACATTTCCTACAAGTGATATATTTACAAAATCTCACATTTGATATGAAGCTGTAGTAAAACCACTTGCTGATGCTAGTGGCTATGCTGCAGATCCCACACAAAAATTAAATGCAGAGGCAAGTACGCGAAAGGAATATTATACTGATACCGGAGCGCCGGAGCCGGACATTTGGGCTCGGCCGTTTGGGCGTGGTCATTTCGGCGCGAGGACGCTTCGGCGCAGGGTCACTTAGACACTTCGGCGCGAGAAGTTGTCTAGTATTATTGTAATGAACAAAATTTGTAGGTACCTACAGGTAATAAATGCAGTATGATGGATGAAATACGGTATTCGATAAATACCGTATGGTGAGAAAAAACTCAATATTTGCCAATCACAAAAGCTCGTATGTATTGCCAGATTTAAGAAAAATTCATTTTTCTAAGCTACTAAAACATTAAAATCAAAATTCTTCGGCAAATCTCTGCATAAGGGAATAATTTGTAATAAGAATTCAATTTGTTTATTATAAATCTCTTATTGTTTATAAGAATATCTTGCTCGATAATCATGTATAAATTTTAAAAAATCAAAAAATTTTATAAAACCAATTAAATGACAGAAAATTGATATTAACATTGAATATCGTACCACTGATAAATACGTGTCCCACTTCACAAATTTTGTCTCAGTAGGTAACACTTATAAATGGATACTACTTAGTGCTTATAGTATAGTGCTTAAAGACAAAAAGCACTCGAGTAACGCACTTTAACCAACCCAAGCGAAATTGTGGAATTAAAAAATGTATATGTGTACATAAAAATTAAAAGAGATTGCTCTGATAATAGGGTAGCTTGTCCCAAATAATTAGACTAATGGTCCAAAAAAACGTTTTGTTTAAAGATCTCCGAAAGTTTTACACTAATTTGCCGCGGAAAAATTTACATGCCCCGAACTGTCTTTTCGTCGAAATGTGCCTGCGCCTAAGTGTCCCGACTCGCTGTCTTCGCGCCGGAACGACAGCGCCTAAACGGCTGCGTCCAAACAACCGTACCCAAGTGTCCTAGACCGTACTGATACTAATGTAAATAGCTGATACTTTTGAATGTGGATAAATGTTGGAGGAATATTAATATTTGCTGTAATTTGCTCGCCATGCAATTATTATGTGATTTTGAGCTATCAATTTCCCTAGCACAAAATGAAAATTCACTAACACGGACTAGTGTCGATTAATATGAAGTTTGTTTGTTTGTTTTTGGGCGAGGAATCAGGATGGCGGAGCATCCTTCGTACCTCATGGCACCGATTGCTATGATCATTTGGCCGACCCTACTAGAATTTAGCCGAATCTGGAGGAATTCCACCCCCAGTAGGGATATTTATCGTGCCAAACATCGCATTGACACGGGACCTACAGTTTTACTTCCTATCCGAAAAGAAGGCATGTTTTAAATTTTTCTCCGCTATGAAAAATTACCAACTCGGCCGGGGATCGAACCTGCCATCTCTGGATTGTGAAGCAGACATGCAAACCACTAATCCACCGAGACTGGCTAATATGAAGTATGTGATATGACTGTTCATTAAAATTAGCCAGTTTTATTCTATCAGTTTTGAAGGTTTTCATCTTTTGACAGATTTAGGTTATATTATTGTTATTGACGCCATGCTAACCTACTTTCTGCGCCAACATGCCAAAATAAAAGAAACTACAAAGCAGCACAAATCAATCCGCATTATGAGAACTGGGCAGACACAAAAGAAAATGATTTCGGGGATCCGTTGTCAAAATCCGCGCTCTGAGTACCCATCTTTAGGGCCGTTTTTTCTCTGCCTAGTTGACATTTAACTATTTTAATAAGTTAACTGTCATTAATGCAAGTGCCAGCGGCGGCTGGTACTGCTCGTCTGGTCGGCACATATCTTTAAGGACATACGGATGCTGCTGGCTATTCTTTAATTTCTACCATACATTATTATTAAGTTCCGTTTTTCCATAATCAGAGTATTGTTCTTTAAAATTCAAAATTATCAATTATGCAACTTCCAGTTAAAGCAAGGATGTATTGAAAAACTGATCCTTGCTTAAGAATCTGTGTGTGTGTGAGATAGATATAGTTATTATTCCGTTGTTTGAAACGGCAATCAACAATGTTATGAAACCATTTTTGAATACCTTTAAATGTAATAGTATTCTTATTTTCGCAAAAATATTTGTATTAAAGAAACTTGCAATTAACAATTAGTATGTAACATTAGGTGACTAAGTAATTATAGGAAATCTTGTCGATAACTGCAACTAAGTTCAAACTAATCAGTCGATTTTCTCTTAAATGAGCCTTTCTTAACTATCAATTATTTTCAAGTTAATCTTAATTTACTGACGTCCAATTTCACTAGTGGTCAATTATACAGCAATTAATGTATTTTTCTTTGTGAAACTTCCTATTGGCACGAATCACATAGGTACTTGGAAAAATAATAGAAAATCCTACGAGTATTTAGTATTTAAACTTTATAAAACGACTTGGGGTGGAAAACTGATAATTAATAGTGTTGGTAATGATGATTAAAATGGTACCTACTAAGGTTCCAACCATTTTTGGTGTCCAACTAATAAGATAATAATAAAAATAAAAAGGAGAAGATTTTCCACAATAAAAGTGTAAGTAGACTTGGAAAATACATGTTTTGAAAACTTTCGTCATATCAGTACGGTTTATGCACATCATTGATTATATACTAATAAATACGAAATGATTATTTACAAAATATTTATTTTTGGTATTTTTAGTTTTACAAAATCGATTAGTAAATTATAAATATAAAAAAAGAACAAGAACAATAAACGTAATAAAAAAATAAAAATTTAATTACTTTTTATAGTTTTTGCAAAACAAAATAAAGGAACTAACAAAGTACAATATTTGAAGTTATTTCCTTTCGGTAATAAATTCTCACTCAGTTCAGTACTTATTAAAAAAAGAAATCAAAGAAATTTCACTTTCATTGCAACTTGCATACCAAATAGGGTAATTAATATTAACAAGGAAAGTGAATTATTTTTGATGCAGAATACAAATTAGTTGTCATTCAGCTTGTGTGTTCGTCTTCCTCTTCTTCAGCGACGTCGTTTTGTTGCACTTGAACTACTGGTTGGTGACTTCCTGCAGCAGCTTGGTAATGATCTAGGGCAATGCCACTACCGCCGTGACCTAAACCAGCTCCACCGTGACTAAGAGCTGCAGCGGCTGCTGCTTGTAAATGCAAACCACCATGACGTGGGAATGCTTGAGCGGCTTGGTGATGTTGCAAAAATTCTTGATTTTGATCATGAACTTGATATCCAGAAGCACCGTTAGATACCGCGGCTACTAAATGGCTGGAATCACCATATCCACCAAAATTAGCACCACCGTGGCCGATTAAGCTCGCACCCGCACTTTCATGTCCTTCATAACCTGCACCGTCATGACCGCTTCCTTGGGCGCTGTTGTGGGAATCAACAAGGGCGAATCCGTGATCGTGTTTACCACCGTGATGGATCTCTACTTTAGATGAACTTTTTCCAGCAGGAAGTGGATGTTCTAAAAGATGTTTATGTTCCTTTTTGATGTAGGTTGGAACAGCGTGGAAATGTTCCATGTGAATAGTTTGATAAGAAGTTGCTTTGCCACCTAACCCATCTGCACCCCCAGCATCATGAACAATCGTTCCGGAATGAACAAATGCAGCTAAAGATAAGATGTAGATCTGAAAAAACAAAATTTAATTAATTAAGTAATGCGCAATGTGTATATTTTTAAGTTTACTTACGTATTTAATCATCTTTACTAAACTTAGTTGTGGATACAAAGGAAAGCTAAACTGATACTGACTTATCTTAGTTCTATATTGCTAGTATTTATATGGAAGACTTCTTCAGGTTGAGTGGATCAGAAATTAATTCATAGCCACGATTCTTCTAGAAAGTAGCTATAAGGATTAATTTCGCACGCTTTGATTAATAATTAGATTAAATGACGACCAGGGTAAACAAGGTGGAGTAGGTAACATATTGTTGATAGGCGTTTATTAGCATTTTAAACCATAAGCACATATTTTTACTTTCCATTTAGCATTCTATGTAAATCTTACTCACGCATAAAATCTCGGAAGTGTGACTTATTTCTTCTGTAGCTGATTTCAAAGCAGTTAATTATATGTGATTTCTTTCTAAAATATTCTCATCCCACAGAATATTTATAAATGTTTATTAACAAAAATTAGATTTTATTAGGCGAAGAAATGCCTATTACTTCCACAAATTTACTTTTAAATGATTATTTTATTATTAATTAACACGCATGAGTTATTAAAACTTATTGTATGCAACACGAGATGGTTAATTATGTAAAATTCGGTCACTGTCGTACTATAGTTCCTTTTTCCCATAATGGTCGTTGATACGTACTATACATAGAATGTGCTGAATTTTTAGGAAAGTGTATGTTGCTATTTTTAATTGATTTTGGTTTATTGCTATTTCTTAAAGAAATAAACTATTAGCCTGGTTTTCTATTGGTTATTAGTACATATATTAGAAATATTGGGTTTTATAAAATTCAGTCCGTTTGCGTAAATTGAATGCAAATTATGTCAGTTTTCTTTTTTATTTGGAGCAAGAAAGAAAATAAGCCTAGTACTACAGCTATCATTTACTAATGAAGATAATGATTGTTCTCAAGAAATGAGCACAAGTTTCATGTAAAACCTAACTGGCGTAATCCACCTTCTCAGCAAACGTTTATAGTAGGTACTTTAAAACTTTATGTTTTGCAAGAAGAGTATGCATTAAGATATGAAATCATTAGTACGTTAATAACATCTACAAATTAATGAGGTACATTCACTCCCTGGGTGTTACTCGAGCACCCGCCACTGGTAGAAGTGTGTAATAGGGTGGAACGGTATCATATGGCGATAAAATTGCGGATATCATTAGAATAGATAGGAAAAATTATTGATTTAGTACTGCCCCAAGCTTACTGCAGTTTTACAAAATTCTTAACATGAGGTTATTTGGAAATTCATTTTCATACTCATTCGGAATTCTTAAAACTTGCCACTACTTGTCCATTGACTCAGGCCAATATAGTTTTCAGGCTTATGTACCCATTTTAATAGTTCAATAGTTAAAATGACGATACGAACATGTACATTTTTTAAATCGTTTAATAATTAAATTAAACCAAGTTGGTGTTGGTTGGCACTTTGGACATCCAACAGGCATCCTAGGAAGATTCACTATTAGGCGTTTTCAAACTACCTACCAGGACCAGTTATTGAAAACCCCAGAGCTGAAGTTTAGTGGGGGCAAACATATAATACAAACATTAAATGTCTTGATTATATCGACACCTCATGTGAAGAACGCACCGATTTAGAAGTTCTTATGTAAAATCGTATTTGAAATTTTGAATCAGCATTTTTTTACAAATCTGAATCGGCATCTTCTGCGCACGAGGTATCGATATATTAATTTTCAAATTGTCTTTCAAACAATTATATATACAGGGTGTCCCAAAATAAACGAGCAATGACGCAGACACTTAAAGAGCATCAGAGATAGAATCTAAAACTGACGAAAGAAATTCTAGCTTGAAATCTTTTTAATTTGTAAGAAATGCTTGCAACTATATAAAAGTGGTCGAGCATTGAGATAACCACAAAAAAAAGTAAAGTAATTAGCCTGCCGAGTTGACAGAAAATTCCGAGGGGGAATAGGTATCATAAACTGAATAGGTTTTTTATCAAAAGTTTATTTGATGGTGTTTTTTATTTTAAATATAATTGATTAACAATAAAAATTGCTCGCACTTTATTTAGCACTTTACTTAAACACATACTACATACACGCCCTTTAATTTAAGATTAAAAGTAAGACTTATTCTTCTGTATTCTTATGCTTATCTTTGAATGCCATTAAAGAACGTAAAAATGTTGTGTACATACAATACAACTGCTTTGTGCGGTCTGATGTTATAGTAACAAATAATCTAATAACCGCAATAAACTAATTACACTAATGAGAATTAGGTATTCTTCATAACAATCATAACTCATAGAACGGGGTATTTTGTTTACAAGCATAGAGTACGAAAAAAAAACAATTGTTTAATACAAATTGTCGGTATCAGATCATAAACAGTATGCACTTAATGTTTAATGTTTATTTATTCATTGATGGTTTCAGTTTTACTGAAAAAGTTTTCTAGAATTAAGTAATTATTCGGTCGTAAACCATCTATGAACATTGCAGATTACAACTCGTAATGTAATTTGCTTATAAAGCCGAATGGTTTTAATGTTTTTTAAATTAAACACAAAGCCGCCCACACTAATAAAAATTAGCTTTTATTCTAATTAACTTACCTTATTAGGAAACCAAATCTTCTCTTTAAAAATCAAACTGCAACATAAGTAAAAAGCACATGTATTTTACTTACGCATGTATGTCAACATCAACAGTCATATCTTATCAAGTCATTTTTAGTATTCTGCGGCATAGAAAAAAATCGTACTTTATTGACAAATTATTTCAAGTTCAACAAACTACAAAGGAGAATGCAGAGTGCAGGACCGGACTTAAAACCTGAACTTTAAATAACTTCTTCCAACATCGTCAACTATCTTCTATTCAAGTCTTGTTCGTTATTTCTGAGACGCCGTGTATATACTATATATATTCATGTATTATAGTATTTTATTGTTGTTATATTGTTCTATAAACTTTTGTTAAAAATTAAAGTTTTCTTAACGTATGAAATGAGTCAATAGACTATTTCATAGCCACTCTAAATCTCATTATATTCCTCGGTAAATGTATCAATAATTAGAATTGCAATGCATAATTTATATTATTTATCGTATACACATTAATAGTATAGATATACTAAATCCATTTTATACTACTGATTAAAAAAAATTATGCTAACACTATGAAAAAAGGGGCATTTTTTTCCTGTATTCAGTATATCCCCAGATATACTTCACGATATGGAACCTTTCGACGCGGTCGTTTTGGCGACGGTTTTTCGCGACAGACCGTTTCGGCTTTGACGTGTTCGGCGAAAGTACGTGTCGGCGCCAATTCTGTTATTCGCGTTGTTTCTACGTATGTATTTATAATTTTATGTATGAGCGTTGCATTCCTTAAAAAATATAACTAATTTGATGATGTTGTAACATTTTTGTTGGACACCTACTACAGCCGTGAAAATGTGGTGTTTATGTACTTAGTTCTTAAAATAAATCTCCATTGTTTAATTTTTAAAATGTTTGTGTTGCGGATAAGATATTCGTGCCATAATCAGAAACATGTGCTGTTTTAGGATAGAAATTGAGTTCTTATAGACAACATCAATTTTTTTTTTTGTAGTTAAAGTAACTTTAGAGTCACTATAAGTGATAAAGGTATACGTTATGCTTCTATAGAGGCATGCTATTGAATGTTATTAAATAGCATCGGCATACAATTTTTTTAATTGCATGCCTTTACATAGTTTGTAATTGACCCCCATTCCCACCGACTACTCTATATAATTTCTCAAATTCTGATCCAAGATGTAAAGATTTTCTTCTAAAAAAAAAACTACTAATACAAAGTTCTACTGTTTGAAAATGTTATTCGGTATTTATATTTTAAATCAAATACATGCAAATACATAGACGTGTAAGAAAACTGTGCATCTTAAGAAAGATATGTCAAGAAAATATTTACAACATGCTCTCCTACTTATAACTAATTTTAATTTTTTTCTATAGGTGATGTAGATCTTGATAGGTTAGATCTTGAGAGTTATAAAATTCTCAAAATATTTCAAAGTTTTTCCTAAATGTTTAATGAAAATATGAAAAATGAAAACATTATTAATTATCTGATACATTTAAAATATGTCACTATTAACACTGATATTATGACTGTTGGCGCCGAAAAGACTCTGCGCCGAAACGTTCTGGCGCCGAAACGCCGTCGCCGAAATTTCCTAAACCAATAATTGATGTTTAAAAACAATCCTAGAAAAATAACAGTCTTAATAAGAAGTAAATAAATAAACTACCTGCATTTACCTTTGTTGTTCGTATGATCTAATATCTAAATCATTTTGTAACGTTCTTTTTAAATAATACTAAATGTGCTGTTTTCATTGTCTATCAAGAGAAGATATTTACTCTAACACTAATTACAAACAACTATAATTTATTAACAAACCTTAGACTAATTTAAATTACACAAATATTTATTTCAACAATTTTTATATTATACTATTTTATATTGCTGTGGATCTTGTATCCAAAATTTTGAAAAATTTAGAAAATTTTGTTAAATTTTAAAATCTCTGTTAAAAACTAACACTTTTGGAATATTTTATCAACTTTTCCAGTTAAAAATATTTTTAAGTTAGTTACTGGTGTGTCATTGATTATACAATCAATGTGAATACTTTTTAATAAGGTTAAATAATTCATATTTCTTTATTTATTATCAAACAGTTTACTCACCAAGTTGTTAAGTATACGTAACATCCAGTTGTGCGCAATTTATTGATATTATCTAATTCATTTATGATAAATTTTTAAATAAGTAATATCGACGAGTTATGTGATTTTTTTAAGGTTTTCGTTTATGTAAATAGATCGTTATTATTGCGTAAAAGTATTGTGTAATTAATCTGTAATAGGTTGAGTCAACTATTATGATCATGCTTTAAATCTGCTATTATGTATTGTATAGTATAGACATTGCATTAGATGGTAAGATGACGTCAAATTGCGTAATATGATGATGTAAATAGTAAATAGTATATAAGCTTAGAAAATCATATTTTTAAGACACTTCCTGACATAAAGCGACGCAGTAAAGTCGTGTAAGAAATATAGTACTAATGTAAATAGACACTTCTGAATATAAAGCGACAGAGTAAAGTCGTGAAAAGTAATATTATAAAAATTTAAATAATCTAGTCTTTATTAGACAGTTCAGTTGGTTGATAAATTGAATACGTCGAAAGTGTATAGTTGTTATAAAATTATAAAAGTGTTTATAAGGCTATAAAGAACCACCTAATTAAATTACTAGCTAAAGTTATTGCTAGTCAATAAACCTTCGTTAAAACCATAAACTGGTGTGTAAACACATAAACAAAGATTCTTCGAACAAGGGAAATAGTACCCGCAATTAATTAAAGAAAGAGAAAAATGTAGCTAATTAATATATCAACTATATGACTAATCAATCTCATATTACTGTGTTGACGTAAATATTTATTATTCCTGTAAAGTTGCTATTTTTAAGACGGTCAATCCGTTTGCCGAGTGTATCAAATCTTGTTAGAACTCAACGGTTAAAATGAGTTTTCAAATAAAAAAATGCTATAAATTATAAAGAATGTTCATTTATTAACTAGTAGATTGAAAAAAAATATAGAACACCGGTAACAACAATTTTAATTTTATAGGAGAGTAATTTGGAAATGTTCATAGTAGTAGTAAATGTTCAATGTTAGAACCAAAGGTATAAACATTAATATTCCATAATTCTTGCATATGAGATATCTTTCATGTGTTGTAAATATGAATAAAAACCCGGAATTCACATTAAGTTATTTTTAGTACTAACATGATTATAATTTAACTGTGGTGGAATTTCAATTTATCCCTAGCTCTTTCAAAAACATACAGGTATATTCGTCGAGGGATAATTCATTCATATAGAAGATGTTAGACATCTGCTGGGGTGGTTTATTTTAAAATGTATTTAGGTATCCTTCAAACAGCTTTTACTATGTTAATGAAATAATAAAGAGTTATTTTATTTGATTAATCATATTATCTGAAACATTTTAGGACATATTTATATGGTTTTAGAAACAATATACACGCTTTTCACTTTGTTAATAATATAAACAATTTCAATACAATTTAAACACATTCGAAGTTTAAGATAACACTGCTTCAAATCCCTCTAACTTGCTGTAATATTATTTCATTCATAAATAGTCTCCATTTTACTATAAGGTTTCAATCATGCTGTTTGTTATGATGCTTTCAGCTTCGTTAAATTTTTATTACAGTTATTAGAAAACCCCATTTCTGCGTAGGTAGGGTCACGGTAAAACTAAAAAAATCAACTTCTTAAGGAATGGTATTTAGTTGTTTTTAACAGTTGAGATAAACAGATTATGATATACGGGTTAATATTTCATAGAAATATGAAAAATGCGTTTCGTTTTAAAACTATAAAATATGTATAGTATGAATTGTTCCATTATGATTTTTCATGTTAGACGATTTCGTTGGATTATATGATATGAGGTTAATGTCTTTTCTAGACAAAACCGCGATAAACAGGATAGATCTTACTGGTTCTAGACGTTAATGACGTAATACATACAAGTTTAATCTTGATTATTTTTTTGTCGGCTGTGTTTGAACAGGAGGTATACAATTTATAATGATAAGCTGCTAGATACACAAATGCGTTAATGACCTACCTAATGATATCCTGTTCTGATAGGCAAATTCTACGGGAGGCCATATTTGACTACATATACTTATCCCGTGTTGTGTTATTTATTAAAAAGGTTGTTATAATATTATGGCATGCTAGATACACAAATGTGTTAATGACCTACCTAATGATATCCTGTTCTGATAGGCAAATTCTACGGGAGGCCATATTTGACTACATATATCCCGTGTTGTGTTATTTATTAAAAAGGTTGTTATAATATTATGGCATGCTAGATACACAAATGCGTTAATGACCTACCTAATGATATCTTGTTCTGACAGGCAAATTCTACAGGTAAATGCTAATCTATCTGAGAAACAAAATACACACTTTTCACTTTCACACAACAATTTCAATACAATTTAGACACTAACTTGCTGTAGTTATAATTTCTCTACAAGCTTGTCTTAACATGAAATCGCGTAGATGTCAAGATCTTACACAGGTGTGCACTGTCGCGCGCCGGACCGAGGCGCGGATGACCTCGAGTCGCGAGCCGACGCCATCTTGGATTTGTGATCTTTTCGGCGTTTTTGGACCTTGGCGATTTCCCATGTTAATTTCCATAAGGACTGTGCTCGTTCTCTTGTTGCCTATCTACTTCATTCCAGTATCTTTCGTAGTTTCTGCTTTCTGTGGCCGCGGGAATGCGCACCAAAAATGCTGCTTACGCCAATGGCTGCAGTGAGTAACATACAAATTTATTTTGTTCGAAATGTCTTCGTTAGTTTACTTCTTTCGAGAAGGTACAATACCCCGATGACTGGCACATGGATCCTTTACATAAAATCTATTTTGCCTACGTGGAGTGTTTTTTTCTTTCAGCAGTTTCCTAAAAATCACTTGTGCTTTATTTTCTTTAATTGTAGTTACGTTTGTCAGACCAAAAAATTGTTCTAATATCTAGAAAAGACCTTATAATTGTTTATTAATGTTATTTTATTACGTATTGTCTACCACTATTATTTTGAGAAAATCTAAATCTGAGAAATTTCAGTCTCGTTGAGACAATTCTTAGAGTTTAAATATCAAAAAATGCTTCTAATATTTTCAAACTATATATTTATCGACCACCTTTTCCAGACCTCACCAAACCATTTCAATTTTAAAATAAAAAGAACATCGTTCCACCTTAATGTGCAGTCTGTGCGGTACTCGTGAGAGATTATTTAATGCGCTTCAAAAATACCCTTATGTATAGCAAGTGCCACAAATCTTGACGAGAGGTAGGGATACTTTGCGAACGCCCAACTTCATTCTAATTGGTACGGATAATCTTCACTGGCATATGATACCATTTCTTAGTATGCTTACAATACCACACAATTGTTGATGAAATTTAAATACATTTTCCTCTGTGTGGACAAAAAGCCAAAACGTATAAAACGATAAAAAATGGATAGAGCGATAGCGGTCTTTACTGAAACTATATGTTGCATACCAATACTAGATCTTTAGTTTAAAAAACATCTTGCTTCAAGTTTTCGGCATTATTTCAAGGCTTTTATTTTTAAAAACTGTTGTATTTTAATGTTTCCATATATTGTATTATGTCGAATGCTCTACATATGTTTTGGTTTATTAGACCTTTGTCTAGAGCTTGCTACAGAGTATTGGCCAGAGAAGCCAAAGTATCTGACTGAGTCGCCAACCGACTCTTAGTAATCCTTACCATCTGTTTTTAAAAGTTTCTTAGAAACTAAATCTACCACGAAAGTGTTCGTGAAGCTTGTCTGGTCAAAGACAATATTTATCGTTTGGCTATTTCTGAAAGGACGTGTATGTATTCCGTGTATGTAAAACTTTCCTGAATTAAAATTATCTATCATATTTTATATTTCAATTGTTTAATTATGTAATTATTTTGTGTTTTTTATTATAAGCCAATAGAAAAACTTGGTTGCCAACACATAACGAACTTCTTCTATGCATTTAACGCAGTAGTCGTGACGTCTGTTCCCTGATTATAATATTAAAGGAAAGGCATTAGGGGTTTTATTTGTGCTTTGTCTAACTAATTTTTTATCACAAATATTATTACAACATTAAATTAATAAAATATTGTTCTAGCCACTTACTTCGAGAGACTTTTGTTCGTTTACCAATAATTTTTGGATGTGTTGATATAAACCTTTTTCACAAAAGCATGGTAAACAATAATCTTATATACTACATTTTCTTTATAGCATTTTTAATTTTTTGTAATACAATAAAATTCACGAAATGATTACGAAAACTTGGGGCAAAGCGTTTTTTAAATTAAGGATCCAATATTGGTATGTAAGAAATAGTTTTGGTGAACAGCTCTATATATTTTCTATCGTTTTATACTTTTCGGCGATTTGTCCACGTTTGGCCATTTGTGCACAAATACGTTTCGGCGATTTGTCCACAGATGCGTTTTGTCCGCGTTCGACGATTTGTCCAAATATGGCTTTAATCCACACTCGTTCGGCAGTTTGGTCAGAGCAGCCTGTCTCTGAGTCCGATAAAGTTGAGAGTTCGGCATCGACGTTTCTGATCTATTCGCCGTCGTTTTATGCATCGTTGCCCGCGTTCGACGAATTGTCCAAATTTACCTTTCGGTGTTTTGACCACTTTCGGCGATTTGTCCACAAATGTGTTTCGGCTTTTGATCACGTTCGGTAATTTGTCATACAGATCCACACTCTTTCGGCAGTTTGGTCTGAGCAGCCTGGTTTTGAGTCAAACAAAGTTGAGAGTTCGGAATCAACGTTTCCGATCTCTTCGTCGTCGTTTTAGCTTTCGGCAATGTCCAGTTCACGTTTACTGCTTATCTTATCTGTGAAATCCAAGTTCGCCCCCCCCCCGAGTGAAAATACTTGCGACGTCCCAGCTCGAAGCTCATTTACATTGTGGTAATCACCGGTCTGCATGAACTCCGCCTTCTCACCAAGTTTCGTGTACTTATGTTACTCGGGCTATGGACAGTGGAATGAAACGCTGATTTACTGTTCAAAATTATGTAACTTAGAGAGTGCACTTACGGGTCGTATGATCTTTGCTATACATAATCTACAATAGCAAAGTTTCAAAATGACTAATAAGTTCAAATCTCTTAATCGAAATCTATCGCAACATATACAGAGTAATTTGAAATGTGGAAAATTTTAATACTATTTCGTTATATTATATTTATAAATTATGTAGTATTATATTATGAATTCTTGTGCATGAATTTTTATACATATACATAGTCGTTCCTCTGCTACCTTATGATGTCGAGGTGTCGTGACAAAGTTCCTCCAACTACGACGATGAATGGCTAGCCCCTCAGCTTGCTTCTAATTCATCTCCGAAATACGTGGTCTGTTGGGGTTGGAGTATGAGGTACTGTACAAAACACGTATGTACCAGTTAATGAAGGCCTAAATGGTTACCTCTACTAAACGATGTCACGTAATCGTTGTTCAGTAGACAACGTTACGTTGTTGTGTAAAGGTCAGACCCCGTGTGCGTTGCATTTTATGATGACCGAACGCATTGAACAAAGCATCTGCATTAAATTTTGCTAAAAACTTGGCCATTCTTAATTAGAAACCATTACTATGATTCGTAAAGTATGCAGATGAATCTATGAATGATATCTGATACTAAAATTAAAGAATGGTTTAGATGATTTAAAAATGGTCGTACTTCAGTTGAATACTGGAGGGAACGAGGTTGCCTATTCACCCTCCACTACCCCTTTCGGATTCCGTCTCCGAGGGAGTTCTACCACCCCTAGTCTAGCTTGCAGGCTTTCACTGCTCGGACTAGTCTAACCTCAAGCGTGTCTGAGACTTGGAAACTGAATCTGCCTAGAATATCCCAGAATCTAGCCACTTCACCCTACCATAATTAGGTTTGGTGAGCCTTTGACAAAGCCCCGTTCGACTCTACCCTAAAGTAAAGACTCAGCCAATACCAACTAGATGTGTTAGGTATGAGAGGTTATATATTCGCATCTACACGCCTTATAAAGTGATCCCCCTGGAGTGGCCTTCCTGGGATCGGCTATACCTATAGAATATACATCTTAAGGTACTGAAGTGACTAAAGCTACTGGTCCATCGCAAGGTTGCCCTCGCGGTATCCAATCAACAGTGCAATGCGATTACCCAAGGAGAAGCACCTGGCTATACACTCTCTACTGCCGGGATAGACTTTGCTAGTATCGACTCGCGTACTGAAATCTAACCCCGTTCTGGGCCCGCCCCCAAACCAAGGGACGGATTAGGGATCAGTCTAGTCAAAGTGTAGCGATACCAAACACCGGCCTATACACAGTGAATGTTTCTTATTGCTAGAGTGAAGTACTCCCTTTTTGCTTACTTTTTGTCAAATTTCTAGGAATTCTATTAAGAGATTCCCTCATATCGTTTATGTAACTCTGATCAATCTATCTGAGAATCTGATGAATCTGAGAACGTCAAGGGGCGGTAATAAGAGAAACCTTTTTCAGTAAAAATTCATGAAATTTGACTTGGAGTAGAAGCGGGAGCAATACTTTACTGTAGCAACAAAAAACAGCCACCTTGTAGACCCAAAGAAAATTTCATTTTTTTCAAGGAAAATATTTTGGAGGTATACTTTGTTCTAAAATATAAAAAATAAATACACGACAAAAGGTAACAACAATTCGGGCGCCCTTTAACAAAAATCAAAGTGGTCAAGCACCCGCATCTCTTGTTGATCACTTTTCAAAGGTGTGTTTTGTACCACTGCAAAACTAAATAGATCTCTGACTTTTGAATGAATAAAATAATCTGGTTACAAAACTAGGTTCATTCATAATAATTAACTAAATAAGCAGAACCAAAACAAACGTAGAACATGCATGATATGCAATGTAACATGACTTTGCAATGTTCTTATCTGAATAGAATTAATAATTTAATAAGTTAATTGACAGCAATAATTATAGTTCAGCATAACTAATTAATTAGTTTATTATGTCGGCTAAGATGTGTACGTATTGCCGTAGTCTTTGTGAATAAAGTAAGAAACAATTTGTCTATGAAAGAATTTTAAGTAGAAATTCTATAAAAAGGCAAAATAAAAATTTTTATTTTAAAAACCTGAAAAAGAAATTAGATCTACTCTGCAAAAGCTATTGTGTGCAGATCTAACTAGCCCTTTCTAAAAGTAAAAGAATAATGTATAAAACACATCTCGTTTCTTGGTTTTAATACAAAAGAAGCATTGATGACTTCCTGAATATAGGATAAGAAGGAAATCTAGACCTTATAATCTTTAGGAGATTATTAGTTTTCTCTTTAGTGTTTTTAATATTTCCATACTTTTCATATACTAATAATAAGGAAATATTCATATAAGGAAATACTAAAAATCTCATATGAATAGAGGACTTACATAAGTAATGTAAAAAGTAACAGTTAATTTAAATACTTAATTATATATCAATTTGTCGGACTAAAGTATATCTTTGGTATTTAATTAAAGAGTTTAACAAAAGAAGTTAAATATAAATCTACTGTATCTTTTGAGTGCAAAATCTTGTTGTGTTGAGTTGAAAATATTTTCTATGGTAATGGTTTCTAATAACATACTGTGTTATTAAAATAAGAAAGAAAAATTCTAGGTAAATAATTTATTTTAAATATACTAGTACTATTAGGATTTTTATGCTAATAAGTGCAGTATTATGTAATGGAAAACAAAAAGGTTGCCACATTGGTTTTTGGGGACCGCGTCGTGTCTAAAACTACAGGTATTTGAGAAACCCTCGATGAATACATGTATTTGATTGTTATAGAAGGTTTATCATAAAAATGTGATGCTTGGACTTATCATCCGTCTGGGGGGGGGGTTAACTACCCTCAAGAAAATGATTTAGTACTTTGACCATGCAGGTGGATAGTACTGCAATATCTGTTGTATTACGTCGAGTAAAAGGATTGTTCTTTATAAGCTTTATTCTTTTAACGTTAAAGAGGAGATAATTAATGTTTTGACTGTTTGTTTTATGAATTGATATCTGACTGTTTACATTTGTTGCCTTGGATACGAAATCTTGTCCAAGACATGGTGATTATCACAGTACTTCATGAATTGTTGCTACTGGTATAAGGGTAATTCCAGCGAAATGGTTCAAATTAAAGGTTGTAAAGATAATAAAATATGTTTACAGTTTTTTCTACAATTGTTAGTTTTAAAAAGGCTTCCATAATTGACAAATTGGTCTAATATATAAAATTCGAGATCAGTTGTAAATTATTTATTGCTTTTTATTACATTTAAAAAATGTTGTAGCCATGGAGTTGACATGTTGTCCATGGAGATGAATTTTACAAATAACTCTTCATGATAAAGCAGGTTTAACTAAGTAATGTTAGGTATTCGTTTTTAAAGAACGTAAAAAACTTACATATTTGCATAATATCGCCTACAAAAAAGGACACTCGTAGTAAAAGTAAAATAAAAAAAAAACTTCAAACTTTTTATCTTTTTATTCCAAAAACGTTTGAACATTTACTATTTACTAAACGAAAAAAACTTTTTATCTTCTCTGAAAGTACAAATACAAAAATATCACTTGAGGTAATTTAAGCTTAAAATAATAGGAAATTCTTTACCCTGATATTGGTGAAAATGAACTACAGTTCAACTTGGATATGTACAAGAAAATACTATTTTACACTGAGAAAATCGGTGAAAAGTTTATCATCAAAACAAAAATCTATCGCGTCTCAAAGGCTTTGGTAAAGGTAATATTTTCTTTAGGCTTCGTATCTTAACATTTTCTACATCTTCCAAATCAGGCCGAACATAAAATTAAACTTTCTGCATGTTATCTTTTTCATAAACCTAATTTGTATTTTATTTTTGTCAAAAACACTTTTGACTTGCGCAACATAAAAAACACGGGAATTCTCGGGAAATTAAATACACCAAATGCCCCCGCTTGTAACTTTTTAAAAACTCACAAACGAAACAACGCCCCGCGATTGGGCGCCAATTGTAACTTTTCGTTTTTTCACACAAGATAAACAATAAAAACTATAAAATTATTCATACTTCCTTTATCATACAACATCAGAATATTCACCACGGCTTGAGATTTAGCTCTCTCTTACAAATTTAGTATTCAGGTCGTAGGTATTGGTTCCACAGTTGTATAAATTGTGAAAAGGAGTAGATAAAGGTTTCAGAACACAAATAATAACTCAAAAAGGGCGCCATCTGATTATGAAGCTTAAACGTGTTTATTAGTATAAACAACCAATGATGTTAATTAAATAAGCTTAAAAAAATATTAAATTCATTAACCAGAAAATGAATTAAATATTAGATTGAAAACAAAAAGATTTTGTTTATGTTTTAAAATTTGGAATAAAAATGAAATAAAATGTTCATAATTATATGGTTCCGTTTTTAGATCTTTAGTATAAACTGAAAACATTTATTAAACAATAAGAAAATAGATCAAATATAACAAAGCACTTGAATAATAAAACACACACGACATAGGTTTATTACAAGTAAAACCAATATTCATTTAATAACGATTAACTAATTACACCAAAATAACTCAAAACAGATTTACATAAAACCTTTTAACCAGCAAAAGTAACCAAGAAATTTATTAGATTGGTCAAATAGAATTATTCAGCAAAATTTATTTAATTATTAAAATTATGTAAACTAGACTTCGTCGAAAAAATCGACAACCAAATATCTAAAGGATATTATGCAAGTTAGATTAGTCTAAATATTATCAGCATTGATTATTTTAAAATTCTTTAACATTAAAGATTTGAATTTTCTAGATACTATAGAGAGCTCTCTTCCTAATAAAAAATTACAAAGTTCCTTGTATAAAAGATTCTTAAACTAAACTGCAATAATAAACAATTTCTTATAAAGTACAATACCATTCGTTTTTATCCAACTAAACTCGTAGAAGAGAAACAAAAACAATCCATTAGAAATTGAAAAATGGCCTCTATTTCGGAAGATCGTTGTTAACATTAACTTGGTCTCGAAGAGTTGATTTTCAGTAGCAGAATCCAAGGATGAGATTCAATTTAATTACTGTCATTTGCGCATATGATTTCACAAATAAGTTTGATCGAGCACACATTAAACAATCCAAGATTTTAAAATGTTTATAAGTTATAACGTATTCACTTTTATTTACGAAATAAAACGGTTATGTTTCTCAGAAATTTAAATAATCTTAATCACAAGTAGCACTTAATGCGTTTACATTCTTTGCGCGAAGTTCTAATTTACTGTGTTAATTTATAGGAGAACGAGAATCTGTCTTTAAATTCTGGATCAAATTTAAGTGGTTTTTCTTTATGATAAACTGCACTAGTCTTAAAACCAAACGAAACGAAATAATTGTTTTTAGTAGTTCTTCACCATAAAATGAACCACTATTGTTTATTCGCGATACAAAATTATAAATCTTTCAAACACGATTTAACGAAACGTAAATCCTTTCAAAACTTGCACTTTGCAACAAAATAACACTAAGACTGTACTGTACTGTATTTAGAATTTATTTTAATTCTAAAGGATTAATAAACTGTAATTCGATAACATTGATTCAAAATCAACCACTATTTATCGGAACTCAATCGAAAGACGTCCACACTCTATGCTTGAACGGGAGATTCTCTTTAATTATTTAAACAAGAACGAGAATTCAATAATATCGACCTTCATTACTGGAAGATCAAACGAGAGTCGTCTGCCACGAGGCACAGGCCGGAAGCAAGTAAGTGACGCGACGCTACAACCCCAATCTCCGCGTTCTTATTTCCGCGTAGGAATATCAGCCAATAGCGAGGTCTCACTCACGAACAGTATTGATTTTTTCTAAGTACCCAATCAACAACGAGTCGCGTGTTTTGGCATAACGAATCAGGGCACAGCAACTAAAAAGCAAGTATTGATTTTTCCTCTAAAACTGCGAACGCCTTGAATTATCATTTTTTTTAATCGCTTATATTTTAAAAAGAATGCAAATTTACAGAACCGAACTTAAAATTTTTGTAAATATAAATATAAAATTCTACATACTTGAGGCCGATAGAAAATGTACCGTTACACTCGCCCACTCGTCAATAAAAAGAAAAAAAACGATAAAAAAAGAAAAGCTAAGAAGCCGATCTTATACTATATTTAGAACTAACGAAATGCCAGAAAGCATACGAAGATACCATACTAATATCAAAACTAAGGCACACCCAAGAGTGTCTAACGCCCAAATCTACTAGACCATAAGTGTCTAAACATTCAAAAAAGGAAGAGGAAAGGAAAGGGGGCTATTCGACTAGGAAAATAGAAAGGACCAAAGGTAAGGAACGCCGAATAGGGCTGAAAGGAAACCACCCTAAAGCAAATGTCCTCACCGAACATCTGAACAAAGCCGAAGGTGTTGGAGAAGCCAGACGCACCAACGGGGACCCCAATAGTCATGTACTAAGAAAATCAAGCAACGAAATCAATCTCAAAAACACCCACCAACATCATAATCTAAAACGAAATTCTCGTACTCACACAAGGAAGTGTACAGCAAGGTGCAGCTTAGGGTACCAAAAGGCAACACCCCGTGATCTCAGGTCTACAGCAGTCCGATATGGCACTAACTGCGCCTTCACTGATCGAGAAGAAGGAAAGGAGAGAAAGAAATAAAAGAATAGCAAACAAAACTGGAAAAGGAAACCTACACAGATAGTACTCCACTTCAGTAGAAGCCAGAACAAGAACCAATCCCCCAACAAACACCCACCGTCCAGCGTTAGGACCTCCTTCTACCGTCAGGAAAGGTTCAAGCCCAAGCACTACCAAAGTAAAGCACTAACCGCCACCAGAAGAACGTCACTAAACTAAAAAGTAGTCAACACTACCCATTCATCACCTCATTCACTCGGGATACCTATACGAGATAAGTGTATTCAAAACAGTATACCAAAAATAAAATTCAAGATCAATACCTGAACGAAATGACTTTTAAAACCGCAAACCATAACTGAAAATCAAACGATATAGAGTTACTAAAACTCTTTTTAAATTCTAACATAGGATAGGTTACCTATAACTATAAGCTAAGTAACTTAAGGTTAATAAAACCTCTCCAAATTACACACCTAAGGTTATATAAAAACCTCAATAAAACTTTAAAGGTAGATAGACCCAAACGAGTCTATGATAAGAAGGTTAATAAACCCCATAGTGATTACAAGATGGAAAACCATCAAGTTAAATTGCCAATTGGGTGACTGAAGGTTACTAAACCCCCAACAAATTGTCCCCAAAATGTATTAGTTTATAACTATATCGAGTATCTTCCCTAGCCTAAATTCTCACCGCACGCCACTGAATTATATGCAGTATTTTGGAAGGTGTAATGAGTTCTTGACAATATTTAGAGACAAAGATTAGTTTCGTGTTATGTAATACTGCCAACAAATTTTGTAGGTACTATTGCGTTGATAAATTGTCGTTGATTTTCGTCCATGGAGTTGATATTACGGGACAAAAACATGACTTTTTTCACCTATAGAGTTTTCTTTGTTGCTAAATTTTGAGGATCTTCAAAGATTTAAACATCTTAAGGTGAATTATAATTTTAAATAATTAATTGCATAGAATATTTGCCTCAAAATGACCAATTTCATCAATTTCCACCATTTCGCTGTAATTACCCATAATTCAACGTCATTTCAATATCATTTCATATGTAGGTATCTATGTCAGGAAAAGATTGTTTAAAATTAGGTGATTTGGTATGGAATTGGTCTATAAACTATAAAAATCAACTTAAAATCGCATAACGTCATTTTTAAGCTGTCGTTTCATAACTATTCTAGGTGTACAATGTATATACGAGTATATAAGATACTTGTTACTTTTTGCAGTCTACATTTATCTAAAAATTCTTAACTTGAGTGAGTAAAAACAGATCAACCTTGTAGACAGATTTCTAAAAAGTGGTTAGACGGATCAGGGTAGAACTTTCGACGTTCCATAACAGTAGGTATGGTGCCCCTTGATTCCACTACTTTTTTTAGGCTGTCCTGGGCATTTACTCATGTGAAAAAGTATGGTTTATACTGTTTACAGTAATTTACGAATTAGAGTTTTATCGTTTTTAAGTGGTATAACGGAATAAATGTTATTTTGAACTTTATTTTATTACTACACACATGTAGTCCGAAAGTACCCCGGATCTGTTCGTAACTATCTCGACATGGGTCTTTTAAAAATGCATTATGATCAAGGTGCAAAATCCAACATGCATTGTGTACTTTGCAAAAAGTTGACTTTTGACTATACAGTTTTCTTATGAACAAGTCTTACTAATGAAATTATATTATAAAAATACTATAAATATAAAAACTATAATACAAAAATGTCACAACTGTTTGAAGATATGATAGCATTTCGTACCTACATTATAAAGCATACCTACAACTCTTATTACAAATTATGAAAAAGTTTGCAACCCAACATACATTATCTTTTTAATTTCAACTGCGAAAGATGTTTGTCCTGGCTATGTTATTACTTGAAGGTCTTGGTGAAATAGTAAGCTATTTCAGCTTTCAAGTTTGCATAAATCTGAAGTATTTAAAGGCTTAGTATAGATATTTCTTGAAAATTCTATACATAACTACAGAAATATAGAGTTGGCTACTTGCTGTTCTTCAGAGATCGCTTCAGCTTTACAACTTAAAATTTTATAATTAAAAATTAATTGTGGATTAGCCCATTATTGCGGCCAGGCCCTCAATTATCCAATTGTGCCTGAAATATTGCATCAATATTGTATAAACTAATACAGTAGCGCATCCAGAGATTTAACTTGGGGGGTGCTTATTGTTTTCAGTATTTGACGAAGGATACTTTTATAATTCTATATTTAACGATGTCTCTTAACCACACTTTGTATTTGGCTAATTGATGCTAATTGTCAATGTGTATTTCGGTAACGATGTTACTTTTTCTCTGCATAAAACTGTCTTCCGGCATAAAACTTTTATAACTTAAGTTATTCACACTGACTTTATTATAACGATTTAATATCAAGTCTTGGGGGATGCCTTTGCCCCTAAAGCAACCCCTAAATACGCCACTGAACTAGTAATAATTATACAATGATTAGTTGTGCGATATTGCGAATATTTGTAGAAATAAATGCAGAAGTAGTATAAAAGAGGTAAACCAACTTATATAATATTGTTTTACACTTAAAGATCAATATTTCTTTTATTAACTCTCATTTTTAAAATTTTGCTTTTTTTACATTATTGTAACAAATTAGAAGAGGGTGCTTATTATTCAAAGATGGTCGAACTAAACGACATCTACAACTAAAATTCTACTAATTAAAGCATAATCTTTAATTTCTTCAACTATAATCATACAAACTTATTTAAACGGGACCATATTCTAATATGTAGTAAATAAACTCAGAATACGAAATAATATTTTTAGAATAAATAGTGCGATCTACCTTAAATTATAGACTTAGAGAATAGAGATACTTAGTTAAACCCTGCAAGTAACATATAGACTGTATCGTTTTTTTGTCAATGGCTTTTTAGTTTTACATAGAAAATTTTGTATATTTTATGACACTTAGGTAATGAATCGGAAGTCCTTTCCGAAAGATCTCTTTTTAACACTTTTGAGTCTGATTTTCGAGATGTGTTTAAAAAACTATATCATAAGGAATAACATGTCACGCAAGCTCTTCTTCATAAGTATAACTTTCTCTCCCTTCTATCACGCTCTCAAAGCATATCTTTTTGTAACTATTTGCAAAACGACTGGATTCTTTGAAAAATCTTCCGATTGCCTATCTAGATATATAAAAATATATAGCAGATTCCTTTAAACGAAAAAAGTTTCGATTCAGTCATCATTTCTGAGCAAATACCATTTTCATAGTTAGAGAATGTATCAGCGTCTGCTTGCATAAGAATTCATTATATCATTCATTTGAGTTATATAATGAAGTTTATTATCATACTGAGTGGGATAAGGAAATCATGAGCATAATTGCCTATACTATAACCAAAAAATGAAGGATCTAAACCGAGTGAATCTAGCAGGCGCAGATTAGCAGTCGGAGTTGATTGTGAGCGAGCCTTGTTCCCAAATTGTCAAATTTAGACAGTTTGAAATTAAAAATTGTCATTGCAATCTGTCCAAGTTTTGAAAGGTTTTTCACAACTCCAATTGTTACTTATTAAACTACTATTAATAAATAACATTCTGATAGCAAAAGTGTGTACGACATTAGTTGCTATTTAAAAGATTTTTCACAACTCCAATTAATATTTATTAATAGTAGTTTAATAAGTAACAATTGGAGTTGTGAAAAACCTTTCAAAACTTTGACAGATTGCAATGACAATTTTTAATTTCAAACTGTCTAAATTTTACAATTTGGGAACAAGGCTCGCTCACAATCAACTCCGACTGCTAATCTGCGCCTGCTAGATTCACTCGGTTTAGATCCTTCATTTTTTGGTTTAGGTATAGTTGTTATGGCTTCGAATTCTAAGCTGTTCTGGTATTAAATAAAAAACTTCATGATGCACATCAATAAACTGTTTCAACTTATTAAATAATACTGTTCTTTTAGTTTTCTTCAATTATGGGCAGTCGTAGACAAATAGTTGTATCTTAACACGTGTGATAAGGCCTATTAACATACTCATGCTCTTACCCGACTCGGGTTAAATTCAATGCATTCGTATGTTAATAATGCTTTTATCCCACTTATAAGATGAATAACTATTAACTAACTCTAAAATCAAAAATTGAGCCAAATTGCACTATTGATTCTACAGACGTTTGCTATTATTTTCCTGGCTTCGGCTATTTTGGGGTGACTTTGAACAAAATATGTAGTTTTTTGAAATAAATTCTAAAAATAAGTAAATTCTTGTCGTTTTAAAAATATGGTATTATGGATCATGATGTTCTGCATGTGAATTGCAAACTTGTTCGTTTGAAAAATAAAACATTGCACCTAACAAAAATAAGAAGCTACTGTTCAGTCACCCCACAAGTGGGGTTACTTTGAACTTAATGTTTAGTTGCTTATAACTTCTAAGCCATTCTATACACGTTTAAAGTAGTCTCACCATTAAAAAAAGCAGAAAAGAATATACGGAATTTTTTAACAGAATTTTGAAAAGTTTTCCCCGAAGAGTAAACTGTTTTATTATTTTACCAGTTCTGTCTACATGTGCTTATGAGAAATAATGAAGATCATCCTTTGTTAAAGGAAACCCGCATTTGGCAGTAGTTAGGAGCAGTTGACAATCTCAGTTTCTTCTTTATAGCTTACCACTGTTTGATCACCAGGTACATTTTCAATTTTTTTTATTTTTAAGGGCACCATTTGGAAATCCATTATTTTTGAAGCAGCACTTAATGTAATTTTTCCACACTGAGTTTCTTTGATATCATCTAAGTGTTGTTGGGTGTAGTTTTTATAATTTCTGCTCCACAACTTTTATATTTTTGCGTTTCGACTATATACATTATACATACAGTTCCTAGATACATTTTTAAGATTTATTTACTTAGAATAAATGTTGTTATTTTCAATTTCAGTTCAGTTATGTTTTGTTCAGTTTGTATTTTTATTTGTTTTTGTATTAATGGAAAATTTGACATGATTGGAGGATTTGAATATTTAAAGTGAAATTGATTCTCGGGTCAACTCCCGGGAGCACTAAGGGGATAATTTACGCTCGGTGTCGCCGGGGTCAAATTGTCACAGTCCGACTCTGCAACGAGTCTTCAAAAAGTAACTAGATCCGGTAATATTATAATAAATATTTGTTGTATTAATTATAAAGTAGTTTGACCCAACTACTATTTGAATGTTCATTTCTTATCATAGGCTACAACTCCTACCTGCACTGCTTTCTTAGTTCATATCTTCATATATCTTCATATCTAGGAAGTCTAACATCAGGGGTTTGCTTATTGTTATAAAATACTTATTTTAATTAATGAATAATAACAATAGAGCAAATGATTTATTTATCTAAAGTTGATTTTAAAATTATAAGAACTGCATAATTATATTATCGTTTATATAGAATTATTTCTTATTATTTGTGAAATAATTGCAACCTGATTTTTGTGTGAATACTTTTTATGTTTCGTTTGTATCTTGTGTCGTTTATTTACATTATTGGTTAGGCTAAGTTTAAACGGCGGCTGTTATTTTAATATAGCGGGACTTTTTATTAACACCGCGAGTTAACCAGTCAGGAATTTCCCGTTATAAAAAGTGAAGCTGAATCTGAAATATATCTTCCAAATAAGCTTCTTCTAAATGTTTCAATTCTGAAACTGTATCTTGCTTTGCAATAACAATTCCACCTTAACTTGGAAGTTGCTTCTCCGTTTTCCTTTTTTTTAAGTGCTAATTTTACGTTAATCTCTAATTTATTGTTGTTTTCCTTAATAGTCGGGGGGGGGATAACACATCCCGTGGGAAATTTGATGATGAAATTGTGGAACCAATTTTAATACATAGGAATGTATTAAAATTGGTTCCACAATTTCATCATCAAATTTCCCACGGGATGTGTTATGCCCCCCCCCCCCCGACTATTAAGAGATATAATATATTAAGGGACATAAGGATATGTCCTCCATAATCATGCCTCACCAGGTGCTTTGCTTGATCTTGTGACAGAGGACCTATATGACGTCATTTATCCAAGATGGCGGCCACCCCCAGACATCATAAGAAGCTCTCAGTTATAAGTCTTGATAGAGCCATCCTTTCAATATTTTGTACTGAACGTTTCTTATTTACAAGAAAATTCTCTATAAAAAAGGTCCGGATAAAGATAAGATATAATGAAACAAAAGAACTTCATTCGAACGCAGGCAAGATATTATCAGATTTGAAAATAGTTGAGAAAATGAAAGACTTTGAGATAGCAGAATCAAATTGAAAGCCAACATTCAAAGTTGCTTTGGAATATATGCATATGGTTGACACTATGCTTATCTATTCATACGATCTGTTCGGTCAGCTAACTGGGAATTGCACATTGATTCACTACAAGCTTTTGTCCCCTACTTATTTGCTCTGGAATTAATGAGCTATGCAAGTATGATATCATGGCACCTAGCTGACATGAAACGTCTTAAAGATAAACGTCCATATCTGTGGAGCGAATTTAGGAAAGGTAATCGGGTTGTTAATAAGTCTTCAGTCCCTTTTTGTGCTTTGGGCTCAAATGAAGCATTAGAAGACGAAAACAGGAGAATGAAAGTACTTAGAGGACTTGTAAACATAACACAAAAGAAAAATACCTTAACACGATTCTTTTTAACCTCTCCTGAGCTGGAAAGACTTTATGCAGAAACCAAAGCAATGATTGGAATTGCAGAAGAAGTTAAAAACAAAACATCACCATTTGACGGGATCCAGAGGTAAGCGACAACATGAAGGTATGCAATGTATCTATAACACTATCAGAACATCGACCAACCCTATAACATATGAAGGCAGTATACTGATCAAGACAACAACAAAGTCTGTATTTCATGAAACCATAGAAACGGATACATTAAGCATTTTAGAAAAGGGTTGTGAAATGTACACCGCTTTCAAAAAACCCGAATTGAAACTGACAGTACGAATTTCTGGGAACCAACGAAGAAGGTAAAACTTAATTTATGTAAAGCTACACGCAAGCCTGTTAAAATTAAGTTAGCTGACACTGTAATACAATTAAGAGCTGATCGATCATTATTAACACGCTTGCTGGTCATATCGAGAAGCCGTACTGATATTGACCTAAAAACAGCATTAAGTAATTATGAATTCTCGGCAGTTCCGTTCTCCATGTTTAATCTGGATCGATCAATGAAGTTGCCTACAAATAAATCTGAAGCTAATGAAGATCTTGGAAGAGCAACATCCTGAAAAATTGATAATACTGTACAAACTTCTTTGTCTACACCTTTGGCGGATCTGACAAAGCATTTGAATGAAAAAATCCCACTGTGTCGCTGTTCTTGATGGAATGACAGAGCTGCAATCGTTGAAAAAATCAGTGCAGGTTAAAACGTGCAATGATCTAGCTTTGGAGTTTAACAATAAAATCAAGGAAACTCTTTTAAAATATGATGAAACTCACTTGGTGTTTAACACATATCTTCAGAATTCTCTTAAATCTGCGATGCGACATAAAGGACATCTACTGTAACACCCATTGAGTACAAAATAACAGACTCCACAAACATTGCAAATATACAGATGAAATCCCTCCTTTCTCATATAAAAACAGAGGATAAGCTAACAGCGTATCTTACAGAAACAGCTATGTTGTACGCACGCAATATTGAGAGAAGCCTAATTGTAAGCTGGAGGACTGAAGCCAAATCTTCTTCTGGAAGTGACGTAAGTGAACTTCAAAGTAGTCATGAAGAAGTTGACGTTAATAATACTGCACTGCCTTTTTGTCTCCCGAAAAGGAGCTACTGCGATTCATATATATTCGTCTGATACAGACGGATTTCTACTAGCTTTGTGGTGGCCAAAATCTTTTACATGTCCAAGCATGTTTGTTACTGGTGTAGGAAATAATCGAAGAGTGCTTGACGTTGGCAGAATTTGCACCGCATTAGGACCAGATAAGAGAAATGGATTACTATACCTAAACCAAAAAATGAAGGATCTAAACCGAGTGAATCTAGCAGGCGCAGATTAGCAGTCGGAGTTGATTGTGAGCGAGCCTTGTTCCCAAATTGTCAAATTTAGACAGTTTGAAATTAAAAATTGTCATTGCAATCTGTCAAAGTTTTGAAAGGTTTTTCACAGCTCCAATTGTTACTTATTAAACTACTATTAATAAATAACATTCTGATAGCAAAAGTGTGTACGACATTAGTTGCTGCTTAAAAGATTTTTCACAACTCCAATTAATATTTATTAATAGTAGTTTAATAAGTAACAATTGGAGTTGTGAAAAACCTTTCAAAACTTTGACAGATTGCAATGACAATTTTTAATTTCAAACTGTCTAAATTTGACAATTTGGGAACAAGGCTCGCTCACAATCAACTCCGACTGCTAATCTGCGCCTGCTAGATTCACTCGGTTTAGATCCTTCATTTTTTGGTTTAGGTATAGGTCTGCATGCTCTGTGATTGATGTGATGTCACAGGTCCACTTGCAAATAAGGAAAAACTATCGGTTTGGAAGGTTTATAAAACCGCAGATAATGACATTTTTGATGCTTTTGGGAAACTTGGATCCATTGAAGAATTCGGGGACGACGTTGAAACTATCATTGAAAAAATTATTTGTAAGGTATATTACCAGGGACGAAGATTTCAAACATTGGGAAGCTTCGTTGGTGGATGTTCTCCAAGCACGAGACCCAAAGTGAAAATCTGTCTCCTTCAAAAGCGTCACTTTCTCCTTTTATTCGTAGAGCACATTACCAGGTTATGTTATGGCGTCTTGCTGACCAGCAGCACTCTAATCTACCAACACCTTCTGATTACGGATGGGAAATGCAAGATAATTACTATGTTCCTGTTTTGTGTACGCTTCCTTGTGAACCTGAAACCATTTTAAAATTAGTTCGGTGTTCTGGTGTAACAGGGAAATGTGCTGCATCCTGTAAATGTAAATCGCAAAACATTTTATAAGCTTTGTATGTGTGGAGGCGATGAAGGCTTATGCGAAAATCATGACCAACATTTTGATATCGTTAACCTTTCAGATGAAGAATATTAATATATTGCAATAGAAAATTACAATTAATTCAATAAAAATATTGAAATAAATATTCATTTCTTAACTAGTTGTTATTTGTCAACCTAATAATCTAAAAATCCTTTAAAACCAAAAATTAAAAATTTGCTAATCCACTTTTTAACTGGCCATAACTGATAACCGGTAGGTTATACCACAAAAACTTTTATAACCTTTTTTGTTTAAAATTGTATTCAGAACAAAAAAGACAAAAAAGTACAAAACATTGATAGAATGGCCCTATCAAGAGTTATAATCGAGAACTTCCGATGATGTCTGGGGTGGTCGCCATCTTGGATATATGACGTCATAAAGCCATCTGCCACAAAATCAAGCAAAGCGCATGGTGAGGCATGATTATGGAGGGCATAAGGAATGTACTAAAATTGGTCCCACAATTTCATCATGAAATTTCCCACGGAGGTATATTTCATCAAGTATGCCCCCCCCCCCCCCCAACTATAACTGTTACTAGCAATTCCCGAAATTCTTATTACTCTTGTTTAATTCGTGACGAAATTTTTCATATATTATTTGATATTTTTTTCACAGTAGTCGCTAGTTTTGTGTTTCTTCATTTTCATTGAACTAAATCAAAAAATGACGCTATTTGTACCTTTAAGTATTTACAACCGAATAAGTCTAGTTAAGTAAAATCACTATAATTTTAAATACGTAAAATATAGGCTAGCAGAGTTGCTGATGTTGGTTTAATACATTTATGTATTTTATGTTAATTGCAAAACTAAAAATAGTTCTGCTCTATTTTTAATAATAGAAGTTTAGTGGTTTTGATCTTGGAGTTCGATAGATCTTTGTTTAATTTTAATTAATATTGTTTAAATATTCTCAACAATGATTGATATATAACAATAAAATAGATGATATGAGATTTTAGAATGTTCTTTTTGAAGAAAGTTTCACGGCTACTCATTAAATCATCCAAAAAAGAATACATACATAATAAACTGCTAATGATGGTTTCAGAGCAGATCCGACCATCACTTTTTGCTAACCTTTACCTTCTTGCTGAGATATTTATACTATATCTCATATATAATCTTCATTAATATAGGTTAGATGATTTATTAATGCTGATAACCTGTAACTACTAATTAGTTTACCATTCATATCATTATAAATATTTATTCTCAGGATTAAATTGTTGTATTTACGGAGTTAATACAAAATATCTAAATAGTGTTAAACAAATTAATAAACTTTTCTTTATTCTTATTTTCTTACATTCTTCAGTCCCATCACATCAAGATTCAATACACTTTTTTTAATAAAAAGTTGAAAGTAAACCATTTAAAAAAGTGGATTTAATTATACATTCACTCTTGTTTTTTATTTTATTTTATTCAGAAAGTATTTCTGCTTTTATTTGCTAATCAATTACATTCCAGAAGTGTTTGAAAGATATTAAGATCAAACTCATCTGCTTAATTATGAACTTAACGTTGGGATATTAATTGGAAATTACATTATTTATGAATAAATACTATTATTATTTCATTCTTAAAAGAACAAATTAAACGGGAAGTGAAATAATGCTATAGATAAAATAACAACTTTCACTGCATTTCTAAACTGGGTATCAATTTTTAAAAAGTAAATAAATTTGCTTTCTGAGAAACTTGTTGTTTTATTTTGATATTGTCAAGCCAATAACTGTAATTAATATTCTTTTTTGTCGAAGAGAAATTAGACGGCGATGCCCTAATTTTTTATTGTTTAAAATTTTATTAATATGCTCTATAGTATATAATCTACTTAACATGTCGAAAGTTGTTATTGAACTTGAAATATCCTAAAGGAAAAAAAAGTATTAAAAAAATAAACAAAACAAAATAAATTAAATAATAGTTTAATAAGCTCAACAAATAACAAAAATGACTAAAAACAGTAACAAATAATAACATTAACGATAAAAAATGAGAATGAAAACAACAAAAAAATGACTATGAAGATGGTGTGTAACAACAGCCTTTTATCGTAGTTAGCGTAGACGCGTGATCATCAGTGTCCTTTCTTGTGGTGATAAATGACTTTGTATTCAGGTACTTGTACTGGTACTGCTTTTGGATAATGGACGGTAACATGTTTTTCAACTGGGATTGGTACTGGTTTTTCAACTGGGTATGGTACTGATTTTATTACAGGGTATGGTACAGGTTTTTCAATTGGGACATGGATGGTTTTGATAACTGGGACTGGAATTTGAATTGGTACGTGAATATTTACTGGATAGCTAGATGCAATTGGAATGGTTACTGGTTTTGGATGTGGTACTGGAATGGCTTGTGGAAGTGGCACTGTGATGTGTTTGAAGATTGGGATTGGTAGTGGTTTTTCAATTTCTACGGATTGTGAAATTGGAACGGAGTGTCCACCGTCACCACCCCCGTAACCTCCGTAACCTCCATAACCTCCATATCCACCGTCATCTCCGTAACTACTTGCATAGCCTGCATTTGCTACAGCGACACTGCAGAGAAGTGCTACACACACCTGAAAGAGAAAAATTAGATTTAAAAAATGCTTTTTCAAATACAAACTATAAAAAACTGGAAACTATCATATAATGCACTTTTTGTTTATATGAATTTTTTCTATTAAGTAGATCAAGGTCAACAAATCATTAATTTTAAAATTGGTCAATTTAACCAGAATATTTTGTCTTGATTTAAAATTAAGTTTATCATCTGCTTTGTTTGAGCTAATTGGAAAAACAGATTGATTTCTTTAAATATATATTCATACTTATTAAAACAAAATTAACGTGAAAATAATTAATTAAAACAATTTTTTTGACAAATTGAGATGAAGCACATTAAAGATTAATTAACCGACCCCGTTTTTCAACAAAATCTGATAGACTAATTAAACTAGTTAATTCTTATACAAAAATAAGTATTTGAGATTTTCAATAATTTTCCCAAAAACTTATAAACTTTTCTGTTAATTTGTTAGTTTTTCACAATAATAATCCTTGATTGTTTGCACACGAAACCGGCACACGTAATAATTAGCAAAACTTACAAAAGTCTTCATTGTGCACTTGCTTGGGTTGTTGTTATTAAATGATGTTAGAAGATTTGACTCAGCTAAACTGATGATGATTCCGGGGCGGGCGAGTTTATATACTACCTAATACGATGGTACTTTCACTGTTCCCCTCTGAAAGATTCAACATCCCGTCTTGGGCGTTGCCTAAAGCAGCGATCCGGGGTTCCGGGGCGCCGGAATTATGCTACTATTTTACATATTGTGTTAGGTTTTATAATAACAATATTTTTTGTTACAAAATAATATTTTTAAAGTATGAGGTAATTTACATACGTATTGTATCTTAAAACATTATTTCTTGTCTTTTGTATTACTCAACAATAACAATGGACAATTTTATACAGAATTCCTGTTTCCGTTAAAATTTCTTATTTTAAGTGTATAAATAAATATATCAGGAAGATAAGGATAATTTTTGAAAATTTAAAATTTTTAAAGTAAAAGTTGAATTAGTTAAAGTAAAAGGTGAAAATAATGATCAAATTCAACACATGCGTATATTAAAGAGTGGATTCTAAATTCTAATTTTCATAAATTTGATTTTCTAATTCCAGAATTAACAAAATTTTAACAAAATGTTAAAATGAACCGTTTTATTGCAGTTAAATTTATGTTTCTTGTCTAACAATATTTTTAAGGACATTAATTTTTAATTCAAGTTGTAAAATTAAGAGAGGTTGTAGAACAAATTTGGTTTTAGCATTATTTGATATACCTTTTTTAATAAATCTTTTATTAAAGTTTTTATTTATCTTTCTGTTATTCTTCTTATATTGCAAATAAGAATCACTTTTGAAGCATTACAATGCTGCAAAATTATTGTATTATTATTATCGTCTAAATACCTTCTTTTCCTGATTTACATTTTATTATATACCATAGGCACAATATTATATAATAACATGCAGATTATACGTGTGAGTTATATTATTTCAAACTTGTCAATTCCCGGTAGTTAATTTTGTAGGAAATGCAATTGTTTATGTTTCTGACTTCCTAGACTGAACTACTAACCTTTTTCTACAAAGCAAAAACTTCTAAAAGTTAAAAACTTCGCTCACTAATCACCTGAGCTTTTTACTGCATATTGCGTATATATAATCATTGTGCATAATCATTATGCAACTTTTGGTTATGTGACTGGAGCAAAAAATTGAAACAGGATAAATGAAAGCTAACAAACTTTTAATCAGAACCATATCAAATTCGTTCGAATATTCGATATCAATGCATCGCAAAAATTGAGTATCGGAATTTCAGGATCGCAAAACATTGGAAGCATTAACTTTTATACGAAGTAGGACAGACGATACTGAATGAAGCTATAGAATCAAAAAATGTCTGTTTAGAAGTATCTATACTAAGCCTTGTCTTTGCGGTCTCAGATCATACAATATGCAGTGTCCATTGTTACAATGAAACGAGTACTTCTATAAACCTTCACCTTTCTGCCGTGGGTCCACTACCAGCCACATATGATCAATCTTATGGATATAAAGCCTTAGGCAACTCCTGCAAAAAGCCTACACTATACTTTGCGAACACCAGGAAGAGTTGAAGACGGCTGTTCTTCGGGCTGCAGAATGACTAGCCCATGTCGAATCTAACCATATACTTCGTTTGGGTATAGGACTTACAGCAGTTGAGTCTATAAAGGAACTAACATACTAACAAAAAATTGCCACGCCCACTTACATGAAGCCATGCCCACCAAACCCACCCATTTCAACACTCGGGCCCATGAGTTGAACCATATAGGTGGTTTAGAGGTCTTACAAAGGCTAATACTATAAAATGACAAAGATACTTACAAACAAATTTTAGATTTTACTAAGTACGTGTATATTTAAAAGTAAGAAAAATGGCGGAGTATTAACTCCATTTCTTACTTTTGCACTTTTTCAAGTTTGTCCTTCTGTAAGTTGTAATTAATTACATATATTAAAATAAATCATAAGCGTCAAATTGTGTTTTAACGGCAACCATTCAGCAAACAATTTCTTACTGCCAAGGCAGTTAAAGTGACTCTTTAGTGCTTGTGAATTGTCAATAAAATTATTGTTTTAGTGTTAGTCGGCGATAATAGTGATTTATGTACTAAGGGCGTTAGGATGATGATAATGCCAGGAGGGTGACGATGTTCCAGCCCGAGGGCCTGAAGGGTCCAAGGGATGGAAGTCGCCCGATGGGCATTATCGTCTAGTAACGTTCGTGCGCATACAAGATTTTTTAGTTTTAATTTATAATTATTGGCGTTTAAATTCAAATCTTTTTATTGTTTGTTGTTACCAACATGAAAACAAAAAAGCCCTAATAGCACATGTCTTCTAAAGAACAAATTATTAATTTTATTTATTTTAAATTTCTGCAGAAGTCGACACAAAAGAATTGTGGCTCGCGCGCCCAAAAACTACGTTACAAATACTCGTTGTTTGTTGTGTTGAAACACACTCGTATGCAAACATATAGTTTCTGGACTAATGATCCAAATTACTATTGAATGTAACGCCGACTCTGATTGCAAAGTAAACGACAAACGGGCGTTATGAACTATAACGCCAGATTATAATGCCCTGGTTGTTATGGAGTTGTTCATATATTTCGTATTACAGGTATAAACAACAAATAATACGCAAGTGAAACATAAACACTTTTTGCGCGTATTATTTCAACTCACTATGGTTTGGAGACTTTCAATTTTCAATTGGTAACAGAGACAGATACTGCAGAAGTTATAAAGACATTAAAGCCAAAAACATCAATTGGACCTGACAACATCCCATCTTTCATAATAAAAGAGGTGCGTTGACATTTTAAAACATCCATTAACATAAATATACAGATATTAGAGAGAATACAGATATTATTAATTATCGGCTAATCTCTGTGATTTCAGTAATGGCCCAAGTGTTCGAGAAAATTCTATACTATAAACAGATATACAGTCATGTGGAACAATCTATCGATTTTCTCTGAATATGTTAGTGAGAACTTAACAAATGGTAGTCAAGTATACTGTGGCTGTACTGATATGTATTACCAAAGCGTTTGACAGTGTCTTCTTTGTAGTGATTTTTAAAAAATTGTTTATCTTTGGTTTCAGTGAGAATGCAATCAATTTAATAAGATCATATCTGGTGAAGAGAGAGAACTAAATATGTAATAATTAATGGTGCAACATCTTCTGTATTCACCCTCACATCTGGTGTGCCACAAGGTTCGAGTCTGAGGCCACTTTTGTTAAATTTATATGTTAACAATCTCCCACAATCGGTTTCATTTGCTCAATGCCTTCTATTTGCTGATGACTGTAAAAGCTTCAGTGTTGTGAACAATCCAAGTGACTATACGTCATTTCAAAATGATATAAATAAAATATCAATCTGGTTTGTTAAACACAAATAGATGCTGCATTAAGATATACTAGGTCTATGAATATAGCAACAAAACCGACATACATATACAATCCATTTCCCTTTTCTGCATTTGCAGTATCGGAGTTCCACACAAACTCCCGTGGGAGTTAACGTTAGTAATAAAACTATTGTAGCAAGTACATTACGCTCTCCCATTCTTTATCACTCCTACAACTTTAATATCTTATCCTAATGAGCTTAAATACGATTGTAATAAATGTTTAAAATTCTGTAGCAAACGACATTTGAACCGACATGTCCCTCTGATCGAGAAGTAGAGTATAATTCGTCCGCGGACGTCCAACAAAACTTTTATTTGCTTTTAATTAACTAACAACATAAAAGTTAGAGCGTGATTGCAAACAGCCAAAGATTTACATCACTACATAAGCAAATGTTGGTAGCAATATAGTCCAGATTCAAATCTACAAAGGGGATTTTAGATGAGTAGTTTGCTTAGACACAGGAAATATATCTTCAATTGATTTGATTGATAAAGCAGCAATATTTGTAGTATTGAAAGCTGGTCATTAAATAATTCATCATCCTGTAGCCCATGCATAGTGTGTACCTCACATAGTGAGAATGTGATAGGGTAGTATAAAAACATTTTTTTGGGATGCATATGCTCTAACGTTTTGACTACGTACTAATTATGTAAATGTAGACGATGTTACTTTTTAAAGTAGTTGCAAGACTTTAGTAGAACGTTGAAGTGGGTTTTGAAGGTATCTAGCTAATCATTTCTTGCTCTGAGACTAGTGTCCACTAACTAGTTAACTTCTGATTTTGTTGGTAACTAAACTAAACTTCTTTCTTCTATTCGTAAGATTGAAAAAAATCGTAAGAAAGTAAGTTTCCTATTTCTTGTTTGTAAGGAGGGCCACCAAATTACTCTGCATCGGCTCGAATATTTAGTATATGTAAAATTGTCACCTTACACCGTACGAAAGTACTGTTTATAAATGGAATTTAATCAAAGCTGAAGAAGTCTAATGAGTTTTGAGAAAGCAATTTTACACAACTCACCATGTGAAATTCAATAAAAGTAGGTAACAAAATTGTTCCATATACAGCGTGTAAAGAGTATAACTGCCATTATTAAAACAGCCGGTAGAGGACATAAAAAAAATTAACGATTGTAACATGCGATGAATTTATACATGTGTAATCCCTTTCTTAAGAAATACGATTTCAGAAATTCCTTCTTCCATACATCTCTATAAAGGTAAGCTATTTTTAAAATTATATAGTCTATATGAGTATGACCAAAAACGGGATATACAATAAAGGTTATAATCATGGGATATCATACAATAGATATAAAAAAGTGAGTTGCAGGCGTCTACACGTGTTTCGCACTTATAAGGGCTTATCAGGACGGCATATTAGATAAAATGAAATAAAAACTACGCATTCAAGAATATGTATAACAAAAGGTTTTATAGATAGCAGCCAACCACAACAAACGTCACTTAGTTTGTTGTTGCACTGACAATTTAGTGTCTTCGCAAATTTGTGGTTGGCTGCTATTTGTGAAACCTTGTGTTGTACATCTTCTTGAATTGGTTGCTATTATTTTATTCTATGTCGTACTGATGAGCACTAATAAGTGCGGAACACGTGTAGACTAGTGGTGGGTTATAACGCATAAAGATCTTGATGCTTCTCGGAGTGTTACAACGCCTAGGCGTCATGAGACATGCTTATAAGAATCGTTGAAATATGAAGTAAGTATATCCATCTTTATTTTAAATACAGAATTTTACATATTGTCTTTTTTATCACTCTCACTGGTTTGACAATTGGAGCGACCTTCAAGAGTACCATCCGTGGTTATGCGCACGCACAGCCGTGCATCTGGGTGACATGATAAATGCATCAACTTTATTGTTAGTACTTTCGATAACAAAATGCTATAATGCGCTGCTACTGTTTAGCTTGACTTCTCGAGAAGTGTTAGACACCTATTGATTTACCGACGCTTGGCCGTTGGGTGTTACGAGAAGCGTTATAACATACCACTGGTGTAGACGGTTGCAACTCACTTTTACTTTTATATCTATTGCGCGATATCCCATGATTGTAGCCTTTTTTTGTATGTATGGTTCAACAATACCTGTCATTTTACACTTCCTTCGCCACTGTATTTCTTACATGGGTATGTGTATTATTTTACTAATTACAATTAATCATTCTCACGAGTAGGTACATCATTATAATAATATGCGAATGCATTAAGTTATTACAGTGGCGTGCGGTGAGAATTTAGGCTAGGGAAACAACCACGATTTAAATTTTAATACACCTAGGCACAATAAAAAACAGTGTTATAATTATTAAGCTTAAAAGTCTTTTAAGGAAGAATTTTTACACTTCAGTAGTATTCTTTTACTCCATAATGATTAATCGGATTGGATTTTTTAGCACATCTCGTTCTTTTGAATACTGATTAACTCCCACCTAGTAAGATATTTTTAGCATGGGGTAATACATTTTTAGCAGGTAATCCCCCTACTCCTTTAAATCTAGAAATTCTGTGATTGACATGATTGCAACATAAAAGGTGCTGTAACGAAACTTGTAACTACTGCCAACGTTCTTTTGCCAAGCATTTTCAAATTTTTATGATTGTTTAGATTTAATCACAATGTGTAAAAGAATACGTCTTTTATACTTATGGAATTTGTTGACTATTATTCTTTATTTAAAAAAAAGTACTACTATTTATTTATAATGCAACTCGATTTTCCGGTCTTTTTTAGCAAAATACCTGGTGCAGGTTTTAATCTTTGTTGTTAAATTTAAAAGTTCTGGTTTTGGTCTGCCTTTCTCAATAATTTCCTCCAAAACTGTATGAAGGAAATTCAATAATAATAATAATACTTTACAAATTGAACGGTACTCGAACCTTCCACCGAAGCAGCTGAATTTGCAGTCATGACGATAAAGCAAGTTTAAATGTTGCATGCAGAACAAACTAAATAGAATCATCTGTCTTTAAAAAAATCCGAACTTATATAAATTGAAATAATAAAATGTTCCAAAATACAGTCTCATTCGTAGATTTACATTGCTTAAGTAACATTTAACAAACACGAAGAATCGAACAAATAACGAAATTATAATAAACATCTGATCACGAAGTACGCTAATAAAAATAACTCGACCTTATACGATGTTAACTGTAGCCCACAACGCACCCGCGACTCTCCCGCTATCGAAAGCAAGACGTGCAGGAAGCAACGAAATCCGTGCTTATATGCAGTGTAACTAACTCATTTGAATCGGTATTACCTTTCCGCGCAAGTTTAATGAGCCTAATTTAAAATAGTACTCTAAATAATTATACTTTTTGCTGTACGGAATTGATATTGAGCTTTAAGTTGATTAAACATTACATATTTAAATAAACGATAACCATAATTTTATAAAACTATTTGTGTTAGCATTGTTTTTTAATTTTAATAAATTCTTAAGGGAAGCATTGCTTCCCTTGCTTCCATGGACCGCACGCCACTGAGTTATTAGCTGTTAACTGAATTAATAAACTATTAAGAATGAACTTTTTAGTGTATGTCCATACATATTTAGTTACTAGATACGAAAACTAAAGCCAATAATAATAAATTACAAAGAGAAATACAAAGAATAAGGCATACGTAAACAATGCAGTTATCGTTACGTTAAAATAATATACTATTTGAAACTTTAAACATAAAAGCATTTTAAGCTAGAAAAACCCAACAAGTTTAAAGTTTTTGATGCTTTTATTTGTAATGTATTACAAATTCTTTTAAAAAAATCTCAAAACTGTTTAAAAGTTCTGGAATTTGCCACCATTTTTTGTTCTTTAATTTAGCGGTAGTAAGACTATCTGAGAAATGAACTGTAATTAATACTCTTCTTTTAAGGCTCCCAAAATAATACAATACCTACCACGACCATAATGTGTAAACAAACGTCTATATTTATCAATCAAAAGCATGCCAATATCAACATAGTAATTAAATTGCTTCGCTCCATTGACATAGTGGTTATATGCTTTACTAATATGCACGTCTCTAGCTAATTATACTTTCTTTAACAAAGTATTGTTTTCTTTGCTTTGATTTGAAGTGTTTATCGGGTTCAAGGCCAATCCGACAATTTTTAATGAGTGCACTGTTGTCATATACTCACACCACTTTTATTCAAAGAACGTGAAAAGTAATATCACACAGGACAGGAAAAAAATGTTTGTAGGTTTTCTTGGTATCAATGTCCCCTGCTTTGATAACGGCAGTTATACTCCTTACACGCCGTGTAACTAAGATAGTAAAGAATGACGGCAAACGGGCATAATAAATGTTAATATTTGATAGTGGTATAATAAAATAAATACTTGTACCTTTTTATTCGATTTGGTTTGGAAAGCTCTACTCGCCTTCTAAGATAGTTTTGCCTTGTTCAACAGTATCTGACTTGATTTCTACTGGTTATGAATAGTCTTATTTTGTTACTGACTCATGCTTTAGCATCTACATTGCTATCATGAACACTAACTTAGGTTTTACCTGTAGAAGCAAACGCCTATGGTTAGGGGCTATACAGATTGTCTCAGTTGTTTTGGAAACTTGGGAAAATAGAAGAAAGAAAATTATGTAGCTATAACATTCTTAAATTCTTCACATTTCCCCCTAAATAGTTTCTTAGTCTTAGTTTCTTATAGCATGTCGTCGTTGCACTCGCTGCTAAGTGAGCACTCATTGCTTTCAATGAAATTGAGACAATCTATATAGATCATTAAAATATTATGTAAGGATCAAGATATTAACCTATCAGGATATAAGAGAAATATATGAGTCATCATAATAATACTATTAGACTATATAGGCTACAGTTTCTCCTTATATACTATTTAAAGCTGAAATGTGCAGGAAGTGGGAGCAGAAGGGGAAGAAATGTTTTTTTGTATAGATGACTGCCGTTATTTATTTCATTGACATGTTGCAGCGTTTATATGGAGATTGCATAAATAGAACAATTAGTTTTTACTTTAAAGGGCATCACTAAGGGTAACGGACTTTAAAGTGCATTAAAGTCCGTTATCCTTAGTAACTACCGCGAAATTGCATTCCGCGTCCTGTATAGCGTACGCGATGTGCCCACTTTGCGTATGGTTGCATATACAAATATTATTGCTGTATCTATATGAAAGCTACGCTGTCTTGACAAAACAATTGAGATAGTTGCTGTATGTTTTGAGCAATTAGGAATGACCTGTTTCACTGGGGACAAACGAAAAAGAAACAAATCTGCGGATTTTAAAAAAGTTATATATAATAATCACCAGTACAGTAAACATATTATTGAGATGAATCTATAAATGACAATTCCATTTTAATGACAATTCAAAAAATATAAAATCTAAATATTTACCTAAAATTATCATAAATATTAATACGAATATTAAATTTAATCTGTCAAAATTACAATCACCATTAAAATACAACATACAAAAACAACTGCTAAAAACTACGGTATCACGCATATTGAAGATATTTTAATGTTGTACAACGTCATTTATGTTTATTGGCGCGTCCCAATACAGTAAACTTACCAGAAAGTTCCAATAAGTAAAAAAGGATGATATAATAATCAAGACAGAGATGCTCATTACTGTTATATCAACTATATTATATATTTGTTAACAAATAATTAACTATATTATTTGATGCTACTTTTATATAAATATTATGTGCCTTTACTAACTTTAGCTTGATGTTTATACACTAAGCCAGCGGTTCTTAACCTATTATTATTTTCAACGGACCCCCTTATTCCACTTTTCATTAACCTCTGTAGGACCGGAGTAGATGTCTTAGGTATGTGTTCTAGGGCAAAACCGCATGTTATTTTCTTATAAAGGTTTATTTTAAAGTCATCCGCCGATTATCGTTGTTTATCGATTATCGACAACGATATCGTTTTATTTATCGTTTATTGATAAATGATAAAAACGATACCGTTTTCGATAAACGATAAACGCCGGCGGATGACCTTGAAATGCAAAATGAACGTTCATAAGAAAATACATGCTATTTCGTGCTAGAATCTACATAGCATATCTACTGACCGTACTCATAAACTTACGTAAAAAGCTGTCCGGAGTATAGACACCCCAGTTAATTGTTAATACTGTAGTAAGTCGAAAATTTTCTATTTGGAAATTTTCGGTTGGATACGGTACACGTGCATCTTGCATATGTGCGTTCCTTAGACAAAGAACTTACATTCAACGGACACTAAATTATTGATACAAATTTTAAATTTTTCACCAAATTTCACTTATTTTATTTTGAAATTACAAAACAACTTTTATCGACGTCTATTATATAAAAAATAATAGTATAGGTAATCAATGATAGAAGCTTCGAACTTTTGCTCGAATACCAGTCTTTGCACTTCCTTCACTGAAATCTTTCGGCTAGCTGCAATGGCGGCTTGGTAGCTGTGCGATTTTTCACAAAATTGACATTTTTAGAATTCAAAAGTTCTAGGGTCGTACCAGAGTAGTGGGCGGATGCAAGATCTGCCTAAAATAATACGGAAACGTATTTAAGATATAAAGTACGGGTAGTAAACATTTTTGTATGCATTATTTTCTGTAGACGTCGCCTGCAATAGTACTAATTGTAAAAAATGTTGAAATTTTAAGGCCACAAGAACGCAGGACCTACCATACAAGAATTTCTTCCCGAATTAATCTATTTTACCATCTACCAAACGCAAACAATGAATTTAATCACGAGTAGCTTTATAAAAAGTTGGAACCATTTTCGCATTCCTGCTTTTATGAATCAAGTGACTGAGTGGGAAATTAAGATAATAATTTTTAATTCATTAAGAATAAGTAACTAAGAAAAAATAAATAAACAATAATGAAACTGAATTTATTAATAATAATTGTATTTCTAAAAACAAATTAATCGCATAATATTTAATTAAAATAAATAAATATATTCATCCTTTCATCCTTGTTTCTAGGGGGGCGACCCCCCTGTTCTAAGACAGAGGGGACTGTACGCCCCTTCTGAGCCATACTGTGTACAATCGTGGCCAAAAACACAAGCATTCATCAAGTTAATGTTTTTTGTTATATAATTTTACACACTGTACGTGGGATTTAGTGCCATAAGTTATTTAAAGGTTATTTAAATATCAGAAACCTTTGGTAACAACTGATAAATATACAGTCTGTTTGATTTAAAGCGCCCCGCTTTGTAGCAACTTTATTTTCAGTCAGAAATGGTATAAACCATATATTATTAAATGGCATGAAATTCTCTGTTTTGGTTCAGAAAATCTTGTATTTACTAAATCAGCGTGAGCGTGATGACCATCGAACTTTTTTTAAATTACATGGTAGGTATTATTTTACTGAAATCGATAGAGTATTGTGTTTTCTTTTCAACTATAATAAATATTCATACTCTTACATAAGAGAATTTTTAAGAAAACCGCGAAAAATGATTTACGACTTACGTTCTCCATTTAATAAAACATAAATATCTAGCAAGCTTAGGTAAATTTTTGGTAAACGAAACTTTAGTAGTTCAAGTGGCGTATTTACAAATTTTTCTTGGGGGGGGGGGAGATTACGCTATAAAACTTCCGAATCAAAATACTTTTTGACATAAATAACTATTAAAAAAAATCGGGAGTAGCTCCATCCCGTTAGCCCCCACCCCCAAATATGCCATTGAGGTTTTCTGATGATCTTTAATCTTAAATTAGGGAAAATGTAGAACAAAACAGTAGAAAAATAAATAATGCATTGCATTTCTAACTGGTGCAAATATCATCCAAGTTTAATACATTTCTTCGTAACATAATGTAGTGTGTTAGCCATACACGCGCTCCTCTCATTCGAATCAGCACATGCGATCCACTTATGCTCAGCCACAGTTGCTTGCCGCTAAAGGAAACAATAACGGATACGCGGAGCGCTGCGCCTAGAGATTCACGGTAATATGCTAATGTCTTCCGCAATATACAGTATATAAACCCGGCTGCTTCAAGTACAATTCAGTCGTACCAACGACTCCCACAAATCAACAACTTGAAACAGACCTGGTAAGAATCTTTTTACTTATTCATTTATAGGGGATCTAGAAGATAGTGTCCAGGGCCACTGCTTATCTGATCCCCCATCGCTTAGTATTAGAGATCTAGAAGCTGGCGTCCAGGGGCGCTGCTAACCTGATCTCCTAATGATGCTTAGTTGTAGTATTCTAGGAGCCTAGAAGCTAGTACCCAGGGGCGCCGTTTACCTGGTTGCCTAATGCTTAGTTGTAGGAGATTGTTGCTAGTGTAGTAAATTAAAGTAGTTTACGTAGATTATTTCTTTATTTTTAACTTTTTACAAAAGTTTGTTGTGAAAAAATTCAAAGTAACAAAAGCATCGAATTAACATTTTTTAGCGAGCTAGATTTTTGAAAATACAATATTATTATAACACTAGAATCAGCGTTCTAGTACTGGATGGTTCCGACCACTCTCATGTGCAATGTTAGTTTTAGGAGGACTTGTCCGTCCTCATACTCATGTTTGTAACCCATTGTATTGTGACTTGTTGTTTAGTATATAATTAATTTGTGACCAGTGTTTACTTTCTATCTCTACTCTGAACTACGTTCCTAAGTCACGAAAACCCCACGTGACAAAACCAATAATGGTAACTGATGCGACACCTATAGGAGGCCAACCGCACAAAGCATATCACTTGTGAATTCCACACATTTCATTATTATTAAGGGTTAATCGTCCTAAATCTTTTAAATTTTATTAATTTAAAAGTCCACTGGGAATTTCTATATTTTAAATAGTTTCGTAATAACCCTAAATGCAAATAGTTAGGTGTACATACGAGGTGCTTTAAAAATCGTATTTTCTTAAGATGCATTATTTCCACGAAAATAAGAAGAAAAATTTATATTAACATAGGCCCGCAAATGCTTTCTTACAGAGATACAGGACATTGAAGGTTACAACAAAATAATAGTTTTTTCAATTACTCGGAACTGATTCTTGATAATTTATGATAAAATATTAGTGTAGTTATTGGTACCTACAAGATTTTTATAATGTTCAATTTTTATAATGTATTCAATAAGAAATAATTTGCGGACCCATGTTAGTAGACACTTTTTTTTGTATTTTAATGCGATAAAGATTTTCTAAGAAGATGCGATATAATTCAGAATCACCCTGTGCATAAACTTAAGACACCAATAAGTAAAAAACGTTTAATAAAGACTTCGTGCGCAAAATTATGTAAATAATCTAGACTAGATAACCATAAATGATATTGTGAAGTAGAAATCTCCACAGCCAAAATTTCACAACCACAATATACGTGATAGCCGGCCCAAATCATTTTAAATAGAAAGGCCAGAAAAGGAAGTCGGAACACTCGCAACAATCATAATAAGAAATGATGTGTATGTGTTGTGAGGGAGTTTCTGATCTCAGCCTCTAAAGAGAGCATTTGGGCAACAGTATTACTTATGTATCCTTTTCTTACAAAATAAACACTCAGGCTAAACATGAAATCTGAGAGAATTAAAAAGATGATCCATCAGAATTATCACAGATACACTCACTTTTCGTCCAGTGCAGTGTTGCGACAGAACGTTTTACTTATATTGACAAGACACGGGTAGAGAATGGATCGTAGCGATAAAAATAGTAGGTTTGACAGTCGGAAACAATGCTAAGAATTTTCAGCAAGGTTGCTTAAAAAAGCAAACAATATTTCTACTATTCTTTTCTTATTCTTTGCAGTAATAGTAACTGTATCTACTGAATGAACAGTAAAAGAAAACCTCCAGATTTTTGTTAGAAAGATAAACGAACTACGAATGACAGTACGCAAGGAAGCAAATACTTCAGAAGATTTTACATAAAAGATGATAGGTTTGCTGCTGTTTTGTACAAATCAAAAGTTATTTATTTATTCCAAAGCGATGCAGATTTTGATAAAATTATGCGACAATTCAAAGGTAAAGGTAATTTAATGAATAGATTGGATTCGAGTCCGACTTAGAGTAAAGAAATGATACATTAAAGTTATTTATTAATTTCTTTACTTTCCACAAAAGTTAAAACGAGAATAATAAACATATTTTAATGTTCACGTATATTTGATTTATGAGAAGTTTGCTTCTTTTGTTCAAAAGGTTTCTTATAGTCTCCTTATAGGTGTATCTTGACACATCCACACAGTAAAAAATGGAGTGTTAAATCTTACACTCAAATAACACCCAGAGTGGTTCCTATTTATCCACACTGACGAGTGTAAATAACATTGGTCTTAAAAGTGGTAAAATATGTAACAACTTTAACCTTCAATGCAGGTTAAAGTCATGGACACTGAGTGTAAAAAACCATATTGTTGAGAAAACATTTGTTGAGTGTAAAGTATGCACGAACTGAGGTGTTAATTTCCCATTCTTTTAGTGTAAAAATTATTGCTTATAATGGTAAGGAACATTTTTTTAATGGAAAAGGAACCAACTATAGTGGTTACAATCATTTATTGGAGTGTAAATAACTATTTTGTTCGTGTAATTATATACTTCTATTTTTTGGTTCAGATATTTTTTTGTAATTTAGGATAAAACAGAAAAAGGTAAAAAAATAGTGCACACAAATATTAGTTTTATTTTAAAACAAAATGCAAAATATAAATACATTCTAAATCTAAATAAACCAATGTAAATACATATTGTGATGATTTTCCTTCATTATTTGAAAATCATGAATTCTTAATTTTGTTACCCAATATAAAAAAGTTCAAAGTTGACTGTTTGTGTTTATCATTTGTAATTATGAATTGAATTTTTAAAAGAATTTATTGTAAAAACTATTCAAGTTTGAGTTAATTTATTTATTGGATACATGTATATAGTAACAAAATTAGATCAGGAAAACAATTTTGGGTCTACAGGATCTTCACTTCCAGTTAAATCTGAAAAAGAAAATCTATTAGTTACAAAGGTTTATAAAACAGTACAAACATTATTAACAGCAATATAAAAATAGTCTTGACGACCATATATAGTTAGTAGGTACATAATACAATTGCTTTATAGACAATAACCAAATTACTGAAATAATGATCAAGGTCAAGCTATTTTTTGAATAAAATTATAAACTATCAAAATATATGGAAAATAATTGCAAGAAAAACAATATTAAGTTACCAAGGGGTAGTGATGTAAATAAAAGGGGGAGATGAATTTAATAAAATGATAAAAATGGTTGTAAATGAATTTGTCCAGTAAATAAATGTATAATTTATAAAGAAAATAATAAATAAAAGTTTAAGAAGTTATCCTTGGTTAATAGTGTATAGTTTATTGGTTCAAAATAATTAAAAAAGAACTACAGGAGAAGAACGTAAAATATTAATTAGTATCCTACATACGGTTGTTTTCAAGAAACCAGCAACAAGTGAAGAAGAAGTTAGCAATAATGTTTCTTGAATAGTAATCAAGAAATGCTATTTAAGAAAGGTAAATAAATAAAAAGAATATTGACCTCACCATTTCAGTATTGACAGCTATCCAGCCCAGAGAACGGTTTTGGGAGTACCACAGCAGCAGAATCTTGAAGGGCATAACACCAAGCAGCATGCAGCTACAGAAGAAAATAAAGTGAATCACAGAATAAGGTTTGTGGAAATAGAAACAAGTGTATATAAAGCATATCTAGTGTTTCTCATAGAAAGAAAAATAAATCCAATTAAAAGAAAATTATGCCCTAAAAAAATAAATGGTTAAATTATAAATACAGAATTAATAAATAAAAATATGTACAATATAATAGGTACAATATTTAAACCTTATAGACAAAATGTTATAATTTGTATATTATATTATTTACATATTATTATTTACAGCCGTACTATAGATAAATTACACGCGTGTAACACAATGTTTATTAATGTTGCACGCGTGTAAATCTTTCTATAAGTACGGCTGATAATATTAAAATAATAAAAAAGTGAATCTTTACTACTAGGAAATCAACATTAGTTTTGAACAATTACCTATGAGCTCCTTTGTATGATTAGGGTAAATGACCCAGCCATCACCATCATGACCACCAGTTTCTGTAATTAAAGTTTTATTAAATTTATTATTGACACATTCTAATTTACATTACAAACCTTACCAGTAATTATAGAAACGACATTTAATGTCACTAATCACAATGTCAGTTCTTAAAAATCACACGTGAATTTTATAAACACATGTGCGCCATCGCCACCATCTTTTTAAGCTGAGTTCGGCCGTCAATGTACCAACCTACTATACCAACGCGTAGAGCGCGGCAATAATTAAACTATGGAAGTATAATTTCATTACATACATACTTAGGGTTAGGTACTACATAGCAGGAACCAGAAACGGTTTTGCATTTAAATTGTTCCTTGTAAACCAAAAATCTGAAAATAATTTTATCTATTATTTATCCACAATTCACGTAAAAATAATTATTTTTATTTATGCATAATGATGACTTAAATTACAATGGATCAACATGGCAGCTAAAACTTTTACATAAGAAAAAGCTGAATAGACACAACCAGGAGTGGAAATTATAGTTTTAAAATCTTACTTACTTAATTGCACAAGATCGTTAGAAAGATGCATCCTCTTCTATTTTAGCATATTTACTTTTATTGGCTAGTTGAATCTTAAAAATCATTGTTGTCACTTTCAAAGAGAACCAACTACATTCAAACACAAACAGTAAATAAAAGTGCTCACGTCCAATCGTGATTATTCGTGTTGGAGGTGGATGTTCGGTGGATGACACTCGCGAGGGTTAAATCGGTTTTGTTGGATCTTATTAACACTCTTTAATGTTGTTAACATGCTAGAATAGTGAAATACATTTTTTGAAAGATGACTCTTACACTAACGAGAGTATATTTACTAAATTCAAATGATTTTTGTACACCAAAAACATTATTTTTACCCATTTTTTAAATTAAGATAACACTCATAAGAAACCTGGTGCTGCGTGTTAATTTTAGTTGTTAATTTCATTCACATGAGTGTAGAAATTTACACTCAGATATTTCACCACACCAAATATGTTTTTCACCACCACTGCATTTTTTACTGTGCAGGATTTGCAGTCAACTAAAACAATAAATAAGATTTGTGTTCCGTTTTATACTACTTAACATGTTTTGACAACATGTTAAAAGCATGAATTGCTATGTTATAAGGAATTGGGGTGGGCATAGAGATTTAATCTTTTGGAAAACCTGATAAAGGCAAAAAAATCTAACTATATTTCTAGAGGATTGATTACATAGTAAAGGTAGTTTCGGAAGATAGTTGGAATTAATAAACGACTCCCAGAAGAGCAGAAAAACAAAAAAGTCAAAAAATTGAATATAATATAATTATAAATAAAATAATTTACCATAAAACGTGTTCCAGTTATTATCTGATTTGAATAATACCAATTATCCAGTTTTGGACGCCACATTCCATATTTATAATTGCTACAACCCATAACCTGGAAACCAGGCCTCAGAAACTATAAGCTTGAGCGGGAGGGATGGGCCGATTATTATTATTACGTAGGCTCTAAGTGTGGTTGCAGCCGACTTACAGATGGAACAGTGCAAATCTCACATTTGTGTCACAGCTAAGGAAAACTGCAGAAAACCTTAACCAGATCTGACGGCACCGGGAGTCGATCTCGGGCCGCTTGGGTAAAAGTCCAGCACGCTAGACATTACACTACCAAGGCTGTACAGCTGACAGAAATCAAGACAAAATGAATTTTAAGATTCTCTTAAGGTTTAATTCAGTCTTGAAAAGTAAGGTACAGAGGGTTGTTGTCAACATAAAGGGAAGAATTAGGAAAGTTTTCCATACTTATCCAATTGGAAAATAAGTTACTACTAAAGCAGAGTAAAGTGAAAGTGTGATTCTTGAAATTATTACAAAAGAATTCATATTTACCTACCTATACTAGGAAGTTTTTTTGTACAGTAAGTTGCAAGCCTTCTTAATAATTTAACTATTTATTACCTTAAATTAAATTGTAGGGTATTCACCACAAAATATAAACGTAATTTATAGAGTTGTTTATTACTATAATAATAGTATCAATGCAGTCGATAAAATTTAACTAAATATATGTTGCACGTACTTTTAAAATACAATTATTTAGAGATTATTCTTGAGACTCCTCCAGCACTGTTGTACAGCATTTAAGCGCTAGAAGAGCTCCTATAATAGTTAAGAGCTCTCTGTTTAGTAATTGTATTGAGGAATGCTCTAGGGTAAGTATATGTTCAGAAGATGTAAATTTTTACAACTTACTTAACTTTACAGTCTTGTTTTTGATTATATACTATTCTACAGAAATCCTACAAAACGGTATTCTGTTCTTTGTAACCTATCACTTACAAAAGTTTTACTGGAAGATATGTAAAATAGATTAATACAACATGGTAAGAATTTAAAAAATGTGATCTCACTGCTTCTAATACGTTGTGATTGATTATTATTATTAGTGTACGGACCCTTCTCCGCTAGATGGAGTGTAGTGTCTAAACTGACTGGAAGCTGAAGTAATAAAATAATGTATTCGCTAGTATACGATACCTACTTCCGGAGAAAATACTACACACGTAATATAATAGTAGACCTCTAGGATATTATTTCTTCATTTGAAACTAAATTTAAGCAAATAATTGCAATTAGTTGCTTGATTTGTTAACTCTGTAATCTGTTAATCGTAACCAAATTACAGTTACTTGGATTTCTACCAAATCGTGATTAATAAAAAGAAGTAATTGTATGGTTTCAATCTGTACCCAAAATAAACTTGACCGTGTATAATAACTTAATTAAAAAGTCATGGTCAAGATCGTCGTGCTTCCGTTGATCTTTACGTAAGCCAAATTCGGAAGCACATACCTTGAACCAGTTGGATTTACTATAACAAAATTAAGTAGGACTAACTGAACGGTATTAATGAAGTATCTTGGTCATTAAAAACTCGTCTTTAAAAAATAAGTGAATAAAAAAGATGCGATTTTTAATTGAATCGATCAATTTTGATAATTAGAAGGAAAAAGGGTAAGAAAAATGTAATGTGAATGTTCTTGCAAATTCAATTTACTTGGTCAATCCAAATGTTGGTGCTTGTTCCGTTTAGTTTTTTGTAATCCAATCCAATTTAAAAAATGAAAAATAAAGCAGCACGGTAAAAGTTTTGTGGTTAAATGGATAGAAGATATTATTGTGCTACCGTCTAAGACATATTTCTTATTATTTCTTTTTAAAGTGTCACCCGAGCTATAAGCTAATTACTTTTACAGACGTTACAAGAAAATTCTACACATCGAAAAATGGAATTTCTACGCTCTAATACTTTTCAGTCAAAAAGCTGTTAATGAAAAGTGATCACACTTCTTTCACTGAGTTAATCTTTTCAACGATGTTAATTATGATTGTTGTAAGCAGTTTAGGTGAATGGCAGGTGGTTGGTTCGGTTGGTTGACCACTTGGTGGATGTTTATCATAATTAGGACAGAATTCAAGGTGCTTCATGTTGCGTGAATTATGCACTTTCAAATTAGTAAAGTTCCTGTTTACATCAAATTCGGTTTATTTCGAATATTTATATTGTTCCGGATATCCCCAAATATGTAAAATTGTTTTATCTTAAAACCCGTTTCGAAAAAACATGATTGAAAAGTTAGTTCCATTCAAACGTTTCGAAACGGGTTTTGTAATTTCAGATCAAGTTAACTCTAGATATGTGATGGTCAGTAGGAAATGTTTATTATATCTGAGATGAAAGTGAACGGTTGTTTCAATTAATATGTCTTTCTTTACTGCTACTTCTAATGTTGGATTACTTATAGTATGTGTAATAATTTATAAATTTTCTATACTTTTCAAAATTTATTGTGGGAAAGCTAAAAAAGGGTTAATAATATTTTAATATCGAAAGTTAAGTACTAATGATGTTAATGATGTCTTTTTTGGGATTTTCCGTTTATGGTTTACTGAACCTCTGCAAGCACTCAAATGAAGAAATTATTGCTCGCCTATTATTTTTATACTATAGTTATTTCCGGTACATCAAATTAACTTGTTAATTTTAAATTAGAATGTGCTTTTTTTTGTTCACAAAATGAAGATTAAAAAGGAAGAGGAACGAACGAGTGGGGATTTAGGATATTAATCTTCTGCTTTAATTTTACAAGTGCATTCGATTCTAATTAGTGTATATGATAAGACTGGTATAACTTAAATTGGTGAATGTAAAGTAAAACTAAATAAACTAAAAATAACTGCATCAACGGTAATAATAACTACTGCACCTTTAAATATTTGAAAGTTGGGCGTATTGGGGACCTAGTATATCGATGATTTGCATTTAGTGAAACATTTAGTAAAATAAATACCTAAATTAAATCCTTAAATTTTAAACTTAATTAATTTCCGAAACTTTATTATCTGCAAAAAATTGTTTGACTATGATATAACTGAAAACTGAAATTATTGTATTTTTGGGAGTGCTAGAAGCAAAGTAGTATTTAAGCACGGTTATATTTGATCTTTTGAACATTTCTAGTCATCGCTACGCATCAGTAACTACCAGTGGAACTATTAAGTTTTTGCCACTAGTGCCAAAATGGCTAACAATTTTTGGGTTGCAGATACGTTGCAGTAACCTCCCTGGAACTTGTCCAGCTACGTTTCGGTTAAGTTTAGGCTACGTAGCGGGAACATGGCGGCGTAGTAATTGCTACTTTCGTGGAACTTCTTTTCTGTTTGACACATCGTGTCGCGGGGCCGTTCTCTTTCTTTTGCTAGTTTTCCGGAGAAAACTCGACTTAACTCCGTTAAGCGGTATAAATCCACTATAATCACCCTACCGTACTGCCAGCCTTTAAATATAGGTATCTTAATAAAAAGTGTCTTTGATAAAATATGACCAAAATACGTATAAGTTAATACACATGATAGAAACCATTTTTATATTATTTCTAACGCACAATTTGACACTAATTTGTATTGAAGGTTATATAGTAAAACATCTATTAACAATCATAACAAATTGCAAATTGATTAATATCCTTCAACATCTTACAAGTAAATATGGAGATGGAGTAGTTTACGAAAAATCACTTTAAAGTGATTCTCCTGGGTAGCAAAAACGTATGTTTTACTTTCAATATTACTGTAAAGTTTCGTTACTTTATAGGGCTAAGCAACGGTATCAAACAGGTGGCAAACTTTAAGTGCTACTTTAAAGTTTTAAAAACGTTAAAGTAGCTTCGGGCAAGTTACTGCTACAATCCTAATACCACTTTGAAGTTGCAACGTGCAACGACTTTAAAGTAATTATACTAAGTAGCAATACCGTTTCACATCGTTAAAAGTTACTTAGAAGTACTGGCTCTACATAGTTCCAATGAATAGTACAAACAACTACATAATTACTAAAATATCTGGAACTGAAGTAATTAAACCCATAAAGTCATAAATTTAGTTGTAGTTACGTAACAACTATTCAATCAAAGTTCGGGGTAATACTATTGATGGGAGATAAAAGCAATCGCCAAGTCGCGATAAGTCTGTACTGCAGATATTAAAAATATATATTCTGGAGTAAGAAAATGAAATCATAGCTCCTCTGTCAATATAACAACGTTTTTTCTAGTAGATTGTTCTTATTACTCTAATGCAATATTTTAATAGTCAACTTTTTCTACAAAAACAAAACAAAAAGAAAATAAGACGCCCGATTTCGTTTGAAAGTCTTATAAGATTTGAACACTAATTACTAAAATTATAAAATTAATAAAATGTAAAATTGTTTTAAGTTACCTTATATTAATTATTAAAACAAACTGCTGAAGTTTCACATTCTTTAGAGTCTTTAGTTCTAACTGTTAAAACTTTGTAATACAAAAAGTTACTAAAATTAGCAAGAATTTAAAAATTTTACAAATCTAAACATAATGTACGCACTATTATTTATGTATAGATACTTGTTTTTAGTCTAGTCAATATAATCTTGATACAGATCAAAATTTAGAGAAATTTTTGCTTAGTTGTTCTTTACGTTTTAAATTGTACAGCTACATTAAGTTACTTAAAGGTTTGTAAAATTTTGAAATTCCCACCAATATGCAATGCAACTTCTGAAGTTGCAAAGTTCCAGCAGTTATAACTAGTCGAAGTCAAATATAGCAGCCAGCTGATTGTCGTGATTTTTTGTTAATGTCGTTATTGCGCATACCCTTTTCTTATAAAATACATATTGATGCCAATTCGATTTATTTACACTAACTAAGGTAACTTGAATATTAACAAACATAGCGACTTTTCTTCTCTTAAAAAAATTAGAGTGGATTTTGTTATACTGTTAAAGTAGAATACTATTAGATTGAATAATTCAATATATAGAGTTAATTAATAATATAGAGAGGAAATAAAAAAATAGAAAATTTCAGTCGTGAAAAATTATTTTTGTTATAAGAATAGACTAAAAAAGAAAGTTTTGCTATTCTAAATCTTTACTCAGTACTCTAAAAATTGTTCAAGGGGCTGACTTTGTACAGTGGCGGCTGGATCAATAGTTATTTGTATATCAAGGCACGACAGTGTTGTACTTTTTTATCACGAATATGGAGATAATGCTTCGAGGCGTTAGCCGAGCAAAATTACTATATGACTGAGGTGTACATTACGTTTATTCTGAAATCGTGAACTTTTAAATTTAAAATAGAACATTTGTTCAATAACTGTGGAGTGGATTGTTGGTTGCCTATAATAAATATACGAAAAATTCTGCCAAGTAATTCAAATTAGTCGGTATAATAGCACTTTTACGTTTCGTATGTCATCGTGACAGTTGAGTCCGTAAAAGTTCTACTTTATAGACTCGAATGAGTCCGTAAAGTGCTTACTTTACAAACTATTTCAGAAAAAAGTTGTTCTTGACTATTTTCAATTTATATTGAAAATTACTGTAACTCGGTCAATTTAATTTATGCTATGGTTTTGAAACAAAAAAAAACTCGTAAAGAATCTACTCTATATTGGGAGGTTAATTATGTTTATTAACATGCACTTCTGACAATGAACTACATTTTATTGAATAAATGCAGACCTTGGTTTGAAAAACAGCTATGAAAGAAATTAACCTCAACGTTACATCATCTGCTTTTTATGTCTTTATGTTAGTACCACTATTAGTAGAAAAATGAAAAACTATTGTCATGAATCACAAATTTGCAGATTTTCGACACTTTGTATCTTAAAACGGACAAATCGAGAAATTATGCAAATATCAGCCATTGAAGTACTAACGGGATAAAAACTGCAATTTATCTTTTCTATAAGTACCACGTGACTGTATATGATTGTGATCTATGTATTTTATAAGGTATCCAAACGTGTGTTTAACTTATTGTGGCAACTGATTCTCAAATCTTAAATTAAACGAAATAGAACAATAAACAAAACTGGCATTGTAACAGTTATTGACTTATTATTTTCTTAGTTAAGGGTCTATACGTTTTGGACATGACCGCGAAATAATCTTCCGTAATATGGCTAGATTCGTTTGCTAAAATTATACGCCCACATTGAGTAGTGGAAATCATGCATTTCTTCCCTACTCATTTTCTCTCTTTTTCAAAACCATTACGCATTAAATTTTAGATTTCAAACCGTAATTTAGATGCGTAAATGATTTAATATTAATCAATTGATAAGTTAACGTACTTTAATTACCTTAGTAGCATTGTAAAAAAGAATTAAAAAGTAATTACTAATTAAAAAGAAAAAAAAACGTATGATAAATGGACATTCATTAATGAAAAAAGGTATAAGAGTAGCTACCATGGTCGAGTGGTGGGTGTCCTAGATTGTAATTACAAAAAGCCAGTTTGGTTCCTGTTCCAGGTTTTTCCTTTATAGAACTCGAACTCGAAACTACTCGACTGTTTTTGTTTTAAGTTAAATGTTTTAGGATTTTTAAAATTAATCGATTTTTCTATGTTTTATTTGTAAAAAAACTCTTTTTCCTCAAATCCGAATATTAATTCGAAAAACACTCGGATAGAAAGGACTTTCTCCTTTATTTTGGCTCAAGTAGGATGTGGACATTTTAAGAAATAACTGAATAAGAAGTATAACGCGAAAAGCATTTTAGGAATCATAAATTTCTACCGTCTGTAGATTCTTAATGTTATACCTTACAATAAAAAAAAATTGTTTTTGTCGTATTTTGTAAACCTATTCGCATCCTCCGTCATTTACAATGGCGGAAGCTTAACCAAATATAGGGGAATCCATTACACTCGTGGCTATGGCTGATAAGAGAACATATCCTGTACTCGGGCCCTCCCTAATGACGTGAAGATGGGTGATTTGACAAAACAAAATCCATAGACGTTCTTAGTGCCCTAGAATGCCTCTAGGAACATGTGCTACACGCGTAAAAGTGTTACTTTTGAACCTTCCCTGCAATAAAAAGGAGGAAGAGTGGTAAAAAGTTTGCCAAGTTTGGCATCGACGGGAAGGTCTCCAGAATCGATATACCTACGATATATTACGTACGATATACCTAGCCCCGCTGTCACTTTTTTAAGAGTATCACTTTTAACTCTAGACCCCCTGACTAGTTTCAACTGATTGTTGATGTAAATTACATTCTTGCAAGCGATTAGGCAAAAACTAAGAATCCAGAGGTTTAAGTTTAGCAGCATGCTTTATAATAGAGAAACTCGGGTAAGAGTTAATTTTAAATTCAATGTTACAAAAAACGTGTTTTAATGGAAAAATAAGCAACAATGTCTGATCAAATGACTGTAGCCTGTTAAAAGAAATGTTTTAGTTTTTTATTAGGTACATAATAGTTATTTATGTATTAAGGGCATAAAGAAGCTTTTATGGCCAGAAGCGTTATTTCTAGCCCGAGGCGTCAGCCGAGGGCTAGGAAAAAGCTGTAGGGCCATAAAAGCAAGTTATGCCCGAAATGCATACACTATTTTATGCACAGATTGTTTTTATCTCAAATCTATTATTGTGTAAAATATATAATTAAATGAGTACGTAGGTTACATCAAGCCGCTGTACGTATACTTATGTGCATATATACGAAGTACGTTACTATAGTTACTATCTAAAATACTTAATTTCAGCTTATTTTCATTGGTGATAAGTTTACAAATTATATTAAGAACCAATCAAGTTCTACAAATACAGCTCTGACATTTAATTGACGTTTCATTATTGCCCGTCGGATCATAAAGAGGCCCTTGGGGCATAAAGAGACAGTTATGTTCCGATAAATCTAGCAATAATAGTCTAATTATAATGCATCTGTGCATAAATTCGTTTAATAGCGTATATAACAGCAAACTGTAGTCTTGGTTACCAATCGTAATTAAATGTTATTAGAACAGGAGAATTCTACAACTGCACCAATATTATTAATGATCCAGTTTTATTGCCGCAGTCCATGATTTCTCTCTGAATGATAGGGCAACGATGATATAAGGTATAATCTGGACATCAACCCAATCAATCTAAATAAGAAGGTTTGATTATATATAGACTTTCTAATTTTGAGCAACGTATGGGCAGCTACTTATGTTAGTTATAAAGGTTATCACTAAAAAGTTAGTTTCGACTTTCTTAAATTTTGCACATTTCAAATTACAATCTATTGACAAGTGCAGTAATAGTTACTTTCGATTAAAATACATACTACATGGATGTAAAATTTATCGTTCCTTTAGATGTTAATATTACTTGATAGAAATCTGCCAACGTACAATATATCGTACTATAAGTACTTGGGTGGGTAAAATAAAGCGACCACATTTTAGATATTTTTTTAGTATATGTTGATGCATAATTTATGGACATGATCTAAATTATCAGTATTGTCAAGTTACATCGTATCAGAGTTAAATACGTATAATACCGCTTCAATCGGTACAAGAGGTAGAGTTGAATTTCATTAAATAGTTGCCCGAATGCATTCTAGGATATTGAGATCACTGATTCCACACTTTTTAATCATTATTTTTAATAAGATTTTATTTTAATTTGAGATTGTAAAGTGAATTATGCCTACATAATAGATACCTATCTACTTTTTAATCAAGTAATGATCTCACAGTATACTCCTTGCGGTGCTTTTATTAAACGTAATTTGCTAGAAGAAAACGTCAACGACCTGAAGATTGCTAAAATGCATCATAAATAGTTAATAGGCAGCACTTATAAAAGTATGTGCAATTGCGCATTTTATTCATACCTAATTATTTATTTAATTTTATTAGTAAGTGTAACTTTTCTTAATTTTCTGGAATATCTAATAGGTGTTATCTTTATATTTGGTTTGATCTTTATATTTAAATCAGTGTTTACAAAAAAAAACTATCTATATATTTAAAACACAAGGCTCATTTTTGTTCCAGTTAGCATGATAGTTCCACTGGGCCGATTTACGTGATTCTTTTTTTATATTGAAGCTTTCGCTGTGTAGATTAGTCAGCACTACTTAATTTTTATATTTCTTAATGTTTATATTTTTAATTTAAGTAAATCCAAAATGTTTAATTTGAGATGCATGGATCGGACATTCACTTTGCAGCGCTATCTCACTTTCTACGGTGGTAAGTTTTAGAACTATTCACGATTATAAAAATTTGATACAGCCACCACTTGTGGTTCACGCTTGATTTGTTATTAGGTTGCGTAGATAAACCCGCATTAATTGAAAACCATGGAAGGCAAACAAATTGTTCAAATATTATATGATGACAATTGCTTATTTATATAGCTGTTTCATATTGTTTGGACAAAACAAATCATCGCGAGATATGTTTGCAAATTATTAAACAAGTTATAAATGACTGGCGCGATTTTTAATTATGATAGGTCAATTGTTATTTACTAATCAATATATTTAAAACACAGCTCAGTTTTGCTCTACTGTGTTTACGAGTTCTACAACACCGATTTGCTTTATTCGTTTTTATATTAAAGTTTTAATTCTGTACATTAGACGACACTATTTACTTTTTATCTATATATTTAAAACACAAAGCTTATTTTTGTTTCAGTTCGTTTGAGAGTTCTACCGAGCCGATTTACGTGATTTCTTCTTATATTGAAACTTTCTGTATATTAGTCAACACTACTTAATATCTGTATTTCATTTAGCTTTATATTTTTAAATTATCTACTTGCAGCGTCCTATCAGTCCCCAACGTAGGTAGGTTTTGGAACTATTCACAATTATAAAAGTTTGCACCAAACCCGCATTAATTGAAAACCTCATTTCTTTCTTTTAAGTAATAACAAAATGCAATAATAATAATAACATATATTAGTATAATATTTTTATAATTAATGAAAATTCTATTACTTAAATGTTTCATTCATTTAGCCTTTGTTAGTTACATATACTGTGTTTACTGTCTTCAGCCTTACTTTGTGAAACTCCATAATCATGAAATATAATATAAATACAAAGTTTAGTTAAAGTTTCACAAGTTCTATTAGATATCATTCAGTTCTCATTATAACCATTATAACTATAACATGATTGACACTTTAATTAAACAAGAAGATAGGTTAGCCATCAAAAGAATATTTCCAATTGACGCTTAAATACAAAACTACATATCAATACCATACTTTGGCAAGATATCAGAACAAATTGCAACTATAATACGAAAAACCAACAATTACAAAATAACCTATAAAACTAACAGCAACACTTTTTCATTTTTATTCAATGCTAAAGACAGAACACAAGATATCATGAAACCCGGCATTTACCGTTTGAATTGTTCTTTTTGTAACTCTGTTTATATTGGACAAACACTTAGAAATTTCGACATAAGATACAAAGAACACGTACATAAACGTACAGACATAAACATCCAAAAAATCGAATTACGCCAAACACATCTTGGACCAGAACCACCCAATGACACCTCAAAACAACATTAAATTTTTACATTTTTGCAACCACAAACACAAATTAGACACTTTAGAAGCTTTTGAAATATTTGTATACGTACGTTTATGTCCGGTGTGTTTCAGTGGCGTGCGGTGACAATTTAGGCTAGGGAAGCAACCACGATTTAAATTTTAACACACCTAGGTACAATAAAAAACAGTGTTATAATTATTAAGCTTAAAAGTCTTTTAAAGAAGAACTTTTACACTTCAGTAGTATTCTTTTACTCTATAATGATTAATCGCATTGGTAATTTTTTAGCAGATCTCGTTCTTTTGAATACTGATTAACCCCCACCTAGTAAGATATTTTTAGCATGATTGGTAATCCCCTTACCCCTTTGAATCGTAGAAATTTTGTGATTGACATGATTGAAGTATAAAAAGTGCGTGACTCAACTTGTAACTATTGCCAACGTTCTTTTGTGACAAAGCATTTTCAAATTTTTATGATTGTTTAGATTTCATAACAATGTGTAAAAGAATACGTCTTTTATACTTATGGAATTTGTTAACTATTATTCTTTATTTAAAAAAAAGTACTACTATTTATTTATAATGCAACTCAATTTTCCGGTCTTTTTTAGCAAAATACCTGGTGCAGGTTTTAATCTTTGTTGTTAAATTTAAAAGTTCTGGTTTTGGTCTGCCTTTCTCAATAATTCTTTCCGAAACTGTATGAAGGAAATTTTTTATCAAATAATAATAATACTTTACAAATTGAACAACAAAATCGTTGCGATTCGGACGTAAAGCCAGTTTAAATGTTGCATACAGAACAAACTAAATAGAATTATTTGTTTTTAAAAAAATCCCAACTTATACATATAAATTGAAATAATAAAATGTTCCAAAATACAGTCTCATTCGCAGATTTACATTGCTTAAATAACATTTAACAAATACGAAAAATCGAACAATTAACGAAATTATAATAAACATCTGATCACGGAATACGTTAATAAAAATAACTCGACCTTATACGATGTTACTGTAGCCCACAACGCACCCGCGACTCGCCCGCTACCGAAAGTAAGAAGTGCAGGAAGCAACGAAATCCGTGCTTATATGCAGTGTAACTAACACATTTGAATCGGTATTACCTTTCCTTTCCGCGCAAGTTTAATGAGCCTAATTTAAAATAGTACTCTAAATAATTATACTTTTTGCTATACGGAATTGACATTGAACTTTAAGTTGATTAAACATTACAAATTTAAATAAACGATAACCATAATTTTATAAAACTATTTTTGTTAGCATTGTTTTTAATTTTAATAAATTCTTAAGGTAAGCATTGCTTCCCTTGCTTCCATGGACCGCACGCCACTGGTGTGTTCATAAATAAGTGTTTGTTCTTGGAATTTATTCCTTTGACACAAGGCTGATTTTGTTGCAGTTCATTTGAGAGTTCCACGGGGCCGATTTATGTGATTATTTTTTTTATATTAAAGTTTTCGCTGTGTAGCATCCAGTTTATTGCAATATTTTGTTTTTGTATTTCACATAAATATGTGGTAGCAAAAGGTACCAACAAATAAAATAGTAATTAGGTCGTTATTTTAGGGAAGTTTAAAGCAATGGAATCTTTTTGTTATATTACAAGACTTACAACTGGTCCCGCGGAACATACTTTGGAAATCAACTTTTTTTGACATTTGCTATTTCAATAAGTTTCCGGAAATATTTCCATGGAAAGTTACCAAAAAATAAATTTCCGGATATTTGTCAACACTCTATTTATGTCATGTTTTGCCGTAGGTAACAGATACGGTCTTACAAGTTTTTTGAAACCGTTTTAAAACGGCATGGGTGGATGCAGCTTTTGGTACGATTACCAAACCGTTGATGATACGAACAAAAATTGGTCGAGGTAGATTGGGTTCGAGGTTGTTGGAATGACTGAGAACGAATAGGTGTTGACATAACCTCGCGTTTAAGATCAGCGACAGTTTCTGTCAATTTTGAAATTTCCGTATTTGTCAATGACATTTCAGAATTATGTAAGTCATTTTTTAAAGACCGTAACTGATCTATTCGTTCACATTAGCTCCCTATGGTGATATTAGCGTCGAATTGGGATACTATTAATTGCAATTCTAGGGTTAGTTTAGAAAAAAATTAATCTATATATTGCGGTGAATTCGCATAAAAGGAAATATTTGAACTTTTCCCACATTGGCTAGCAAAATATAAATATATGCGAAGAATTTGGCTAATTAAAAATAAATTACTGTTTTTATATTCAATTTCATCAAATACTTTCAAATAACGAATAATTGCTGTTAGATCGTAGATAAATGATTTATAATTAAATTGATTTTTAAAATGACTGTGAACTTTGGAAATGCTTTTCAACTTCCCTCTTTTATAAATTCTTATATGATTAGAAAATACCTTTTAATAGTTTTAAATAATAATACAATAGTTATACAAAATTAATGTTTAGTTCTTGACTAACTCAAGTTTACGTAAGAGAGTTGGGCGCCAGTTAAATAACATAAAATAACTGAATTAAATTATTAAGAAAAACTCATCTCAGGGCGAATGTGGATTCCTGTGGTTTTTAAAACATACACAAATTGAAATTGAAATCACTTTTAAAATTGAAATCTTAACTAAGTTTAATTATAGCTAAATTGTTCAAATCACTTAATTACACCTCACAAACGATAGTCTTTTCTCCAGCAGATACCAATACAGAAGGAAATAACTTCCTACCTTTATTATAAAGTTGGTCTTCTCCAATACCATTGGCAGCGTATGTCACCTTATGCTGATCCAATCCTGGATTCCAATTTTGGTTGACTTTCCTTTGCATGGACTTCCAATATAACATCATCCACACACTTGATCTTGATAGCTCACTTTTGGTAAAACACTTTGTTTTAATTAATTGCGGGTACTATTTCCCTTGTTCGAAGAATATTTGTTTTATAACTGTTTAAATAAATAAAACACCAGTTTATGGTTTTAACGTAGATTTATTGAGTAGCAATAACTTTACTAGTAATTTAATTAAAAGGTGGTTCTTTATACTCTTATACACTTTTACAATTTATAACTTTTTACACTTTCGCCGTATTCAATTCACCAACCAACTTAACTTGTCCAAGCAAGACTAATTATTTACATTTTGTATTATATTTCTTACACGACTTTGTCGCTTTATTCACTATAATATCTTTCATGACTTTACTCTTTCGTCGTTTAACAGTAAGTGTCTATTTACATTTGTACTATTGTCTTTAACACGACTTTACTGCGTCGCTTTATATTAAGAAGTGTCTATTTAACATTATAATAATATGATGACTGTATCTGTACGCCGTTTATCATGAAGTCTATTTACATTTTTACTATTGTATTTAACACGACTTTACTGCGTCGCTTTATGTCAGGAAGTGGCTAAAATTATGATTTTCTAATCTTATATACTATTTACTATTTACATAATCACATTACACAATTTGACGTCACCTTACCATCTAATACAATGACTACACTATTTACAAACATAATAGCAGATTAAAACATAATCTTACTAATAATAATAAATTTCTGAACGCACTATAAATATTTGACAACAAACAAATATGTCATTCCTTTCCTTTGTGACTGTGAAAGTGACGCCATTTACCATTTTTTGTAGTTTAGTGTATTAGTGAAATAGTTTAGTGTATTAGTTTAGTAGTTAGTGCGCGAGAACTTTTTATAAATTTACAATGCCAAGGAGAAGACGACCTGACTTAGGTAGTAGAAGTCAATCAAATGTGTGAGTATTTTTTCGTGGAGAATGTTTTTGCGTATTTTATTTTATTTTTTTTGGTTTTCTGCTAATTTTTAGTTATTGAACTTTGAGACATTATTTAATTCTGAGGCGGTACGAAGTTCGCCTGGTCAGCTAATTATTTTATAAAGATGTCTGATAATTGTAGGTGAGCCCATTGAGTCAAAATTGTTTGATAAAAATCAAAAACAGATTGTTCTACGGTTGAATTGGACAGTAAAGTGTTTATACTAGTAAAAGGCATTTTAGTGTATTTTCTCACAAGGAAATCTTTCAACACGGAAAATGCGTTTTCAGCAGGTAAATGCATGGCCAAAGGTCCACAGCTCTGTAGAACATTATTTGGAAAGTGCAAAATTACTAAATCGAATTGTTAATTCTGTGTGACTGTGGTTAAACTGAAAATAACATTCTACTAAGCTAAAATAGAATTCTACGTCTGTGTTGACACTTGAGAATTCGACTGTTGAATTGTTATACGTATTAATGACAGGTTCCACAAATTATCTTGTTACTGATCTAGATCGACCAGTACACAAGCTCTTTATGCGGAAATGAAGGGAATTAATAATTACTTATCTTATTTATCAGTATGGATGAATATGAAAAATTACCAGCTTGGCCGGGGATGAAACCTGCGACCCTTGGATCATGTTTGCTTCATAATCCAAGGTTCGCAGGTTCGATCCCCGGCCGAGCTGGTAATTTTTCATAGCGGAGAAAAATTAAAAACATGCCTTCTTTCGGATAGGAAGTAAAACTGTAGGTACCGTGTCAATGCGATGTTTGGCACGATAAAAACCCCTACTGGGGTGGAATTCCCCCAGATTCGGCTAAATTCTAGTAGGATCGGCCAAATGATCATAGTAATCGGTGCCTTGAGGTACGAAGGATGCTCCGCCATCCTGATTCATCGTCCAAAAATAAATAAATAAAATGGACCTGGTAACGGAATTTGAGTTCGAGTAAAGAGTTCAGGCAAGTCCAAAAACGTCGAGGTATCTTGAATGGTATGATTGTCTGGGTACACTTTTTGGCAGATTGTTGTGTGTTCAAATTACGTCAGAAGGGTCACCACATGTAATATCTACTGTATTATGTTTAATAAAAGACGGAGGGTTCTTTATATGTTTTATTCTTTTAATGTTAAAGAACAGCCAATTATGTTTTGACTGTTTGTTTTATGAATTGATTTCTCTTACTTGTTTGCGTTTGTTGCCTTGGATACTAACGACTATAAACGAGTATAAACTGTCGACATCTCGGTTGCTGTGAAAAATAGAACGTAGGTACTTTATGTAGTATGCTAGCACGCTGTGTGATATTGACAATTAATAAAATTTATTTGATGGTCAAAAAAATATTGTCGTGGAATAATAAAACACATACGTTTTAAATTTCACAGCAACTGAGATACCGAGGGTTTACAATCACTCGATAGATAAATCTTATCCAAGGCATGGTGTTCATTATAGTACCTATACAAAAACTAACTACAACGTTAAAGTGTGTTTTAAATTGAATATACCCCTTATTTATATCTTATAACCTGGAGGGAATTGAATCTGTTGAAAACATCTTTAACCGCGAATTCGTGTTCGGTGAGCCTTAGAACCTTAAAAGCAGATAAAAATGTGTAAAAAATGCCAATCTACAACGAAATTCATCATCTTGTCAGCATTCTTGACAGCTTTAATTTGTCAAATTAGTTCTTGAATCACGAAATCGAATTCAGCCACTCAAAAAACTTTGAAAATACTAAAAACGTGTAAAAATAATAAAAAATGTGAACATACACCAAAATTTATTTTTTGAAAGCTATCATTTGTCAAAATACATTTTTACCCCAAATTCGAATTCAGTGATCCCGAAAACACTTAGAATACTTGTGCTGATGTCAAAACGTTGAAAACCAACAGTGTTATATCTTATAGTATCCGCAAGTGTCTAAAAACCACGTTAAATCCTATTTGAACTTCAACCGTCGTTATTCCCCGCAAAATTTTTGTTTTTGATGCCAATGTAGGCGTTGCTAGACTACATTTATAATCCTTCATGTAAACAAAATTAACAAATTTACTGGGTGTCAACTTGGGTTGGTGAGAACCAATCACAAACTCGCTTTATTGCGGGAAAAATTCGAATCACTCCTCCTAATTTTCAGACAAACTATAGAAAAAACGACTAAATCAGTAACTTGGAAGTGCTCGTTAGTGTGTACTGTATCACGCAAAAATCAAATTAAGCAAAGGAATCGGAGAAAACTGAGCCTGGAAAAACTCGATTTCTATCGAGTTTTTTTTAAGATAAACTCGATTAGGTTGTACAAGCGGTACAAGGACAACCTAATTTACGGTATGATTTTAAAGAAAAAATTATATACAAAACCTTTTATAACGCCGATCCTAAAGCTAAAGCATTGTATAAATTCATCAACTATATTTCTTATATTAGTGATAGGATAGTAAACAAGCCTAGGAAAGCAAATTATAATATAATATGTGCAAAGAAAAATTACATAGGGAAAGTATTAATTAACAATAAAGATAAAATGGAAACAACGAACAAATCGGGCGTGTATAAAATTTACTGTCAAGACTGCGAAGCGTTTTATATCGGGCAAAGTGGGAGAAACGTTAAGAAACATCTAACGGGACAAAAACGGGATATTTTATATAATAAGAAATCGTCCGGACTAGCCATCCATTGTATAGATAATAATCATTTAGTAGATGTAGATAGAGTAGACTTATTGCATGTACAAAAGAAAGGTAAGAGGTTACATTTTCTAGAACAATTAGAAATTAAAAAATCCTATAATAAGAACACATTCATTGTAAACGACCAAACAAGCTTTACGCACACCCTCTTAATAGATTTATTTAAAACCAGATGGTAGGGATTGTAAAGTGACAAGGTCAACTTCTGTGGATTGCGTTAGTTTCAAATCAGAAACTTACAAGTATCTCTTGAAAAGGGTCTAACAAACCGAAACTGTCTGAAGAGAATTCTGTAAACCTGTATGAGTTCTGAACACGCCAAGTAAAAAAGTAGACAGTATATGATTATGATTAAGGAGTACAGTTGATAATTATTGCAATAAATTAATTTTAAATTTTACACAAATGTAAATAAGTTCTACTTAGGTAGTATTACAGTACATACATAATATAGAAAACTAACATAAATTATTATAACTACTTATAAATCATGCAACATCACGTAAGTGTTAGAATTAAAGGTAGTAGCACATTCCTAAATAAGTAACACTTTCATTAAACCCGTAAATGTCAATGATGCATTTAAATTTTATTGTGTCATTAATGTGTTTACGGATACAAGATTTTAGATACGCTTCTCGTTACCTCAGATAGATAATCCAGATAAGTTTCTTTTAAAACATTCTTTCGTATTATCTAATGAATTCATGAATTAATTCGTACTGATTGGTCAGATAAAAGTTATAATCGTTGTATTATAATTTAAAACCCTAAGGTGTGCAACATAGATTTTTATTATAAACATAAAAGATTTGATTTTAAACAATTAGGAAAACTTCCTTTATTTTAAAAGCACTAAAATATTAAGTATGAGAAATGGTGAAAATATAAAAGCGGGCAAAATTCCATAAAATTTGCCATTAAGTCAAAATGCATGCTCCGTATGTTTTTTAAATAGAATTCAATGATTTACATTACAACTTATTAGGATTACCACACTCGGTGTTGGTCTGTTAAGTTCAAAAACTCCTACAGTTATCCCAGTCACATCTAACCGGTAAAATAAATTTACATTTACAAACATTTAAGAACGTACAATAATAAGAACATACGTAGTATTTCTTTAATTAAAGATACCTACATATAAATACATTTTAAATATACACTATTAGTCCAGGGAAGTTAGGAAATAAATCGGAAATTTTTCGAGTCATTTAAATAAAGTATTATTTTCATAATTTGTGATTTTTCACTTTCTTCATTACCTTTCCCCGCAGAGCTACCCCCGAGCGCCCCCGGGTAATTCTAATGCCAGAATTGAATTCGGCATCCCCGAAAACCCCCGAGTAACGGGTTTCGAGCGATTTTTCCGAGTTTCCAGTCGTTCTTATAATATTGCAAGTAATTATGCAATTGCAAAATGCATTTATTGCACCAGAATGCATTTTTCGAAAAAATGGCATAACCACACCATATAGACTTTTTTCCTGGGAGCTTTCTGAACACAATGCAGAAAACCGCATCTCGATATCTGCTGGCTCTAAAAATTTCTTTATTTCGGTCGATTTTGATCTAAATGCCTTGGACTATATACTGTAAAACATAATATGTGCAGTTATTTTTAAAAGTATACAAACAAAGGAATTGCAGCAACTATACGTCTTGCGCTTCTTCTATTGTCTACAAACCTTTAATTTTTAATTATTTTATGAATACAATGTTTATATCACTTATCTAGTATTACAAGCAATCTCGCCAATTCCCAATACATTCAAAGAGTCAAATGTCATAGGCGATTTAGCAGGACTTTTTACATTTACGGAATAAGACAGACGGTTTATTACACTCATTTCATTATTTTAGTAAATTAGAAAAATAAATAGAACACAATTTGAAATAACAAACAGCTGAAGTTAGCAGCTTTAACTTTTATGTTTATTTTTTAAATTAGTTCTATAATTTGATTTAATTTCTACTTAAGTTAGTTATTTCTTCAAAATGTGGACCTCAAATATAGCATAATGGTATAATACGGTGCAAGTTACTTTAGCGAACAACTAATTGCAGAAAAGTTTTCTAATAGCTGGTATTAGATACTGATAAAACCTACTTTTATATTTTTTCTAACATGAAATGGAGAGCAGGTTTTAAATACTTAACTTAGTCAGTCAGACAGTGGGCGTACTACAAGAGATAGGTGTCAAGACAACGGACGTTGGTTTAATATGAAGAAATTATCTATTATAGTGGTACAAAGTGAAACTGCGGAGCAATAATTAATCATCAGTCTCACAACTAAATATATCTAAGATGTTATCAAATAATATAAGCAAATGCACCTTATTAGAAAATAGATTTCATTTATAATGTCAAAGCTATTATAATCTTATCTAAGAAATAGGCTACTGTGTAAAACGCTAAACTAGTTTCTGAAATAAAGTTATACTTTTACTATTTGAGTAGGTGTTAAAGTAAAGGTGCTGATGAATTATTATCGATGCTTATAATCTACCAGCCAGTTATTTTCCTTGAGTATAATGGTATTCAGGAAGGTTGTAATCAATCAAATTTGCAGGACTTCTCACTATTAGTAGTATTTTTTAAATAAAAAAACCCGCATGGTTATTACTTACTTTCAAATAAATATTGCTTTTCCATTTTTATACTATAATATATTTTTATCCTATCTGCATGTTGGTGTAGTCTATGGCTGCCAGTAGTCTGCACCTGGATGTAAAATGATCGATTGTTTCTGAGTAAGGTGACATTTTCTATATTTATCCGAGGTATGTTGGGTTTATAGGAGGTTAATGGAAGTTATGCAGCTGATGCATCTGAGAAACATAGATATATGTTTTTATTGCATACTTGCCACAGTTTTTGCCAGTTAAAATATTTTATTCACAATCATAGTGCAATATATAATCATTGTAATAACAGCAAAGTGGTTAACAATTTCCTTTACATATTTGTAAAATGACCAGTAAAGTCTTGGCCAACTTTTATTTGTAAATAATTTAAAACCAGACGTATAAATTTAGATCAGATTAAAAATTAAATCCGATTTAAATTTAGGTTTTTATAAATGTATTTAACGCTAGAAATATCTTTTTTATTTAATATTAGTTTTATTTTTATCTTTCCGTATTTTATATTTAATACATACGATGCAATTAATTAATTTCCAATTTTAAAATACTAAGAGCGGATATTGCCATCTAGCGGCGAACAATGAAACTTACTTAAAATCTCTTTTGGTCAATAGATGGCTGATTGGAATTTATTGGCAGTTTACAGAAAATTTATTTTAAGATTTTTAATATTTTTATATTTTGATTATTTAAGTTTAGTGATTTTGAATAAAATAGTATAGTTTTCAAGCCGCGCCATATTGTTTGACTCGACGTACCGTCTCGGTCAAACAATATCGCTTGGCTTATAAAGATGTCCTTTACCAACTCAACATGTAATATAACTAATTGACGTTTGTTATTCTGACATGTAAAGCTTGACAAGTGGGCGATGAGATTTCTCTTTCTCCAATACATTGCTATTCTCTAGTTTTCCTTTGCTTACACATGAAAATTCAAAACCAAAACGATGTTTACCAACAGGGTATCTGTTGAAGTGCCTTCCATGTAATTACGAGAGTAAATCAAATATAAACGGTAATTTTGCTATTCCGCTTAGAATGCAGTTCCGAGGTAGCTGATGTTGTGTGGAGTAGATGTTTGGTTTATGAGGAGTGGGGAGCCGGCCGGGTGCGCGCACAGCCTTGGCTTTGTCGTCAGTACAACCATGACCGAGCAAGAGGTACATTCGTCTGTTGCGCAACGGATTATCATAAAGTTTTTAACCAATGAAGGCGTTAAACCGTCAGAAATCTTAACTCGTTTGAAGGCACAGTTTGGGGACAGTACACTGTCTTAGAATCGTGTGTATACGTGGGCGAGAGAATTTAAGGGCGGACGAGAACGTGTTGAAAACGAAAGTCATGATCGACGCCCAAGGACAAGCCTTACAGATGACAATACCCGTACCGTTCGAGAGCTTATTGAACGTGATCGCCGGTTAACCGTGGAAGAAATTTCATCAGAAGTTGGTATCAGCCATGGAAGTGTTCAATCCATTATAATTGATCAACTTGGTTTTCAAAAAATTAGTGCTCGATGGATTCCGAGGTTGTTGACTGGCAACCAAAACCAGGTTAGGTCGGAGATCGCTGAAAGGCTTCTGAATTGATTTCAGCGAGAAGGGGAGGCCTTTTTGCAGCGCATCGTGACATGTGATGAGACGTGGGTACATCACTACACCCCCGAATCTAAAATGGCAAGTAAGGAGTGGCGAAGAAAGAATGAAGGTTGCCCAGTGAAGGCTAAAACTCTGCACTCAGCTGGAAAAGTCCTTGCAACGATTTTTTTTACTCTAGGGGAATTTTACAGATCGATTTTCTCCACGATCAACGTACAGTGAATTCGGCTTACTACTGCCAGTTGTTACGGTCAGCAAAAGCCGCCTATCGAAACAAAAGACGAGGCATGCCCATCAGAGATGTCATTCTCTTCCACGCCAGGCCTCACACCGCGGCCTTGACAAGGAATACACTGGAAGAAATGGGCTGGGAAACCCTCGAGCACCCTCCTTATAGCCCTGACTTGCCCCCCTGTGACTATTTTTTGTTCGCGCCTATGAAGGGAGGAAAACAATTTGGAAGCAATGAAGAAGTGGAAGAGCACGTGCGCAATTGGCTTACAACTCGCCCTCAAACTGTCTATAACCAGGGAATACTGAAACTTCAAAATCGGTGGCAAAAGTGTGTAGATCACGCAGGAGACTATGTTGAAAAATGTTAAAACAATGATTTGTGTATAACGTTATTCAATAAATGATGAAAAAAACCTGAAAAAATTACCGTTTATATTTGATTTACCCTCGTATTTTCTGGAGCACTACCTTATTTTTTATTACACAGTATTTTCGGGGTACTGAACGCTATTTATTTTGCTTAATTGCAGGGTGCTAATATCCAGTATTTTCCATCTGCCTTATTCTATTGGTATCGTTATCCCTATACTTGATTTTAGGTGCTTTTTATTGTATTTGGTACGAAGTGTCCTTGTTTTTCTAAGTTTGTCCAGATCTGTGTCTGGTCGTTTTGTGATGCAATGGAATATGCGAGAATAGCAAAAGGCGAATGTGTTTATTGCTTTTTAGTGACAGTTTTGGAATTAGGCTCTGTTTGTACCTCAGTCAGTTTGTGATACGCTTTGTGCACACTTCTGTTGGGTCTTTTTTATGGAGAAAATCGAAAAATCATAAATTAGGTATTTGTTTATCGGAAAATTATAAGAACAAAAGTTGTTCAAAATTGCCCAAAAACCTTGAATCCAAAATTTCATTAAAAACATTTTCCATTTATTTTGATATCGCGAGTGACTTTGTATTTAAAGGGGGCGAATAATTTTTTAGTTACAAGTAGACCATAAATGTACCCTATCTTCGAGAAAAATTTGGTTCAATTCGATAAAAAATAAAAAAGATATAAGGGTGGTAGCGCCTAATTTGCGACACACTGTATACAGGTTGTAACTAATATAATTAGAAACATGGCAATGGGGGGTAGCTGTAATGAGTTAGAACATATTTTTCGTATCAACATGGTTGCGCTTATTGTACTCACATTACATTAAAAATACGACACAACTAGCTAATTTGTTTGCTTGTTTAGTGCGATTTCCTTGAAAACTAGCAAAAAGCGACCACATATTGATAAGGAAAATATATTTTAAATCATTACAACTACTCCCATTTCGAGGGTTATATTAGTTACACACTGTATAGTGTTTTACATATTTTACTTTCATAATTCCTATAAGTATGTCATTGCTTATTGCCTCAGCTAAGTGTATAAGTTGTAATTGGTTTTCGGTCGGAGCGTGTAATTTAAAATTGATGATGTATAAAGAAGATTAAGTATATGGAGTGCATTACTGTGTCACTGGGTTCATTGGGTTGTGGATTCAGGGATTGCACAACCAGATGGCGCTTAATCAGCCACCTTGGAAAATACCTCTGTTTATTTCTATTTTCTCAGTCTCTATAACTTCGCTTACTTTGTTAGTATGATGTTCTTTTTTGCTTTTATGCACTTTTTCAGCTTGCCTTAATATTATTGTATCCATTATCAGCTGTTCTTTGCAGCCTTTACTGCCTGCCTTAATCCTTTCTGCTCATCACATAGTCTTATGTTCTTGTGAGATGAAAGATAAAATTATTTGATTGTAGTATTTGTCTGTAGTGTTTTATAATTTTTTTTTCATCTAGTTATCTATTTTTGTATTTACCTTAGCGACGTGTTTGCTTATATTTATTACCTTTGATAATGACAGTATAGCTGTCGAAATAATTGTCAGATAGATTATCATAAACTTGTGAAATTTTTACTAATCTGTTTTATTTGTTTCATTTTGTTAGATGTTTATGTATGCTGTGAATTGTCTATATACTGATTAGGCCAGTCATTTAAAACATCGTAGGTCGCAAAAATTACATTGTTCTGATTTTTTGGGATGTTGTTTGTTGTTGTTGGGATGTTTGTTACAATAGTGTAAAACCAAGGTTGCAGTTTCGAAAGACTTGTGCTAACTCCGTGATGCTTGAAAAACCTCGGAATTTTCGGATTTTCTTCATTTTTTGGCTTATAACTTCTAAAAGGTGCATCTTACGAAAAAAGTGACAGTGAAAAAAGATACAGCACTTCAAAGATTGTCCATTTTTTCCAAAAAGTTGGAAATTGTAGTTTTAGCCGTCTTCTGAGCAGAATATCGACTAAAATACTTAAACTACGAGGACAGTCATGGGAAATGCAGTAGAGCAGTTATTGAGCAGGGAATGAAAAAAGGAACAAAATAATTGTTCTACTCTGCCTCCACGTCCCTCCCAGAAAACGTAGCTGTTGGAGAAAGTACGTTTGTCGTAGTGGATGGAGGATACTTGCTGCACAAGGTTTATATGGCAACGGAACAGCTCAGTGAGGGAAATAGTAGCTGCTTACATTACCTATACGTTGAACCATTTTGGGAAAAATGTGTCAGTTGTATTCGATGGCTATCCAGAAGAGGGGGGCTGCTAGTAGCACAAAAAAGCAGGGCGGCGACGTCGTTATACAGCCTCAGCGTGTACCGACATAATTTTTGAAGAATCGACACTGACCAAAGTGCCCCAAGAAAAGTTATTGTCCAACCCAAAAAACAAGCAGCGCTTAATCAAGTTTATCTGCACTGGACTGGATATACAAGGGATCGAAACGATGCAAGCCCCAGAGGACGCCGACTGCCTAATTGTGAGGACAGCATTGGAGAAGAGCGAGGAATGGGAGCACGTCATAATCGCTGGAGAGGATGCCAACAACTTGGTGCTCCTTAATGAATTGGGCTCCAGCATACAAAATGTTTTCTTCCAGAAAAGTGACAGGGGTGGAACAGGTTGTGAGCAGTTCTCTTCAACATCATTCATTCGAGGAGAACCATTTCCCCCTGGAATAGTGTTGTTTCTTCACGCCTTCGCTGGTTGCGACACCACCTGTGCCCTTTTCCGGCAAGGGAAAAATGAAAATGTTGTACGTCCTTTCAAAACAGCCAGACCTACTTGAAGCGGCTACCACGTTTCTCAGCCATGACGACACTCATGAGGAGATAGCTGGCAACAAATGTCTCGTGGCGCTGTATGGTGGGGGAGAAGACGACTCCCTCAACGCCCTGCGTTACGGGATATTTCTCCGATCTGCTGTCAACGCCAAAGTCCACCTCGCTCGTCTGCCCCCAACCAAAGAGGCTGCTGTCCAACATTCCTACAGAACCTACCACCAGGTGCAGAAGTGGTTGTGGTAGAGAAAGAGCCCACCAACTGGGGGTGGACAAGGAACCAGCAGGTGCTGATACCAGTGACCTCAACCAAGGAACCAGCGCCGCTAACCCTCCTGAAATTCCTGTTATGCAGGTGCCAGAAAGGGTGTGGTGGAGGGGGCTGCTCCTGCTAGACAGCAGGGCTGAAATGCTCTGCTCTCTGCAAAGTTTGCAAGGGGAAGACCTGCCTGAATACTCCTCCCTTAGACATGGCTGATGAGTCGGATGAAGAAGACGACGTCGACGACTCTATACCATTAGATCAAACAACACAGGAGTCTCCGGAGTCCCAAGAAGAGCCGTCTGACGAACTTGAACCTTCCAAAAGAACACGACTGTCTCGCTAAGTGCGTAAAGGTAAGCCTAATATTACATACCTACTCCTTCACTGTATTTTTATTATAAAATTGATTACGCCTTTAATAAATACCAATTTACAATGTGTTGTTTATTTCTGTCGCAGGAGTCATATCAGTTGAGGTCCCGCCATCCATCACTTCACGTTCAACATTTCACGACCTAGGTGAATTCCAAACCATCAAAATAATTTTTATACAATTTTGATAAATTTATATCTTATTATTAATTGTACTTAATTTCATTTTGCATGATATAAACCATTTTCCACTGAGTTATGTTTTTCTTATCCTTTACAAAAGTCCTGCAAATCCTCTCGCTCCATTTCTTGAAAAAATCCAATTTCCTTAATTTTTTGCTTTTTCTTGATGACAAGGGAATTATTGGTTCCACAGCGTTCCGCTTGTGTTTAAATTAACGCTAAATAACTGCTCTACAACTGCATTTCCCATGACTTTCCTCGTAGGATGAGTATTTTAGTCGATATTCTGCTCGGAAGACGGCTAAAACTACAATTTCGAACTTTTTGGAAAAAATGGGCAATCTGACCTATTGGACCTACTGAGCTGCGGTTGCGCTCAAATCTTAGCAAATGTTGTTTACTTTAAAAGTCTACAGGATGACTTTTTTCGTAGGAAGCACCTTTTAAAAGTTATAAACCAAAAAATGAAAAAAATCCGAAAATTTCGAGGTTTTTCGAGCATCACGGAGTTAGCACAGGTATTTCGAAGCTGCAAACTTGGTTTTACACTATTAGTATCTATACTAACAACATCCCAAAAAATCAGAACAGTGCAATTTTTCGCGACCTAACGCGATTTTTGTGGTGACTAGCCTAGATAGTTCTGTAACAGTTGCGATCATTCGGTAAGGAACGATGAAAAATAGTGATTGCCGGTTTTTCGGTTTTTTGTACAATTTTCGCTGTAACTCGGCCTCATTTATGAACTTGGCAATTATTTATAATGGTAAAAAATGAAATGTTCTTGAATACCATATAATTAATTTACATCTATTGCGGTGATCTTTGAAGATAAAATAAAATACAATATGTCCACAGTTCCAAATATAAACATAAATTATATACGGTGGATTGAAATGAGAATACACCACAGATATTTTTCTTTATTCCTCTCAGCTAGCTCAGGTTTGCTCAGTAAAGCATAAATTGTTTGAATTACGAGACTCTTATTTACTTTTATGCCTGAAAAGGAAGAAAACTTATATCGTAAGCACTAAAACTCCTGCAAGCTGGACAACTGCTACTAAACTCTGAATTCAAAAGAAAAGAACGCTGGATGCTTGTATTAACATCAATTAAACACATATGTAAAATTGAAAACACATAAGCTTTATTTAACGAACAAAATAAAAATTCAAATTGAAAGTCAAAGTAAAAAAAAATGTTATTGAAAATTGAGAATAAATTCTCAGGTTTGCTCAAACGTTAGAAATAGTTGTAGTGACCTGACATAGGATCAGTACGGTCATTCGTTTGAACAGACCAACACAAATGAAATTTATTTATAAATAAAAATATTCATCAAATGAAAATAAATTTTATATAAAAGAAATTTAGTTGTTTTATTTACTTCAAATCAAATACATTCTTAAAAGAACTTAATGAACTAAATCAAATAGTTTTATATTTGAGGATGAACTTTACAAGTTAATTATTATTCATGAAATTAACAAGAATCATTCATTATAACCAACCTTGTATATTACGATATATTTTCCCCTTTTTAAAAGTTAATCCTTAGTGGTAACACTGTGACAGAACCTGTCAGCTGACTTCTTGTTTATAAAATATCGTCGATACGTAGATCGATGTCAAAAAAAATAAATTTAATCAGAATTTATTTAAAACAATCACTTTCACTTTCAATAATTGTTACACAATAATTAAATCTTCTTTTAATCCTTAAAAATTGTTCAGGTAACACTTTTAGTTTAATTTTAAACTTTATTTATACTATGACATTTATGTCAAAAACATATGATTGAAGTATAACCTCAAGTTAATTATAGATTCTATCCGGAGCCGGGCATACGTTCTGCCTTCTACGTTTTATCGACTGACTTTGTTACAATTTGCCCCAGCTTATATAATTTATGCCAGAACAAAAGAAAACTATGACACTTTTTCAAAACAACGGAACATCGAGTAAGCTCGTGACGTCACTAATCCCGCACAGCTGTTATGTTTTTATCACTAATTCTAATTTTGTTATTATAGAAACGAAGATCCCTTGAAACGAAGATCAAAAAAGTATAATACATTCATTGTCCCAAAATGTATCGTAACGAAGATATTCAAGAAAAACGATTGACAATGTACATATCTCGATACGATCTAATTACATATAAAGTTCAACAAATCAAGGTTCATCCTTTACAAACTAGTTACATGAATACATGACACAGGTAATACAAATAATTTCTCCAGAGAAACATCTTTACAATTTACTATAAACATAATTTTTTTAGAATACGAACACCAATGAACCTAACTATGGTCCTATGTATAGCCTTTATATTAATTATGCCCATGACATAGCATGTCCCTCTTTTAATTTAAATCTGATATAAAAATATTTGTGTTAACGTTTCCGTTCCGTTGTTGATAAAATTTTCAATACGGTGATTTGACAACACAGCACTATATTGTAAAGAAAAACTGGAAAATCGGCGGTTATGATTTTTTGATCGTTCCTCAGCGAATGATCGCAACTGTACGTAAATGGTCATGTCCAGGGAGCCTTCCAATTGTATGATATTGATATTTCTTGGTGTATAAACAGTAATATCGTTTTGCAAAAAGTTGTCGTACACCACCTAACTGTAATTCTTTATATAAAGAATCTAATTTTGTTTTATTATATGAAGTATTCATAACCCACTTTTGCATTATATTATATGATAGCTGTTCCAACAGTCAGTTACCACTCCCCATCCAATAAGCTCAGAAGATAACAGCGACTCTATTAGTGAAAAGTTGATAATTTTAAATGAGTTCCTAGAGAAAATTTCTTAGGTACTTAAATCTAAATAAAGGGCCTCTTTATTTTTGTAATTAATTCTTTTTGTTGAAGATTTCAACACATATGACGATCTACTTTAATACCAAGCAATTTTGTATTTTCTGCTTCAGGAATTTGGAAATTTAAACCAACATTTAAGAGTCTTAAATTAGACAATCCGCTAATATAAAATAAAAGTAAGTAACTTATTTTACTATAATTTAATAATTTATTATTTTCGAGGTATATTCGGAAAATCACTTTCAATATTTTCTTTCAGTTTCTACCAGTTTCCACGAACCTAATAAATCTTTTTGTCGTTCTATCTTGTCGCTAAACAACTATTTATGTAAATTAAAAACAGAATAGGCCCCAGGACTGTATCCTGTGGTACTCCATAACTAACTTGTTGGGATATGTGCTATTACTTCCATCGATCATGTTTGATTTGTAAGGTAACTTTTGAAAATTTGGTAAGTATTACCTCTAATCCTGGCATCCTGTTCATGGCTGTGTTAAACGCCGTTGAAAAGTCTAGAAATATGACAATGGCAGGAATCGTTTTATCCAGAGATTCATATAAAATAGATGTTAATTTGTATATTGCTTCTTCAATATTGGATATCATTGGATATAAGTAATTCATTACTAAATAACTAATTTACCTAACTAAATTTAATTAACTAAAATAGAGACTAAATATTGATTTAGTTAGAGATTAAAGAATCAAGTTACAACTGTTCATAGGCGCCGACTTTTTAAAATTTTAATGAGGGCTGGCCAGATTACAGTTTTACCAACCGTACTAAACATATAAAAGTATTTCCAAAGGAATTATTAATTAAACTTCTACATACAATAACAAAATACATACAATAATAGAACCTAAAACATCTAAACACTCAAATCGAATTTAGAGGTTAAGCTGCACTTTTAAACAATCGTCTGTAAGATCGTCCCAAGTAAACAAAACTTTGTTTATTAATCTAAACGGTGCTCTTACCCCGAAAATAAAAAAAACACTTTTATTACTTAAAAAAAAAATCGTTTAAATTAGTGCCACTTAAAATAAGTATGGTGCGCTCAAGGGCAGTTATGATTCCATGATTCAGTTAGCCGGAGCGGGGTGATAATAATCGTAGTGACAATAAGTCGCTGTCGTCCCAGGTTCGATTTTAGCTATATATCGTTTTGTACATAATTTTAATAAATTGCATTTCAAAATTGTAATGCTGATCAACATTATTGCACACAACTAAAAAACAGGTTAAGTAGAAATAGTGATCTTCTTTACTTTAACAACCTAAATAGGTACTTAATAAAAATTATTAAATTTGTGATAGGTATTTTGTTTCTTACATGAACACAGAAAACTAGGAAAATGTAGGTATTTAGACGCGTCAACAAATATAGACGGCGTTGTACACAAACAAAATTAGACAAAGCAATGTCAATATTCAGTAACTGATCATGAATGCAACCAATGAGACGCATGCTTTAGTTGTAACATAACCTTCAAGCCATCCATATTTTAATAAAACTCCGCTAGGATGCAGACTGCCGTTCTGAGACCAAAGGGTATATCTCAATTTTTTTTTATATTTTGGATTTTACTGTCTACAGACTCCTTATGACATAGTAGTTCTCTTTTCCTAAGAAAAATGGTCGTATCCCATGGTGCTGTATATATAAAGCATGAATAAAATTAGACGTATGATGTATCTCCAAAACACAAGAAAAACGTAAGCTGTTCAATCATAATCTCAAACATACGCCCTATTTGCTTTAAATTACTTTTTAAAATTATTTTTTTAAGTTCCTGAACTTCAAATGTATTTACCCAATGAAGAGTATTAAATTCCGACACAAAGATTTATTTATTTTTTTCTTTCTAATTTCTGCAGACCAACATGTAAAACATTCCATATCTCAAAATTAATATTCTTGAGATACGCCCTTTGGGCTTAGGACGGCAGTATAGGTATGGCCATCGAAAATTTAATGAATTCTAAATATTGCAAAGGATTTTAAATTTAGAATTTTTATTACCTAAAATAGATTAACCATTTTAATGAGGGCTCAGCCCTCACTACATTATTTTAATGTGGGCCACATCCTTCGAGCCACCACATAGTCGGCGCCTATGCAACTGTTTATTTATTATTTAAACTTCAAATAGATAATATAAATTAACAATCATTAGAGAAAGTTACATTATATCTTATATTTTCTAAACAGCCCAAGTATTGTTGTTACTTTTTTGGAAACTAACAATAAGAATTCAACTGTCATTGTCATGTTTTTCTAGATCTTAAAAGTAACGGATATGTCTATTTCACATAAACAAACTTACAATTAGAATTCAATTACAGCTGAATGAAAATAACCTGCTGTACAAAGGTGAATGTTTTCTTGATTAACATCTCAATCTGCAAGTGGTTGCATTGTATTTACAACAATATAAACAACTTGTCTATTCTTCAGCATTCTTTTCAGTGAGAACACTTAATATCGATAGATCTACTTTGATAGAATTTCACCAAATTAGATTGAAAGATAAAATTTGTGGCAATCGACTTTCGTGAAACGCATAACAAGTTGCGGTTTTTAAAATTGCAGATCGTTCTAGTAACATTGACACTGAGAGGAGAGAAAGGTCTGAATTTTTTTGTTGGTTGTATCGTAACTTGAGAAGAACCAGCTTTTGATGGCAGTAATTTGTTAACGATTTGTTATAATGTAAAGTGTTAGTTTATACTTAGAAATAATCCATTAAATGATTAGAACGAATAATTAAGATATTAAATATTATCATTCTTCTAATTTTATACCTTTCCACTTTTAGTTCTAACTTTCATTCATTTGGATGAATCTTATTTGGAAAGTATATTATTGATTAAATTTTAATAGCTAGTTTTTTACTTAATTTAAATGAAATTCTTAATAGCGGTTGAACGTTCGATTAAATTTTCTTATTTAATGATCATTTTTATTAATTCAATACCAAAATTTACTGTGTTAATACCGATCTATTATTGACTGTATGAATTATTTTGATGAAATTAATTAAACTTCTAACAAAAAGGAACCAGAATCTTCAACACAAAAAATAAAACAACGATGTCCTGTAATACATTACTGATATCTCAATATGTATTACTTTCATAAGGTAGAACATCTAAAAGATGCATTACTTTGTAAAGCAAATCCCATATTTTTCCCCAATATCACAGTGCTATATTTGAAATACTGCAGCAACAATCTTGTAGTAATATAATAAATATAATAATAATTTTTAGAAATATAGCATTACTTTATTTTTATTTTTCATAGATAATTTATTCAAATAAGATGATTTGGACAACTCAATGTCAAGTTCCTTCGTTGTTCTCAATATGACACGGTTTAAACCCGGAAGTCGATCTTTGACCATTGACTCAGGTCGTGAAAGTTTTCGTGTTTACGATGATGTGATTTGTAAAACTATATTTGAGAGTTTCTACTTTATTATAAGTAATATTGCCATCCGGCTATACTTTTTAGTAGTTTTGAAACAAGCGAAGTTCTTTATAAAGAAATACTTTTTATTACAAAATCAAATAAAAAAATATTTTTTTGTGATACTGTTAAATGTAATGAGAAATAAGACAGAAAATTAAAAATATCCATCGAAGGTGTATTCATTATTGTTAGATGGCTTTAAACTTAATCAATAAAATGTTAAATAATAACTTAGACAATTTCTAATCGATCAAACATCTCTGTGACTCACTTAGTGTTCAAATAAACTTAAACAACAAAATAAAATAACATTAAAAAGCTACTGTTATTTACTTTAATATTCTCAACTACGATAACAATACTTAATGAGATCTTTATGATTGTTTGTATTTGTTTTTAATTTGTCTTTATTTACTGATATTAGAAAGAATCAAACGCACTTTCTTCAGTTGATAAATTTATAAAAAAAAACTCAATTCCTTTCTTGGTTATTATGTATTACAATCCAATAAAATGCGTAGAAAAGTGATAATAAAATCTTCTTGTTTCAATGATAATTATAGATATTTAATTAATAATTATAAATTTTATTTGTGTACAACAGTTTCATAACCCTATTTTTTTAAATAAAAATCAAGCTAGCACGGGACGTTCTCTGACCTCTTTAAAATAATGCTAACTATTTTTTTTCTTTTAGGCCTATTTATACACCTTGTCCATACAATTGGTAATAACAAAATTTGAAGCGAGTGACGTCAGCAAACTTTTAACAATAATAAGAATTATCAAATTTCTTGATTCTAATTACATACAATTGTAGACTATAAAATTGTGAACAAAATGATATAAGATACTTGTATCTTTAATCAACAAATAAGGCTGTAAATTATCGTCGTAGGTAGCGACTCGATTTCAAAAATGTTAATTGTATGATTTCAAACCAAAATACATTACAATAAATTATGAACCAATTAATAAATAAAGAAACACTTAACACTAGTTTTGACTATGAAACGTTTTGATGAAGTAACTTTGAATCATGATTTTTATGCCTTTAAGTTACTTAAACTAGGGAAAACCCTAGGGGAAACTACAATAAAAAATTGGACAAAATCCATAAAAAACAGAAATTCTGATAATGAACTCAAAGTTCAATAATAAAAAGATTAACTCAAATTATACAACATTAAAAACTAAGTATTATTATTATTATTATAAATGTCTAGGTGATAACCATTTTTATTTGTTTTCAGGCGAATCGCAACCCGTGACTAAGTTAATTGGAAATTATTTAGTTATTAGAAATGAAAAATATCTTTATGGACAACTGCTATCTTATCCTAATCTAGCCTAATTAGATAGTTCTTCAGTGCTTGTACTGAATCTGTAAGACTTACATGTTTATTTTTTATAATCCTATATTGAAATATTAATTCAAAAAGTTAGGTTATATTTACATGGTAAAACGTAAAACACCTATTTTCTTACAATGTGCTATATTTAATGTTTCCACTACATGTAAAATGATTAAAATGAATAAATTAACTTCTTTGGTGCTACTAATATTTATTTTATTTTTATTATATAATTTGAACTTAATCAATTTTATTTCCTACGTTAAATCGTACGTTTAGTCAATTCCCAAATTGATATAAAATCTGGCCTATTTACATCATCGCAATATCTATCTATCTATAAGTTTTTATATTTCCCGCTTATCGACAGGTTTGAAATTTTACCTTTAGGAGTGGGAACACACTACAAACCATAGAGTCACTATCACTGCATCTAATCAGCCAGACTGCGCTGACGAAACAAAGTATCGCAGACGATCCCGTACTTGGTCGAAGGAAGCGCAAAATTTAATGGGAAAATTAAAATCGCATTATACGTTTTTATACGTTATGCAAGGTAACTAGCTAAGCAAGATTCGAGAGAGAAGAGAAATATCTCTTCCAGTTTCGGAACTGGTAATGAAATTTTCTCGGATAGTCTCAAATTTTATAATAAAATAGCCATTTGTGTATTAAGACGGGAAAGTGCTCTTACGGTATTCATAAAACTCTATATGTCTTATATTCATAAGACACTATATATAGTGTCTTATAAGCCATAAGACACTAAAGCGGTTCTAGTCACAGAATTAACTTATTTAACAATCAAAAATAAATAGCAGCGCTTGCATGACCTCCAAATATTAACTATTCATATTTTAATGTCACAAATTTTAAATTCTATTTGATATTTTCTAATAGATTTTCTCTTTGTCTTTATGTCAGTTCCAATTTTGGAAAATTCTTTATTGCATTTTGTGTCTTATTAGCAGTCAGAACACTCAAGAAAACCGTGGACATTGAGCTAACGCTCTCGTGTCTGCCCTTTTATTAAGACAATAAAAGTCGCTAAAAAGACACATTTATACAGTAAATAACAGATAATAGATATTTAAGATACTGGTGTAAAAAGCCATTCCTTATTGCGGAAACGGTTAAAAACACTAGCGAGTGTTTTAAAAGACGCGAGTGCAATGAAGTGACTTTTTACACGTGTGTTTTACAACGTTTTATGTACGATCATAACGCTTTACTAGAGTATTCATTTTATTTGATATTTTTTAAAAATTAGTAACATATGTCAGCGTGCTTTGATTTTTACGTGCTAAATTGTTTAACATATTTAGTAACCAGTTTATAAAATATTCATAAATCGTTTATCATACATCTATCTCTTGTTGATATTAGCGTGCAATAAAAACACTAAAACACTTTATAACACTAGTTCAATAAACGTTAACTCTTTACACGAGAATCAGTGTAAAAATAGTCACTTTATGTATGATCGTAGATAATAGATATTTAAGATATAAAAAGTCATTCTTTATCGCGCGAACGGTTTAAAACACGAGCGAGGTACGAGCGAGTGTCTTAAAGGATGTGAATGCAGTGAAGAGACTTTTTACACGAATATCTTACAACGTTTTATCTACGATCATGACGCTTTACTAAAGTATTCATTGTATTTGATATATTTTTTAAATTTATGACTTATGTCAGGTGTACATACATTAGCGTGCTTAGATTTTTATGTGGAAAGTTGTTTAGCAACCAGTTTGTAATATATTCATAAATCATTAATTTATCATACACTCTTGTTGACATTAGCGTGCAATAAAAATTTTATAACACTAGCGCAACAAACGTTAACTTTTTACACCAAAATCAGTGTAAAAAGTGGTCACTTTTTGTATGATCGTAGATAAAAAATAAAGTATTTCGACATTTTTGCATAATCTTAAAGTAAAAGAGAAAATTCCTCACGAGTTTTTTCCTAAATCTCCACAAGATTCTCATTCCGATATCCTGTGCTAATTTAATTAAAGCGCTATACAAGATTAAAATCAGATAAAGAAATTTGGCAGACGTATCTTCCACGGTATCACAGTGGTATGCAAAACATCATCAAATACAAGCGTTGTCAGACTTCAATCTCTTTCACTGCTGGAAGTGATGCGTTAAGGTCAGGAAAGAAGGCATTATCCTTGGTCAAGGAGATCTTTAAACAAACCGATTGTCGAAGCAATCTAACGATCATTACATCAGAGTCTTTCTGATCGTGGGTGGTTTGACATTTGGCATTACTTTCGGCAGGCAAGCAGACGCAAAAGACTTTGGCGATGTCGCCGATAATTTGTTGCCGACAGACCTGTGCGGCACCATACCGTCGAATATCGGAAAATTCGTCGTTCAGCCATACAAGGATTTCCTTTACATTTCTTCTGAGAAAAATGGATTATGTATAAGGTGACTGTTATCTTTGCACTTTTTAGGTTGGTTCTGGCATTGAAACTGGCGATGCAGCTTGTAACGCGTTGCTTGGCTCGGCAAAATAGCCTGAGTATTTGTGTGTGGGGAAATACACAATTCTTGAATCCTTCTCTTCTGGTTCTAGAGAGTAGCGACTGGAAAATCAAAGCACACCGGTTGGTTTCAATTCTGAAGTCTGTAGAGTGTAGAGCCCGTCTCGATAGCATGGTCAAAAATTATTGTGATTGCAAAGGAAATTGTGATTGTTGCGTTCATCGGAAAACATTACTTAATCTGTTGTTATACAAAACGCCTCTTGCAATGCATAATTCAGAAACCGGTCTTTGTCTTATTCTGATTTTTATAAGATTTAAAAGTAGTTACGCTCGTTAATAACATTTTGAAAACTTTCTTGATAAAGATTGTAAATAGGTATTGGTTTTTTATGGACGTTAAAAAATTCCCGTCAGATTTGACAGTAGTCCGATTAATGCCAATTTTGTCTTTAATGTGTTATGTTGGCATTATTCCATTGTGAAGTGGAAGGTGTCATGGTTGCTGTTATTCTAGCATACTTTGGTTGTTTTCCAGTGATTATTGAGAGAACAATGAGATTAGTTAAAAATCTCAGATTTTTTATGTAATTTTAAATATTTTGGAAATATGGGTACGTTTGCGTCTTAAATAACATTAAATAAATAAAGATTAGTAAAAGTTTCACAGTTTTATTAAAATACAACCTGACAATATTGTTTCGACAGCTATGCTGTCATTATCAAAGGTAATATAATTATAAACAAACACGTCGCTAAGGTAGATACAAAAATAGGTAACTAGATAAAATAATAATAATAATCAGAATTAAATATCTAACACTTCCAGTAACGGAGAATTACTGAGCTCAAGTTGTTCATTCATTAAAAGTACCCTGAGTTTGTGTTTGTATATCTCAAAGGCTTCTAAAATGTCTAATTTTATGTAATTAAATAACATTGCTTGGAAAGTCTATTAATTGGATTTTGAAATCATGTGAATTAATCTACATAATGCATTACTAGGAAGTGTCAAAGTTGCCCGTCTGATAGTAGCACTAATCATAACAAAGATTTTTGTCAGTGAAGCAAGAGCCCTGTGGAGAACTTTTCGATTTACCCCGTGCACGAGACAAAAATCCCAACAATGCACTTATTCATTGAATTTTTCTTATAATTATCTTTTAAATATATTGCGGTGGTATCAAATCACCTCATTTAAAATTTTATTAACGATAGATCGGAAACGGAAAACAAATATTTCACACATTAGATTTAAATTAAAAGAGGGACATGCTAAGTGATAGGCATAATTAATATAAAGGTTACACATAGGGTCACAGTTAGGCTCATCAATATTTAAATTAGAAATCAAGAATAAAAATTTCATGCAAACTAGGTTATGTTTGCCTAAGGGTAATCCTAAGTTTCTTATGCATATAAAAAGGTTTCATATTTTTAAAAAGCATATCAATCTGTTAGATTGTTTTGTCTGTTAGATACACGTTTATGCAACCCAAGTTACATATTGGGATGGGTTTTCCACTTGTAAAGAAGAAATAATCTTCTTATTTATATTTAGAGGCTACGATCTTTAACGTAGGGTAAATTTTTCTACTTTCCAAGAGACCAACTCAGTTTCGGGCTGTTAATTAACTGAAAACAGATAATTGGGGTCAATCTTATTATGACTTATATAGAACAATTAGTTTTTAAATTTTGTTATAAAAATTCTGACCATTTTTATTATTGAAGGTTTTAATCTTGTCGTTTTGCTTCATTGTGACGATTATTGACTCTTATCCTATTTTTTTCTCACCATTGTTTTTATGTAAACACTTGGAGAACTGTATGCTGGACAATCTGATCATAATTTGATTTTATTTCAATTAATATTAAAGCTGGAACTTGCAAATGCATTAATTGGTTGATTCGATGGTTGTATCGGAATATAAATTATGTTTTTTGTAAATTGTAAAGATGTTCCTGTGGAGAATTTATATGTATTAGTTGTATTGTGTAATTATGTATCTATTTTGTAAAGGATAAACCTGTTTTATTTCAATTTTGTATGTAATTAAGCTATGATGAGATTTGTACATTGTCAACCGTTTTCGTCTTGTATCTTCGTTACGATGCATTTTGGGATACAAGTGTGTTACATTGTTTTAATCCTTGCTTTAAGGGCTACAATCCTGTAATCATAGAATTAAGATTTGTGATAATTATCAACAGCTGTGCGGGTTAGTGACGTCATCACTTTACGTGATTTGTTTTTGTTTTGGAAAAATGTCAGTGCAGGCTTTTGTTTCAACAAAATCTATATAAGTTGGAGCAAAATTGAACAAAGTCAGTCGATAAACAGCTTTGGGCGAATCTATGCTTGACTGCGGATAAAAAAGATCTGTAATTTAAAGTGAGGTTAGATATTTTAACCATATGTTTGACGTAAACGTCATATATAAACAGAATTTGAATTAAGCTCAAGTGTTACCTGAATATTCTTAGAAGTTTAAAGAAGATTTCATTGTTGTTCTACAATTATTTAAAGTGGACGTGATTATTTAAATAAATTCTGGGAGAATTTATTTTCTTCATCGATTTACGTATTGACGTTTTACCAATAGAAATCAGCTGACAGGTTCTGTCACAGTGTTACCAATAGAGGATTATTATTTAAAAGGAAACTATTCTTGTAACATGCCAGGTTGGTCAAAATAAAAGGTTTTAATAAATAAATTTGATTTATTTATTATAATAAAAATTTGTAAAGTTTAATTTGAATAATTTCTAAATTACTTTGTTTTAACCTTAAAGGTTTTTAAAAGAATTTATTCTTTGGAAATAAAACAATTCAATTTATTTTTTTATGAGATAAACAGTTTTATTTGTAAACAATTTTTGATTTGTGTTGGTTTGTTCAAGTGAATGACCGTATTGGCCCTATGTCAGGCTATTACAACTTTTTATCACATTTGAGCAAGCTTGGGAATTTATTTCCCAATTGTTAATTGTATTAATTTGAACAACATTTCTTACCATTTACTTTTCATTTGAATTTTTATTTGGTTCATTAAATAAAGTTTATGTGTTTTTGAATTTACTTATGTGTTTAATTGATGCATATATACAAGCATTCAGTTTTCTTTCTTTTTGAATTTAGAGTTTAGCAGTGGTTGTCCAGTTTGTAGGAGCTCTAGTGTTTACAATATAATTTTTTCTACTTTTTCAGGCATAAGAGTTAATAAGAGTCTCCTAATTCAAACAATTTATGTTTTACTGAATAACCCTGAGCTGGCTGATTGGAATAAAGAAAAATATTTGTGGTGTATTTTTAATTCAATCCACCGTATATAATTTATGTTTTATTTGGAACGGTGGGCATATTATATTTTATTTGAATATCACCGCAATATGTAATTCTGGTTTTGTCAGTAAGTATGTCTTTCATGCATCAAGCATCAATCATTGTAAAAATTGGATAAATGTAACAAACTTCGTGACCAAAAATAAACTTTTATGCAAAAATTGCGGGTTTTGCCCCTTGCTACTTTATACCGTGTGTCAATTTAAGTGCCCTCACAAAAATTATCTCCAAAATAAATAAGATATCGAAAAAACTAAAAAACCGATCCTTCAAAGATAAGCTATTTTAAAAAGTGGTTTGTCAGTGAGCTCCTCACTAATAGTGAAGATCAGTATTTTTGTACAACAACCTGAAATATAATTTATAGTTTCATCAATTTAATAAATTGTTCGTTAGTGTGACGTTCAATATCATATAAAATAGGCATAAAAAAATCAAAAAACGTAACAAGATAACATATCAATCGTGTTTGTGAACATATAGACCAAGATCGATACATTGCATAAATTAATTAAAGAGAAATCTTACTAAAACATCTTTCCTGGGTCACCTGGGAACAAACATCATACAATAATTCTCTATTTGGCAAAGATTTATTTTATTGCAGCATTTCTAGAATTTCTTGTTCTTATGCGAGAAATGCAGGAACAAAGTAATTATCAATCAAACAGAAGTTTATAATTAAACAAAGGAGATGTTGCGTGATAGGTTTATATTAATAAAAACGGCATACCTGCTTTTCTACACATAATAAACACGCAATGATTATCAAAATATGTCTTTTAGTTTTTTTGCATTATTATTCAAACAATGAAACAGTTAAATGTCAACTTTCTGTTCCAGTTCGTCTTTTAGTCTTGATGGTAGCTTGCTCCTAAGGTTGTTTACCCAACAATTACATTTTATGCAATTTTTTGCTTCACGTTTCCAGTTTAGTTCCGTTAGTAATTAGCAAGTTTTGTTAAAGAGTTCTGCTTCCTCTATAACTATTACTGTAAATGTTTTTCTATTATAAATTAATACATGAAGTAGTGAAGAAGTGTTGCGGATGTAAATTTCACGAAATAATTAATGAAGATAGTTAACCGTAAACGCTTCTTTCTGTAAATCAAGGAACTTTTTCTAAAATGTAATTTTATTTAATAACTTCATTACCAATGTGATTACCATAAAATGTGGTAATTTAAGTAATTAAAGTAATTTATTTACTTTTTGCAGAATTCATGTTTCAATAGCTGTATTTCAATATTATTTAGGCACATAAGTAACATATTATTATGATTTATTTGAATAGCAAATTTCACGTTTATGGCGGCAATATCTTACAAAGGACATGGCACTATTTAAGTGTAATTTGGCCTTTTGTAGATTTTTCTGCAATTTTGATATGTTGTAGCTGATACCAAAAGAAAACTGTTTTATCGTTGCGCCAAAGTTCTATGTCTACCGGGTCTGCTCGAAACGTGAGGTCAAAGTTTCAAAAACGGACATTATTGAATAATGATTTTTCCGAATTATTCTACACAAGCCGATGTTACACTCAGAAAAAAATACTTAACTTCAAACCATTATCTACTGGATGTCCCAGATATGTATTTTCGAATAATAATATTTAGCGAGTGATAGGCACATACTACGTATATATTATATCTATAACTATATATGTGTTATGTAGACCATTTTTATCTAATGCACAGTACCTAGGTACTTATGTTTAAGAAACGTTCATATTGTGTTTCGAATGACAGATTAGAATACTTAACCCAAAAACTGTTTTTTAAATTGGGTGAAATGATAAAATACATACGTCATTTGAAACTATACAGGGTGTCCTATGACATCGTATAAAATAAAATGGCGAGTTCTAGGGATAAAAATAGGACTTTTTTCTCCTATAAATATATGTCCGTAAACGCTTCGTTTTCGAGATACAGGGTGTTAATGTTTTTATAATTTTTTCGTAATACTCTCAAACACACTTTCGACGATTTTGTTAAAACTAGACATGTTTATTTGCAGTGGTAAGTCATTTATTTTGATGCATTTAGATTAATTTATTTATATTTATTCTAGTGCCGTACCGGGGGACTCTGTTGACATTTATAGTAAATAACATTCTAGGGCACTGCTTTTTTTAAAGTTTATTTTTTTTATGCACAGATACATTATAATTAGACTATTATTGCTAAACTCATCTAAACATAACCGTCTCTTTATAGCCTAAGAGCCTCTTTATGGTCCGACGGGCAATAAAGAAACGTCAATTAAATGTCAGAGCTGTTTTTTTGTATAATTTGATTTGTTTTTAATACAACTTGTAAGACTTTGTATTACCAATGAAAATAAGCTGAAATTAAATATTTTGGAATAGTATGGTGATACGTAGTACGTACCTATAACACGCTAAATATTATTATTCGAAAACAAGGTCCGTAGATGCAAAGCAAGCTTTGAAATATAGGTCATCTCATACACTTCCACTATCAGTAGCGCGAAAATGGCGGAACATGTTAATTAACATGAAAACAGAAATAAGCGACAACTCGACTTGTTTTCAGTTGGGTACTAAGCGTTAATTCAACGTTTTAGAACGTCATGCGCCTCATATGACGATCGTGTCGGCTTTGATAGCAGCCGTATTGCAACTTTTACTAAACGCGAAAATGGCGGCATTGCGATGACCTATATTTCAAAGCTTGCTTTGCATCTACGGACCTTGATTCGAAAATACATATCTGGGACATCTAGTAGATAATGGTTTGAAGCTAAGTATTTTTGTCTGAGTATAACATCGGCTTATGTAGAATAATTCCGAAAATTACTCAATAATGTCCGTTTTTGAAACTTACCTCACTTTTCGAGCAGACCCGGTAAACATAGAACTTTGGAGCAATTATAAAAGATTTTTCTTTTGGTATCAGCTACAACATATCAAAATTGCAGAAAAATCTACACAGGGCCAAATTACACTTAAATAGTGCCATGTCCTTTATAAAAATAACCTACTCACTACTGTAAGAACAAAATTAGGTTTTTGTTGTCTAAGCTCTTGTTTCAGTTGATGATAAATATTTTTCAAATTGTTGTGAATTTTCGCTTTTTAAAAGTTTTCGTATTTCTGGACCATCGAGTTGACCAGCTTCTAACTTTGTTGATGATTTATAACTAAGTAAATTACAGATGAATTGTTAAGCTGGACCATCAACTGATAGTTTTTAATAAATTGTGCTGTTAGACCAATTTTAACGTGTAAAGGTAGTAATAGTTAGAATATCAGTTAGATTAATTAAAGGTTGAGCGACGACAGATTTTTTACCAATAGTGAAGTTTGAACGTGTTTGGATATTTTCTTGGTGAAACTGAAGGTGTTGCTTATTACTACGATAGGTACCATACCAATCACAAAGATTACATGGATATTTAACTGATGGACTACCAATACCACAAAGCACGTTAAGCAATTTTAAATCTGCAATAACGTTTCAACGGTGTGAATTGTAGTTGATTAAGTTAAGTGCGTATTGAACATCAGTGTATGTTTCTTTTAATGATGGTGAATAGAGAAAAGGGATTGATGGAAGTAAGTTACCATTGTGAAGTCAAACAATTTTAACAGCTGACTTACTTGAATCGATGAATAAACGCCATTGATCTTGTACATACTCATAATCTAACCAATTGGTTTATTTATTAAATAGACCATGAATATTTTTTAATATGGTGTACCATCATGTTCATAAAATAAATTAAGTATTTCACGATTTCTTTTTGAAAAATAACTAACTCGACAATCAGTTGCAAGTGCATTGTGTTTCAACATATTAGACGCTAGTAACAGTGATTGATCCTTAGTTAAACCAAGTTTTTTAACTAGTTGATCAAGTGCTGCTTGATCATAAGTAATAAATTCTCTTGGATTACTTGGAGGATGAGTAGAATAATTTTAGTAATAGTAAATGAAATTATTGTGATAATCACAGAAATACATCAAATTAGTTTAAGAATTTATAAACATAATGAAAAATTATCATCTCTGACTGGGATTCGAACCCAGGACTCTCTGCTATCCAGGCAGATGCTCTACCAACTGAGCTACCTGAGACGACTCCCAATTGAAACGACAATTCTTCATATAAGATGGAAATAATGTTAACAACTGAAGTATACTAATTATTTGCTATGTATAAATTGGTTGTTCGCTAATCCGCGACTCATTTTTACCAACTATCACAGCTGAATTAGATTTTTAGAAATATTCTTCCATAGGAGATTTTAATAATAGTAAATGAAATTATTGTGATAATCACAGAAATACATCAAATTAGTTTAAGAATTTATAAACATAATGAAAAATTATCATCTCTGACTGGGATTCGATTTATACATAGCAAATAATTAGTATACTTCAGTTGTTAACATTATTTCCATCTTATATGAAGAATTGTCGTTTCAATTGGGAGTCGTCTCAGGTAGCTCAGTTGGTAGAGCATCTGCCTGGATAGCAGAGAGTCCTGGGTTCGAATCCCAGTCAGAGATGATAATTTTTCATTATGTTTATAAATTCTTAAACTAATAGAATAATTTTGTTCGGTTTCAGAATCATATTCAGATAATAATGACGATGGTGATAATAGATTTTCATAACGAGCTTGTTTTGGAGTGGAACATGATTCGATGGTTGAAAACAAATTCAGAACAGGTTGAGTAACATTATGTTGGCAATTTCTAGGCCACTGATAAGAAACTTGAAAACGACGTTATTGAACTTTTTCTGCTAAACACACTAAACATGCATCTTCATGATTACTAAATGAAAAATTTGTTTGATTCATTGAAGAACGTGACCTATTATCCATTTTATCGACTATTCCCAACAATTACAAATAAGCACCAAGAGCAACAAAACTTGGATGATAATTGATTGAAAACAAAATGTAAAATAATGTAACCGCAATTACAAGAATTGCGTCACCACCAAACACGTGGACGAGATTGTAAAATACGAGGATGCCATAAACACCGTAAAAGATAAGATAAACAAACGATGAGTTTGAGATGTGCAGTAACGTCCCAAACAGATTTTAATCAATAAATAATATTTAGGGTTTATGCGGTCATTCATAACAAAAAAACAATTTGTGCATGCCGTTGAGAAGGTTGTTATATCATCAGCCGATTTCTGTCAGCTGGGTGTCCACATTGTTTATTCAGCTGCTAATTCGGACGGTGACTCATTGCTTATATTCTTGGTTACAGTATAGCTGCGTAACAGTAGAAAAATGGTATTTTTCTGTTCTAAAACTCTTTTTTTGTGTTTTTATGATTACACTATCTTGATACAATAAATAGTAAATATCTTAAGACAAATGTCTATTAAGCAAACAAACAAACAAAAAATGAATGAAGACGAACTATATTATTAGCTCTACATAGTACCTGGCGTAGCTGGATCTTCTAAAGAAATTTGAGTTAGGCAGCATGTGCCCGAAAATTCGATTTTAGTTTCCAGAGGTCATTTTATCAGGCACATCAACGTCAGAAGGTACTAGCTATTTATTTTATGCTTAAATTGACCATTTTCTAAATAAAGCGTCCATTAATGCATGATCTTAATCATCATGTTAAAATACGTTAAAACCTTAGTTTTAGATTTTTTTCAAAATTTAATGGAGAATCGCACGACGATGCCGAGAACCAATAGAAAAATTCAAATTTGAATTGTATCCATGACAATCACACAATTTTCCGGAAATTTATATATATATGCTACCAAGGAGTAATTTTTTGGAAATTATATTTGTAACATATATTTATAGCTACATAAAACCAATTAATCATAATGCATTTTTTTCTGTGTGTCGTGCGATTCTCTTACCGAATATAGCCTCGTGCATTGATTCTGCTTAGAAATTTTGATTTCGTGCATTTCTGCAACGTAATTGCACTCCACTACGTGTCGTGCAATTATGACGTTGCAGAAATGTCACTCAAAAAATTTCCGGCAATAGTCAATGCATTTGGTATATTATAAGTGAAAATAATAACGAACTATCTTGTAGTCTACTAATGGAAAATTAAAGAGAAATACCTGTGAATTGTAAGATTTCTTATCTAAGTTGTGAAATCCACTGAAAAGGTAATATTATGTATATCATCTGGATTATTAAATTGGATTTTCAATCGTGCATTTTCTCATGCAACATCCGGTATATAAAACATACGTCATAACGTCGGTTTGAGAGACCGAACAATGATAATCGTATAAATTATTAAAACAATGTTTAATAATATCATCTTATAGTTTATTGCAATTATAAATAAACGAAACTTTCCATTGCTTAAACTTACAATAAAATATTAAGGAAACTATATAAAATATTAATGCATAATATATTAACTTATTTATAACCAATTTAGTAAATTTCCAAATAAATAAGTTGTTACGTGTTGATTTCATGAAACTCTGTACCGCTTTGCTTTTGTGCCTTCCTGAATTTGTCGTAAGTGTTTCCTTTTTTGATAATACGTTGTTATTTCGATAGCTTCGTGAAGAATTTTTTTAGTAGCATCGTCTTAGTGAGTTATGTTTTTCTTTCGTGAATTGAATTCAACAAACGTTTGTGTACGTTTAATTGGTAATATATAGCAATCACGTCAATGTAACAGAAGTAGTATATAACTTTTCTGATTTAAATGTTTTTCCCCAGCACCAGCAATACTTAGCAATCTGTACATATAAACTTTGTTAGAATTTATTCATGCGAGTGCGCTCGTCTATTTTGAAATCGTGAAGAGTTTACCTATTTATTATCTACTTGAGGCATGTCCGATTGTACAATTAAGTTAAACCTGTAGACACATCAACGTTCGTGTGCTATCCTGGTTTAATATTTATACTTAAACAAGTTACTGGTAAATATTCTGCTCGCGTAACTTCATTAGTTTAGTAACTTTTGTTTGTACAACCCTATTACGTTAAGTCTTACGAAAGTTTGTTTACACTTAATTTATCATCGCAGTAAAGCATTTTGTATCTTATTGGCTGACTTATTATGTATGTATGATATTTGTTTCTTGCAAAGAAATCTTTCAAATTTTTAGGTACGTTTTATTGGGAAGAGTTGTTGGTGATTCCAGGATCCAGAACTTCCAGTAACTTGTAGTGAAAATGTTAGACAATGAAATTATATTATATACATGAATTGACTGAGATTTAATAAAATAATTTTTATTATATTAAAACATTGTCTATTTGCATCTATCAAAACTTATTATTTTAGGATTTGCTATAGAGAAAGAGCAGTCTTTCTTGAATACAATTCTATTTCGAGAAATATTGCGTAAAAGGATTAGTAATAAATAACTTATAACATAGTTATTTAGCTGGGGATATTTATTATCTTGAGATCGTATCGATATCAGCGTATTCATTAAACATTCCGGGCTAATAAAAGGAAATGTATTTCATGATGGTGTTACACATCGACATCTTCAAATGGTGCTAAATGGGCTTAGATACTTTGATTTTAATTTATCGTTAATATAATTACTATCTACCTAATATTAATGATGATAGTGAAAGTGATTTTGTTTATTCAAAACTTAAATTCCAAGAACTCGCTAACCCGTAACAATTTTGTATAATTAAAATTCTTTAATGAAGTACGAAATTACAAAATACATTTATAATATACAGGTAATAATAGTTGTTCTACAGTTGTAGAAGTTGTTACTGACAGAGAATTATTTCATTCTTTGTTACTTTTGATCCAGTAACTCCATCTAAATTGTATAGATTCATTCAGCTGTATTACATAGTAGAAAAAAATGTTAGTTGGTAGAAGAAAACTGAAGAGTTTTCACTATTAAACTTGCATCATACAAGATCATTTGATCAAGCGATAAGATTTTTATTAAATCGAAACGTGCTCGCTATGACTAGCATATAATTAAATAAGTAAAAAAATTGATAAAACATTTATCTTTCTTTTATATACAGTAGAAGATATCTTCAAAACTTTTATTCGGGAAAACACCTTTCTTTCTAAAATTAAATAGACATTTAATATGATAATTTTATTGCGGAAGTAAGTAATCGATTCTGGCTGCTAATAAGTTATTATATCACTAATTTATTTATACTAACAAACAGTGAGCTATTAAATCAACACTTCAAGCGAAAGAAAGGAAGCATTCATTTACTTTTATATATTTACAGTATAAATGAGAAAAAGCTGTTATATGCTCACTTTTGAATTAAAAGATAAATCATCCTTGCCAAATACGTTTATTTTTAGTTTGAATATTTAATTTAGTGACAAAAAAAAGGTAATTAATGATATTTTACTTAGTGAAACTAGGTTAAGGTTGTTCCAGTTTAACTGATCTTGGTGAATTTGTTGTTCTGAAAGCAAGTTAATTTTGTCTGAAATTTAAATTTATTAAATAGTTATTTATTTAATAAACTGCATTCCGAGCAATTAAACTGACTGTAACAAAAAAGAAAATGCTCGTTAAATAAAAGATTAAGCTATTATTATTTAGGTATTTGATCTCGTTCTATGTTAAGTTGTAATAGTTTTGTGGCAAGAAGTTCTAAATCACTTTTAATAAAAAATATTTTAAAACGTATGAGAGCAGCTTGATTTTGTGAAGAAAGTAGAAAAATGTCACTATAGATCATCTTTCTTCATTATCTATAGACGCGAACTTTTCTTATAGCAGCTAACTATAGCCTCAGTTTTCAAAATAAAAGTATAAATAACTACTGTTGGTTACCAAGATTTACTTACTTTATAAGATCATCATTGTGTTGGAAAGAACTCCAACTTTTACAGGATGTGGCTAAGTGCATAATGGCAACGCTGAAAGTAATCTTTAACTGACAATTCTCCGACAATTCCTACACAGTAAAAAATGGAGTGTTAAATCTTACACTCAAATAACACCCAGAGTGGTTCCTATTTATCCACACTGACGAGTGTAAATAACATTGGTCTTAAAAGTGGTAAAATATATAACAACTTTAACCTTCAATGCAGGTTAAAGTCATGGACAGTCATGAGTGTAAAAATGACAACCATATTGTTGAGAAAACATTTGTTGAGTGTAAAGTATGCACGAACTGAGTGTTAATTTCCCATTCTTTTAGTGTAAAAATTATTGCTTATAATGGTAAGGAACATTTTTTTAATGAAAAAGGAACCAACTATGGTGGTTACAATCATTTATTGGAGTGTAAATAACTATTTTGTTCGTGTAATTATATACTTCTATTTTTTGGTTCAGATATTTTTTTGTAATTTAGGATAAAACAGAAAAAGGTAAAAAATAGTGCACACAAATATTAGTTTTATTTTAAGACAAAATGCAAAATATAAATACATTCTAAATCTAAATAAACCAATGTAAATACATATTGCGATGATTTTCCTTCATTATTTGAAAATCAAGAATTCTTAATTTTGTTACCCAATGTAAAAAAGTTCAAAGTTGACTGTTTGTGTTTATCATTTGTAATTATGAATTGAATTTTTAAAAGGATTTATTGTTAAAACTATTCAAGTTTGAGTTAATTTATTTATTGGATACATGTATATAGTAACAAAATTTGATCAGGAAAACAATTTTGGGTCTACATGATCTTCACTTCCAGTTAAATCTGAAAAAGAAAATTTATTAGTTACAAAGGTTTATAAAACAGTACAAACATTATTAACAGCAATATAAAAATAGTCTTGACGACCATATATAGTTAGTAGAGTACATAATACAACTGCTTTATAGACAATAATCAAATTACTGAAATAATGATCAAGGTCAAGCTATTTTTTGAATAAAATTATAAACTATCAAAATATATGGAAAATAATTGCAAGAAAAACAATATTAAGTTACCAAGGGGTAGTGATGTAAATAAAAGGGGGTGATGAATTTAATAAAATGATAAAAATGGTTGTAAATGAATTTGACCAGTAAATAAATGTATAATTTATAAAGAAAATAATAAATAAAAGTTTAAGAAGTAATCATGGGTTAATAGTGTATAGTTTATTGGTCAAAATAATTAAAAAAGAACTACAGGAGAAGAACGTAAAATATTAATTAGTATCCTACATACGGTTGTTTTCAAGAAACCAGCAACAAGTAAAGAAGAAGTTAGCAATAATGTTTCTTGAATAGTAATCAAGAAATGCTATTTAAGAAAGGTAAAGAAATAAAAAGAAAATTGAGCTCACCATTTCAGTATTGACAGCTATGCAGCCCAGAGAACGGTTTTGGGAGTACCGCAGCAGCAGAATCTTGAAGGGCATAACACCAAGCAGCATGCAGCTACAAAAGAAAATAAAGTGAATCACAGAATAAGGTTTGTGGAAATAGAAACAAGTGTATATAAAGCATATCTAGTGTTTCTCATAGAAAGAAAAATAAATCCAATTAAAAGAAAATTATGGCTTAAAAAAGATAAATGGTTAAATTATAAATACAGAATTAATAAATAAAAATATGTACAATATAATAGGTACAATATTTAAATATTATAGAATACCTTATAGACAAAATTTTATAATTTGTATATTATATTATTTATATATTATTATTTACAGCCGTACTATAGATAAATGACACGCGTGTAACACAATGTTTATTAATGTTGCACGTGTGTAAATCTTTCTATAAGTACGGCTGATAATATTAAAATAATAAAAAAGTGAATCGTTACTACTAGGAAATCAACATTAGTTTTGAACAATTACCTATGAGCTCCTTTGTATGATTAGGGTAAATGACCCAGCCATCACCATCATGACCACCAGTTTCTGTAATTAAAGTTTTATTAAATTTATTATTGACAGATTCTAATTTACATTACAAACCTTACCTGTAATTATAGAAACGACATTTAATGTCACTAATCACAATGTCAGTTCTTCTTCATAATCACACGTGAATTTTATAAACACATGTGCGCCATCTTTTTAAGCTGAGTTCGGCCGTCAATGTTCCAACCTACTATACCAACGCGTAGAGCGCGGCAATAATTAAACTATGGAAGTATAATTTCATTTTATTTTATTTTATTTATCCACAATTCACGTAAACATTATTATTTTTATTTATGCATAATGATGACTTAAATTACAATGGATCAACATGGCAGCTAAAACATTTACATAAGAAAAAGCTGAATAGACACAACCAGGACTGGAAATTATAGTTTTAAAATCTTACTTACTTAATTGCACAAGATCGTAGAAAGATGCATCCTCTTCTATTTTAGCATATTTACTTTTATTGGCTAGTTGAATCTTAAAAATCATTGTTGTCACTTTCAAAGAGAACCAACTACATTCAAACACAAACAGTAAATAAAAGTGCTCACGTCCAATCGTGATTATTCGCGTTGGAGGTGGATGTTCGGTGGATGACACTCGCGAGGGTTAAATCGGTTCTGTTGTATATTATTAACACTCTTTAATGTTGTTAACATGCTAGAATAGTGAAATACATTTTTTGAAAGATGACTCTTACACTAACGAGAGTATCTTTACTAAATTCAAATGATTTTTCTACACCAAAACATTATGTTTACCCATTTTTTAAATTAAGATAACACTCATAAGAAACCTGGTGCTGCGTGTTAATTTTAGTTGTTAATTTCATTCACATGAGTGTAGAAATTTACACTCAGATATTTCACCACACCAAATATGTTTTTCACCACCACTGCATTTTTTACTGTGTAGAAGCAATCTTGCCTTCCTGATAAAATGGGTGGACTGGGTATCACACACCATGGATATATCCATTGACATTATATCGCCATATACAGTGCGGGATTAAAGTATGGAATATTAAAAAGAAAGCGAACTCAACCGTTTTTTTAAAACGCTGAAACACGTAGATTTTGTTTTTTAAAAATACACATTAATTAAATATATACAGTTAGATGATGTAGCCTGACAGGTAGCAAAATTTGCCAAAAATCGAAATTTTCAAAAACTTCTACTTCGACCAATTTTAATCCAAAAAATCTAGAAAACATAATTTATTGACATTTCATATGTATCTATGCAAGGACAAAATTTGAACAAAACCTGAGATATTAAAATACGGCTCTAGTCGATTTGGCATGATTTGGCTAAGTCAACATTAGTTGATACAAATAGGAAGGCGAAGGCAGGTGTCGACTCATACCGGAAGCAATACCTGAAGCAAAGTTTAAATAGAAAGTCACCGAGAAAAAGTTTGTGCATATAAAGAGGTGTTCAAGTTGAGTTATATGTGGGTGAGTTGGAGAGGCATATTTGAACATTAAGTATCCTGTATATAACTTTGCTAAGAGTATCAGTGAAGAGACGTTAAAAACAGGAGGTACATTAGAGTAGCTAAAATAAAAAAAGCTAACACTATAAAAATTAATTACCCAAATGTAAATAAAACTTGTGAAGTTGCTAGTGGGTGAAAGATTATGAAATACATAAAATAACATTAATAATATCAAGTATCCCTTTAGTAAACTTTATTAAATTTTTACTTGTTAACTTAATTGAAATAATTTACATTTCATATGTATTTATGCAAGGACAAAATTTGAACAAAATCTGAGACATTGAAATACGTCTCTAGTCGATTTGGCATACAATTAGCCTCGTTACAGTATAATCTAAAACTGCAAATCGTTCTATGATGAGATAATAATTATATTATAATTTTAAAGCTATGGAGTTCGATAAGAAAAAAAAGATTACATGCACAGCATGATAATATTTAATTGATAACAGTGAACTTGTTTTAAAACATATACGAGTCAATTAAAAACTGTAGCAGTTAAGAAACTAATGAAAATTTCTTATAAAAAAAACTAAAGTTTTGAAATAGTTAACTTGAAGAACTGGCCTGAAAATAAATTTGAATTAAAAGTCTTCTTACATGAAATAAATATTGAGAAGAAAATCCAAAGAATTTATCAACAAACATCATGCAACTACATTCAACATCCAATTTCTTACCTAACAATTTACATATTAATATAACAGATACTAAAATTAGAGTAACAGTACTCTTATAATTTATCAATTTTATAAAGTTGATAATGGAACTAGATCAGATAATATTAATTTTTGCATAAGATGTATTAAGTTAGTTTTTGTTAATTTTAAACTTTAATATTTTTCCTTTAGTGAACTGACACGCAATGGAGACTATGGTTCTGTTTTCATTGAGGAATAAGTATATGTATTATATCACGATGATTTCTGATTTCTCTACCGGTGTCGAGCCATGAAAGAGAAAATTATAACTGAATTAGTAAAACGGATTCATACTCATCAGCAGGCACATAAACAAACTGATAATCTTGGAAGATATATACAGTCAATCTTTTAGTTATAGACACCAAACAATAACATTTCTAGAAAAGTGAAACATTTTATTTTTCAGGATTGACTTTTACATCTATAAAAAAATGAAATTTTTAAAGTTTTTGTTCATTTTGAACGACATTTTTCATATTTTTCTTCATTCAGTGTAGGCCTAATACCGAGATCTTGAATTGAATTTTCTGATTAAAATATTTATTAAATAGAACATTTCGTCTAAAACTATGCAAAATCTTAACTATTCGTTTTTTTCTAAAAATAAGCTAATAAAATTGAAATTAAACAAGTTTGTTTAAATTATTACTTGCAGCAAATCATTTAGTCATTAATTAATTAATCTAATGTATTTACACTTCACACTAACTTATTGCAAGCAGTAAATGTATTGCCATGTTATTGCACATTCATTACAAAATATAGGCATCACTATGTAAAAAAATATTAGATGGGTTGCATAACTTCTAGGGGAAATTATAATTTCCAGTTAATGATTAATTAAAATAATTAAATTTGTTTAAGTTAACACTGCATTACACACTAAATAGAAAAAGGATAAATCTTAAAGTTGATTTTTTTGATAATCTTGATAAATCTTCATGGTTTAGTCTTTAGCCAACGATGGAATCTCGTTACATGATTTTTGTAGATAAACAAGTATTAAAGCCATTTTAAGTCATATTTCGACCTGAAACAGACAAGACGCATGTTAGAGGAGATGTATGCAAATATTTGCGATTTGGTAGTTTCTTTATAATTTTGTTGTTTTTCAAGAGTAAAAAGTCTATGGGCTAATATTTTATGATGTTGTTGTCAAGTAGTAATTTGGACACCACTGAGACATATTTAAAGATATTTAATTATTATTTTTATCTTGTTATGTAGTTATCTATTTTTATATTGACATTAGCGATGTGTTTGTTTATATTCATATTACCTTTGATAATGATAGGTTAGCTGTCGGAACAATTGTCAGATTATATTTTAATAAATATTGTGAAACTTTTTGTTAATCTTTATTTATTTCATGATTATGGAGTTCCACAAGGCAAGGCTCGAGATAATAAATCTGATGAATTTATTATTTTACTTTGCCATTAAATTTTCACAAGCGGCGACTTCATTGGTAAAATCGACTTTAATAGTAAACTCTACTGTTTTGTTTTCTTTCTTTGTATTGTTAGTACCTTCTTGTGGCACATTCGAAAAAATGTACAACAAATCAATACAAAGAGTAATCTTACTATATCTTATTCTACTATTCTTTATTTTATTATGCCATTTAAAGTTATATTATTAACAGCTTAAGTACATTTAATAGTTATTTATGGTACAAGTGAGTTAAGTAAGATATTATCCACGAACGAAAAATTTACCCTCGAGGGCCGGCAGGCCCGAGAGGGTTAATATTTCTGAGTGGATAATATCCTTAACTCACGCGTGCCATACAAAATTTTATCCAACGCCTCTTTATTTAAGTTTAGACAACGAATTTGCAATATATAGTTAGTCTGTAGTTTTGACGGTAATACTCTAGCACGATGACTGGATTTTAATAATATTAAGTAACGTAAGCTGGTGATTGGTTGTTATCTTTAAAGGAGTGAGTTTTTTAAAAATAGCCCACGTTGCTAGGGGCAACATAGGTTATAATGTAACATAAGAGTAAACAATCACTTTCCTTATTTAAAATGACCATAGTAAACATGATATTTATATAGAGGTGTTGGATAAATTAATATTCATGACAATTATGTATGTCATAAAAAGAAACAATTCACTTCCAACTACTATAAAGAATTATCTAATTTAAATTGCGGAAACTTCTTCTAACACGCATATCAATTTTAATATAAAAATATGAAAACAATGTAAAAGGACAAAACTGTAGCAGTGAAAGTAAAAGATTATTCAACGAACGAGTAAAAGTAGTGAATGTTGGGCAGGGCTGCGTTCAAACGCAATTACTCGTACGTTTCTGACCTGAAGGACGTTGTTTGCTACAATAAGAATAAATCGAGATGCTTTCAAATCATTCTATAAAAGTGACCGTGCAGCGTCCTTCAGCTTTCCGCTAATTTTTGCTGATGACGGTTGTTCTACATTGTTTAGATTTTATTACAAGTTTCCTTCACTTTTACTTGGTCATTAATATACGTGAGCGAGATCATTTTTTTTATTAATTTTCTTGCCGAATTTCATTGAAATTATATACTTAGCTACAGTTTAAAAATTTTTGTGGTTATGATTTTCATTGTTGAATATATGTATACAATATACATATAAGTATATTATATTCGTATCATTTGTAATGCCACTTATTATAAAAAATAAATTAGAAATAAATACAAAATAATGACACGGAATATAAAAACAAATATTTAGGTTTCTGTATTAACTTTCTTTTTAATAATAAAGAAAAAGATTTACATCCTTAAGAAAGTATTGAATTTAATTTATCTAAAACTCATTGAAGTAATTAACATAAATGGAAAACCTACCAAATTTAGTAATAAATAATTTTTCCACATCTAACAGAGAAAACCGAATAAAAATAATGATTTAAATTTTAAATCCTGATGACACTCTTCTGTTGTAAAATAATTTATTTGGTATTTACTTCCGGAAACGTTTTCTACATTTTTCCAATTCCAATAGTCTTTTCACTTATTGGTTTTTAATATCTTGATTTACTGTTAAAAGCCTCATAATCCATATGACAAACTGGTTAGTTTTCTTCTTTCCAGTCACGTATTATTTTATTAGCGCTATTACACTAAAGTGGCGTTGATCGGCTATTTAGTCTTTACAACAAAATATACTTTAGACTAAAATCTTGCTAATTAGTTTAATCTTTCGTCATGATGTCGAAGTTATATAGAAATAAAAATTATTGTAAGAGCTTGTAAATTTGACATTCAAAAACTTTCTCATATAAATAGTAAATATATCTATTTACACCTTATACAGCCAATGTTAATCATAGCTGCGTTCGGTTTTACGTTCCAGCAACACTTTTAACACCAAACCGTTCTTTTATTAGAATTGGAGCAAACAGAGCATGAACTCATACGTTCGTTTATTATAGCGAGGAGCATAGAAAGTATACTCCTTTAACTCCAGCGGAGATGGTGGTGCATAGAGAGCTAATGACAACATAACCTAAAATTTATGATTGCAATTTTTGTGGAAATTATGTTTTGTAATACTCAGTAATGGATATTCCTGGTTTTAATAAAGATGAAATTACTAGGCATATACAAACGCAACATCACGTTAAAGGTAGGTTAATATAATTATAATTCTTTATAGTTAGTATAAATATGGAAATTTAATACATTTATATGTAATTATAGATAGATTTTGGTCAGATTTTCAATCTGTGCAAACGTACACAATTTCTCAAGCAAATGATAAGATAATAATAATAAATAATGAGATAGATAGGTCGCGCTTTAAGGTTATCCATAACTTTTACGTTTGACGATTTCTGTGCTCTATATCGTTCTAGATAATATTTTGCACTCCATATACTCACTGGTCACGTGACTACATGATCTACTCTTCTTACTCTGCTCTTGAAACGTAAAACCGTACGCACCTCATATTAATAAAGTAATAGTGTGAAAGATATAAATAGGAAAGGAGCAAAAACTCCGAAAGGCGAGCAACTAGACTCGGAACAATATACATAGAAACTAATACAAATCAACCATAAGTTATAAAATGTATAAGGTGCAACAGTTTAATTTGTCTAAATTAAACTGTAGGATGAAATAAGTTACAGTTAATAGCTAGTAGGTGGCGTAGAAGTACCACTAACTTTAAATAAACTTTTAGTATCACGGCCATAAAAACCAACGAAACCGTTTATAGTCCAGTTAGTTACTTTAGACATAAAGCTTCTGATCCAAAAAAATCGGAACTACTTTTTTTTGTGTTAATCGCTCGAGTTTGTCATTTTAAACGATATATTAAAAAGCGAGGGTGAGATCGCGCCGAAGTTAGGAGATATTAAAGGTCAAAGGTCTAAAAATTCGTTGTTTTATGAATATCTCATTTAATTTGTGAGCGTTTTGTACGTAACGTTTTGTGTGTAGACCAGATGGACAATCAAATTCGGTACTAATGACTTCTCGGTTTGTGACCTCATCTGGCATTTACCTGCTGACTTTGGATACAAATTGTTCAATATTTGAACTTGTTTTCACACCAAATACAAAAAATTTTAAGTATTAATTATGAACCAATAAATAATTTTTCTCGTAATTTTTTAACTAGTCGTGTGATTTTTTAAACCAGTTCGACTGCTTAACCAATTATCTATATTAATTTTTTAAATATTTAAAATATTTTAGCTACTCTTTAGATTCTAAATAATAACAGGGAAATAATAATGGATATAAGTACATATAAATAAGAAAGGCATCTATCGGCTTTATATGATATTTTGGCCCCCTCATAACTCTTCATTGCAGTACATTTTGGAAAAAACCTTGTTGATCCCTTGTAGGAAACATTAAAAGCTTTCTAATACAACTTACCAATTTTGTGTAAGATTTTTTGTTTTTAACAAAAAGACTTTTTGATCAGTATGGAAAGCTATAGGGAAATTGAAAGAAAAGCTCGTATCTACGTCTTGCAGTAGGTTACAACAGCCAGGTTCATCATTTATGATACGTTTGACAATTATCTACAATTACCTTATTTGTGCATTTGTGTAAGATTTTTTTTAAGAAAAAAAAGGATCTTATTTGAGTTACCTTAGAAGTGGACCATTTTCAATTCAGCCAGTTTAAAGATTAGGCCACTTTCTTTATTTAAAATTATAAAAATATGAAGTTTATTGTTGACATTCAACAATAATTACTAAAACGGAGATGTAATAGCATCATTGCTTTCTTTTAAAGCTGCAAGTATCTTTTTATCTGCGCGCTGCCCCTGAATGTCTTCGTATATGCAACACATCTAACTGTAGTATGAAAATAAGGTAAAATGAGAATGAGGTAGAATAAAAATAAGGTAAAAAAACGCATGTCATAAAGCTTAACTTAGGTTAACAGCTTACTATAACCTAACAAAGTAGTACCGATAGAAAGCCATAGATACAGTACTACCAATATAAGGTAAATAAATATCGGTTCCATATTTTGTATCATAATTAAATGTCGAAAAGTCGATTTTTCAATGTGTGCTATACCTCTGGTTAGGGTTACGTGGAAATTAGTAGTTGCGGGTACAATTATATCGATAAAGTATCTTATGACGATTGGCCTCTAGTTAATGTTAACTAAAGATTGAAAAACCAGTCCTCAATAAAATAGGAATTCAATCCAACGCGTTCCGTACTATAGCAGACCAGATTCTGTACAGCTAAATCAACCTAGCTAATGGAATTATATCAATTCCTATTAAGCAGGAAATCGTACACTGGGGTTAGCTGTATATGTTTGATATCTATTAAACTACGAAGACAGGTCATTCACAGGATATACTATGACCAAAGATTTAATAATTCTTAACACAAAAATTGTGACTCAAAGGAGCTCCATCTAACGGTTCAATGTGAAGAAAAACATCTTTAGGATTTAGGAATGGGGAATAGATTAAATTAAAGTAGGTGTTCTTGGGATTTATGGCAGCAACATTCTAGTTTTCAGCTGCCTTTTATTAGTCTTTAAGCTGAAGCAGTTTTGGGTACTTCCGGCAGGATTGGAACGCTACTGTGATGGTCCTCTATGCTTCTTATGTATTAAAATACTTATGTTAAATTAGCTTCTTTTTTTAATTCAAACTATTCAACAAATGCGTACTCTCTTGTTTCTCTAAAAACAGTAAAACCACATTTTCTCTTTCTAAAGAACGAAAAATGTTTTGAATACGATAAGTAGTGCAATGCATTGCACACATATTCTACAGTGACTTGGGTAGTATGTCCTTCAGATTACCAACTTCGTGTTAGTGTATACTGTACACTGTTCGTGGCTCAGTAGAAGTCTGTATTGTACACTCAAAATAAACGAATTAGTTTATTGTTTCCAGCCTTATTTTGCGGAACTCCATAATCATGAAATAAATAAAGATTAGTAAAAGTTTCACAGTTTTATTAAAATACAACCTGACAATATTGTTTCGACAGCTATGCTGTCATTATCAAAGGTAATATAATTATAAACAAACACGTCGCTAAGGTAGATACAAAATAAGTAACTAGATAAAATAATAATAATAATCATAATTAAATATCTAATACTTCCAGTAACGGAGAATTACTGAGCTCAAGTTGTTCATTCATTAAAGGTACTCTGAGTTTGTGTTTGTACACTGGGGTTAGCTGTATATGTTTGATATCTATTAACCTACGAAGACAGGTCATTCACAGGATATACTATGACCAACCTAGAAGCCTTTGAGATATACAAACACAAACTCAGGGTACCTTTAATGAATGAACAATGTGAGCTCAGTAATTCTCCGTTACTGGAAGTATTAGATATTTAATTCTGATTATTATTATTATTTTATCTAGTTACCTATTTTGTATCTACCTTAGCGACGTGATTGTTTATAATTATATTACCTTTGATAATGACAGCATAGCTGTCGAAACAATATTGTCAGGTTGTATTTTAATAAAACTGTGAAACTTTTAATAATCTTTATTTATTTCATAAACGAATTAGTATTGAAGAAAACCTGGAACTGAAAAGAATGATATGGAAGCTTGCAGATCAGAATTCCCCAATCTCACAGAAGAATTAAAATTTTTGACGGTTGGTTCTTATCAAATCAAAATGAATCAACTGTACCTTTAAGAATAAAATAACATAGAGTCATAAAAATAATTTATTGATCACAATACATATTTTGTACATTAAAAACGCAGTTTTGGTATATATTTGTATAAATGTTGCATTGTTGTGTTGAGTGTTCTCATTATTTCTGCACAACCGTTGTCTCCCATTGAGGTGCTAAATTCTTCGTGCTGATTCAGTTGCATTTACTAGTATGGTTGAACAGAATTCGAATTCGTGTGTCCAATTATTTTCAGCAATTGTTGTTGGAACATTAGCTTTTGCAAGGTGTTACTGCAGTGGGTCTGTTATTATGATTTGTGAATTACTTTGCGATTTGTTCCAATTCAAGTGTTTCAGTACTTTCGTTTGCCCATGCTGCATGATGATATTTTATTTATTTCAATGGGGCTATTCATGAACTAGCTTGAGTTATGTAGATTTAGACACCAAATTAGATTCGGAGTTAGGAAAGACCATCGGTTATTACAATTCTGGGATAACTTTCCATAGTTTTTTTATAGAGACGAACTGGACAAATATCTTGATCTGAATCTTAAATCATCTATTTACTACTGGTACAAAACTTAGTACCTCTTTGGTTTATCTTGAAGAATATTTGTATTGGATTATATTCTATGCAGTCTGTGGGTATTCCACAAATGGATGCTTAAATTTGTAAGTGATGCAATATTTGCATAGACAGCTTTGTTACCTCTTCTTTGTAATCAGTTAAATGCGCAATCTTTCAAGATTAAAGCTAGTTCAGGAGTTATATTCCCGTCAAATGTATAATTTCTTTATTTACAGAAATTCATATTGCCGCTACTAGAATGTCTTGTTGCTACATAAGTGTATTTTTCTAACAAATTGAGTGACTATCATTTATTTCACCTTCATAGGCGTCTTCCCATCGATTAATAAACATTTTTTCTGTATTTTTGTTAAATTACATTTTATGGTACTTACGTCAATACACGAACAGCTTAACTGTCAAAGTTGGGCAATTGAATTATGTTCTTAGAAAGAGACCAACATAAGGTAATATGATCACTTGTTTTTTATTATTGCTGTGATAGCTTTGTAACTAAGCAAATTAACTCTCATTAGATCTAATTAACTTTCATTGGCTGAATTTAACATCACGTGACATATAAATTATCAGATAAATACTAGATGGTGTTAAAAATATCGAATTTATTTTCTACATACGAAAGCCACTCTGTTGACAATATTAGTATAATATGTCATTTTTGACATTTTATATGTCAGATTGACAAATGTAAAAGTGACATTAGCATTCAAATTGTCAATGGATGGGTATTTCTTATGTAAAAGAATGATCTAAGTGCCATTAACTCCATCCATAGTACCCGAATAATTAAAGTTTTTAAAATTGATATATTTTTCACCTTTTATGACAAAAAAATAAGAAATAACTAAAAATTGACGAGAATGCTGTAAGAAACTCAATATTAGTGCTAAATATCATAATTTGCATACATTCCCAGCCTGAAAACGGGGCCGAGAAATTTTAATGCAAATACTATAGAAACTATAGCAACCGGGGCCGAGATTTCGATGAAAGCCGATAGTATCCTTTATTAGATATTAAGAATAAAAACATGTAATATATAACTATAGAAATGCTTGTTAACAGTTTTAACAGTTATGACAATTTACAAAACATTCCCATCGACACTTAAGGGAAATAAGGTTTTCCCGTATTAATGTTTCTTTAAATCCTGTATATTATGTGTTCTTGTTTCATATTGCAAATTTAACTATGTTATTATTTCAAAGAAATTGCAGGTAATATTAGCGGTAATATTAGTCTCTCTAAAACAAAATTATTTGAAAAGGATAAATTCAAATATTTGCTTTCGATATTTCTGTACAAAGAAAAACACTATCGACTTAATATAAGAAATTAAAAAACATTCTTGGTTTTTCAGTCATTTCATTCTGAATTGAAGAAAATTTAAGTAAAAAAGTACACTTAATTAGTCTGTATTATCTACTTTCAAGTAGATTTGTATTATCTATAAACATTCTAAATTGAGTAAAGTTTCCGTTTGCTTTTTAGCGCTACTAATGGTAAACAAATAATGTCCATTAGTTTCAGATAAGTTGTATTCTAGAGGAGCCACATTACTTTTTATAGCAAAATTATTTATTGGACAAAAAGTGTTCGAAAAGTCAAAAATTGCTTCCTGACTTTTACTGTTTTTACAAAAATACACAAACTTTATGCATAAAGTGTGATTCATAAAAACAATTTAAGAGTCACCGAATGGTACTAAAATATGTCAAATTGTGGAAATCGTAAGTTATTTTTGAAGAGCGTGTTAGTATGGAATATATTACAGCTTGTAACACATACTTAAGTATAAGAGAGTACCAAAGAGAGAGAGAGAGAGTTTGAATATTTTTCAGCTAGCTCTGTGTTAGATGTAGAAAATTAAAGTTACCATCATACTTGATATTCAGATAAATCAGATAAACATGGGCAAGTAAATAACGCACGAAATAAGTCATAAGGATTAAACTTATAAAATGATTAATAAACGACATCATTTTAATTCCACACGAAACTTAAAGGCTTCAGGTAGATTTTCGTCGACGGACGAAACCCGACGTACAAAACAAAAATATACCCCTCACTTCCTATGGCTCGGGGATCAATTAAGGTTATTATAAAAATGAAAGATAATTAAATTTCTGGCAAAAAGGTTATACTTATTCATTTTTACGTACAACGAACCGTTTGCAAGATATACAGCAAAGAAGGGAAGTTGTATCTGTTTCCGCACTACCTTCGAAGTAGAATATAAGACGCGTTTTTTACATGGTTTCCCCAGTAGCCCTAATCCATCTAAGTGTTAAAACATTACGTTTTGTCTTTGTCAATTTTATGTATCTGTATTTCGTCGTTATCCTCTTTGAGTTCTTCATCTTCACCATTTCTTTATATTTCTTTATATGGAGCACAAAGGCCAAAATCTGTTAAAGCCGTTTTGATCGGCTCGGTACACTTGGGCGCGAGGACATTTTGGCGCAGGGACACTTCGACGCGGACCACTTAGGCGCAGGGATACTTCGGCGCGAGAAATTATCTAGTATTATTGTAATGAACCAAATCTGTAGGTACTTACAGGTAATAAAATGTACAGTATGGTCAATGAAATACAGTATTCGATAAATACAGTATGATGAGAAAAAACTCAATATTTGCCAATCACAACAGCTTGTATGTACTGCCAGATTTAAGAAAAATCCATTTTTCTAAGCTACTAAAACATTAAAATCAAAATTCTGCAAATCTCTGCATAAGGGAATTTTTAATTTATAATAAAAATTTAATTTGTTTATTACAAATCCCTTAATGTTTATAAGAATATCATGTTTGATAATCGTGTTAATAAGTTTTAAAAAATCTAAAATTTTATAAAATCAATTAAATGACATAGGAAAATTGATATTAATATTGAATATCGTATCACTGATAAATACGTGGTCCACTTCATGAATTTTGTCTCTGTAGATAACATTTATAAATAAATACTGCTTAGTGTTTATAGCCCGGTGGTTAAAGATAAAAATCACTGGAATAACGCAATTTAACCAATTCTACCGAAATTCTGGGATTAAGAACGTGTATGTGTGTACATAAAAATAAAATAGGTTACTCTGATAATAGGGTAGCTTGTCCCAAAACAAGAATAATGGCTCAAAAAAACATTTTGTTTAAAGATCTCCGAAAGTTTTACCCTAATTTGTCGGAAAAATTTACATGCACCGAACCGTCTTTTCGTCGAAGTGTCCTTGCGCCGAACTGTTCCTCGCCAAACTGTCCACGAGCTGAAACGGCCGCCAAGATGACCGCGCCCAAATATCCTAGACCGGTTCTGATCCGTATATACGATGTAAATAGACAGAAATACCAATCAATAATTGTGACGAAAATGATTTTGGTCTCACTGCAGACGTTATAACGTGACTTATGGTCGTGCACGAAATTTTCAAATTAGTAGTTTGAACTTAAATTGTCAGAGAGCACTTAGAGTCTTATTTTATTAAGGCCCCGCATTTCCATCTTCCTAAAAGTGGGGGGGGAGGTTAGATCTTAAATAACAAATTCGTAGAACCTGCCACCATCTGCGCTGGACGATATTCTTAATACTTTTTTCTGTAATTGTACAAAAGGTTGTGATAAAAACTACGTATGCAGAAAAATTAGATTTTCTTGCTCCATTGTTTGCGCCAATTATCCGTAAGCAAGTAATAAGGCCGTTCAAATACTTCGGGTAGCACTTCGCCATTCTAATATTAAAAGTGACACATCGGTGTTTAGAGGACCTAGCTTGAATAATATAGTATTAAAGAAAAACAAAAAAAGGGGTTTTTAGTACATAACATACCCAAATATAAGTTTCATTACGACTTAAAGCACCCTACTCAGACTCTACTAGATAATTGAAGCGAGTCTATGCCACATGAAGATTTTTTGCGACAAATTAACATACAGTAAAAAGTTATATTTATATGTAATGCACATAGTAACTGATTACAGCAAAGATAGTGTGCTGGTTAATGACGACAATTTGGTAGTTAATACATAAATTACCTGATGCGAAGTTCAGCGAACGATATTTCGCATAAGAAATTTCAACAAAATTATTTCTTAATATAAACTAATAAAGTATTTCATTTTAATATATTAACAAATTAAACCTTAAACTAACCATAAATTAAAGAAATGTTCAAAAAGATTGAAAATTACTACCGGGGACGGCGTAAGTGGGTTGAAGAATACATTACTTATTGCTGCTGAGGGATGGCCCTTGGGTTTGTTGGTTTATCATTTCCATGTTAGCTACGATGTAGATGAAAATGACCAAGGACATTGGTCGCAGGTGTTTGAACATAGACTTGATACCAATGGTTAATCTCCAAATCTTCTTCTTCTTCTCTCGTTCTTCGGTTAGCACTCAGGACTTAATTGATTCGTTTGCTAATGGGTGTCAAGTTGATACTATATATACGGACTTGTCGAAGGCTTTTGATCCAGTGGATCATGGTATCCTTTTAAAGAAATTGAATGCATACGGATTTTCAAAATCATTACTACTTAAAACTTATGATTTCTTATTTAAGAGACTGTAAGCAGTGTAAGGAAGAATTTGAAACCTCCTCAGACCTAGGGTTCGAGTCTTGGGCCGCTTTTGTTTTTAATAATGATTAATGACCTTCCAAGTGTAATAGGTACTTTATTCAGATTATCGGCTATTTACTGGCGATTTCAAAATATATAAACCTGTAAAATCCTTAATAGATTCGTGTCGTTTTCTAAGAACTAATATTTTGACTTATAGTTATGAATTGGGAGACAATATTATTGTAAAGCACGCAGATGTGTGTAAAAGATTTGGATGTAACTTTTCATTCGAGTGTCAATGAACATATAACACAACGGGTGCATAAAGCCTATCAAATGGGATTTATAATTAGAAACGCAAACGCATTTTCTAAATGTTTTATTTATCTTAGTTATCTTTTTGTTATCTTTTATTATACTTTTTAACACACTTGTAAAATGCCATCTTGAATATGCTTTTTATAAAAAACCTCTAGAAAAAGTACGAAAAACAGTTTCTACGTTTCATATATTTATTCTTGTTTATTTTCAAAGTTATTACATGTCTTTTAGTCTCCCCAAATATTCTGCAAAACCTAAATTTTAAAGTACTTCAATATAATGTCAGAAATACAGAAGTATTTTATGTAACTCATCGAAAAACTAATTATGGTATAAATTATCTGCTAAATAGAATGTGCACTACATTAAATCAATTAAATGAATGTGATATATTTTGCATATCGTTAAAGATATGTATAACAGTCCTCCGCCGTAACATGTTTTTTTCTTTTGAGGATCCTTCCCTAGAATGAAATCTAGTTGTTAATTTGTTATTCATTCTTTATGTACGTTCTGTATATTTTTGGTGTTTTTCTTTTCTATTTTTAATTGTTAGATACGATTTGATTAGATAGTGTTTGGCGGCATACAGATAAAGGTTATAATAGTATAATACTAAGATTTCTTAGAAAAACTTCACAGGTAGCAGTTGTTATACACGTGGTCCGTTTTAATGCAGAAGGAGGTTTTAATAATAAATTAATAGAAATAAAGCGATTTGAACCGGTGATCAGTTACAAGGAAATACAATGCTTTTACCACTAAACCAAATTGGCTTTTGCATTTATATTCAATATTTATTGCCTCTTTTTGTGATTATATTGTGTCCTTTTTGGTTTTTAATATTAATAAATAAAATTAGGGTATTATTTATATGATTGAAGAAAATCGCCTATAATAATGCAAACTAAAAAAGAAAAATCTATCGATCTTTTGAGTATTTAATTGGAACAGAAATCATCCAAAGGTATAATATTATAGACTATCACTATTACTTAGCGTCATTATATAGTAATATTTTTCTTATAATTTCATATTTATATGATTAATTTATTTTGTTCCTAATTCAATAAAACCAAAGAATTTGAAGAAATTTCATCAGAACTATTTCTGTATATAAGTTGACATAGTGAGGCAACCCAACAGTCACCTGTGAGCGCAGCTGATTTTGTAACTACCTTTACGAGTCTCATTTAATTTGTCTGTCAGTTTACGTGTTCAAGTTATGACGTTAAACAAACCCCCAATGTTTGTTTCATGTGATACTCAAAATTATTTTAAATTGTATGCTTTAGAACAGTGATTACGAAAGTGTGTTCCGTGGAACAAATTTAGATGTTCCGCGAGACAAGGTTCCCTTTAATTATAAACAACATTAAACTTAAGATACTTAAAATTTAAAAAGAATATTCTCAAAAATGGTATTAAGAAACTAAAAGGATATGCTTTATTTTTAGAGTAATAATTACGTATGCTGCATCTGTATGAAATAATTTGATTAATTCTGCATCTAAACAAATTTCATTCATAGAATGTGATTAGAATGTTGGTGTGACAAGGGTTCCATGATCTTTAGGAGATCGTATAAGGGTTCTGCTATAAAATGAATTTGGGAATCACTGCTTTAATAAAAAACGGAAAATTAAATAAAAGAACGAAATCAGACATGATGTAGTAAATAGTCGAAATGAACTGTTGTTATTATTTTACAATTGTTCCTATTTACAATAGCTACTTCCGCTTATTATTAAATTAAAGCTAACTTACTATATCTAATATCTCTTTTAAAAGGTATTATTATTTTCATATTAGAAACGAAACTTGAAATGGCTTTTAATTAATACTTTTATGCAAATAATCTTGGAAAGTATCACACACTATTTATGTTTGTTACAGTGTCTTATCTTAAAACAATTGTTCCTTATAAATAAAACTCACAATAATTTAACAATTAATAATGCATAAAAACTAAACAATACTATAAAACATTAAAATTGCGTGTTTGTTTAATTGTCTTTATGGGTACCACAAAAGTGAGTGGACCACGAAGTTTTAATGTTACACTTTTAATTAAAGTACTTTATTATTGTAATTAGGTACCATGCGGGTTTGTGATCTTAAATATTTATAATATTTTTTCTAATCCATACAACTATATCAATTGATATACTATCTATGTATCATATGCATCACAGTTAGCTCAACTCCGATACCAGTTGCAAAATGATTAAATTTTAGTTACTGCAGTACGGTGAAGAGCAATTCTTTGCTGGTTACTGCTTAGTTATACCTATTAATGATTCTGAGTTTAAAGTGGCTCTTATTACCAAAATCAAGTTTTTTAAATTACAAAAATCTTGTTTTGTATACAAAAGCAATACATATTGTATTGAATTTATAGTTGCCTGGATGTTTATTTTATTTGAACTGAAACAATTTGATAAAGATTATAGAATTATAGTATACCATTAAATCGGGGATTTATCGTTTAAATTATTCTTTTTGTAGTTCGGTATATATTGGACAAACGCTTCGAAATTTTGACATAAGATATAAAGGGCACGCGCGTTGTTACAGAAATAAAAACCCCGAAAAATCTTCATAGTTATACATTAAACCGATATGAGTATAGGTTTTACCTTTTTTGGCGATTTCTTGGAAATTCAAATTGCGGATGCATGGTTTTTAAATATCTTTGGTAATTAAAAAAAAGTAAACCCATGACAAAATGCCTTTAGAAACCGATTCACGCGATAAACCTGCATTCCTTCAAAACTGCACTTTTTGAAAAAAAATGGACTGTTTGCGGATTGGAAGTATTAACATATTCTTGAATGATCTTGCCTTCTTCTACTTGTAAAATCAATATGAAGTTGTTCATGACATCTGATTTGTCTTTATGGAACGTAGTATCCTCAATAGGATTATTAATCTCAACGGGCAGTGTTCTATTAGTCATCTTTATTGTATGAGAAAGAATAACTTCTCTACGAAAAAACAAAGTTCAGATTCTATGAAGATTGAAGAAATCTATTTATAAAATCCAGGTATTTAGTATGTGTTGACGGAACGTGTTTTTTTTAAATTATTTACGTATACACCCGAATATACGTGTGTCTTTGTAGCATTTTATCCACAATCATTTGTACTCATTCTTTCGTTATATATATTTTCTATAGATTTTAAGATCGATACCTACATTCTTCTCTTATAGGTATATGCATTATCACTACCAATCTACTTTGCTAACTTTCCCAGTGGCACAACTTATAAAATGGTTGTCGGTTTCTATGGCAACAACAAAACTGTTATTATGATTTATAACGTGTCTAGGTGCTGTTATGAAAAGAAATAAATATAAAGTAGCTATTTCAGTACATCAGAAGTCCAGGGCACTAGCGAGGCCACAAATACGACTACCGGCCGTGTGTCGTATAACATTTCTTTTTATTCTGCACAAGAACCATTTTAAAAGCTAATAATTTGGGATAATAATCAAAAGCGACATATTTCTTTTCAACAAGTTTGCTGTTAATAAAGAACGTTAATAAAAAACATTAGTAAATTTATTAGACGCATTTTTTATCTAAGCCTGTATAACTAGAGTTGTATAACAGTTCGTTTTGAATACTTACAGGCCGTCGTCAAGTGTTACTGGCCTAGGCCAGAAACACATATCTACGGGACGCGTTGCTAAACTAGTAGGCAATACAGTGCACAAAAATACTTAATGATTGAAGATATTTTTGGTTTATCTTTATTAATTAAAACAAATTAGTAACCAAATTAAATATCAAACAGATTATTAAAAAAATACATTTGCTAAATTAAATACATTAAAATATAATTTTATGCTATAAATATATAAGCTGAAGAAAGTCGTGTAGATGTCCTTAAAAATTATTACCAGGGTTCCTGAATGAACAGATTGAGCGCAGTAATTTTCCGTTGCTGGAAGTCTTAGATATTTAATTCTGATTGTTTTTATCTAGTTGTTTGTTTATATTTATATTACCTTTAATAAGGACAGCTTAGCTATCGAAACAATCTTTTCAGGTTATAATTTAATAAGTAGTACTGTGAAACTTTTTACTAATCTTTATTTAGTTCAAGGTAAAAATGTATTTAGAATGGGATTCCAAATTAAGCCAAAATGTAGAAATTTATAATGCTAGTAGGTTTCAGATGATCATTAACTGTTGTGCATGTGTTATCACACGAAGTGTGGATTGAAGTATTGTAAACAATTTTTTTGAATTTAAATTAATACACAAAGTTTGAAGCTATCATTCGCTGCTGTAGCTTGGAGAGACAAATTTTGGGTGTTCGATTAAACAAACTAAACCTTAGAAACAGAAGAGTGACAACAAGAAATAAGGAATTTAACTTAAACTAAGTGAGAGCTTTTTCACAAATTTCGATTGCTTTTAAACCATGACAACAAAAATTTGGGTGGCGCCCTTCTACTGTTTAACTATTTCTGCTTTCTACCTGAATTAGCGAGTCTTTGAAATTAACACCCGTGGCCGCTGAAAACAATTTCGATCAATAAGACGTCTCTGCAGGCAGCTATACATAAAAGTATAGGTTTATTATGCGTTTTTCTTAGTGAAATTTTATATTTGACAGTAATAGTGTGCGGCTTTTATTTAGAATTTTTGTATGTTACAACTATCAAATGTATGTGAAGTACTGAAAAGAACATAATAATCGGCATTGGTACTGCCAACGTAATCTTCTTTAAATTAAATTCAAAGCCTACGCCCGAACTTTTTTCTCGATCATTTTGTATTTTATTGTTTGAACACTATAAAACAATAACGATCACGCACTTAAAACTTCACGTTAAAAGTCTGACCGTTATGATTTTTTTATCTAAATGCATTTTTATTTTTAAGTAGTGTTAGTGCAAGAAATATTCTACAATACTCTCGGTAACTGCTCTAGCAACAAATCTCGAAAATTGGAAAAATCCGACCATTTGAATTTCGTGAACTTTTTGCCGATATGTTTATTATTAAGCCACTTACCGATCTAATATATCGTAATATAATACAACGTACTACTAAATGTGAAATTACACTAATATCGCAATTTAAGACTTATTAATCAATAAATTAATTAATTCAGTATTACAATTAATTTTATGCAAATTCAAATACTGTAACTAATTGTATAATATAAACCAGTAATAACTTAAACCTGCATATATTTCTCCCAACCATTTGAATTCTCGACATTTAACTTTAGTTTAAGTTTTTAATTTAATCTTATAATAAAATTTTATGGTTTTATATATTCAACTTTTGTTTCATCACTGACGTCTCCTTTGTTGTAGTTGAATAAATTTTCCTCGGTATGGTTTGAATCTGTAAACAAATAGGCTTCTGATTGATTGAAACCTGCAAACATTTAATTCTTTAACAAACTGAAAATTTTCGCGGAATAAATAATTTCTATTATTGGAAGAATGTCTTAGTAGAGGCAATTTCCTTTCTTATTTTTCTAAAAGGCTTTAGAAAAAAATGTCTATAAATTTAAATACTAATTATTTTACGACCGGTTATTACGGTTTCAATAACTCAGTACTCTATAATTTATATATTACTACATTAGAACCCCATTATATGAATCATTAGAATTAAAAATAGAACAAGACAGGAGTTTGATATTTAGCGCTATTTATTTACTTGAAAGATACAGCGCTATTAAATTAAATTGCTATATGTGCAATTATACATATTGCATCAGTAAAATAAAAAAGCATACACACGCAGGCAACCAATTATGCAGCACGCTCTTTTATACGATTTACATATATATTGCATAGTAGATAAATAGCACGATACGTAAGTCGTATAAAATACCGTGCTGTATAACTGGTTGCTTATGTGGGCATAATGCTTTTACTTGATTATTTTCAAAAGTAACATAGAGAATATTGTACATGTTGCATTTTAATTTAATAGCACTGTATTCTTATAATAATGTACCTACATATTGTAATTTACTCTCACGATAATATTTAATAGACAGATTGTATGCACTTCTATAACTACCCGATTAATGGTTCCAAATCTCACTTTTAAAATAATAAATTGTGAAAAAGATTTTTCTAATAAAAATTTTTTTTTGCATTCTTAATAAATTTTCAAAATTTTAAAGCTGTTTGCCAAGTTGTTTTAGTAGAAATAAGTAGAGTAACATTATAACCACGTTCTTCGGCGGCTTCAATGTGTGAGCGTAGCTTTTCCGTGGTATCCACTTCTGTCCTGTACACTAAAATTTTAAAATATTTATTTAATTAAACTACTAACACTAACAAACACTACCAAACTAAAATTATGAATTCTAAAACGGATATTAATACGTAACCGAAACTCAAGTTTACGGCCACGTAACACGAAGAAAATTGACAATAAACTGCATACTGCAGACTACAATTCTAAAGATCTGAGTCAATATCTGAACAATACAAATATGAACAATTATTTACAACTGGTTATGAATGAGCCTGTTTATTATCATTTAGCTGAAAACGTTTTAAAAAGCACATACTACTATTTTGTTTTGGTTAAAATTTTCGAAGAATTTAGTTACCCGGTTACCTGCTTGGGTTTATTATGGTTATGTTGTTGATGACCTTTATAAGTATGTAATAGACATAATTCTCATATACTTTTATCTACTACTTTGCAGTGGCTTGCCTATTCTTTTTTAAAGGGGTTGTCATTTCAAAGGGGAATTTCAGTAAATTGTTAGTGAGATGTTACTCTACACATGTTTCCCTGCTGCCCTTTAACGGGACACACGCATTTTGCGAAACACCCTGTATTGTTTAGATTTTTGTAGGAAGGGATGTGTAAAAAGGCGTTTTTATGAAATTAAGTTAATTATTAGTAATAGAAAATTGTTCGTTCGTCGACATTAGAATTAAAGGTATTATTCTATTTTCTAACCCAAGTATTGTATATGGTTGAATTCAGAATTTTCTTTTCTATCAGTTTATATAATTAGTTCTTGCAATAATAAAAGTTTATAAATTATAATTGGGCTATGTAAAAACTGAAATGTCAAGATTTATTTGTTTTTTTGATAGAATTCTTTTGCTTCCCAGAAGAACAAGAACAGAAGGAAAGGGGGATTCATTTTTAACAATTAAGTAGCATTATTTTATCAGACGAACAAGGTGTGTTTCTAGCTTTTTAAAAATTAAAATTGTAAAGTTAAGATTCAACTTTGAAAATAATAAAGAAGTGTGGTTATGTGAAACGTCAATAATAAAAAAAATTGAAGTGTATATGAATATATATTTGTTCATCGAATATATGTTTTTTAAATTTTTAAAAACATTTTAAAAATAATAGCATTCATAATTTTATTTAACCTGGTCGATGTTAAATTAATTTTCAAAATATCAAGAGGAAGTATTGAATTTTATACTTACCTGTTTAATTTCAAGAAGATCCCTTTTTTAATAAACAACGATAATTTGGTTTTCAATTGGCCTGGAAATTATATTTGGATCGATTAATATTTTGGTAATTCGATTGATGATGATGGAGATGTCAGAATAATTATTGACAGAATTGCTTAGATCAGAGATAGGAGCCTACGAGTTTGGCAAGCAACTCGAACCTAAATAGAGATGAGATATATGTTAAATTTAAAAAAGAAAATGTCTTATTGAATCTAAATTTAATTTAATTTAAATACCTACATTTTATTAATTATAGAAATTAGATTTGTGGTTTAGATAATATTTTCAAGTTTAAGTAATTTTCGTTGAGATATTCCAATAAAATAATAAATGTATAGATTTGTTATTATTTATAAGTTTAATTTAATTTTTATTTCATTTGTTATTAGTAATTTATTTCTAAATTTCTCCGAAACTTAGTTTGGTGTCAATTTTGTTCTTTTTATTTTCTTTTTATGTGGTTATTTAAGATTTTTTAAATAAATAAAAAACTTGTGTTCTTTATTATGTATTTTGTCATTTGTGTAATCTTATTTGTTTAACAATTAAAATTTTACTATAAAATTAAATTTACCAAAATGACGGTTCTGAGCAGAGTTTTGAGTAGTCCCCGAAGAGTTCTGCACAGAACTATTAATAAACAGATGCCTTAACTAAAGATTTCAAAACTTATAAACAATTTGAAGGGATCATTCCTGACTATCTCATAGTAACCAGACAAAGGGTAATAAACTCGACTCGAACAACAGTTCCCAGCAGAGTTCTGAGTAGCCCTCGAAGAGTTATTTACAGAACTATTATTAGAACTCGTAAGTAAACAATATTTTTAATTGTTATAAAAAAATTAAAAGTGCTACTTAAAAAAATCGTTTTGAACCGTTGGACATGTGATTTGGCCAGCTCGAAGATAGTTCTGAGCACAGTTTTGAGTAGCCCTGGAAGAATTCAGTATAAAACTCTTCGAGGGCTACTCAGAACTCTGCTCAGAACTATTGTTCGAATTCAATAAATTACGTGTTTCGTAATTATGAATTTTAAATGTTTATAACAATTAAAAACACTGTTTAATTAGGAGTTCTAATAATCGTTCTGTTCAGAACTCTTCGAGGGCTACTCAGAACTATTGTTCGAGTTCAATAAATCAAGTGTTTTTTGATTACGAATTCTAAATTGTTTATAACAATTAGAAATACCATTTAATATGCAGTTCTGTTAACAGTTCTGTACAGAACTCTTCGATGAATACTTAGAACTATCATCGAGCTGGTCAAATAAGTTTTTCTCAAGTAGTTTTAATTTGTTTTTAACAACTAAAATTATTATTTATTTACGAGTTCTAATAATAGTTCTGTACATAACTCTTTGGGGGCTACTCGGAACTCTGCTCAGAACTATCGTTCGAGTTTAATATATCACGTATTTCTTAATTATGAATTAAAAATTGTTTATAACAATTAAAAATATCTGTTGAGAAGTGTTATTCGAATTTGTTACCCTTGGTCCGGTTACTATGAGATTGTCGGAAATGACTCCTTTAAATTGTTTATAAGTTTTGAAATCTTTAGTTAATGCGTCTGTTTATTAATAGTTCTGTACAGAACTCTTCGGGGGCTACTTAGAACCTTCATTTTGGTAAATTGAATTTTATAGGAAAATTCTCAATTGTTTATATGTTTGTTAATTAAGCAAAGCTATTAAAATTTTTTATCAGGAACTCTAGGAAAACAGTTATGTCGAAAAATGCCATCAAAACTTTTTTTTTGGAAAATATATTCATCTAAGCTTAAAATACCAGAACTATTGTTAATATTGTAAGGAGCTCTAGAACTCTGTTTTATTTATTCAGAACTCTAACCGTTTTTTGGTTTCAATAAATTAAGGGCAGTAACTACACACCAGCTCTTTTGTCTGTATAATTTCTTTATCTACAATTCCCGCATTTTCAGAGTAATATGTTTCAAACAAAACACAAGATGAACGTGGAATCTTATTAAAGTTCTTATAAAGATAAGAGTTATATAAATGGTTTCCAAAGAAGGCTGACGCTAATAATGAGTCTACGTTCTCTTCTAGTAGCCAGAAAATAATTATTGATTTATAAATTCTTATCGATTAATTTGGTAACAGTACTTTTTAAAACTCCACAGTTGTCAAAATTTTAATTTCTGTCAAATGTGGAGATGCTAAATTATCATGAATTATTAACGACTAGGATGTCTCATCTAATAATCTTTAACCCTTATACCTTTCGGTGTCGAAGTGCCGGACGCACCGAGCCACAGACTGGATATGTGGGTGTGAGGCGAGGTAGCGGAGCCATGTAGGCAAGTACACTGCGCTCGTGGTTCACCTATCCAAGTACTTTCCGGAGAAAACTCGACTTAATTCCGTTAAGCGATATAAATCCACTATAACCACGTTGCCGACTGCCGACATAGTATAGGATGTAACTAAGCATAATTTGTGTGTTCACTTATGTTCATGTGGTACCACACAGTTTGTAAAGAATTCTAAACGAGCGAATTATTGCTCTTTGAATACCCGTTATACATAAATAATAAGTATAATTTATGTTTCATTTGCATAATATTTATTATATATACTTGTGATACGAACTACATAAACAACTCCATAACAATCAGGGCATTATAAGCGGGCGTTATAATTCATAACGCCCGCTCATGGTTTACTTTACAATCGGAGCCGGCCCTACGTTCAATAGTAATTTGGATCATTAGGCCAAAAATTATATGTTTGCGTACGAGTATGGTGCAATACAACAAATATCGAGTATTTGTACGTAGTTTCTGGGTGCGTGATCCACGAATTTTGTGTCGATTTAAATACCGACAAAAATTTCTTAGCTCAAATTAACTTATTTTTTTAGATGATATTAGTGCTATTAGGATTTTTTGTTTTTATGTTGATAACAACAATAAAAAACATTTGAATTTAAATTGTCATTTATCTGTTTGACTTTTGTAAATTTAATAAAAGTTGTTACCATCTGATAAACATAAAAATTCCTAGTTTTATAAATATATAAACATGCCCTTGGCAACGCCAACAATTATAAATTAAAACTAATTTTCTACTTATACATATTCTCGTGAAAAATAAAACTTTCTATACACCACGAGTGTTACTAGGTGAAATACCCATCGGGCGACTTTCATCCCTCGGGCCCTTCAAGCCCTCGGGCTGGAACATCGTCGCCCCCTTGGCATTATCATCATTTTAACGCCATTGGTACATAAATAACTATTGCATTTACGTTTTAGTTGTTTTGCACATTTATTATATAAGGAGCTAGCTTTTAGGGTTTTTAGAATTGCTATTCTACTGAATAAATTATTATGAAAATGGTCTTTTAAAACGCATTTATTAAACTAACATATAATACAAAACAATCTTTACAATAGTATATTCACATAATTTTATAGCAAATTAATGTTAGTATTCATGGAGAAACTAAAGATACTTACAATAAGTACAGTTTATAAATGATTACCTCTTTTTTCACTTCAAATTTATAGCAAGAAATACATGACACTACAATTCTGAAGTAAAGTTGAAACAGAAATTATAGACATACATATTACATGGAAAAGAAAATTTGGCACATTTAATTTTACAATATTACTTATAGTTTCGTCGTTGTTATTTATATTTACATGTAGTTAATTCTCATTTTATTTATTTGTCGACACATCTTCACGTTAACATTAATAATAAAATTTAACATTAGAGTGCGCTTTTTTGAAGTCGCTTTTTCAAACCATCTAAAGCACTTTCACATAAATATAAATTCATTAAATTCAAGTTAATCGCATTTATAATTTCGCCACTATGTACAAGCATGTATTTTTTATATATTTAACGTAACAATAAATTTATAAATTAGGTAAATATATAAACATCTTGGAATGCGATATGGTGAATTTCACGTTCCTCTAATAAAATTAGAATATATATATATATATAGACATAGAAACAAAATATACAAAGTTATTTCAATATTGTAATATTGTTGGTGAGCAGATTTGTATACTTTCTATCTGTGCCAGAAACATCAAACGAAAAACAAAATTATATGAAAACAGAGTTATACACTCACACACAAAATCTTTGCTTTGGTCTAACTCGTAAGGCTTTGATGGATGTAGTAAGCGCATCTTACAAGAGCGAACTAAGAACTGTAATAATATTCCCTTAGAACTAAACAAAACATAAAATTATCCGAAGACATTCTAAATACTTCTCTTTATGAATTTTCTTCTTAAGTTAAAATATATAAATCTGCCCTTTAAAGATACTTGCTTATTAATAAGCTTAAGCATCATTAAGCAAACAATCATGGTGGTGGGGGTAAGAAAGGATAAGGATGGAAAGATGTACGTATATTTTATCATGAAGAATATCGCCGGAATATTAAAATCTGTCTATAGTAACAATTTATTGCACTTAACCTACCATCACACTATAATATTCATACGAGTGTAACCTACTATCATAAATCAATGAGTTTAAAATTTGATACACGGATGTAATTTCCCGAGTAGAAATTTAAATTCACAATAAATCTTGTAAACTTCCACATTTTACTATTATTACAAGCGTGTAAAACATTCTTGTTTGGTTCAATTTGGGAATATTTAAAACTGCGTGCACGTTTTGTTGTTACAAAACTTTTAATAAAGGGCAAACCTGAAATCTAAACAAGAATGAAGTTGCGGAACTCAACAACAACAAAATTTGGAATGTTAATGAAAATATTTTTAAGAAATATTTAAGTAAATATAAACATGCGATTGATCAAAAACCATCTGGAAAAATAAAATTCTTGCATATTAATAATTCTAATGATATTTTATTAAATATCGGGTGCCTCATTATATTTTGACGCTTTATAAACCTATATAACTTTGAATTAATTGGATAAGGAAATGCTCTGTTCGCCAGTCTGCTTCTTATTTTTTGAGTTTTATTTTTCTGAATATCTACCTTTTTTGCCGACTTCCGGTTTAATCGGCAATGACACCGTATTTTTGGGAATATGGCAACTTTGTGATTTCAAATAGAACTAAACATTACTTAGTTATAAAAAGATGTTCAAAATGCCGACCATCAACTTGGATACATTTCGCTTTACAAAAATGTCAGCTTCTACTTAACTCCTCAGGTTTAATGTTCTTAAAGACTTATCTTTTTTCGTAGCATTTCAATAACATGCAGTATTCATTTTAAGAACTTATAAACCATCACCCTGTATAATAACCATCACAAGTACGACACTTTTGGAAAGGGGAACAATGGGCTTTCCAACTGTGAAAAAATATACAGGAGGTTCCATTTTAAATCACAAAGTTGTCCTATCCCCGAAAATACGCTATGTCATTTCCGGTTAAACCGAAAGTGGGCAAAAAATTATGTAGGTTTATAAAGGGTCAAAATATAATGGGCACCCGGTATATTTTGTAAGTATGTTCAGATAGTAGATAGTTAGATAGTAGAAGGATTTGTAGGTATGTCACGAAACGTATGTAATCAAATAGCCTTAAGGGCCTATACCATGCAGGAGCATTTATCGTTTTAGACATAACCTTGAAATAATCCTAGAGTTTGTAATAACTACACGCTCATATTAAGTAGTGGGAATCATGCATCCCTTTTCTACTCATTTCCACTCTTTGTTATAGAATTCCAACGAAAAATGAAAGCATATTTTACATTATTACATACGTAGACAGATTAATTAGTCAACAATTAAATTATTAATCGTTGATTAGGTAATATTAATCAATTGTTAAGTAAACTGTAATTGCTAATATTGTTAAACAGAATTAAAATGTAATTAATAATAAAAAAGAAACAATCAAAAAGTATGGTAAATAGACATTTATTAAAGAAGAAATGTATGACAACAACTTCATAGTCGAATGCAGAGCCTTCTGGATTTCAAGTTTAAAAACCCCAAGTTCTAATCCCAGCTTTGCTAAAAATTCTTTTTTATAAATATTTAGTATATTCTATATATAAGACATTTTTTATAAATATTTAATATATCTGATAAATAAGCAATTATCTATGAATATAATATTACATAAAATTATCCCTTAATTTCATAATCATTGTTTAAAATGGTCGGTAGGTAAAATGAAAATACATAGAAAATCATGAAACTTTGGTTAAATGTACTTAAATACAAATAAAAATTGATTATGACATTACTACGTAAAATTCTGAGAAAATAGATTTTGAAAATTCAATTTTTACGAAAGCTAACATAGGCTCTTGTGGGAGTTTTGAAATAATGCTATAAAAAACCTGAAATATACTGAATTTTATTTAAAATTCTTCCCTAAGATTGGCTAAATAACAATAAATGTAATTCCGTTGGAAAAGTTGACATTATAGGTAATTGTTTTTACTTGACAACAGCGCTTATAACTCAGCTGTATAGGTATATACTTAGTTATAAAATTTTTAAAATGTAGTGGTAGTTGTAATTGTACCCACCAATCTTAAACCATGTAGTATATTTATGTCAATTGAAAATAAACTTGAAAATATATAATTATAAATACTATATTCATAAAAAATTGTTTATTTATAAAACATAAAAATATTTATGAAAAAAAGATTTAACCAAACTGGGATTTAACCTGGGGTTTATGAATGCAACTCCAACATGCACTACAATGGGCTATGACGGTGACCATAGTAAATTTTAATTTTATTGTAGATTATATTTTGTGAAGTCATTTGTATCCAAATCATTCTCGCAGAAAAATGTTTTAAAATTGAATTGAAAAAAGTTATTTATTTATAAAAATAAATCAAATATTTCATAATTTTATTTAAGAAAAATTATTGGAACCGTGTTACATCTACGTGCGAAACTATCGCATGTATGTATCACAAAGTAGAAGGAACCAAATTTTACATTTAGCAAATGTAGTGACCGCAGTGGCCTTTTTTGAAACCAGTAATAATTACAAATCCGAAGAAAATTGATTATTATTATTTTAATTAGTTATTATTTTAGAATTTTTTAAAAATCAATTAATTTGTTAATATTAACATGATACATTAAAACAAACCCTCAATGGCTCAGTAATAGTTATATACATAACAAGTTAGGAAAATATTAAATTACAGGATGAGTAAGCAGTTCCAGGACCAGAAAGGTTTCAGAAATATGAAATTGCTACGAGTACAAATACATTTCATGTATTTTAAGAATCATGAAAGCTTTGCTGTACATGACTAGTAAGGGAAATTTGCAACATATGAATGGCTACTAAGGTAGGCGCTGAAATTGCCTACTCATCCTGTAATTTAACACTTTCCTAACTTATTACGTCAATCACTATTTTTCTTATAAAATGGTACTTCCAAGGTAAGTAAAATGATATTTTAATCATTTAAACCATAAAAAAATATATAATGTTAATTAATAATAAATAGAAGTATAAATAACTAATAAAAAATAAAAGGGTATAAGCTAAAAATAACAGCAATTATTAGGAAATACCACCTCTAGATCGCAATTTTAATTAAAACTAAACGTCGAATTTCAAGTTCAAAGCACGTTTTTAAGTATTTTTAATAACGGCACGTAATCCGTGTACAAAATTAAACTCATTTCCATTTTTCCGCTTCAGGTAACTAAGTATGAATTAAATTATCAATTAGTCTACAAGATTTTAATAATACAAAAACAACAAATTGACGTATAATGAGCGTGATGGAAGGGAGGCAGCTTTCGTTTAAATATATTCTCTCAACGGAATGTATCTCCTCATTTTTTATATAAGACTACAATTTTTCTTTTTTCTTTTTTTTTTCTTTTTTTTTAAATATATTTATATACACTTAATGAAAATTCATTACAATTCCGAAGCTACTTCTTTTGAAAAAAATTTGCAAATCCAGTCGTCAATTTTATCATAATAGGATTGCACCAATAATTGGGCAAACTAGATTAACTAGAATTAGATAAGGTGACACCAGAAAAATGCCTTCGGCTGATGATTTTAACGTCTTATAAATAGAAGTGTTGGCATATTCACTTAATCCTGCCAGATTTCTAGATGAAACTCGAATTTCGTAGCTGGTATCACGATTCAGTTCGATTATGGTATAAATATCACCTGGAAAAAGAAAAATAAGATTATTTCAGTTTGCTGCAAGGGTTACAATTCAACACATGCATTTTTATTGCAACATTGTATATTTTATAGCGAAAAGCTTTTATTAAACAGGTTGTCTATCGTCCATGCACGGACGTTGCGTTACATTTGGATGCTTTTATTGGACATTCCCACAATTACATGTAGGATATAAATCAATGTATGCGAAGCAGGTCGTCCGAATGGAATTTTGTAGCGCTAGATAACTGACGTTGCTATTAAAATAGCAATATTTATAAATAATATCAAATATACCAAAAAAATGCAAATTTAACCGTTTCGTTTATATTCTCTTATATTTTAAATATAACACAAATTTGTATGCATATATGCATTATGCATATGCATCAGCATAATACATTTCCTAGGGGATTTTTACTGTTTTATCGTCTGCAACAGATAACAAAATGATCTGTAACTTTTCTGCTGTTTCTACATTTCTCTGCTACGAGTTTGACAAAGCTGGCAAGGGACTACAATGTAAATGATGTCATAATATAGGTACTAAAGTAGCGAACTTACAGAACAAGTTTAGAATAAGTAATTACAACCAGGATTTTACACAATGTTGTCGCTTAAAAGACATATAAAATAATAGTTAATATTAGAATAAATAAAAAATTTAAATAACAGCTAAATCTTTGTAAAATAAATATAAAGGTATAAATATATATGTTACGATTAATGTGGTAAACTGGTCAATGCCGTTAATAACCGGCCATTGAGATTGGTTGGTTAAAAGCTGGTCATTGACGTAAATATCCAGTGAATGTGGACGATGTTGTTTAATTTTAACACTGAAAATAACATTGACCGGTTATTAATGGACATCTACGTATAAAGTAGGAAACATTGAAAATAAAGACGTAATCACGCAATGTAGTAAGCCGGCCAATGTCGTTAATGGTCGCCCAGTCTAACCTAACCTCACCTGTGGCTTGGCCATTACTTATTAAGGCCTCTCAATTAATAATTAAGCTGCAGATTAGTTGTTAGGTTATGTGTTAATTGAAGTTTATTAGATATTTGGTAAATATGGTCATAAACGACATTAGTCGGTTTACTACAATGACCGTAACATTATCTGGCCCGATCAATGTTGTAGTAATCGAATGGGACGCCGCCGACGTCTTTAACCAACCAGTTAGGCATTAACGTCATTGGCCGGCCATTGACGTAAACGATCAAAACAGGCGGCCATTAACGTTGCATGCCGGCCATTTACGTGATTGTCCATATCTACCTCTTTGACCGTAAAATATATTTATGTAAATATATAATATGTATAAAATTTATTTATGTAATATTACTTGACATAGGCAGAGAGTATATTGTAAAATTTCTCAAGGTCAAAATATAAAGCGAAAAAAATCACTTTTACCATTCAGAACCCTAAATCCAGCATACAACCTGGTCCACTACCCAGCCTATAACATCTAAGTTTATCTAACTTAACTAAATATGGCATTAACCTAACCCTACTCAATAATCGAACAGATTATTAATATTTTATGTTCAGGAGGTTTAGTTAAAAACCAGCATTGACTTACAAAAAAATATAAAAGAACATTGATAGCATCTGATGCCCTGAACGACATATCAAATGTCGACATTTTCGAGTAAGAAAGTCTTGAGCCACAATGTATACAAATGCATACCAAAAGGGGTATACCGAACTGATTTGCATGTGGATGTATAAGACCAAGTGGTTGTATCAGTTTTGGTGATGCCGACGGCGCACACCGCTCGCTAAATTTGAAATAAATTATGATAACCGACTAAAAATGAAGTTTAGTCAAAGATATGTAAACATAAAAATGTGCTTTATGGACATTATTCGCCACTTTTCTGCTTTCCATTGATACCTGGTTCATCTTTGTGTGACATAGCTAAGATGTTGCAAATAAATCTTAGGCATGTGTAAATCATCTCAACTAGCTGTAAAAACAAATTAATAAAGCCCCTTTGGGGGCGTGGCTTATTGCACTTGGAATCGAATAATTAATACCTAAATCGAACTTATTAATACAGCGGGAGCCAGATGCAAAAAAACTGTATCCATCTATGACATATGGCATCCAAGGTCATCCTATGTCAGTACAAAAATAATTAATTAATACATAAGAATGAATAATTGAAAAACTTTGTTATTTATGGTATAAGTAAATAAAGACAGCTTTTATCCATTAGGAGAAAATTTTAGCACATAATGCGAAACCTGCGAGTGCTAACCTTCTCGAGTGGATAGAAGCTTTCTATTGACTTGTAACGTACACAGTTTTATCCAACATCTCTTAATTTAAGTTCAAATATTGAATTGGATTGAATGATTTAGTCTGTAGTCTTTGATAATCATAAATCAAAAATTCTAGTTCTGATGATTGCATTTTAATAATATTATGCAATATAGGTTGGTGTTTGATCGCTATTTACAATAGCAAACAATCACCAGAATTTTCGTGAATAAAAACCTATTTCTGCTAATTAGTGAGTAAACTTCAACTTAAATTGTTTAAATACATCAGGATAAACGCCTTTTTTTTAGAGAGTATACACAATATTTCACTTTTAGGTTAGATGTACTCCGCATAAATAAATAATTAATAATAGTTTTGATTTACTAAATCTCAGTTGATATTCAATCGATATAATGGATTAATTTACTGCCGAATTCGTCGTACTGTACTAACGTCAGAAAATAGTCATTTGGGACGATACTAAAATTATCAGTGTGGAATTCAAATAACATATTTATGATTTTATGAATGCAAGGCAATTATCTTGAATGATAATTACGCTAAAAACGAGGACTAAGACAATTTGGAAATTCGAACTGAAATATCTACATGAAATAAATAAAGATTATTAAAAGTTTCACAGTTTTATTAAAATATACCTGACAATATTGTTTCGACAGCTATGCTGTCATTATCAAAGGTAATATAATTATAAACAAACACGTCGCTAAGGTAGATACAAAATAGGTAACTAGATAAAATAATAATAATAATCAGAATTAAATATCTAATACTTCCAGTAACGGAGAATTAATGAGCTCAAGTTGTTCATTCATTAAAGGTACCCTGAGTTTGTGTTTGTATATCTCAAAGGCTTCTAAAATGTCTAATTTGCGTTTGTTATTACAAAAATGTAGGAATTTAATATTATTTTGAGGAGTCATTGTGTGATTTTGTTCTAAAAGGTGCTTGGCGTAATTCGATTTTTCAGGATGTTTATTTTTGTAATGACGTACGTGTTCTTTATATCTTATGTCAAAATTTCGAAGTGTTTGTTCAATATATACCGAACTACAAAAAGAACAATTTAAACGGTAAATGCCCGATTTCATGATATCATGTGTTCTGTCTTTAGCATTAAATAAAAATGAAGAAGTGTTAGTGTTGGTTTTAAATGTTATTTTATAATTGTTGGTTTTTCTTAGTATATGTGCAATTTTTTCTGATATTTTGCCAAAATATGGTATAGATATGTAATTTGTGTCTTCTGTTTGATTGTCAATGGGATATATTCTATTGATAGCTAACCTATAATCTTTTTGTTTAATTAAAGTGTCAATCATGTTCGGATTATAATGATTTGCATGTGCTAGTTGTTTAATGGTTGATATCTCTTTGCTAAAATCTGATTTTGTTAGTGGAATAGTTAAAGCTCTGTGTACTAATGATCTGTAGGCTGCTATTTTATGTGTATTATGGTGACAAGATTCATTTGGTATTGTTATGTCTGTTTGTGTTGGTTTTCTGTATATGGAAAATTCAAATAGATTGTCTGCGTTAATCTTGATATTTAAGTCTAGAAAGTTTATAGCCCTGTTTTGTTCTGTTTCTAGTGTAAATTTTATATTAGGGTGGATACTGTTTATAAGAATTAAAAATTCATTGATTTCATATTATTATTTTATCTAGTTACCTATTTTGTATCTACCTTAGCGACGTGTTTGTTTATAATTATATTACCTTTGATAATGACAGCATAGCTGTCGAAACAATATTGTCAGGTTGTATTTTAATAAAACTGTGAAACTTTTAATAATCTTTATTTATTTCATGATTATCGAGTTCCACAAAATAAGGCTGGAAACAATAAACAAGATGAAATACCTACGATATCAAAATATGTAGTAGCGGGTATTTAAATTTTAAAATTATTTATTATACATCGTGTATAACACAACGATTGAATACTTATACAATAAAGATTAATTTTTTTAAATAATAGTATGCTTTCCTAATTTAATATATCTACTCAGATCTATTAAGAAGAGTCACAATTACAATGCACTTCAGTGAGTTGAGTCATCGTAGGCTTATGAAGTCGTAGTTCCTGAGTCTGTCCTACTGTGTCAAACGGTATCTCAAACGACCATGCAATGATTGGCGAGCAAGTGATTGCAATTAGGTGTGTAATATAATGCTTTCCTCAATCTTTTTCGAAGTTCATCCAAATTATTAGTCCTATTCTTTTGCAAGGCATAAATAACTAATTTTCGTTACCTCATAAAACGAAATTGCTTGGAGCAAGATCTGCTGCTTGTACTGGCCATTTGATGGTGACGTGCTCCGATATCAAACAATTTGGAAACATTTCGTTATAATATTCTGGCATCATGTCTCGTTGTTAATATGCAGGACAACCATCCCTTTGAAACCAAATTTTGTTAGATCTTGTTTCTGCTAACCTGCTAATTTCAGGAACAATTTGTTGTTGTAGCAGATTTAGATATTTAGAGCCTTCTAGATTAGCGTTAATGAAAAAAAAGTTCAAGTAAAATAGCTACATAAAACCGAATATCCTATTTGGATTCAGAAGTCATTTAAAATTTAATTTCTACTAAATAACTATTTTTATGCAGCACACAAGAAAATAAAATGAACCATGAATCATGTGTTCACCCAACCTCCCAGCCCAACTACCGTTTTTGAAAATACTGAGTGTGATGTTCAAAATCCTTATGCAAATCCTCACATCACCAATATCGGACACGAGATATTATGTGGACTCGTAATGGAACATTGATTAGTTAGTGAAAACATTTCTAAGCAAATCAAAAATATAATACAAAATATTTGTTATACAATATAATACAAAATATTATTAAATATTCAAAGTGGGGAAATTATTTACAAAATAAGTCAAAGTGTGACAATATTTCTAAGCAAATGTTCGTTAACATTTACCTTTTCCGTTACTTTCGCAGAACTGAATCATTCATCTTTTATTCCATAGAAGTTCAAGTAAAATAGCTACATAAAACCGAATATCCTATTTGGATTCAGAAGTAATTTAAAATTTAATTTCTACTAAATAACTATTTTTATGCAGCACACAAGAAAATAAAATCTAAACATTCCTACTTTCATTAGGCGTAGAAACCTAACACTTGGGATTTACACAATTAGGTGAACTGGTACACTAAATTTTATCAAAATCTGAGATCATGCGTGATATATCCTGAACGATTAGGTATGGAATGATCGCTCTTTCTTTGACAGTGTTGACGGCTCCGTTGAAAACACAATCCTGTATACTGACTTTTCATTACTGCCGTATAAGAAGCGAGTTATAAACATAAATTTATCTATGTTTTTTCTTAAATTTTCGCTAAACTGAAATCTAATGACAGTCAATGGTATTTTTTTTCTTAATCGTTGGGTTATGAAGCCCGAATAGCTTGTCCAAAAACTTTTTAATGGTAACTATGCCCGATATAAGTATTCAGTGTTGTAGACTCAGAATTTTTCTTTGCAATTTTAATAATAAGATAATGACTACTACCCATAACCTGGAAACCAGGCCCCAGAAGCTATGAAGCTTGCGCGGGAGGGAAGGGGATTATTACTATGCAGGCATCGTGCTGCTGCAGCCAACTTACATGTGTTATAGCGCAAATTCCACATTTGAGTTACTGCTAAGGAAAAACTGCAGAAAACCTAAACCAGATTTGCCGGCACTGGGAGTCGATCTCGGGCCGCTTGCGTGAGTGACCAGCACGCTAGTCACTACACTACCAAGGCTATTTATATGTTAAATCAACAATGATTATCATTACATAATTAATCTGAAGAAATACCTATGTTTAATATTTAACTATTTTTATGTGAACTCGTGCTACTAAACGATACCTACTACATATAATTGTTTTGCGATTTATCAGCATTACACCTATTCATTGTAGGTTTATAGACTAACGTTAAAACCCTGGGGAATGGGAAAACTATTTGCAATATTTGTTCATCCGATCCGATGCCATTTGATATTGTGAAAATCTAGCTATGAATTAATTCATTTAACATAATTCAATTTGTCCTTTATAATTGAACTGTTCCATTTGAATTTAATTGATGATGGAAAAGTGGCTTTGTCCAATTATAAATATCCAAGTCTAATTAAAATTTACGGAATTCTGTAGTATTATTATTCAAATAAATGACAACATTAATCAAATTTCAATCAAACACCACAGCTATTTTGCAAATTATTTTGCTGTTTATTTATGCTGGGTGTCGTTCAATAAAACATGAAAACATGCGGCTAATCACTTGTTATTTGCAAGAATTGCTTCTTAAACACTAATCAGTAGATCTAATAAGTGTCTGAATGAAAAAGTGAGAATTTTTGCCTTTTTTAGTTAATTCTACATAAAGATCATTTTCCGATATGTTTTTATTTTATTCCATATTACCTTGTTTAAAAACAAAGAGTTCTAACTATTTGAAAAAGTGCTAATTTTTATACGGCTGAAAATACAAATCTTACTTCACAACCCTACGTATTCATATAAAATATTGCATGCATTTAGGGTAGGGTAGAAGCAGAATTGTTTACTCGAAATTAGTCTTCTCAAATTAGCCTAATCGAATTTAGATCACTTCAAATTCGACCACAGACGGAAACTGGTCTATAGCCAGTGCCATGGTCTAGAGGTAGTATTGGTATTTTCGAAATTGGCCCACTTCAAATTCGTCCACAGCTGGAAATTGGTCTACAGGCGGTATTGGTGTACTTAAAATTGGTCAGCACCAATTTCGTGTGTATCCGGAATTGGTTTACTTGAGATTCATGTACTGCGCGAAAAAGGTCTGTAATAGCAGGAAGTTCAGCGGAGCGATAGAAGGTTTGGTTAGAGTAGATTAGGTTAGGTTAGTTTATTTGGTAGTTAAACCCAATAAGCTTTTAATTTGGTAGGTCGACATTACAACCCTAGGTAACTTCTCGGCCAAATTCAGTTCATACTTGGAATAGCCCCGGCGGCGCTGTCCTGGAGAACTAATACCTGGAGGAAAAGAACCTCGCCCTCATCAGTGGGAACTGGTAACACTTACTTAAAAAAGAGACGCGCTAATTGACGAAAGTCACGTCAATCCGTAATACACAAAAAAGGTTGGATTAGTTTAGGTTAGGAGAGGTTTAGTTAAAAAAAAGGTTAGAAGATTACATTTTAATATTGTTGATAATTGTTGGCGAGAAATGCTTATTTATTGAAGTTTCTGTGTTTTCATCACATCATTTGTCTCCCTGGATAAGGAATGTGCAGTTGCAAAAAACACAAAAGGTAAAGATAAATTAATTTTTGATGACTTTACGCATACACTAAGGAAGTGGTCAATTCGGCAAAGTGATTAGAGAAGAATGTATTATTGGAGATGTGATAATCGCGGAATTTTATAAAATTACTGTATATACGCAAATCCAGTTACAAGGAGCCTTTGCCTTGCATAGTCTATATATAGATATAGATAGTGTTTCTAGCGTGATTTTTGATTAGAATTTCAGCTTCATTTTACGTATACCTATCTTCTAGCGACTGAGCTGACCAAACCACACCACAGACCATGTCTACTATACTTATTATAAAAGTAGATTGTACTTATTTAAACGATTTAATATTTATGTACCTATTTTTAATTATAAAAGTACAATTTTTAAAGCTACAATTTCACAATTGTTATTTCAAAATCAGTTATTTTCAAACGATTTAAGTGTTGTTGAAAGAAGGAAGCATTGGTTTAACTTACTTTTACTTCTATATTTATGACAGGCGTTGTCAATGAATTGATTATAAATGAAGAAGTGTCAAATTGAACCCTTTGATTAATTGTTTTCGTTATGAAATCGTATCCGTACTGCTTGCGGGAATTGCATACTTTTCCATTGAGTGAAACGTGAAGAAAACAGGTGATTTACAAGTGGGAGTATAAAAATTTAATTCCTGCCCAATCAGTATTCCAGGAAAAAACAGTCTCGAGTCCCGGGAGTAGCAAGATTGTCGAGACCCAAAAACCCTAGCGTATACTACTGTCTGTTCACAAATCCATTTAGAACTAATGCCACTAAAACGTTTTTTTTAAATTTAGATCGCTATAGAGCTTTTGAGTCATACTTTGCAAAACTATCTCAACGATCAAAATCGTACTCTTTTAAATTGCAAAAACTCCATCCATACCAAATTAAAAACTCATCAACAATTAGATGAGGACGATTTTGATCGTAGAATACTGTTTTGTGAAGAAATGACAGAAAGCTTGCTGAAGATCCAAATGTATTAAAAAATATTTTGTCAGTGACGAAAGCACATTCTTTTTAATTGGATTTGTAAACAGACACAATTATAGGTACTGGGACGACGAAAATCCTCACATTTGCAGCGAGGATAATACTCAGTAGTCGCAAAAGGCCAATGGTTAGACGGGTATTTTAGGTAATGCCGTTATTGAACCTCCTCCTTGAAGTCGTACCGGAGTATTTTACCACAATATGCTCGAAAACGTTAAAGAACCACTAATAACTGCATAATCAGAAAACCAACTTGATGATGATTGAAACATATTTCTTAATGAAGACGGGGCATCGCCACACTATTATTTACCTGCTAGGAACTGATTGGATGTGAGGTTTTAAGGAAAATGAATCAGAAGAAGAGGTGCTTTGGAATAGCCTACAAGATCGCCAGGTCTATCACCTCTGGAGTTCGTTTTCTAGGGTCACATAAAAACATTAGTGTCTAAAACACACCAAAAAGTTTAGAAGTACTAAAAAATAAAATAACAAAATGCTTGTCGACAAATATCTCAAATAAGCTTTACTTATAGCGGTCATTATAGGGTTATAATGACCGCCGTTGTTAGCATTTTAAACATTTACAACAAATTTTAAGTTAAGTTATTGTTAAAATTTTCGTTAATTTGTGTTTGTTCATATAATTATTTGACTTTCTGAAATTGGTGATTTCATTACAAAATTATATAATTATATTATATTAACCTCTAAAAGATGGTATCTCAACAACAAAATCAGTATAGCCTAAGGCAAAAATCAGTTTTTAAAATAATAAACTTGAGTTGGCTGTAAGTAAAGGGCTGAACTGACAAAATTTGACAACAGTCCAGTCTGATGCTTGTATGTGAAATAATTAAAATGATATTGAAGAAGGATTGTTAGAAGATTTTTCACTGTGTCTCACCAATCCGATTTCATTTATTTTGAGCAAAACTATTCCTATTTTATTCCCTTTAAAATAAGGTTTCCTAATGAAGGGGGGATTATAACTATCACTATTGAGTTTGAGTCAGCAAACTCGAATAGCGTAATTTTAACGTGGCGCATCTTATAAAATAATCACCACGGTCCCGCATTCGGGGACATGAATTGAGATACGCTCAATTAGCGTTAATGCTATTGGCAGAAGCTTTCAGTACGCACGGTGAAAGCAAGGCATACCTGTTTAAACCTCTACTAGCTCTCCAGACCAGTACGGAGTTTATAAACGTACTCATTTATCGGGGTCATTGGACTTGGATGTTTATATCGCCCCGGTCTACCATGTTAAGATCTGGTGTGCCCTGGTTGGTCAGCGCTTCGTTTAATTCTACATTTAAGTAGAATATCGGACTATACTCGTGTTACAGTTGACAATTACACGATAGTAATGTGTTTGAGTTGCATACATGTTAGGGGTTTTTCTCCCTAATTTAAAATGATTGAATCCGGGTGCCTTGGAAAAACAGCTTCCAAAAAATTGTCAATTTTAAGAAACACATTTTCGTGTGAATATAAAATTGCTGATTTGTGGCTATCTCTTCATCGAGTTTGAGGTTTTGGTGTTGGTGTGAAGTAGATTCTAGTTAATGGATATATTACTCACTTTAACCCTATAAGATTGGAGTAATTTGTGGTGACAGATTTACCTGGTGGTGAAAGTTGGTCTTGATTCTGCTCCAATTTTGTGCCGCTTATCGGGATATAAATAATTCGTAATTTGAAGAGGTAAAGGCTAGCACATCTTTAGGTAAAGGGCCAATTTAATTATTCATATTTGTTACTAATTTCGTTTAACGATTTTAGCCTTTTTTTCTGTGGTGCTGTCTTATTCTGGACAACTCTGATTCCCTGAACCTACGTAGCTTAGTTGCTAGTGGACGCGATAAGGTCAGATGATTTAAATCCTTTCATTCGTTTTACATGTGATCTTGTATTGGAGTAATAACTGCTTCTAGCGGCTGCTGACCAGCTCAGTTCTATCAAAATGAAGTCTGACTGTTTTTCTGAGAAACTATATTCAATAAATTAACACTGTACCAAATTTCAGCTTTTTCAAATCACTTCTTTACATTGACCTCATTTTGAAGACATGCGACCACAGCATTGGTTCTGATGCAACGCGTTCGACCATTACGCTGCCTGACGACTGTTTTCCAGTTTCTTATTACATAAACTGCTTAGTGATCAATTTTCAGCTTTTAAAAAACACTTAGATAACGCTACTTCTTGTTACAACTTTCAAGCTGCTCTGACGCCGACTGTCCCCATATCCGAGTTTATTTTGTGTAGGATATTTATTTACACCCTCAATATAAGCTAATATTATAATATTAGCCTTTACAAAACTTTTACACTTTTTGGTCGCCAGCTCCTCGGCTATTGGGGGTTATAGAAAAGTCAAACTCAACTTGGAGCTCACCGATCGTCCTTGTTAAGAAACAAAATGGAGAACATCGGTTTTGCATCGACTTTAGAAAGCTAAACGTTGTTACTAAGAGGGATGCCTATCCACTCCCATTAATTTCCAGCATTCTAGACTGATTACGAGGCGCTCAATTTTTATCTTCTATTGATTTGAAGTCCGCGTACTGGCAAGTACCACTTGAAGAATCTAGTAAGGAGAAGACTGCATTTGTTGTGCCTGGTAAAGGGTTATTTCAGTTTACTCGCCTCCCGTTCGGGTTGCATAATGCTCCTACTACGTGGCAGAGGTGGATAGATCAAGTTCTAGGGGCAGATCTCGAACCATATGTATCAGTCTATTTAGATGACATTATTATTGTCACTCCAACTTTTGAATTACATCTAGAGATTTTGTCTAAAGTTTTTGAAAGGCTATTAACAGCAGGTTTAACTGTAAATCGCTAGAAATGTGAATTTGTCAGACCCGAATTGAAATACCTTGGATTTATTGTGGACAAAAATGGTCTTCATGCTGACCCATCTAAGGTCGAGTCGATGGTGAGTTATCCTATTCCCAAAAACAGTAAAGAAGTACGTAGGTTTATCGGTTTAATTTCATTGTACCGCAGATTTGTTAAAAATTTCGCAGGTACAGTTGCTCCACTTAATCGGTTAACAAGGAAGAATGTAAAGTTTGTATGGGATGAAGAAGCTGAAATGGCTTTTAGAGACATAAAGGAGTGTTTGATTTCGTCTCCTATTTTGTCATGTCCTGATTTTTCTAAAGAATTTGTTCTACAGACCGTCGCTTCGAAAGTAGGTCTTGGCTGCGTGCTGACCCAGATGCATGAAGATGGAGAGCGAGTTATTACTTATGCAAGCCGTGCGTTGATTCGTCAAGAGCAAAAATTTTCTGTCACAGAATTAGAGTGTTTGTCGGTCGTGTGGGATATCGAACGGTTTCGCCCGTATATAGAAGGCGTTCATTTTCAGGTAATTACAGATCATCATTCACTGGTATGGTTGCACAACTTGAAGAATCCATCAGGTCGTTTAGCTCGTTGGGCTCTACGTCTTCAAGGTTATGACTATGAGATTATTCACCGCAAAGGGAAATATCATGATGTACCCGACGCTCTTTCTAGGGCCATTGCCTTAATAGAGGTTACAGAAAATGACAAAGATAGTTGGTATAATGACCTGATATCCAAAATATTAGCTAATCCAAACAAGTTTCCAAACTGGCGAGTAACCAACGGTAAATTGTTTAAGTTAGCAGGAAGAAGGTATCCCAGTTTTGATGATGCTCTTGATTGGAAAATGGTGATTCCAAAGAAACTTAGAGTCGACGTTATATTTGAAAATCATGACGAACCTACCGCAGGTCATCTTGGAATTTTTAAAACCCATAACAGGATTTCGCAGACGTACTACTGGCCAGGCATGACACACGACATAGCTCGTTATGTAAATAATTGTGAAATATGCAAGGCCCAGAAACCTGAACAACGTGCTCCACACGGAGTGATGAATAAACGTATCATTTCACGTCCGTGGGCAGTAATATCGACAGATCTAATAGGACCTCTTCCGTTGTCTTCTAATAGAAACCGTTTTATTCTAGTAGTAACCGATACTTTCACAAAGTATACGTTACTGTTTCCTTTAAAAGCTGCAACCAGCTCAGCTGTCGTTAAACACGTTGAACAAGATACTTTCCTTATTTATGGAGTACCCGAAAGGATAATCTGTGACAACGGCAGACAATATGTTAGTGCTGCTTTAAAAAAGTTAGTTCAAACCTATGAGTCTACAATTGTGTACAATGCTAATTATCATCCTCAATCTAACCCTTGTGAGCGGGTTAATAGGGTTATTAAGACAATGATTAGGTCTTTCGTTAATTTGAGCCATAGGGATTTCACTTGGCCAGTAAGTGAAGTTACGGATTTTAGTCCCGCGTTTTTAACCTTTGGAAGGGAGATCCATCTTACTGGGAAGAGATTTAGGAATGTGGCTAGTGCTGTGAATTCTCCCATTTATTTTGCTTCTCGTTCTCGTTTATCGTCTTATTTGGAATCCTTACCAGAAGTGTACAAGTTGGTGAAACAACGTATGGATAAAGCCTATCAAGAAAGTGCTCGCCGTTACAACCTAAGACGTTGTCCTTTAGAGTTGCATATAGGTCAAGTTGTTTGGAAACGTAATTTCACCTTATCTAAGGGAGCAGATTATATTGGAGCCAAATTAAACCCTAAATTTATTAAGGGTAGAATCAAGAGAAAAATTTCTCCTAATGTCTATGAAGTTGAAGATTTTAGTACAGGTCGTTCATTAGGTTCCTGGCATATACAAAACTTAAAGTTGGATCCTGATGTAATTAATGTTAAGTAGTCATGGTTATTGGCAGATTTTGTTTTCTAGTTTTGTTGTTACTTCATCATTCTTGGTATTGTTCCTGTTAGGGAGATCCTTGAATGTTATAGGTAGAACATATAGTATTAGTTGTGATGTTGAGATAGTTTTTTTAAATTATGTATATCTTGTTTATCCACCGGCGCAGAGATTTCCATCACTCAGCGAAGGATAAACATAGGCAACAGGCTCTTTGTGCTTGTTGACTTCTTGGAAAAACATTGTTCATCATGCGGCTTAGTCTTTTTTGTCCTGTGTTGTTAGTCTTTTTCTTTTTTTGTTCACAACACAAGTTGTATAGGTGAATTAAGCCAGAAAATGAGATTTTCTGTTTTAAAGGAAGGGGGGAGTTGTTACAATTGAAAATTACACGATAGTAATGTGATTTGAGTTGCATACATGTTAGGGGTTTTTCTCCCTAATTTAAAATGATTGAATCCGGGTGCCTTGGAAAACAGCTTCCAAGAAATTGTCATGTCAATTTTAAGAAACACATTTTCGTGTGAATATAAAATTGCTGATTTGTGGCTATCTCTTCATTGAGTTTGAGATTTTGGTGTTGGTGTGAAGTAGATTCTAGTTAATGGATATAATACTCTCTTTAACCCTATAAGATTGGAGTATCTGGTTACCTGGAGTTACCTGGTGGTGAAAGTTGGTCTTGATTCTGCTCCAATTTTGTGCCGCTTGTCGGGATATAAGTAATTCGTAATTTGAAGAGGTAAAGGCTAGCACATCTTTAGGTAAAGGGCCAATTCAATTATTCATATTTGTTACTAATTTCGTTTAACGATTTTAGCCTTTTTTTCTGTGGTGCTGTCTTATTCTGGACAACTCTGATTCCTTGAAACTACGTAGCTTAGTTGGAAGTTTGTTGTTAATGGAAAATGGAATCCATTCCTATGTTTGGAAACTTCTTTATATAGCATGCAATAGAGAAGGGTGATTTGAAGGTGGTGTGCTTTAACAAGCTAGTGGACGCGATAAGGTCAGATGATTTAATCCTTTCATTCGTTTTACATGTGATCTTGTATTGGAGCTGAAAGTCCTTACCTTACCTTAGATTTCTTCGATCATAGATTCACTGTACTAAAGTAATCCGAAAGCTTATTCTGAATTATCAACTTACCCAATTTAAAAGAAAAGATCTTAACTAGCGATGAATATTTCCTATGGCATGCAGTGACGCAAGTGCAATTTAATAATTTATAAATGTGACAAATAGTTGTCATAACTTTCGACCATCAATATCGGAAGTACTTGTTTCTTGATATCGATTTAGTTAAACGTAGGTACGTTGATCTGCGCCTTGCGCCATTTATTTATTTAGTTATTTTGAATATTCAATCCTAAGCTTTATACTTGTTATTGGCAAAGAAAATGAATGCAGTAGTTACATACACGATGTTTAATAGTTGCGGATTACTTTAATCTTTGATTCAACTTGTGTCCAAGAATTTTAAGCCAACAGTTAGATCCATTACATTGTTTTTCACGGTCAATACTATTGCATGATTGTAGTTTTATAAATATTTGTAATATTGTTTATTCACAATCGATACATAATGTGTTCATTACTGACGTTTAAAAAGTTAGAAAGTAGTTTATTATACATCAGAGTCAATAATAAGTTCTCTTGGTTGGTAATGAGTTCTCTTGGTTAGTAATATCCATTACTTACCTTTTGCTCGTTCTAAATATTCTCAACAGATGGCAGAAGTTTTCGTATCTATCTTTACTTTTAGCAGGTAACAGACAGTCACTGTTTTAGCAACTTCTCGCTATTCCGGTGGTGTGCAACTTACATCAGTTTCACTATCAGGCATTTTAAATCGTGTAAATTGCAATTAGGAGCAATGTAATTAAATTTGGTTTAGTGGTGACACGAATTTACTTTGACAATTGTTGCAGCAATTGTCATTTTATCGCCACCTGAATAAAAACGCTGGTGTTGTGTCCTACATATATCAAGTATAAGGTATCAATGTCAGAACATAATTATGTACGATTGTGAATAAAATAGTATACATACCTCAGCGGGAAGACATTACAATGTTCTACTTCCCGCCTTGGTAAGTAATCTACTATTACCTGTACTGTATATCTACTTAGTTAAGTTATGCACTGCTCTTAGAACTGTTAATTTGTAACACAGTGAGATATATTTATCTCGATTAAATTATTATCTGCTACAATTGGATTTTTCCTCTTCGTGAGTACCATACCTTTGGTTGGTCCTTCCAAAGGATATCTTTATTATACGGTCAGATTAAAGTGAACCTGGCGCCCAGGTAAGTAATTAGATCATATATCATTTGACCCAACCCCCACGCGGACGAGCTAGCCGAGGGCAACAAATTTGGCTACCACTCACAAAGAGTGATATCAATCCCTGATCAGGAAGTAACATCGTAGCACTCGTTAAGGTAATACGCATTAAGAGGCCATGCATTTGCATCAATGCCCGTTAAGCATAGTGGCTCGAGACGGTTTCTTTGAATTTGAAAGACTGAAACTGTACAGCCATAGTGTGATTCTCATACTTCTGTCTCTGCATCCAATCTACCTGGTGGCATGCGGTTTTCCATCGGCCAGGGTTTCTCTCCACCTGGAATAAACCTTACTTGGATTCTTTTTCATCAGACTAGGTCAATCAGCGGGCGACGTAGCACCGTGAGAAACTTCACATGAGGCGAAGATCTAATTCATCAACACCGGTACTCATGTCTGCAGAGCTTCCTCCGCAACGTCAATGAGTTTCCGTCAAGAACATTTACGTGAATCTCTACCACACATTGCTTCCCGATTGTATCAGCCGTTACCCAGATATTTGGGCTTTGGTCGATTCCAGTCAGTTCTACGGATGAACGGCGTGTGGTCTACAACGCTCACCCAATTGTAGGGGGGGCGTGTTGCTATTTATCATTTTAAAGCTGGTGGGGTGGGGGTGAAGGGGCGAAATTCAAGATCTTGATAATACTATTTTTAAATGTTTCTCTCGAAAAGTGCTTTTGCTGAAATTGATAGAGGAAAGTAGCCTATTATCGCATATGTTCCTAATATCGGACAGGTGCATATCTCAGAAAATAATAATTTCCATATATCGGTTTGTACGGTAATCAATAGTAAGCGGGATTTGTATGTATCTGTCAAAATTACAGAGCCTGAGATTAAGGTTGTTTCAGTCTCCTTCTTCATATACATATTATTTAGTGTAATTTGTTTTCTCTTTTATAAAAATTTGAATGAATTTAATTAGGTTATGTGTCCTAATATCGGATAGTCGCGACAGCCTAATATCGCATATCCGATATTAGGAGACTCCTACTTACTTCTTTAACTGCTAGATATCATAAATGTAATTAATTATTGTGTATTTTTTCTTCAGATGGCAGAAGTAAAAAGACGAAAAACATGGGATGTAAATTCTATGTAACAAGCTGTAAATGCTGTGAAAAATAAAGAAATGGGTTATTTAAAAGCCTCAAGAACATTTTATTTCGTTGTAGGTATCTATGTTAATTATTATTAATAAAGTTTTTACCTACTTTTATTGTTTCTTTTACTATGTATTCCCAATATCGGACAGTACGATATTAGGAACACTGACTATCCGATATTAGGAAACCAATTTCACAACAACGCGTTATGCACTGTTACGAATTCTTCAAGATTTTTAAAAATTTTGAAAAGTTAGAGATACGTATTTCAACAGTATGGTATATTATCTATTCCACGAGCATTTTCCAGAAGCTAGATGTGATAGGTGGGAATTTAGTATTTTTGTAAACCGAAACAGAAAAGTATCCGATAATAGGCTACTTTCCTCTATTTTGTATAGTTCAAGAGATATTCAAAGTGGGAAGTTTTCAAATGAAAACCCTGTATAAAATTTCTAATGGTTAAGTGCTATATACTTGGTAATTTTCGAGTTCTGCAGTTCTAAAATTAAAGATTCCTCGACTGATTATAATTTTGGGGCACTGAAGCACAAACACTTTTAAATTCAGAACTCTCAAGTATCGAGAAAGTTTGAATACTTCAAATCTGTAATTTTAAGCTTGAAAGCATATTTTAAAGTAATGTAATGTAATACCTATATTTCTACAATGAAGATCCTTCTCAAGTATAAAATTTTATGTGAATACTGTTCGGAAAAGGCAGCTAAGAATTACTTTAGATCCTGTGTTTATTTCTTTTTTAGCAAACAAAAGGTTTCACTGTAGGTACGTGTGATGCCAAAGTTAAAGCTTAAAAACCTATTGAGAAAGAGCATTCTATGGAGAAGTGTTCCACAGCAAATAATTGATGGCAACCTTTTTCTGCGACAAATGATTTAGAAATCATTACGAATTTATGAAATTTTTTCTTATCACAGACCAGCAGCGTTCCTTGTTGCGGTTACAGTTAATTCCATATCCTTAAGAGTAATTTCATAAGTAGATTCGCTGTATTTTTTTCTTTTCAATTATTTTCACATTTTCCTGAACATTTAATCATTACGCGGTTTCCCGATTGTTTAGTAGGCGGTACCTTTCAATCGCTAAAATAATTATTCAAAATTTAAATTGCTAACAAAAATTTGAAACTAGGAATTAAAAAACTGAAACGCGTTTAATGTACGTAAAACAGTATTACAGGAATAACCACAAATAACAAAAGAAATATAAAATGTAAACAGCCCAAATTACATAATGTATTCCACATACAACACTTTTTGCAAAAACGTGTTTGTATTTTTAAAAGTGATAAATTCAAATTAAGGTAGTAAGCTCAGGTCAATTAGCGTTTGTTCACCCTCTTGCTGTAAAACGTTTGTAATTTTAATTCCCATATTGTTATGAAGAGAATTTGCCACAGCATATTTCTAAATTCTTTTGAGATGTATATCTAACTTGAGGTTAGGTACAGTGAGATATCTTCGGTCAGAATCTCAAAGCAAATTGTGTTCTATATTGCAGTATTGATTACTCTAGTCTTGTATTAATAAGGTTAAAAATATTACTTGATTGTAAGTTAGCGGTTTTGTGATTAGTAAAGTAATCCAAGTAGTCCATTAAGTAATCTTAATGGAACATCACTTGAATAACCCACAACTATTAATAAAACATATAAAAGTAACATATTAAGTAAATGCAGTGATAATGCCGATTAGTGCTGATTAGGATATAAAGTAGGCAGATTCCCAGAACTTATTGAAACATTTTCACGTGGTGGACCTAATAAAACAAGGGGAAATGATTGGAAACAACTTTTATTTTTAATTGCTTATTGATTTTATTTCAATTTCAAAGCTTGGTTTTACGCAATAAGCTACACCTTTTGAACTCACCTCGATTACCTATTGTTAATGTTATGAGAAAGATAAACGAATGAAAAACTCAAGCAAAAATTGGCACAGGACGGATCGAGTTTTTTCGAAGCTATTGAGATTTGTCTTTTTTATTTGAAGTGCTCCGATCTACCTTGGTGTATTAAATGTGATTCCGAAACCGTAATAATTGATTAAGTTGTTAGAGGTAAACAAACTTCCTTTCCAAATTTCTCTAGAAAGATTTTTGTCAAATTTAAGTGCCACCAAGATTTGTCCGAGTGTACCAGATATATAAATACATTGTGAAGTGTTTATGGTGATATTTCTTCATTTTGATTAATGCACAACAAATTGCCCAGATGGAACTTCTTTTTCCAAACTAGAAAACTTACAAAACATTAACCTGATTTCCTTTCTGGTTTCTTGGCATAACGTCATAGCAATCATCTGCACGCTTCGCAACAAATTTAAACTTGTTTTCTGTAACATGGAATAAAGTATATTTTTTATAATTAGTTCATGCTCCAAAACCTGACTGCGTTAGCCAAATGCTCTAAAAATGCCGTTTTTGATAATGTTTTATTCATCATATCTTGTATACAAACTATTATATACAAAATAAATAAAATAACGCTTTTAAAACTATAATTCATGTTTTACGAGACATCATTATAGCTAAGTGCAATCTGCACTCTGATAAGCTAGTTTCGAGTTTCAGAATTTGATGGTGTCTGCATTTTCTTAATAAAAATCCAAAAAAGGTTTTCATCTAAATTTGTTATTGGTAGCAAGAATGTCATGATTTTAGAAAGATACGCACATTTCTCGCTTCCAGAGGACACTGTACAATGGTTTGTAAAAGCACCCGTCTGGGTGGCTTTCTTGTCTAGCCCTTTCACTTCGCGTTTGGCTAGTAGAATGCAAGCTGGTAATTCTTATTACCTTTTAATCTTTGGTTAGGCTTTAAGAAAGTTCCGGTTACAATATCGTTTTGTTGGGTTTATTGTTTAAACCTTTATGTGGAAATAAAAGTTATGACAATCTGCTGTCGTTTCTTTGTTTGCTAATTTGAGTAAATCTAACTCCACGGGAATAAATCGTGTAACCTAGATTTTCTCGAAAAACTTGAGAATTTGTTTCAAAGGGGTTAACGCTTATTAAAACTTCGGTGTCCCTTGTAGGAATTTTCGATAATAATACGAGGATTGTTCGGTAACTACGTGGCCTAACACAGAGATGGCGCGAATTTGCAGGAATATTCTTTATCATTCTCTAGAATCATTCTTTAATAGATTAAATATGACAGTACAGAGCGATCTGTCAATTAGTCTGTTTTTGACAGTACGCCAAAGTGAACATTCGTGTCATTTTGTAAACAATGGAAAAAACTGAGTTGAGAGCAGTGACAAAGTACTTTCATATGAAAGGCTTAACACCAACCTAAATCAAATCAGAGCTGGATTTAATACTATTAGAATCCGCTCCTTCGTTTTCAATGGTTAAAAACTCATCAACCGAAGGACCTTTTACGCCGTTTCATAACCGTCGATAAAACCTGGGTCCACCATTACACTCCCGAAACCAAAGAAGAGTCCAAGCAATGGACACACAAAGGTTCTCCGCCACCAAAGAAGGCAAAACCAGTTTTGTCAGCAGGATAGGCTATGGCAACTGTGTTTTGGGATTCTCATGGAATTATTTTGGTCGACTACTTAGAAAAGGGGAAAACAATAAATGACGAGTATTATGCCAATTTGTTGCAACAATTAAGCGACAAAATCAAACAGAAACGGCCTCATTTGGCATAGAAGTGCTTTTCCATCAGGATAACGTACCTGCCCACAAGTCTGCGATTGCAATGGCCAAAATTCATTAATTAAGATTTGAATTAGTGCCTCATTCGCCCTATTCCCCAGATATGGCTCCCAGCGATTATCATCTGTTTCCAAATCTGAAAAAATGGCTCGGCGGTAAGAGATTTTCGTCTAATTCCGAGGTAATCGCTGCTGTAAATAGCTATTTCGAGGACTTGAATTCATCGACCTACAATGAAGGTATTGCTACTTTGGAATATCGTTGGAATAAGTGTGTTGAGCGAGCAGGAGACTATATTAAAAAATAAAATGTTTTTTGTCAAAAAACAATTGCGTTTTCTTTATTAGGCCACGTAGTTACCGAACAATCCTCGTACATAATATTCGATTTTGAAAGTCTTATGTTCTAGTATTGAGGAGTTAACTTTGATAATTTTTTTTTTAGAAATATGGATTCGAATTTGTATTGATATCAATTCTGATCATCGTATCGTAGTGATTAAATCATTAAAATATAGATATTAAGTTAATAAGTCTAAAAGTGGAAATAATTGCAACATCTGAAGATTGAGTTTTTTTAAACAATGGATTCAGAGTTCAACTACAGCTGTCCACGTCCCAGCATCTTTAGTATGTGTCAGTCTGTTTTTTTTTTGGTTAACGCGATTATTATCCTTTACATGTGTTAATGCCAACTGGATTAAATTTGAAAAACGTGCAAGAATAAACGGATTATTCACAAAACGCTCCTACAGTAGGTTATTTTGAAATTCATTCATGATAGTGAATAGATAATAGCTAGCCCAGTTACGGGGCCTTTAGAGTTTTTTTAGATAAATTTTGACCGTTACAGGCGATAAATGTGATAAAAAATGAATCAGTGGAACAATTCGGAAAATTAATGGAATAAAAGAAGACTAATTAAAAATTAAAGTTCTGATAAGGTTCAGACATGAAAAAAAACTTTGCCATAAATAAAAGACAAAGGCGGACCTATTCTAACAGAAGCCGAAGAACAGTAAAAGAAATGGAGAGAACATTTCTAATGTTACGAACATGTGACGTAGACGAAGTGCCCGAGAGAGATAACAAGATACAGGATAATAAAGGACATATAAGGAAAGAGGAATTAATGAAGGCAATAGCTAGACTGACGTTAGGAAAAGCAGCAGGAAGTGACAAATAACCCATGAGTTCATAAAATGTATGAAAAATAGTTATCAGAGTAGCTGTTGCACATGAATCTGGCTGAAATGGATATGGTTGAATATTGTTACAAAATATATGAGAGAGGCGCAGAGTAGATTTACACTGAAACGTCACACAGGACAAGAGATATATTTGTGTTTTCTAGATATTTCCAAAGCTTTTGATAGTGTAAATAAAGCTGAATTGTGGAAGGCATTAAGAAATTACTATGATAGAAGAAATAAGGAAGAAATTGTGGAAGTCACTAGGGGAATATAGTGTATAAGAACAGTAAGACAAGGTGGGGTACTAGTAGTCCGTATTTATTTATTATTTTAATGAATAATTTTCGAAAGACATAAAAAATGAACTACTGTCAAACTATTGTTGATATCAGTTTCAGGCCACTAATAGTGGATGGATTTACAGCTTACACCAACGACCTGGTTCTGATAGCAAAGGACGAAAAATCACTCCAACAACAACTCCTTTGGAATCGTTCATTGGTTAATAACAACATCCACATAAATATTGAAGAATCAAAAGTAATGGTAATCAGTAAAAAGCAGATAACGTTAAAAATAAGAATTGAAGACAACGCTCTGAGACAATGGTCAAATCGTTTAGATATTTGGGACATATAATAAGCTATAAAAGTGGAATTGACGCGGAAATCAATGATAGAATCTTGGCGACAAACAAATTATTATGCCAATTAAACAGAACATTTATAAATAAAAAAGGTGTTTCTAGACATATTTGTACTAACTTTTTTTATATGGATGTGGAACTTGTGAAGTAATAGAAAAACAAAAGAAGAAAATACGACTGATGGAAATGTGAGGAAAAGAGATTAAATAAGAAATGACATAATAAGAGAAAAACTGCAAGTTAAATAAGTTAAGAACAAGTATTGAAATGGCCGGGACCAGCGCCCGCCGCCTTTTGGATCTTGAGGCCCCGGTGAACCGTTCGGAAATTTGGTGCGTTTTATTTCAAAAGTAAGCTATAGCTTTATGAATAAAAACTTGCATCAAATATCGGGCTCTCAGTCTATTTTATTAATGCGTAAGGCATATATTGGGTTGTTGATTAAAATAAAGTACCTCGTTGCGAGGCCCCACTAAGTCCAGGGGTCCCGAGCATACTTCCGGCTGACCGATCTTAGGGACGCTTCTGACTGGAACATATAACATATATAAGAACGGAGTCAGAAAGATTACTGTTCACTACGTTAAAAATGGGTACAGGAAAGGAGGAACAAGGTAGACCATCAATTACATACATGAAAAAGAAAATTATCAAGATATTAACAGCAAAAGGGGTTAATTATGTAACGAAGTTACTGAATTTTAGTTAATTATTTTGGTTATAAGATGCTGTGAATATGCTTATCTTCCGTGCAATCTAAGGCCGCTCGTATAAGCCTCCGACTCAAGCGAGAGCACGTGTCCCTTCCCTAACCGATATTTGGCGTACGCCGCTCCGTTTCACTCCTACCATTTCCCTCACGCTCCGAGAGCACCTATATAAAGAGGTGCGCAAACCGATTTATTCAGTCCGCGTCCAGGACTCGTTCGCGACACGACAACCAGTCCGTTGCAGCCAAGCAGCCGGATGGATTATTAGAGTAAGGACTCTTGACCGTAGTTCCGATTCCTTTTCCGCCCCGCCGAAACCCCGTTCCGTTTCCACCATTTTCCGTACCTTACCCGAGACCTCGCTGTATGTATGCTTGGGGGTCTCATCCTTAATTCCACCCTCTTTTCCGTATCTTACCCGAGACCTCGCTGAGTGTATGCCTGGGGGTCTCAACCAAAATTCATCCTCTTGTCCGTAGCTTACCTGAGACCTAGTTGTGAGTATGCCTGGGGGTCTCATTCTAACCCGCTCTCTTGTCCCTACCTTATCCGAGACGACCTCGCTGGGTGTATGCCTGGGGGTCTCATCTGAACTTCCACCCCTACCGAAATCCCTAGACTTTTATACCCACCCATTCACCGACCTTACCGCACCCGCACGTTGATATTGCTGCTTACGCTTTGCACCCACTTGCTGTGGCTACGATAGAGTAGCGTAGGGTAATAGTAAGGGTTAACTTTAATGCTTGCTTTAATAGTATTATTAACAATGAAACCATTTGTTTTATTAAACAATAAAACAAAACAAAAAATAAAACAATAAAAGCATTGTGTTTTATTTGCTAGTATTAACACTCTCTTATTTAGTGAGAGCTTTAGGGACAGGTGGAGTGATCTAGACAGGGCCGACCTCAACAACCCCAGCAGTTCCCTGGATTACCTTTTCTCCACTAACAGTTACCCGGAACCGTGGAGCATACCACGTTACAATAACTGGCGCCCGAAACTAACCGTCGATCACCGAGATCATCCAGCACCACTTCGTAAGCCAGTTAGTGCCCAGGGCAGAGACACTTATCATTTGGCGCCTGAGCAGAGATGCCTACCTCGGGGCCAGCTTACGATTGGAACAAAGCATTAGGCAGTAAAGGACAGAAAAAGTGGCTTAACCGAGTAAAGAGTTAAGTGTTAATGAGAAAGTGCAGGCTCTATGTAGGTTGGCCGGTAGAAGAGTATTCGATTAAGTAAGTAAATAAGTCCTTAATAACAGCTTTATAACAGGACATCATAAAATCCTTTTTATATAGCTCAAGATCCAACTTATTCTTTCTACAATAATAATCAAATACTGTATTTTGATCAGACTTGTTGTTCTGTTCTGTTAGGGCTTACGTATATCAATATAATGCATCAGACTTCATGTCTCCAAGCTGAACAGTGCTTGAGAAGTGCTATATCAGAATGACATTTAGATTTTACATTTTCAAATGATAATAAGTACCTAATTAAAAAAAATTATACTCAATTTATTTTACCAGACTTGATTATGAGCTTGGAAAGATGAAGTGACATAGTTGCTATAGCTATCCTACTAAATGAAAAAACTACACCACTTAGATATTTTCCAAGTTCATAATCGAAATTTGTTTTGCTGCAAAATATACCCCAATAAAAAACCCTATTTATGCACATTTGCAGTATCGCCTCCGTAGTGACGTTTGTTGTTGCACTGAAAACTCAGTGTCTTCAGGCCGATACTGCAAATGTGCGGTTGGCTGTTATCAGTGAAACCTTGTGTTGTTACATCTTTCTGAGTTAATTGCTTTTATATTTATTCCATCTGCTATGCCGTCCTGTTAATCACTAATAAGTGTGAAACACGTGTAGACGGCTGCAACTCATTTTTCTTTCTTCTCTGTTGCGCGATATCCCATGATTATAACTAGGTATAGGATTTGTATGCACTTAAAAATGCTGAAATATGCATGTACTTATGCACTATAAAAACGTGAAATATGCACTTAAAAATCATGAAATATGCGTTTATTAGAAATTTTTAATAAATATATGCACTTTCATTATTAAAAAAACACCTGTTTAGCGTTATTTACATTTTATTTACAGAATTATATTTTATATTTTCTAAACATAGAGCGTTACAGTGTAACGGTATATTTTCTATCGGCCTCAAGTATGTGAATTTTGTATGTATATTTACTGAAAAATTTAAAGTTCGGTTCTGTAAAATTGTATTTTATTTGTAGCTAAAATTTTGTTGTATAATTACACTTATAACAAATATCTCAAAAGATTGTTTTCGAACTTCTATAAACTTAATGGACGTGGAGGTAATAAATAATATTTTTAGAGCTTTGTTTGTCCCCTCGTAGGAATGGTTGCGTTGCTGAAAAAATTAAAAGACCTTGATAAAATATAAAATGTATTCAAGTCATCTCGCTCCATAAAAACATTTCCGTCTGTATTCCGGGAATGCATTAGTGAAAGATAAACGTTTCTCTTTGTTCGAAAGGTGACATTTACACGTGTTCAAAATTCAGCTTGGCTTTTCTACGTATTTAACTTGAAAATTGCACCGTCCGCAAGTCTAGCCGGCACATGTGACGCGGTTGTTCCCGCGTTATTTTTCGATCCCTACTTCTGTTTGTTAGGTCGAAAATCACGCGTGAATGCTAGTATGAACTTCCTTATTGCATAGAAAAACAGTTATTTTCGCGCTAAAATAGGGACCGAAATGTTGAGACGCGACACTTCCGATCCCGTTTTGACAAGAGTCAGTCGACTTTGGGTCGATATTATCGAACTACCGTATATCTCTAATTATTTAGAATTAATGCAATTTCTAAATACAGTTCCCGTACAGTTTCGTTGCTATTTGTTGTGAAGTGAATTTTTCGAAGTTGTTTAGTTTTTAATAAATCTTGTTTGAGAAGATTTACTAATATAGTATCGTTAATATTCATCTGTGGTTTGTTTTATCTTGAGGAACCATTAAGGACATTTACTTCTTTCAGTTCGCGTTATAAAAATAGTGCAGTTTTGTTACTAAAAAACCACGTAGACTGGCCAATAATTTAAATAATAAATTCCCGTTTTATCTGTAGACAATTTACGGGAGGAATTTAAAAAATAGCAAGTGTTATTTGGGTTAAATCTGTTTAAGTTTTTAAAGGACATTACCATTATCCTTCGTGAGTAAATTATAAACGATAAATAACAGAAACAGGATTGTTTAAACTGTGTTTAACAAAGATTGTTGGTGAAATCATATGGGTGATTGACTATTTTCGAAATAAAAAGTATTTCTTTGGACCTGCCACCTTTAAACAACAATTTAAAACCATCTAGAATCAACAACGGTTTTTCCAAGAGAGGCTTTTCCAACTTCTAGCTGACCTGACTTGGCTTTGTAAGGCAAATAAACAAAGGTTTAATTGGATAAGATTTAAGGTACTGTACTTTAAGAATTATTTATCACTGTAATTTTTGTTGATGGATTATTTGAGCAAGTGAATTTTATAACTTTCTATAAGAAGAGAGCTCTCTAGTAGCATTTAATTTTAGTTTGTCACTGCTAGTGAAATTCAAATTTATTAACTTTAGTAATATTTAAATAGATTTACTTCCGTAATAATTTATAGATATTTGTTTGTTAAATTTTTCAAAGGATTTCTTATCTAAACAATTTCTTGATCTTAATAAATTGTGGAACAATAAATAAATAAATTGTTCAATAAATCTGGATAATCTCTGGATCTTAATAAGTTTTTGGATAATTTATGTTATTAAAATCTAAATATTTCTTTCATTCTGAACAAATTTTAAATTACCTTTTTGAATTGTTCTGTGTTCAATAATTTCGGATTAAGTTGATAATTATTTACTGAATGACTAATCATAAGTCTAATAAAATTATATTGTTTATGTTTTTTATATGTTATATGTGTTTATGTTTTTTATATGTTATATGTGTTTGACCATTTTTATTTTCTTACCATCCAATAAATATGTTTTTTAGTTTATATCAAGGATCTAAACGGAACCATATAATTATGAATGTTTTGTTCAATTTTTATTTTAAGATTTTCTAAACATAACCAAAATTCTTTGTTCAAAACCTAGTATATTTAATTCATTTTCTGATTAGTGAATTTAATATCTTTTCTGGCTTAATTAAACAGCATCATTAAGCTTCATAATCAGATGGCGCCCTTTTAGAGTTTTTATTTGAGTTCTAAACCCATATCTACTCCTTTTCAAAAATAAGATAACTGCAGAACCAATACCTGCGACCTGAATAGCGCAAAATTTGTCAAAACAAACAATTATTCTGCCCTCACCTCCTTAGCATTAAAAGCATCCTGTGCGCTTTGTATGCATAGTGCATCATATTTATTAAGTTTATTTACAAATGCTTTAATAATATCAAAATAAGTTGCATAATATTCTGCTGCAGAAAGCCAAGTACCCCACCTTGTTATTACAGGCTCAGGTGGGAGAGGCACTTCTTGAGCAGTTTTCCTAAATATTTGTATGCGATATGGAGCTTCACAAACAATGTTTTACATCTGAAATTATAGAGTTTACGTTAGGATATATTTCCCGCACTTTTTCTGCAACTCTATGCATTGCATGGGCAAGACAAGTTAAGTGGATCATTTTTTCGTACAGAAGTTTTTCGTGCTCCAGCCTTGATCATGTACGGTGCCACGTCGGTGACGAACAGGAGTACTTTGTTGTACTGTATGCCGTCCGGCCACAAAATAGCCATCGAATCAATTAATAATTTTGCCACAGAACAATGATTGGTGCTCTTGAAAACGTCCATTGCTCATAGATAGTATTTGGGATTGTTCTCCGAATTTAAAACGCCAATTATAACGTTAGCCACGTATCTGAAAACAAAAATTTGATTTTTATTTTATCGAACTACATAATTAGTCGGTTACAAACAATTAGCGCAAAACAGTTATTTAAAAAAAATTATTTTTTAATCAAGCAAAAATATTGTTGTGATTAAATATGTAACTAACCCAGTAGAAAATAAAACATCCGTAAATTGCTTTGCTGTCTTTAATTAGTTAAATTTTACTAACAAAACGAAGGAAATGGAGTTTCTACGCACCTTCCAGTAGTGTTAGTAGATTCGTCAATGGAAACCCATATGTAGTTATTCGCTACATGTTTTCTAATTGATTTTATGTTCTTTCGTATAAACGAGGTAAATAATTTTTCCTGAGTGTAGACTCGTCGGGTATTGGCATTTTTTAAATTTCTTCCAGAAAATTACGAAATGCTGAGTGATTAATTTTACTTAACGGGATATCTGCAGCCACTAATGCACTACTATTAATTCGATCGATTTGCTGGACTCACCGCGCGAATTATTAAGGTACCCCGGTAACAATGTTGGTTTTTTTGATTTCAGGGCAACACACTTTTGATGTCGAACCGTGTTCAGATATTGTGTAACTTGAAAGCGTTTCGTTGCAGTCACTTTATCGTCGCACACTGTACAACACAACACCTTATCGTCAGTTGTAAGAACACTGAATTCCTTAACATAACTTCGAAGTGTAACAGATACAGACCGTTTTTCTTTACCCATATTTACACTATAAAATTTCAAACTGAAATGCAGTTTGCAATTTCTGAACTGTCTTAATTGAAAGATTACAAGATTAGTAAACAAAAGTACAGGCAAACTTTTCTATGAACAGGAAGTTGTCAAAGGGTCTTTGGAATTTCCTAATACCTATTTATCACAATACCGCAGGATGTAAGTATTTAAATTTTAGTTGAAAATTTTTCTTTCTTAGAAAATATTAACAAGTACACAGATGGTTAAGGCAGTAAAATATTTTAAAGCCTAGTATTTAACAATAACCTTAAATTATGGGTTTCCCCTAGACTCAACTAAGCCGCCCTTGGTTGGTTGTCTAAAATGCTAAAATTATTTAAAAAATATTAGAAATTTCATAATTAAAGCATGTAAAACGCTCAAAAAGTGGTAAATATGCACACTCGTTCAAAAATGCTAAAATATGCATGCATTTATAAAAAACACCTAAATATGCATTTATATGCACTTTCAAATTGACATATGTGATTCATATGTGGCTTAAACATGGAGAAATATAACTCTGCATATGTTTGCTATAAGCAGAAAAAACATGCAAATGCATAGAAATCCTATACCTTTATAACCCTTTCTTGTATATCTCTTCGCGCATTAATACTTCTAATCATTGATATTACAAAACAACAAACAACTTTAACAAACCATCCTCTACATCTGAAACGTGTATTTTTCCAGCGTCTTTTCTACTTTAATAAATTCTATAACTACGTATTGTTCTGAACATTCATTGTTCGCAGGTTATACAAATTTTATTTTTGGTGCCACCATACGTAAATAAATAAAAAGTATAAACCATATTTCTATTGAAATAACGGTTCGTGGAAATACTTTATACTCCATGAATTCCGTAAACTGGAACATTTCACTTGGAATAAAATTAAATTTTCACTACACTTTATCCACTCAAGCTCCAATCAATGTTCATGCTGCAGAATCGTGAAACGTTGAAAAATTCTACGAAACAGTTGCTAGGTCCTCCGGGAACAAGTACGGTATTGTTAGGACACCAAAAGCAGCTCGAGGAGGTAAAATTGACATTCTGAAAGCTCCTCAATACGGCATTTCCCTTATGTAACATTATAAGATAAACGAGGAGATAGAATTGGGGAAATTCTAGTAAAATTAGATGCTAAAAGTGTGCTTTCGCCCAAATTCGAAAGCATGAAATAGCTCAACACATCTTGAACTTATCTAACGAGTTTATTATCGATTATTATTATTAGTCGAACACCCTTGTTTAAAGGGTCCAACTTTGCGAATGTCGTACAACTTGTTGTTGCTTGCTTATTAAAATCGATAATTAACTAATAATCCCTTGAAACTATACATGTAGAACAAGAGCATGACGATGTTATTAAAGGAAAGTACAAACCGTCTCGTTTTGGAAAATCCACTGTACTAGCACGTTCCCATTCAATATTTTCTTCCACTTCTTTAATCTGAACTCTATAGCCAATGGGCTCCATACCGAGATAAATTGTTTTATTCGTCATATCGGGTCCGCGAATTTCCAAATCTAAAGAATGTGCGTGAGCTGCATTCAGAACGACATAATCCGGCGGTTCCGGCTGAACACCCTGTTGTAATGTAATAATTTTTTCTAATTTACCCAATTTATTCCGGGCTGTACATTTGTAGTCTCCAAATACTATAGAGTTATTTATGTGAAGCTAAAACAGAAAATTTTATTACGGTTATGGTGAATTTTAAGAATGGTTTTAAATTAATACATACCTGTAGAATAGAACGATGTAGTTCGTAAACAGTGCGGTCTTTATGGATTGCGATAGGTTGACTTTTACGATACCATTCGAATTTTGGTGGAGGATTTGCGTCGACTTCACAGGTTAAATTAACATCGCCCCCAATGAAACCCCAGGCTTGATCAACCTGCTTCCATAGATGAGGGTGACGTGGTACGGGCTTATCTGAAAAATCGAACAACATTTTTTTATCCTTCATTAGTTACGGGTTATTTCACCTAATAACTTACAATCCCTTCCGAACAGAATTCTGTTCGTACAATTTTCCACAATAAAAAGGAAGTTCTCGTTAATAATGGTAAAGGTAAACTCTTAACAAAAATAAAGTAGTATTCAGTTCCATGTCGAAATTCTTAGAATATCTAAACTTAACAATTATTCCATTGTTTATCTACAAGTGTTACTAAAATATAATTCAAAATCTCGTAGAATAGTTCGGAGAAGTGTAGAAGTCCGTAATTAAATTTTAAACAGTTACATTTAGTTAATCCACGTATGTTGCTAGTTTAGTCTGTCTGAAAGTTCCCTATAATTTCCAAAGCTGCAATTTACATAAATTTATTCGGTTTACTGTTCAAACTAGAACCCTGTATGGACCTGGAAACTCCTTCCGTCTTTCTCATTTTACTATTAAGCTTTTGGGTCGAAGTTTTTGTGGTATGATATGTGATTATTGGATTATGGAATATAAGCAGTGGCGTGCGGTCCATGGAAGCAATGTAAGCAATGCTTCCCTTCAGAATTTATTAAAAATAAAAACCAATGCTAACAAAAATATTTTTATAAAATTATGGTTATCGTTTATTTATTTAAATTTGTAATATTTAATTAACTTAAAGCTTAATATCAATTCCGTACAGCAAAAAGTATAATTATTTGGAGTACTATTTTAAATTAGGCTCATTAAACTTGCACGGAAAGGTAATACCGATTCAAACGTGTTACATACACTGCATATAAGCACTGATTTCATTGATTATAACTGCTCTTCTCCTAGCCTTGGCGTGGATCAGCGGGCGTGGTGATACAGACGATGTTGTTAGCATTGTTTGGCCGTTATTTTTAGTGTGCTTCATGCCCAAATGTTTATTTATTATAATTTGGTTATTTTTTAGATTTTGCGTTTGTTAAATTTAATGTTACTTAAGTAATGTACATCTGCGAATAAGACTGTATTTTGTCACATTTTATTATTTCAATTTAAATAAGATGGATTTTTTTAAAGACAAATAATTCTTGTTTATTGTTTCCAGCCTTACTTTGTGGAACTCCATAATCATGAAATAAATAAAAATTATTAAAAGTTTCACAGTTTTATTAAAATACAACCTGACAATATTGTTTCGACAGCTATGCTGTCATTATCAAAGGTAATATAATTATAAACAAACACGCCGCTAAGGTAGATACAAAAATAGGTAACTAGATAAAATAATAATAATCATTATTATGATTATCATTATTATGATAATACCAAAAAACCACAATTTATCCCCTTTCACCTAAAAAAACCCAAGGTTCCAATTATGGGTACTTTCCATGATTTCATCAGAACGTTACAATGAAGGTCTCCACAAAAATTCAACTTGGTCGGATATCTTTTGAAGTCAAAACCGAGATATATACGAGGATATATAGAAAAGCTTCCGGAATCACCACTAGGGGTTACTTTTCTCCAAATAGTTTTAGGTGGTTGGGTTAACAACTCTTCAATGTGAATTGACTATTATATTCAATCGATCTGACAAACAGTCTGTTTTTGAAAAACGTTCAAATCAAACATCTTGTGCGTTTTCAGTTATGTATTATCGATAAAAATGAAATTCAGGATGTCATCATTTTTTTTTATTTAGAAGGAAGAACCTCAATAGAAATTAAATCTAGGTTAGATGCTGCTCTTGGAGGTTCATCATCTTTATTTTCCATCGTGAGTCTTTGGGTTTTGGAATTCAAACGCGGCCACATGCTCAAATAATGAACCACGTTATCAAGTCCATGACATGCTTTTGGCAAATCGCAAATAAAGGTACGTGAAATCGAAAAAGCCATGAGCATCTCTTACGAACTAGTATTTGCTCAATCCGGAACAGCATTCGAGCATAAATTTCAGCCGATTATTTGGAAGTGTTTAAGAGGAATCTAACAAATTTCAAAATACAATTTGTGACTATGGGTGAGACCTGGACTCATCTAGAATGGATGATGTAACTTCCAACATTTTGGACAAAGTTCAAAGTTACTTCATTCAAACAACTATACTACGTACTATCTATTTTTTTTTCTAGAGTTCTCTGACTTTGAAGGCGTATTGCTCGTAAACTACTATCCCAAATTAAATATTTTAAAAACGAACAAACAGTAAATTTATTTCTACATATAACAGTAAAGTATTATATGCTAAGTGCTATACTTTTGATTTTATCGGACCATACGTAATAAAAATGCCCATTTTTAGGGACAATTTGTTAAATGTAAGTTGATTTTTTTCTCAGAAAGTATATGCCATATATATATTTATAAAATTTGTAGGGGTTAGAAACAAACCTTGCGGCTCTGATGCTATTAATTTTCAGATAAAAGAGCGTTTTATTTAAGATTTATATGAAAAAATAGCGAAGTATGTTTTCTTGTTTATTAGTAGAAGTAGCGTCGATACTTTTTCACTAAATTAAACACTTTTAGCATATATGATCGAGAATTGTTAGCTATATATTTTGTTATGCGCTTGAAGGTAAATCTTTTCATATATTGAGGTTAGGTGAAAGAGCAGAGCATGTTTCAAAACAGGATCTTGACGTCGCGTCGCCTAATGTTTATATATCAAACTTTTATTTTATTTCTCTTATGCACTGTGTGATAAAAAAAGACGTTTATTATTATTATTATGATTATATCCAAACTGATCGCAAGCCGTTTTGTTTTGGTTTCAGCATGAAGCTAGGAAAAGCTCCTACTCGCCAAGTTCCGAAATATTTTCGTGAAGTCATTCTCCAAAAGATAGCGATGCAGCTTATCCAGGAATTTAAGGTATGTTTGAATGAATTAGTTAAAAATCGTTTTATTTGACCAAAAATAAAGATCGCAAAGAAGTGCCACGTTACATTAAAAGTATCCTTGTTCCTTTCATCGAACTAACTCAACGTTCTGATTATATAAACGTTGATACTATCGGCCCACTTTCTTCCTTGACAGTTATAACAGTAATTCGTGTATAAGTCTGAAAACATACAAGAAAACAGTTCGTAGCAAAAGTCACATTCTAATTAAAGTACCTTGGGGTATTTCCAGGATTCTACTCATATTTCAAATGTAATAATAATAATCTGTTCCATTCTTTTTAAAAAACAATTATTCGTGTCTACAGATTTCTATTATCTTATAAAATAGAATTGACGGTTGTTTACTTTTAGTTGGCTATTTTGAAGAAAATAAAAATAACACGGGAAAATTATACTAAAGGGCATATTTCAAGAAAAAAAAGTTGTTTGTTATATAAATGTACAAAAGTAGATCTGTGTAGGCAGATAAGAAAAGTAACTGTGCAAAACTTCTAAAACATAATATTCTTCTTCTTATTAAGAGAAATATCTGTGAGAAAACAAAACAAAATAATTTTGGACCTGAATGAGTAATAGGGAATACTCACCTTGATGTACGTATTTGATTATCTATGTCTGTTGCTTTTGTAATTAGTTTTATATAACTATTTGTTTATCAATATTCTTGGAAATACATTATGGAATTATTATTATTTTGGTTGTCGAAGAGTAAGGTTTATATTTATTGCAAACAAAAATACATGGGGTTCATTAAGATTTTCCTTTTTTTATTAATAACTAACCGTATAACACATCACGAGTGGGATAAATCTACTAAAAGTATCACAAAGTGTAGTGCTATGAATTTTTTGCATTATGGAGCAATTAACACAGGTCCTGACTGAAGCCTTACACAAATTGAAAGACAACAACGCCGGACAGAATGTGGTGAATACGATCAGTTCATCAATTGAAATTCCAATATTTGACCCTTCTACAGATGATTTGGGCGCAGTAGAGTGGTGTGAAGAAATTGAAGAATTAAGCAATACCTTCAATTGGAGTGAATTCGAGCGAATATTCAGGAGTACCAGTGAACTAGCAGAAGATACTAAGGAGTGGTTTTCGTATTGGCAACCAACAGGAAAATTAAGCGAATGTTAAAGCAGAAATCAGTAGTGTGAGACCGGGTACTGTGAGTATGCTAGAAAAAAATCTTTAATAAAAGCATTAAATTTAAACTTTCATTTATCCAAGTTAGACCCAAAATATGATTGACTATTTGAAGTCTAGCATGTGTTTCCAAACAATGGTGACGAACAAAAACGTATGGTCACGCATCGAATAAGAATTGTTGACCTGGACAACCTGAAGACTTGGCCTGTGGAATTTTATTAAAGTGGCAACTGATTATGATTGTAAGGGTTAGTTTATAGTTATTGGCATGTCTTTGGGTCCACTGGACGTCAGTGATTAATCTGTAAAAAATTAAGAACTAACCGTTTAACTCGCATATACAATATTAATAATAATTATTAATTAATTATTAATTATAGTGTATTTTTCCAGAGAGATAAAGCAAATTTTGGGAATTTGTATGCAATTTTGGACATAATAAGTAGAGGGAGTTATGATATCATCCACTTAGAAGAAATGTTTCTAAGTAACACCAATGAGAGGTTAAATTGGTAGGTACATATTAAAAGCACTTGACTACCAATCTTAATGTCCTGGGTTCGATTCCCAGGGATGATATAATGGAATTTTTAAAAAATATCTAAAGCTTCTAGGTGTGAAAATGAGTACCTATGAAATCATTTCCCGGAGTAATAATAAAGCTAGCCACTTTGATTGACAGCCTTGGTAGTGTAATGTCTAGAGTGCTGGACTTACACCCAAGCGGCCGGAGGTCGATTCCCGGTGCCGGCAGATCTGGTTAAGGTTTTCTGCAGTTTTGCTTAGCTGTGACAAAAATGTGGGATTTGCGCTGTTCCATCTGTAAGTCGGCTGCAGCCGCACTTAGAGCCTACGTAATAATAATAATCGCCCCCTCCCTCCCGCACAAGCTTATAGCTTCCGGGGCCTGGTTTCCAGGCTATGGGTTGTAGCAATTATTATTATTATTATTATTACTTTATTAACCTTTGGTACCGAACGGCTCGAGTAATAGCAGCCTACCCTGCTATACCTCGATGGGCCTTCATGGCTTGTGAAAGGAGACTATTATTTGTAAGGGCGATCAGAAAGGAAGACAAATGGTATCAGTTTGTTTACAGAGACCTGAATACTTTCAGATGTGAGTACCAGTGAAAGTTTTATTATAGAGAATATTTTATAAAATGAAGACTTGAAAATTAACTTCTGTAGAATCAACTGCTATGAAATATTTGCTTGAACAATAATAATTTTCAAAACAATATACACAGCTATTTCATATTCTACTATTCGACCACCTTAAAAGCATATTGCTGTAAAAGTATATAACTAAAACATGGTGTATATTTTATTTACAACATGTAAATAAATTCTGATTTTATCTAAATTAATTAGTTTGAAGTTAACAATTACACTTGAATTACATAAATTCTGCAGGCATTGGTTTGGAAGTGCAAAAATTGAAATAAATATATGAGAATTTTAAGTTGTTTCAATGTAAGTCAAAGGGTTCAAAACATTGTTACTTTAAACTACTTTTACCTGCAAGAATATCCATAAGTATTATTAAATATTATTATGAAACGAATTAAATTTAACAATGGTTAAGTGTGTTGCTAAGTCTTCAAATGCTGCAGAAGATATGATACATCGTTTACTTCTGCTACTTTGTTACCAAAATTGATATTATGTAAAAGAGACTTTAATATCCATAACTTATGTTAATATCCACCAGTTTAACTTCACCCTACACAACTTTAATATTTATTAATTACATTGTTAATACATGTAATCTTACAAACTTTGGACGTAGTAATAAGAAGAGTAGTATTATGCAAAGGTTATGTATTATGCGCACACAAAGTTTCATCCTATAACTTAAATTTAATGAACTTGACCCTAAGCTTCTTTGTTGAACTAACCCTACTTTTACAAATTATTCAATTTTATAATTTAACAAATTATTACTATATGTCCACCACATTTTAAACTTCAGATTTTTACTAAAATAAACTTTACAGTTGCTGAACACGGCAAGTCATCCCTGACGGCTGCTATCTCATTTTTAATCTAATATACTACAGGGACCTTCAAGCACATATGACGCATATTATTTTATGTATGTTATGTTCAAAAATATTAACTTTGCACCATTTTTATTCAGCGAAAAAAAAAACAAAATAAAACCCCTTATTTTATTGAAGCAGAAAATGTAATCGATAAGCATTGGCAGCTACAGTGGACACATCTGAAGAATTTGTTTTGAAAAATAAAATGTTTACCCCTGAAGTACTTGTGAAATTTTATGAGCTTTCTTCTTTGTAGGTTATTATTTTTGAAAAAAATGTTGCTCGTGTTCAAGTTCGCGTGTTTGTAATTGTTAACAGTTTATCATCACTTAGAAACTCAGAAACTGCTGGCGTTGCAAATTTGTTATTTGCAGGTAACGTAAAGAGCGAACGATCTTATCTTGTAATATTTTTACTCTAGTTTTCTTTCCTTCTTGGAATTACTAATAAAAGTGGCGTTGTATCTGGAAAACTTCTTAAGATCCAGTCGTTTTATAGTAGAACTGTTACGATTATGTCTCTAATATATTTTTTCTCTTTAAAGATAATCTGTTGTCAACACGATATTGATAAACCCTTAAGAATAGATACTGAATTTATATTTAAAAACACCTTCAGGATATTTAGGATTACCTACCCCTTTTTTCCGGACCACTTTAATTATTAATTCCCATCAGGCTGAAAACGAGTAAAGTTGGGAACAAATTAAAACAAAAGGTGCTCCTATATTTACCGAGTATATATACGTATATATGACCAACAGGAGTACATAGTGGGAAAGGTGGTTTCCTTGGGCAATTTAGATCTGTATAGATAAAGCTAATGTATTGTAATTAAATGCGGAGAATCCGGAAATGTAAAACAGCGGAAAACTACCACCCTTGTAGAAAAAACAATGTAATGTATGTAGTGCAACTACCATTTAACTAAAATATTATACCTTTTTGTGTAATTGAAACAGACGCTATCAGGAAGCTTTTAAAGAGGTGTAAACAAGATTATTAATATCTTCTAAGTTCATCAACATAATTATAAGGGTGGAAATTAAATTCATTTTAAGCTTATTAATGAAGAAAATTCCAACGTAGTTTGCAGATTTACTAGCTTGATGTTTCTTAATAGATTTAAGAAGATGTCTACAAGTGTTTAAAAATGGAAAGGAAATCTAGAAGATTAGAATAGTATTAGGAGATTGAGTGGTATGAATAAAAACAATTACTATAGAATGCAAAAGTTCTGACCTCTGAATTTGAATGCGCTTTAACGTAAAGCGTATCTTTAATAATTAATATTTCAATAACTACCGGATATGTTTCAATGTAATTTATATGCAAGTAGCTAATAGTGTTGTATGAAAGTGTGTGTAAATGTTGGTAATTGATACCTGTGTTATTTGTCAAGTTATTTTATAAAATAGAGAGAACACATTCTGGTGTTCTAGTGCATTAATCAAACTCTATTTTGTTATAAAAGATAATACTTTTTATTAAAAAAATAAAAATTATTTTGAAAATATTCACGAATTATTAAAACAATTCTTTAAAGAATTATTTATTTATTAATTCGTAAATATTTTTAAAATTTCTTAACATATTTGTTGTTTTATTCAAAAATACTATCTTTTGTAAAAAAAAGATTTTGATTAAGGCACGAGAACAGCAGAATGCACTACTCACTATATCATAGAAAAACTTGAGAAATAATACACATATTAAAACATTCCCACATACATGCAACACTATTAGCTAACTGTATATAAAATTACATTCAATTATATCTAGTAGTTATTAAAATATTAATTAAAGACATGCTTTACGCCAAAACTCCAAAAAACGGACTTTTTGTAACATAATTCGCGAAAATTCAAAAACCCACAATCAGATAATTTTACAGATTTACTATTTTATACAAAACTGAATTGTCTATCTAAATGTTTTTTTAATTAATTTGGGCAATTAGTCTTTTGCTATGCGCATTCAAACTCGGGGGTCAGAACTTCTGCATTCGATAGCAGTTGCAGTATTAGTATTTTCTACATAGATTTACTCTAACACTCAAGTATATGCTAATTTCCGGTAGTACTGCAACAAATGGAGGAACGGAGGAATTTTAAATAAAAATGAAGACAACTCTAAATATAATTTAACTAAATTAAGACAAAATGGAGTCTCCCTGTTCCAAAATTCACTATGACTTAGGGCACTATCGTTTAGTCCTTGATCGTAGTAGGTGACAACCAGGAGTACTGCAAATTTTTATCATTATTATTTGCTATTTTCATCAAAGTTTACCACCCTGTATTAGATTTTTACAAATGTCGAAAAGTTCCACTGGTATTGTTGTTTATTTTTTATCAAATCTATCCTCTAACAGTTATCAAATTAAATCAGATACTGTAAAAGGTGCAAGTGATAGGTTAAAAGTACAAGTAAAAGTTTAAGAATGTGATTTTTGAGATTGAAAGTTTGGCTGGATGGATATGGCAATAAATATCAAAATTTCATCGAAAAATCCATAAAAAGAACATTTCCACATAAATACATAAGATCCTAATAAAAACCTGACTAAACCTTAATATACCTATTAACATTTGAACAACCACCCCGTATATATTTAGGTCGATTGCAGCCTACCTTGGCGCTAGACTAAACGGTAGTTTCAAATGCACCTTGAAGATAAACAGTGCCCCGTAATAGATTTAAAGGTAAAATTGAAAACTGCAGCTTTTAAAAAAAGCCTAAGAGCTTTTCTATTAAATAAACACACTGACAAAGACCTACAGTGGATAACACAAACATCAAATCGGGCCTTTTCTGGATTTTATCTTGAGCGAACCTAATTGGGTTTGGATAAGAGCGATTCAATTTGGAGATTATAAGCAATTTAAATGTTTCTTAGGGGATGGGGGATTTTAGAACGAATAAAATATTTATTAACACTGTTACTTATATACTTACACTATTTATGTGATATGATATGCTTATTTTGATACATTGTCATATATTTCCATGTTTAAATAGGAACATCTGACATAAACAAATCTGATTAAATTGCGTATTAACTAACTACGTATTATACGAGCCCCATCACATAATAGTTCGTATATTTCTATTTTTGTTAAAGGACACTCCGTAACTTTTAGTTTGTTTCTTATTGCTACTGCGCCTGTGCCTACTCCATGTTAGTTTCATGAAAGTTTATTAAGAGGTTCCCTGGGACTACCCCTTCAAAGTTTTTCGGTACTCTTATAATCTGCGAACACGAAATGAAGCGGTGTGAGGAAACTCATCAATAGAATTTAATGAAACTAGGCCTGGAGTAGGTGTAGGAGCATGCATTACTTCACTCTAACATCCAGAAAGTGCCACCTCGTGTACCAAAAGCATTTTAAGGTGGGGGAAGGTTTGCAGAGTGTCCTTTCATTTAAAATGTAAAAGATGAGTACCACAAAGTATATAAATAAATAAACACAGTTTGTAAAATAGGATTTAATATAAAAATATCTATCAATATTCTGTATATATTATTTAAAACACAAGGCTCACTATTGTTCCAGTTCGTTTGAGAGTTCTACTGGGCCGATTTACGTGATTCCTTTGTTATACTGAAGTTTTTGTTATATGTATATATATATTAGTCAACAATACTTAATATCTGTATTTCTTTAAGTTTTATATTTTTAAATAAAAAAATCTAACACATTTTGATACACAAGAGAACGGTCATTAGAGGCCCTTCAATTAGAGTCCTCTGCGTTGCCACGGTGCCCGCCATTTTATATCACAATAGGGTCAATTACATGGATTCAGACATTTTACTACTAAATAATGTTTTATATACACAATTCACTATTTCGTTTGTTTATGTGAATCAAATACCGATCACATGCGTGCCAATATTTGGCCGTGTAACCATTTCTGCACTTTTTTGGCAACCATTTCTGCAAATTTGGCACTACGTGTTGTGATGTAAAATGGCTGGTTTAGCCAGACTTTAATTCAAGGGTTTCTAACGACCATCTACGTCACCAGCGTTGGTAACTTTTGGAACTATTCACGATTACAAAAGTTTGCATAGTTAAAAACCATGGAAAAAAGACCAATTATACAAATATTAGGTGACGTCCTGATGGCAATTGCTTATTTATAACGGGTTCATTTATTGTTTGGATAAAGAAATCATTGTTAGATACGCTTGCAAAAGTTGTAAATGACTTTAAACATTAATATTTCAAGCTTTATTGGCGATCAAACTATCGTGTTCCCATTAACACTGTTTTAGATTACCAAAATCTTATGTACTTCAATAGTGAATACACCGGCCATATTGAACTTTATTGTATAGGTCACTTATTATTTATTAATCTATATATTTAAAACCCGGCTCATTTTTGTTCCGTTTTGTCTACGAGTTCTACAATACCGATTTGCTATATTCTTTTTTATATTAAAGTTTTGACTCTGTAGATTAGTCAACACTACGTTATATTTTTATTGAATTTGTGATCGATGCATTAGGTCGACTATCCACTTACAACACTTGCTTCGCGTTTTGGGACTAAACATTCTCGCTATACCTGCTTACTATGCCACCAACAATTAGTATAAGGAGCATATTCACGAAATATGGTATCTCTGTCTGTCTCTGAGTGTGTCAGTTTTTTCGAAATTTTTAAGTCTTGACTGGAGATTGGGATATTTGATAAAAAAGTAGAATAAGAATGTAAGAATTAATGTTTTATCCCCTGCGCGACATAAAGAAAATGACCGAGTCTAGAATCTGCTATAATTATTAAGCATATGATATATGAATTAAATGTAGAATTTTATGGTAAGAATGGGCGAGTAAGTTGGGAGAGGGGTCCAAAAGGGACTTAGGTAGAGGAGGTAAGTCAGGCAGGGAGTTAAGTCGGAGAGAGTGTAATCCGGGAGAGGGGAGGTAATTATGTGGAAGAGATAAGTTGGGGGGCAAAGCCGGAGAAAAGAAGTAAGACAAAAGTAACGAAGAGAGGAAGGGAGGGTAAGTCGGGAGTGTTTGTTAGATATCGTCTTTAAATATTCGTCTGAGAATGGTAAGCATAGTATTTTTAACTATTTTTGTTCAATTGCGTTTATTTAATAAATATTAATACTAAATAATCACACAACGAAGTTATATATAAGGAAATCCTTCAATAAATTACCATCTTGACTGTCATATTTTGACGGCGTTTGCCCAGTAATCTTTTAATTTACACATAAGCCATCCTGTATTACAAAATGTGTTCATTTATTTATATATTTTGTACGAACTACTATGTGCTGGGGCTCGTATATCATTATATGAATTTAGTTTGTTAGTGTGAAATGTAAAAATTCGACGCGACGTATACTGAATAGTAAGTTGTAATTTCATTGGCCGTTACATAGTTAACATTGACAGTACTTTATGTGATACGGGATATCAGCAAATCATAGCTCATCAACAATACTTAATAATTCCTTCCTTTCAATCACTAAATGTACATAAGGTAGACAGAACATAACTTCTAATAAATATGAATAGCAACAATGATTCTCAGTTCGTTCTCTCTTGATGGTTGGATCTTGGACTCTTAATTCTGACGCTTTAATAGAAAACTTTCAAGAAAGGAATAAAGAGTCTAAAACCTTTTGTAATGGAACTCTGTTGCGTTAGTTTTTAAAGTTAATTTAGCAAGTTACCATTCTGTATTAGTCATAGTTTGCTTCGCCGAGTTCTTTTAGATACCATTTATATCATATCCTTTTTATATCAGTGGTGGTGAAACTTTTTTAAGGTCGGGCCATTTGAAGAAACTTGAGAGTACTAGAAAATAATAACTGGTAGTTAAAAAATAATTATACGTAGATTTTATTTCAATGTAGTTTAAATAATGTAATAAGTAATTTATTTTTAAATATAGAGATCATAAAAATTATATTAAATATAAGTAATAAGAAATTATTACTGTGATACTGAAGAAATTAATAAAAAATTATTCTTTGATGAGAAATTACATGTATTAAATTAAAAATAGATATCATAATGAAATTAAAATAAATCAATAATGCATTTAACTGATATTAATCTGTTGTTAAATTTTTAAATTAAAAGGTAAACGGTCTTGCTAAACTTCAGTTTATCTTATATGTTTCGAAAGAAATAATACTTAGAACGGTCGCATGACGCGAGACTGGAAAAGGGAGAGTACCATCCGTTCGTTCGCATCTCGCTTCATCAAACAGTTAACGCATTATTAGGATTTTATAGAATCTATATATCGCATTCACGTCTTAGCTGGTCTACAATCAAAGAATCTTACTGTACAGCTGAAAAAATAATATTTCCGCTAGTCACTTTCATATACTGAACTATAGTGAACAATTTCCCAAACGGCTGGGAAGTCAGAAATCACTTTTCGGCCGGTTGGAAAGTTAAAGTTGATAATAACTTATTTTCCATTCGTAGGTAGTCCCATTTTTGATTGGAGACAGATGTCCCTCAAAATTAGACGATTCATACAAAGCCTCGTTTCAACCTTTTAATATACTATTCAGTTCTAAACAAGCCAAAAACGGTATTTGTGCTATGTTTGAGCCTGCTGTTGCATATTAAGGTTAAAAAATTAAAAACTGTGTGAAAATTGAATTGAAACAAAAAATTGAAAAGTGTACAACATCTTTGACTTTTAGTGATGTTCTCTATTTTTCCTTTGCTTTCTCTTTTAAAGAAATCTTAAAATTCACTTTTTGCTAAATTCTGTCTTTATATGGTTGTATTTTCAGTTTCTAATAAATTCTAATTGACTTTAAAATATTCAAAGCCACTTATGTTTACATAATATCAACATTTATCTAAATATTCAAACCATTGTTGAAAGACTGGTATTCCATTTCATAATGAAATAATCGGAACGTCTGTAGTGAAACACTGTATTTGTAGATTCTTTTTTTTTATAATATGGTTTGTAAAATGCTTAAATTTTGTAAATATCTGGTTAGTTAGGTAATTGAGGTAGGGTTAGACTTTAGGTTCTGCATTTGATTTTTTACTTTTAGCTTTTAGTCATTTGGGGCCTGGTTTCCAGGTAATGGATTATAGCAATTATTGTTATTATTTAAGTCAATTTTTACAGTCAACATCAGTTAATATAAATCTTCCAAGTTTAATAAACCACATGTGACATTTTTGGCATAAATTAAATAATTTATAAACTCGACTAAATTGAATACATCTGCTAAACGAACGTGTTCAGTAAATTTGAATGATTCAGACTACGATTATCTCATTTTTTGTAAATATTGTTTCTTAACTTTGCTGAAAACTATAACATTCTGGAAAGAAATAAGTATATAAAATAAAGGCTACATATAATTCAATTCTGGCGCACAATCTTGTTGACACCAAAAATCTAGTTTCTAAAATATGAGCACACTAATAAATCCTTTCCAAATCCTATTCTTATAGACCCATATATTCATTCGAAAAGGATCTACAGCAACATGTTAATAAATTAAATTTTTCTTTCGAAATAGCGGAATATGTATATTAGAATATAAAAGTTTCTCCAGTTCTGGCGTATACAACTTTACATGTAAACTAGAAAAAACAGAACTGCCATTACCGGAGTTGTATAAATCTATTTTAAATTCTCGTTCCGTATAAATAAATTCGTAGAAAGTTTGAAACGAGAAAATATTAAATTCCACCCTTAGGTACCGCAATTATTAACGTCAATGGAATTTTATCTGCTAATTGTTCTAGTTCCAAGCTTTTATTGATTGCCATTACCATTTCAATCAAATTTTTGTTCCGTGAAACATGAAATAATGTCAAATATAAAATGTCTAGAAATTGTTGTTTTAGAAATTTCTAAATTTGTAACTAAATATGTGATATATAATAAATAAATATCAGAAAAATTTTCACATATACTAAGAAAAACCAACAATTATAAAATAACATTTAAAACCAACACTAACACTTTTTCATTTTTTTTAATGCTAAAGACAGAACACATGATATCATGAAATCGGGCATTTATCGTTTAAATTGTTCTTTTTGTAGTTCGGTATATATTGGGCAAACACTTCGAAATTTTGACATAAGATATAAAGAACACGTACGTCATTACAAAAATAAACATCCTAAAAAATCTAATTATGCCAAACACCTTTTAGAACAAAATCACACATAATATTAAATTCCTACATCTTTGTAATAACAAACGCAAATTAGACATTTTAGAAGCCTTTGAGATATACAAAAACAAACTCAGGGTACCTTTAATGAATTATATTGTTAACGTGTTTGTTTATATTTATATTACCTTTGCTAATGACAGCTTAGCTGTTGAAACAATATTCGACGAACAAAAAGTTCGTCTCTAAATTCGTGAAGTCTGTCGGTCTGTCGCCTTTTTCCCTGTTGACTATTTTGAATTTTTCTTTCTGGAATCTTATAGTACATGAAATTCTAAGAAACGTTTGGTTGAAACATTTTTTTGTATCTCTTCGGGAAAGTGGTCAAAATGATCAGCGAAAATGCCGAAAATTTTTTAAAAAATGAAAAATTTTGTATTTATCAAAAATTTACGAAAAAATAAACATTTTTAGCAACTTTTTTTTTCTTCTTTTTTTAAACGAAAAATTTTAGTTTTTATGACAACTAATGTGTTACGTGAACATTAGTTTTCAAAAATAAATTAGTTTATTAAGTATATAGTTGTTTTTGTTCGTCATGGCAATGCTAGCTCTGCGCATTCTCAACTGGTTTATTTATTTATTTATTTAACCCAAATAAAACGGGCATGGCCCAATTACAAAATTTGGGGATTCTCACAAATACTAATATTAATTAAGGTCAATTACAATTATGACATTACAAAAATAAGTTCATCTGTATTACAATAAAAAAAGATGTTTTTACTACTTTTTTACTAAAGGTCAGGGTGAGTTGAGACATACATATGCAGTTAATGTCAATTAATAATATGTTTGAATGCGCTAGGGGACGTATCGAATATGTCAATATCAAATTTTTCAATAGCTAAATTTATAGAACGTGCCATTCTTACCAATGGAGCATTACACCGTATGTTTGTCCTATATTGAGGAATATGCAGAATGTTTCGAGGTCGCGATCTGTATGCTGGCACGTACAACTGAACCATGGGCAGCAGCTGGGGACAGTCTATCCTGTTGTTTATTAGTTTACACAGAAAGCGAATGTCTGCTACTACTCTCCTCGTTGCTAACTTTTTTACGTTAACTTCGGATCTAAAATTATTATATTGATTATATTCAGGATATCGATTATACATTTTGTAATGCAGATATTTCAGAAATTTATTTTGTATAGTTTCAACTTTATTTTGATAGGTAACTTGCCCCGGATTCCACACAGTAGAAGCAAATTCCAATTTTGATCTAACTAATGAATTATATAGACGTTGGAGAGTTGTAGCGTTTTTAAAATCTGTTGTAGCTCTCATTAGAAACCCAAGGTTTTTAAGTGACGCATTTACTACGTTCTCAATATGGTCGTCCCATTTAAGATCGAAACTAAAATGTACGCCTAGATCACGACAATTATAGATACGCTCTAGAGCAACGGCGTCTATAGTGTACTGAAAATGACGGGGGAATTTCTTATTTGTAAATGTCATATATTTGCATTTGTTTATATTGAGGTTTAATCTGTTTATGTTACTCCAATGTAACATTGCATTAAGATTTTCTTGTAGAAGCCGACAATCATCTTCACATGTTATCTCTTTATATATCTTAACGTCGTCTGCAAATATAAGACATTCACATTCACGAAACTGTAAAGGGAGTCGTTTATAAACAACAAGAAAAGCAAAGGTCCCAAGTTAGTGCCCTGAGGCACACCAGATGGTACCAGAAACCTCTCCGATTGCTCACCATGTATTTGCACATACTGATATCTATTATGTAAATATGATTTAAAGAGCCGCAATAAATCTAACGAAAATCCAGTTAAATGCAATTTACCCAATAAAATGTCATGACTAACTTTATCAAAGGCCTTATCTGTTATTTCATACCTAACGATATTGTAAATCCTGTTGTATAATAACTGTTCAAATACTTTTGCTGGTATAGACAATATAGACATGGGACGGTAATTCTCTACTTTAGTTTTATCACCTGAGTTATGTATTGGTACTATCTCTGCTACTTTCCATTTTTTTGGAAAAGTGTTGGTTTTTAGTGCCAAATTAAATATAACTGATAAGGGATAGCTAAGAATCTCCCAACAGGCTTTAAATACATAGGGAGGAATCAGATCAGGTCCAACCGACTTTTTTGGTTTAAGCTTTCGCATCGCTTCCTCGACCTCCTGCACTACCATTTCCTGTATGTGTACAAAGGTATTGTTATGAATAGTGTGAGAGTTATGAGTGTACTCTGATATTATTTGTTTAACGTTATACGATGAATTACGACTGTAGATCTCAAAATATTTCGCAAACATTTCTGGAATTTCTCTTTTTTCTTTACTGATCTGATTTTTGTACTGATATTTGCTAGAATGTAAGCTATTATGTTTTTTCTTATTTATATAATTCCAAAAACTGTTTACGTTGTAATTGATGTCATTTTCAATTGTCAGGTTACATTTTAATAAATACTGTGAAACTTTTTACTAATCTTTATTTATTTCATGAAAATGTGTGACAGTTAAGAATTGTAAAAAAATGTATAAAATTTTTAATCTTATTAAAAGAATGTTCCTTTTGAACTGAAAATTTCATTTACATAGCCTTAAATGTAAAAAAATCGGTTATTTAATTCTTTGACATTCTCGATCTTTTAGTAGCATATTAAATATTTTATTCTATTTTTTCTTAAAATTTCAGATCGTATCTCAAGATATTTTCAATATCTGTATTTCTGTTCTTTAAAAATAAATTGGGAGAAAAAAAATACTAACAGAAATTACAGTTATATCAGAAAAAAATTTAATACTGAAACACAACTTCTACCGACTTCATAGACATTCTATTAGCACCCTAACTTATCATCGATTTAGAAATCGTCATTATGTTTTATTGATTCTGCCCATTTTAAACATGCATAAGCTGGTAAAAAAACAAAATCCCAATTTAACTTCAAAACAGGTCAACACTCAACATCAATCAATAAGCTCCTTTTATTTATTTATTTTTAGGCTCAATTTATTCTCTCCAAATATTATCGGTTAAAAGCATCTCAAACAATGGAAGAAAACCTGTCACTCGTTAAGTGAAAGTTTTTCAAATATTCATGCAAATATAAATATAACCTCTTCCAGGATAAATGTAAATACCAAAAATAAAACGGTTTTCTGCATCTAACTCTCCTAACGTAGCCGAGACGTTAAGGTTTTCACTTAATTTTTTAGAACAAATGATTTGTCAGCCTGTCAATCTCTACATCGCTATATCTAACCCAAGTCCGAAAATGTGAAACACTTTACTACAGGTTGAAACCAGTATAAAATATTAATACTGGTCTAGTGTTTCTTGTTTAATCTTTAATCACTTTGAATTTTCAAGGGCTCTTAAATTATGATTCTCGTCATCAGTGTAGGGTTGAAAATGAAAGTTATAGCTGGTTTTTCATAAATAATTAAATAATCACATTATGTGAAAAATTCAGCTAAATAAAAGGAAAATGCCTTTTTAAAATAAAAATCATAGAAGTTGGGCTGGCAACTTTTTTCGCGTTGGCGAAGTTGTGGAATAATTCAAATTACCAAACATTAAAACACCCAATTTTAAACCTTTTGAGCTTACAAGCTGAAACTTGAAACCAAAGCTACTAAACTCTAAGCGCAGGTGTCCACATGCGGGAAATTCCCGTTGCGAGCTCGCAACCAGCTCGCTGCAGACCCGCAAAAATCAGTTCACACTATACGGTGAAATGACGCACAGTAAACAATCTACTGCCATCAGAAATAGATGTATATTGCAGAAAACTAGTTGTATTTGCTTATATTATCTACAAAATTTTTATTTTGTGGTTAAAGATAATTGTCGTAGGCTTTGTATAATTAAATAACACGTTTATAATTTATGACAATGTTTATTAAAAAAGTATACAAACACACAAAATAAAACTTAACCAAGGTTCGTGCATAACTCTTAAGCATAATTAAAACAATAAATGAAATCCGTAAAAAGACTATGGGCCGTATTCTCATGCCACTATTAAAGGTGTATTTGACTAAAGTTAAATTAAGATCAACAAAAAAAGAGATAACTTTATCTAATTCTAATAAATATTCGAAAAGGTTAGCATTGGTCGCCTGGTAATTAAACATGCTATTAACTTAATAGTGGCATGAGAATACGGCCCAATGTATTTACGAGAATAACTACTACATAATATGTAGTAGTATGTAGTACAGATCTTAAGCGGGCTAGGGAAAGCTCGTTAATTTCGCTTTATTCGATTTATAAATTATTTGAAAAGTTTTTTTTTTAATCTAACGTAGTACAAGTGATTGTATATCAACAAGTATTATAATAAAATAGCCAACGCCCTTTCAAAATTAATTAGCACTAAATCATTATATATTTCTTTTTGTGTTGTGCTATTTTGGCTGAACCAGCTTAAGAGACCTCAAAATTCCACAACTTGGACTTTAGATTTTCTTTAAATTTCGAATATTTGAAACTGAAACACAAAAGTATAAAAATATTGGAAATCTTTAATCGATAAATGTTAACAAAACGACATTTTAAGTTTAAACTTTGGAGTTTTAATATTGTTTCGAGCCTTACATGGTGAAACGCCATAATCATGAAATAAATAAATCGGATTAATAAAAAGTTTCAGATATTTATTTTAAACTACCTGACAATTGTTTCCTCAGATGAACTGATATTATCAAGGTTAATATAAATATAAACAAACACGTCGCTAAGGGAAATAGAATTAATAGATAGAAAACTCCACAATATTAACTAAACTATTTGGACTCATAAACACATAAAAAGAGTTACATTATATCAATGCATTTAATCACATTCTGTGTAAGAATTCAAATCACATTATTAATATGATGGGCTACAAATCGAAATACTCCGTCGAAAATTCATTAGAATTAGTAAATAGGCTACAAAACACAACATTCAAACCTCGTTAGCTTTGATGTACCTATCTAGTATGTTTTCTAAAATAGCTAATCGAGAATGCATTGCTTTGTTAGATTAATTTCTTGGTTAATACTAATATAACACTTAGTCCTCTGTTAGCTGATATATTTATGAATAGTTTAGAAGTTCAAATATTTGAATTACATAAACCTTCTAATCATATTATCTTTTGGGTTGTTATGTTGATGACATTTTCGCTTGTTTTGGCACATCATTTGAAGTTATCAATAAATTCTTAATTCTTATTAATAGTCTCCACTTAAACATAAATCCTATACTAAAAATAGAACAAAACAGGGTTATTAAACTTTTAGATTTAATTATTATGATTGACACAAACAATATATTTGAATTTTCCATATATACAAAACCTACACATATCGACATCACTATCCCCAATAAATCAATAATTAATAAATTAAAATCATTATTATTAAAAACGACTTGTTTTGGTGATCTGTCAAGTAATTATATTCTTGATCATGTTTCTTCCATAATAGGATTGATTATAGATAAATATGACCCGCTAGTGAACGAGGTTAGTCAATACGGTTAATGTTAGGTTTATTTGATTCATAACTGGCTCTCTGGAAACTGGTAGGCTTAAGGAATACGGCAGTAGGCAAAAATGACAAAATAACTGACAAGTCAAATAGAAAACATAGATATAATTTTTGAAAGCAAAATATACAACTACTAGATACCGAGAACATAATAACCATAACCTCAGCGTTATCATTTCGAACCAGACCAAACAATCTCGGAGAACGGCCATATTCTGGTAAAACATTCTAATTGCTTTTTTCAAGAACTGCGTTCCGAAAATCATAATTAATTTGGTAGTTTGGGTTTTTCAGAGTTTACGGGCCTATAAATCGGTACTTCGGTTAGTTTAAGGATCGTACGTTAAATTTAATGGTTTTGTTTTTTTTGTTATAAAAATATTACACTGTAGCTTTGCTTCCACAAATTACACAACCGTAATAGTTATGTAATAGTTATGTACCAAGGGTGTTTTAATAATGATAGTTCCAGGACGTCGACGATGTACCAGACGCCCATCGGCAATGGAAGACGCCCGATGGGCGCTATCATATAGTAACGCTTTTGTGATTTTATTTTTCATGAGACTATTAACGAGTAGAAAATTAGTTTTTTAATTTATATGTAATTGTTGGCGTCGCCAAAGACTTTGTTTAAATTTATTTGGGACGTAACGTCGGCGCCGAAAGGAGTGGGCGTAATAAATAATAATGGCCTGGTTGTTATGGAATTGTTTATATAGTTCATAGCACAGATATAAATAACAAATAATATGCAAGTGAAAAATAAAATAATAAAAATTAATATCTTTGGAGACACTTTATAAAAATAAAACATGGCTAATCCACATTTATTTGCAAGAATAATATGTATATGTATCCCATTTGTAAAACCTTGACCGTCCACGGCTCTTATGATCATTTTATTCTTGTTTAATTACGTTCGGCGAGCACAAGTCGCTCACGGTCGGCTTGGCATATCGACGGGTTACTTTGCTTCGCTGCGGCTGTAATACGATATGTAGGTACTAGGAGAATCAGGCACGGTATATTGACCAGGTACGAGTATCTAGAGCCAATAGACGTTTTATGAAATATTTCTTGTTGTTTATGTTTTTTTTTATTTATTTATTGGCTGCTATATTTACAACTAGTCCTATGACTAACAAGCAAAAGTGATAACGTTTGAAACTATGAAAATAACATGAGAGGGGAATGATGCCCAGTAGCGACCCCCTGTATTACTAAGCACTAATTATTAGTAAGGTCTATTGTTTTTTGCCTATTTAGGCGTCGAGTGTTTATTCCTTCTTCGAGAAGATTCGTCACTAACACCCTAGGATGAAACTGAATTCTGTTCGCATAGTTGATCGCATATCTTCTGATTTCGTCTTTAACCCATGGGATTCTGAGATCGGCATGTAGTGTTTGATTGCTGACATATCATTCCGCATTTGTTATGCTGCGAAGAGTCTTACTTTGAAACCTTTGTATGATTTCGATGTTGGATGTTTTCGCGCACCCCCAGAACTGGATACCATATGTCCACACAGTTGTTAATACTACTTTATACACTAGCACTTTGTTATTAAGAGACAATTTAGATCTTCTGCCCAAAAGCCAATACATGTTTTTAAATCGGATGTCCAACTCTTTTCTTTTTTTTAGTAAGGTGCGCTTTCCACGTAAGACTCCTATCTAGATGCATACCAAGGTACTTGGCTTCTTGTTTATTTGGGATTTGAATTCCATTTAGTGTGATTGGTGGGGTAGTACCGCGCTTTGTGGTGAACGTAATTGCTGTTGATTTGTTCTCGTTGATTTTTATGCGCCACTTGTGTAGCCACTTTTGCATGTTATTAAGTGAGCTTTGCAGATTTATCGCTCCTTGCGTGGGATCTGTATGAGAGGATAATAAAGCCGTGTCATCTGCAAATGTGGCCGTGACTACCTGCGAAATCCCCGTTGCACGGCAAGTCTGCTGTGAATAATTGATATAAAGTGGGTCCCATAATCGCCAATTTATTTATTAACAGAACTATGTCATGTGAATGCCTAGGTCAACCACCACTACTGCTGCTGGTCGACGAGGTGTTCGAAAGCGTGGTATCGAAGGATGACGAACGTGAACGTTTCCTTTTTTTATTCTTATGTTTCGGCATTTTAAAAGCCTCTCACACGGTTCAACCACTCGTGATGTAGTTGGTTAGAGAAGATTACACAACTCAACACTCTCTTCGTCAACTTATTTATTAACAGAACTATGACAACCTTACACTTTGAAAGAGTAAATAAGAATGGCCTTTATTATTCTACAAAACATGGTCTTATAATCAGATCATATAACGTATAACACTCGTGACTAATTCATTGAAGAAAAATTCCACAATTTAAAAACTTAAAGAGAAAACCCGTCTTTTTATAGAATCGGCAGCACCCCAACAATATTTATCGCGAGCAAACACACGCCCCAAACAGGTATACATGATTATAGTGGAGTAACGCTAAGCAAAAAAGAGCGTTATCTCGGAACCGGTCCAAACTACTTCGATTTGAATAATTTTTTTTTAAAGTCTTGTAAATATATAATACTAAAACCTTTACAGATTAGAAATTGACGCTCAGAACGGGAAATGTGGTGAAACTCGAATAACCTAAAACCATAACCAAGTGGTCCCGCACCGGTTACTCGACCATCTCAGAACATGATGATTTTTGGTGTGTTATCACATCTATGTATTGCTAGTTCGAAGCCACTATTAATTTATTTTTATTCCTTTTGGTTTAAATACGGAAGCCATGTTTGTTTCGTGGTGCACGACGTTTCCTACACTTTTCTATGTAAACGAAAATCTTGATATCTCAAGAACAGTTGGTCGTAGAAAGTCGCGATAAAAACCATTGCATTCTTCACATTTCGAACAACGAAACAAACATGGCTGCCGTATTTAAACCAAAAGGAATAGAAATAAATTAATAGTGGCTTCGAACTACCAATACATAGATGTGATAACACACCAAAAATTATCCTGTTCTGAGATGGTCGACCAACCGATGCGGGACCACTTGGTTATGGTTTTAGGTTATTCGAGTTTCACCACATTTCCCGTTCTGAGCGTCAATTCCTGGTTTGTAAAGGTTTTAGTATTTTATATTCGCAAGACTTTAAATAAAAAATTATTCAAATCGAAGTACTTTGGACCGGTTCCGAGATAAAAACGTTAGGTTACTCCACTATTAAGTTAAAAGTTATAACACAGAATTAGGAGTACGTAGCCCGCCGCCTAGGATGCAAAAACCTTATTGATTTTTTGTTTTAAAAAGTGCAAGCTACGGGGAGATTTTTGACGAATAACTTATTGCTAGTAAAAGTAAATAACATTATTTACGTTACGAACATTAGACTCTATGCTAGTAATAATATGCTTTCATAGATCAAAAATGTCTGGTTTATCAAATTTCATAATAACAATAATATTTATTTATTGCCCAACAGAATATCAGTTACAGGACAATGCCAGATTAGACAAGTAATGGTCGCGTTAGCTATTCGGAAAGCATAAACAAACATTAGTCAGGCAACCTCTCAAAGCTTTGTTTACATAATGATCGTTACCGCTTAGGTCCACGTTTTAGCGCGCGAAATCCAAAATGACAATGAAGATCTTTAACACCTTAATTAAATTAGATTCGTTATGTATCATTACCAATAACAAAGCCGACTATAAAAAAGATGTTTGTCCTAAAAATGGCCCACTATAAAATAACTATAGTTTCATTACGTGAAAAGATTAGAAAGATTAATACATAATAATTCATAATATAAACTTCAAAATAATTTAACTTACTATCCATCACTTTCAGAACCTTCTTATTTATAATCCGTGTCTCAATCCGATTCCTTACTGTTCACGATAAAAATTATTTTTTCCACTAAAATATCGACTTTGTGATCCAGATCTTACATTTGTTGTTCTTTTTGTTGAGTGTGCTCGACGCATTTTTTCCAGTTTTCTGTAGTAACCTGGACAATTCTTTCAACTAGCAAATCTTTTACATTCTTTAACTTAAAAGTTTCGTTATTCACTACAACGTAATTTGCTCGTGTAACATAAAAATTAGTACTGGACGTTTATTCACTCTTAAGTAAACGCCATCAGTCACCCATAGCTTTGCAGTTGGTTTATTCACGCTTTCCGAATAGCTAAAGCGACCAGACTTTAAATTAGTTTAAAACAATTTTTAAATATTTCAAAGATAATGCTAAAATTTTTCAAAAGTAAATTTAATGCTTAACTTCTACAACCTTAATAAGCCTTTAGATGGAAACAACAAAAAATTATTGTAGGGGTGGCTACTTTAACTTTGCATCTGTGCAGAAAGTACCCCAGGAACGGCTCTGATTAAATTCTTTTTTAAAAATGAAATTCTTTGAATATTTTAAGTTTCTGATGTTCTCAAAACAATCAGCCACAAAGTTCTTATGATGGGAACCTTTACCTGCAGACAAGTAATTTTTTTAATTAACTTCATATTCAGAGATTATAGATCTATTCGATCTCCCTGTTCCAGTATTATTATGCTATTTCGTCATCAATTAAAATCGCAAATTACTTATTTGATCAGTTAATTAAGTTTAATCACCAATTAAAACTAATTGGTCAAAATAAAGCAAATTTAAAAAAAAAACTCCACGACTATATTTTATGTTCGTATATGTTGTATCTCTGGATTGGTCATTTTAATCTGTATATTCTAGTTTAGTTGGCAATTTTCAATAATTACCTATCCATTGTTCGATCTTTCTAAGCCTATTGACCCTACTGTAGTTCTTTTTCCATGATTATATTACCTTTCTGACCGTCACCGCTATCCGTATTTACAAAACTTATTTTTCTCCTGTGTAGGTGTACATTCACAGAAGTAGACGCCTTTTTTTAACAGCCAGATCCCTTAGCGCATATGTTGCTGGTAGAAACACCTACTCACGTTTACTTGGACAAATATTTCTTCTCCTTTCCTTTCATGGCCCCTTTTTATTTTACGTTTACTTGCGTTATCCTAGTACATGCTAGAGTTTTATATGCACAGTTAATTTTTAATTCGACCGTTCTTTGGTATTTGACATATGTGTACATATGCAGAGCACATACTGTTGAAAAACAGTGAACAAAAGTTGTTATAAATTATTTTCCGTTTGCTTTAACTAAGCTTTCACTATTCAACGAGAAGATAAAGCGTATTCATTTTTGTTTTCAGAATTTTTTTATTTAGGGTCATTTGTAGGTCATACTACGTCATTTGAGATTGCTTATTTTATGGTCTCTTTAACAGGAATGATATTGGTCCTGGAAGAATCCTTCCCTAAAAACATGAACTCAACTAAAACCGCGCGACTCAATACATTTAAATTGTAGTTGGCTTATAAGGAAAAATTAATTACTTTGTTAGAGTATTGATCGATTTTATGTTATCTTCATTTTGATCTGAGCTCACATCAACCATTCATTAACTACTTTTTCTATAAACGTAAGATATTCTTATGTAATGCGATCCCATATGTTCTGTATGTTTTAATTTTGTTGGTAATGCTATTGTTTACTATGAAAATTGATTCCAACTTTTTTCCGATCTGTTATAAGGCACTCAGAAATCTCGTATTGTAGTATACTACACTATGTATCAGAGTAGTTGGTAAGGAGCGAAAGTAGTCAATAAGCTGCACTTTTGGTTAATACTACGGAATTTGTACTATTACATTATCTTTTCTCAATTAACCTTAAAACTCCTCCAAAAACCCTCATGTAAAGGTCATTTTCTCAAAAACGGGGTCAAAATTTAGAAAATTTTAAAAATGAGGAGTGCGAAATTGATTGGCAACAATGCCAAGTCCCTGCTTTGGCGTGGCTCCGTCACTTTATATGTTTGTGTTGCAAAAATGTCGTTTTTGCTAAAGCTTCGAAAGGGAGACACAACACGGGTATCATTCCCAAATATTTTGGGAATACCAAATCGATGGGAAACAATATTGAATCGGTAGGAGTGACCGAAAGTGAAAATCATAACCTCTAGGTAAATTATAGTACTGTGAAAGTTTCAATTTTTGTAAGTAGTGAATGGATGACTATATATACAGAGGTATCGTTCCAACGCAGCATAGACTCGCGATGTTGGTTCTTTACTGCACGCGATGTTTTTATGCTCTTCTTGGTTTCTATGCCGTAAAATTGTGAGTACGATGAAACGAACAGTTTTTCGACTTTTCTACACTTTCGTATTATCATCTGCAGTGGAAATTGAAACTTATTTATTTTTTTAGGTTGTGGTAATTTTCTGATGGCAGAGGGTGCCTTTGGGATGATACTGTATAATTAGAGCTGGAAAATTTAATTTTCTTTTATATTGGCTGATGCTCTTGTTTTCGCTGCCTTTGGTATGTTTCCCCAAATCCCCTCACTTATGTCGCTGTCGAAACTCGCAGAACCAGGTGGGCCTATTTAATATGCTGGAAAAATATGCCAATACCCAACTCAATGGAATTTGCGTCGTCGCAAATCTGGTCCAAGTACCTATTTTTCTATATAGAACCATAAGACTTGCAGGTTTTAAACTTAAACAAGAATTGTTCGATATATCTCCGGACTATCTTGCGTCACATTAGAGGTAGCTGACGAAATTATAGCACATTCTAAAGATATGACTTCCCATGATGCAAAATCAATCCTAATATGCACTGCTGAATCGGAAATTGTAGAACTTGCACTATCCTACTTTGAACTACTATTCGCACTTTGAATTAAAGAAACCACGGACTACGTGAGTTAGGGACCTGTTTAAGTAGATCGTTCAAAAAATGCATCTCAGTTCATAATATTCCCTGCCACAAGAGACAGTGTGACAGTTCTGTACGGTGCGAACCAAAGCAACGTGGAATGGGATAAGAAAGGAATTGTTCATGGCGAAAACTAAAATCATAAATCAGCTTCCACCAAGTCAGACTGCACTTAACACATCTTGCGTCAGACTAGTTTTATTCATCATAAACATATTCGTCTTGTCAAAATAAATCTGCAATTACAACAGAATTTTATATATGTGTATTTTTTAAATAAAATCTTGTGTGTGTGTGTGTACGGGAGTTTTTTGTCCTCAGTCTCTCAAATAAAATCTTGACAGCTCTATATATTTCTAAAAAGTTATTTTTAAGTAACTTAAACGTAAACTTGCGACTTTCGTAACTTAAAAGGTACCAGGAATAATACTAAGTGAAAACTAGCACCTTTATTGTAATACTCTGTACAAAATTTTTTTAAAGAAAACTAGGTTTAGAGTGCTTCTGAACCCATTTTTGACCTCTGTCACCAATAGTTCTAATACCACGTAACACAAACATTTATTTATCAGTGTTATTCGCAGTTAACTCTAAACATGAATCAGACGTAGGCCAAGGGGAATGAGGATAAAGTGGTTAACGACATAGGGAAGGAGGACGAAGTGGTCGAACAGACAGGGAAAGAGAATAAAGTAGTTGAAAACATAGGGAAGGAGAATAAATTCCTTTTATGTACGACTGCGTTATAAAGTACCGTTTATAACATAGTTTTGCGGCTATAAAGTAGCTCTTTATAATACTAGTAAAATAAAGTAGTAGTAGTAAAATAAAGTATAGCAATAGCAAACGCACACTATTAAGATATCCAGTTTTCCAATGGCAACTATATATTACAGGTCCAATTTTCTTCTGTCAATAGATGTCAAATTTATAAACTGGATTTTTTCGATAATGAGCCAATTTTAGCAGTCGAACATAATGCTTTGTATGCAACTCGTACATAATCGGACTTGATAGACTTGCCCTTATTATAGGCCTTGCTCGCTTTGCTCGTTCGGCCATAAACTGGGCTCGTCTATAAAGTCCTACATTATGTACTTGTTACATAAATAGCTATTGTCCAGGACTATGCTACCAGCAGTGAATAATGATTAATCACTACTAATTAGTCACTGATTGGCTACCACTACATACTGTTAGTACATGATTAATCACTGCTAGACAGGCGGGGAGTAGTCTGCTTAAAGTCGATATGGTCAACATCGTTCACACATTTCTAATAGTATTTTCAAGTTTTTAACATTAATATTTAATTGTCGTGGACAAACTATAGTATTCTATTCGCATTTAATGGCTATCATTTACAAGGATGAAATTTACGACACGACCTGTTTAGGCAAGTCAATCAAGATCATTTTTACTTAATCGTTCAACATTTCAAATGGGATTCTAATTGTAATTTTAAGATTATCCGAAAAATATTTTAGGAAACAAACTGTTTTAAATTTGTATTTTGAAAAGAAAATCAATAAAGTTACATGCCAGCTGGAATCAAACTTGGAGCGGCAGCGACTTTGGTTTATTATCACCCCGCTTCAACTAACTGCGCTACGAAGAAACATTAGCGCGCGTACCACATTTATTTTAAAAGCTGTTAAAGGTTGTATTTATTTAAATAATTTTCTTTAAAGAAAAGTGTCTAAATCTAATCTCTTTTCACAATTCGCAGGATATTAGTACTCTTTAAACTCATAACGATAATGATAAAAAAGAAATAGTAATTTTAAGTACTTGGAGTGATTTTACAGATTATTTCTTAAAAGCATGGGTTATTCCCTATATTCGATTTCCTCATGAAACATACAGTATGTAGATACACAAATTTTCTTTAGCTTCACCAAAAACCTAGACCTCGTTACGTCTATGTACATATGTCACCCATTTATCATTCAGGAAGCGTAATTATCATTCTAGAAACACACGAATCATTCAGGGAATGCAAGTTATAACTTCCATTTTACAAAAAATAAAGTGATAGGCAAGATTTCAAGCGTATATTTACACTCTTGTAAGGTCTATGAACTAATTTGTGATAGGTTTTATAACGATATTACCTAAGATTATTTGCATTTTCAAATTCAACTCGTATTTAAAAAAAATACTTGGACTGTCACATTCAATGGTTGGAAAATGTGAATACATTCTTAAAAGGGTGATGATCCATTTTTGTAATATATAGTTTACCTTAATCTTACTATATACACAAAAATAATCAAGATTTTCTTGATCCATAATTTGTGAGTGCATGTAATAAGAGCGTTCCCTAAATGATGCTCCCTCTCGGTTTCATATAAAAAAGTCTCAAAAAGTGGATCTTCCTACTGATATTTTGTATTGCAATCTTGGCAGTTTCTAAAAGTAAGTATAACAATAGAAAAACGTTAAGATAACTAGGAAAGTAGAACTTTTATTTTTTTCCGTTAGGTTTTCAAATAGCCAATTATAAAAATTTTACCCATATTAAGAATTTAATTTAAAAAAGACGGGGTTTTGTTTGCTTTCTTTAAAAATTCAATTCTCCACATCAAGGATAAACATAGTCTTAAATGATTTATACAATCAAAAAGAGCGCCTTCTACTGAGTTACTCACCTCACCTCACTAAGAAAATCAAGTTTTTTTTTTGTTTGATTTTTGTTGTTGGTTAAATGAAATTTAATTTTTATTTAAGGAAAACTTTTAATTATTAGTCAGGTTTGCAACTTACTTTACAAAACCTGAAATTAATTAACTATACCCAGAACATCCAACAATATTAATACTTATTATTTTATTTTTGTTATTTATTATTTTCAATAATAATACTCTCTTGCTTTGTTTTAGCACTAAACACAACGCCAGATTTCCAATGTAATAATGTATGGAGAAAATATCCACTCTTTCCCCTTTACATTGAAACCAGCTAATTATGCCTTGCTTCTCGAGACAGGATAAACTATTGAGAAAAAGTTTCTTTTCAAAATAGTATCTGGAAGCCCTATATAAAAAAAATGATATCCAAATCTAGTTGCGTTATTAGCAGTTTAATCCATTGAATAACTTGAACACCTTTTGTGGTTAATACTTCTATTTAATAAATTTTTCTTCACATTTAGAGTATTTTTTAGTATTGATATAGATATATCTTACACTTTATAATTTCCAAATTGGATAATTTATGAAAATTTCTCTTTACAAAAATTATGCTTATACAAATTTTTTCTAACTTTTCCTCAAGACGTTTATTGTCCAACTTACCTTTCAAGACTACCTTAACATTTAATTAGTGGTCTTGAAGATGTTGGATTTTCTCACCTTTAGGTGTTCATTTTTTTTGATATGAGATCAAATCTCCAAGCAAACCAAAATTCTTTCTAACTTTATAATTCGAATTTTTGGCTTTATGTTAAAAAACATACATAACAAAAACGTAACATAAAATATACAAATTCTTTTTCTTTTAGTTCTTCTACGTTATATTTTGGCACATCCAGGGTTTGCACCTGGATGTGCCAAAATACCAATAAATAAACCTTTTAAATAATGAACAAAGCTTCATATGAACAAAGTATAAGTGAACAATTAAATCATGTAGATAATTCTCCTTGTTAGTATGTACGCAATGTAATAAATTAAAAAAGTAACTTTAATGTATCCTTTGTTACTATTTCATAGTGGCTAAGTATGAATAAATTAACCTGCAAATTTATCATTACAAAATATAAAAAAATATTTTAATTGGAATGAGATGACCAATTAAACAGTCGACCCCTGCCTTCCAACTAGCTATTAAATGATTTATATTCGTAAACTAGTTCAAAGAATCAACGCGTTCTGGAATTGTAAAAAAAAGGTCAATAATGGTATTGAGGTGTTATAGATTTCACTGTTTTTGAAAATTTCATCGAGAGATGTCCGGAAACGTTAAAATGAATATTTTATCGGTTTTTAAGTTAATAGAGGGGCATGTTATGTCTTGGTCACATAATTAATAAAGACTATAGTTTGGAGCTTAGTTAGATTCATCAATGTTTAAAATAAAAACTTATGATTAAAGATTTCGTGCAAATATAACCTTACTTTCCTAATATTTCATGCATAAATAAATAAATCACATTTATAAATAAAATAATTTAGCTAGACTGTGTTATCACAATCATGTATAGGCAACCTAAGTTACACTTTAGGTCAGGTTTCCCACTTGCCAGGGAAAATCATTTCCATATTTAAGATTTTCAGTTACGATGATTCAGCGTTGGGCATATTCTTTGATATTCTTAGAGGCCAGCTCAAGTTTACATGGTTATTTTCCTGAAAATAGTTTAAGTAGATTAATCTTGTTATGATTGATATAACATAATTAAATTTTGAATTCATTTAATAGAATTCTGTTCGTTTCAATTACAGGAGGTATTTGAAATCCTCTTGGTTCGCGAAAATGCACTCTTGTAGCTTTTATCCTGGTTTTTCTTGTCATTGGTTTTAAGTGAGCTCTTAGTGCATTGTACACTGGACATTTTGTGCACAAATTGATTAACGTAGAAGATATTTTCAAGCTGGGGTTTGTGTAAGCATCTTTTGGTGTACATCGATGTTTGTACTATAAGAAAAACATGTTTGTATTGATTTGTAAAGATATTGTTATGTATAAAACAATTGTATCACACACATTGTGTATCCATATAGCTAATTTGTAAGAGATGAACTCTGGATTTGTTAATTTTTGCATATGTAATTATCTGTAACGAGAATCTTCATTGTCAAGTGTTTTTCGTCCGTACCTTCTTTATTATTCATTTTGGGACTATACATGTATTATATGTTTTTAATCAGCGTCAAAAGATCTACAAGTTTATCACATCAGATCTGGGATCAGTGTTAATCCGAATCACATGTTTTTGGATACTGACGTCACACGCATTTTGATTGTCGTTTGTTTTTGAAAAACTGTCATGGAGTTCATTTGTTTTGGCAGAAGATATAAAAGCTGCTGCATTTTGAAACGAATTTAGTCAATAAAATGCGTTGAGAGAAAACACGCTTGGCTCCAGATAAAAATCTGTAAATTCTGAGGTTAGATTGTTTAACCAGATGATTGACAAGTGTCACTTTTGCAAACAAGCAAACAAAGTTATAAAAAATAAAAGAAAAGGTGTTTACCTGAATTTTAATGAAGATTTAGTATTGTGCTACGAATATAAATAAAAGTGAAAGTGTTTCTTCGTTTTTTTATAATTAAATTCTTGGGAATTTAATTTGTGTTCATCGATCTACGTATCGAATATATTTATAAACAACAATCAGCTGTTTGGTTATATCGCAGTATTGCCAAAAGGATTTATTTTGAAAAGGAAATTATATCAACATACCAGGTTGGTTAAGAAAACAATCGTTTCTTGTTTATTAAAAGAATTATAACTTGATTTGTAAAGTTCATCTTAGGGTATATAAATCTATTTGTTTTAACTCATTAAATTCTTTTTAAGAATTCATTTAATTTTCAAATAAAGAAAACAATAATCAAATTTCTTTAATAAAGATTTATTTATTTTGGATAACATTTTTAGTTACATTTAAATAATTATTTGTGTTGGTTTGTTCAAACGAATAACTGTATTTAATCCTATGTCAGATAATACGACTTTTCTAAACGTTTGAGCAAGCTTGAGGATTTATTCTCAATTTCCAATTGTAAATTATATTTTCTTTTTCTTTGACTTTTCTTTTCTGAATATAATTTTGTTTCTGAATAAAGTCTTTGTATTTTTAATTAACGTATGTGTTTAATTGATGCTAATACAAGCATACAGCATTATTCTTTTCCAAATTCAGATTACAGTTACAGGTGTCCAGCTTGCAGAAGCATAAGTGCTTACAGTTTAAGTTTTTTCTTGTTTCCAGGCATAAAAGAATATAAGAGTCTCGAAATTCAAATAATTTATGTTTTACCGAACAAACCTGAGCTAGCTGAGAGAAATAAAGAATATGTGTGGTGTATTTTAATCACAATCCATCATATATAATTTATACAGAACGGTGGATATTTTATTTAAGTATTTTTATATTTTTATCAGGGTCACCGCAGTATATTACTGTGCAATTTAACGAATTGGCTCAAAGTATAATTATAAATAATGGCCAATGGAGATTAATTATTTTCGTAATGTTTCTCTTCGGATATAGAAAAACGAAGCTTTTGATGGCGAAAGCATGATCCAATAAAGCAACTGAATAATTTGACACACACCCCACTAATGTCACCGGTATACCGGTAACAAAGATTTACGATAGCTAGCGGTGAAGCATATGTTGAAGGACTGTAATAATTAACTGAACAACGACTGTAATGATTTTGTGGCAAACCAGGTAGCTATGCGTGAATATTGAAAACACAATCATACCAATTTAATAGAAATAAACGAACATCATCTGCGGTTTATTCCAATTTTTAATCAATCAGTTTAATTAAATTATCATTTCAATCAAATCCGCTATGCTCTTCTTCAAATAACAGAATAATATTGTTAGTTCGATTTTATTTCGGATAATATAAATCGAATTGGCAAGCGTAACGTAATGTTTGCAAGGACAAAAATGAATTGTTAAGGGTTTCACTGCCTGTCCCAGTAAAGGTATAAAACTTTTATTCTGTCCCTAACAAAATTTATTGGAGAAAAATAAAATAGTTACACAATTTATGTTGTTTTCTTCCTGTCCCTATACAGTTGCAATAACGAAATTGGTTTAGTGGAAAACTGAGTCCGCTGGTGCACTAGGAAAAAATTTATTACAGAAAAGGGCCTTGCGCTGTTAGGTCGAGCGGTTGCTGTCTGCGCCTTGTCGTGAAAATAAAAGATGCTAAAAGGTGTGTGTCTAATGATTAAAAATGTGTTGTACAATGGCTGTATATTTTTTTAAATTACATGGAGACGTTACAAAAATGGTTGGAATTACTTAAACAGATATGAAAAGTTTTTCTGATGCGGTTTTCTTGTTTCTAGAAAAAAATACTTTTAGATGAACTAACGTTTATTTGGTTTTGTTATAAATAGATTTTAAAATGTAGAATACATTATTTTTGCGTAATTTCGTACTGTTGTAGTTTAGTATTTGCAATTAAACAAGAAGCACCAAACAGGGTTTGTAAATATTATAAGATACACAATGTCATGTTATTTAACATAACAAAAAGGAAGTTATGGGTCTCAATTTCAAAATTATTATTTTGAGTATTTTTTCTTTTGATGAATTTAAAATATAGATAATTATAATTAAAATGCACACTTGAACACGTAAGGCAAAAAAGTATATCTGGAAAATTTGATTTTTTTTTATAAAATTTAGATAATCTTCTTTTGCTATATACGATTTGGGTAACATTAATCTAATTTTCAATTGAATGAAGTTTAGGCCAATTTTAATGTGAGATTTAACCTAAAACAGACAAAGTGTATTCTAATGGAGACATATATGTGAGAAGAGGACAAATAATTCCGGATTTGGATGTGCAAATGCGTTGACATCTTTTTCTTCAATTTATTGTCGAGTTTAGTGATAGCAGACTGCTGATACCAGGAGCCAGCATATCAAGTTGGTATTTACAAGGCGCCAATTTTAAAAATTAAAAGGAAAGATTTACAATCCTAATAATTAAAAACCGTGAGTTTTTCTGTAGTAATTAGTTTAATTAGTAATAAGAAATTTTAATGATACAAAAAAGGGCATAAAGAATTATAAACAAATTATTCTCTTTACTTCAAAAAGCAATTTTTATAGTTAAACAAAAATATTTATTTGTTTGGAAAGGAATTTAATTTATCTTCAAATATATAATAATTAATTATTTTGGGATTAATGAAAATTAATTATCGAATTAAAAAGAGAGAATCTTGTATTCATATTTTTCCTTTGCTATTTAATTTAAAATTTTATTTTTGTCTTTTTATTTCATATAAATGAAAACATGTCTTTGATATCAGTTTTCGTTTTGTTTATTGTTTCATTGTTACATGTTAATGAAGAATAAATTTGAGTACTAATATTCAGTATTTAGAATGTTAGAAATAATGTAGTCTTAAGAAATAACTGTAAATAGTTAACAGAAATAACTGTAAAAATCAAACAAGTAAAAATACATAATGGGTTGTCAGGTCAGAAAAGGGTTGACTGCGTCATCCTCAAACATAAGTTAAGAATCGCATTTTTAAAATCATTATATTGTTACAGCCTGCATACATGCAGCATCTAAAACATATTTGTAGCCTGCACTTTTAACAGTACATTTATCTATTAAACTGCATCAAGCTTTATTTGTTGTAAATATATATTAATTACCCCACAGAGACGTATTTGTATGTGTTTTTATCTTTGTATGCCCATAATAATTAAAAGGATATAGCGAACCATAAAAGCGACCCGCTTGAGAGAGATCTCTGTGGAAAGTAAGACTTTTCACAACTACAATATATTTAACCAGAGCATTTATTTAAATTGAAGGCAAGCAAGTAGTAAGTTGCGTATTTCATCTTTGTTACAATTGCATCTTATAGAGTATAGACATAAGTAGACACAGACGTGTCTACTATTCAAATCAAATAAATTGTATACAATCATAATTAATATCATATATCAATATGTGGTAAGCTTTTTTTAATGTAGTTTATAACTTGATATTTTATGTTACATATTTAAATTTATTTTAATAAAGAAAACACAAAAATTTAAAACTTTTTGCATTTATTCTTGACCCTGTCTCAATAACGGCCACACCATATAACGGTCATTTTTACAATAAATTTTAGTGGCCGCTATTTAGAAGTTTTATTGTAATTACTTATAGATTGGTTTATTAGTAATTTCTTCAAAGTAATCAACTAATAAAGACATATTTTCTTATGAACTTGACAAAATACATATTCCTGACAAAAGAGTCTACAAACATGATCTTATTTATACAGTTCTCAAGTTAAATGTTATACACACAGACGTAAAGTGTGCTTTATATACTAGGTACATTACTATACATTTGTAACGCACCTATGTTACTATCACACGCTACACACTTTACTATATACGATATGTTAGCTAGCAAATCGACCTATTCATTACAAGAGACGTATTAGCTTTTGCTTTTGCATTTCCAAATGGAACAGGAATTGCTGTTTGCTGGAAACAAAGTCAACAATGTTAATTACGTAAAATGTATTTCAATCATTACGATCTATAATTAATTTGAAAAATAGTACTATAGTGATAAATTAATTAAATAACACACCTATATATTTATATTAGCTGAATTACTATCCCAAAGTCAATTTGAAAGTAAATTATTAATTAATTTAAACTAATAACTTGAAAAATATTGTTATTTGATTGCTGATAATATTATTTCTTAAATAAATGAATGAATACACCCCTTTGATAAAAGTAAGTGTTATAGCACGACTAACTAATAGTCATAATATTAAATAGTAGTAGTAAAGATATGACGTATTTATTAGAGTGTGTTCATTCTGTCAAAATGGTACTAGGTAACAGAAAATAGTAAATATGTAGTAATTCCTATATCTTATTCAATTCGAATATTGGAATTTCGGTTTGAATTGCAATTTTTCTTTCTTTTGTATTAACATATTTACATAAATCTGTTTTTTCTTGGATAATATTGCTGATCCCAAGCAACATCTAAGTAGCAGTAACTGAGATCGGAACTTCGATTGAGTACTTGTTACGTAACTACAACTAAATTTAGGACCCTATAGGTTTAATAATTTCAATTCGGAATATTTTAGTAATTGAGTAGTTGTTTATACATACTATTTATTGGAACTATGTACTTTCATTTTCTAAGTAACTTTTAAAGTATGTGGAACGGTATTGCAACTTAGTATAATGACTTTAAAGTCGTTGCAACTTCAAAGTGGCATTATGATTATAGCCGTAACTTGCCCGAAGCTACTTGGTAAGACTTGGTGGACACACATCTTGTACAGTGTATGCATTGTGTATGTAATGCTCTCTGCTCACTCAATATTAATAAAGTTAATTAATGACAATAATTGAGTATCCTTCTTAATATTAAGTACATGCATTGTGTTTTCATTCATGTGTCTCGGTATAGCGCTACCTAGCGCTGGATGACCCAAACCCTATTGAACTAAGCGATGTAAGAGAGAGAGAGGTGAGGATCCGAGCTTGAGTTCTTTTTTCGTATTTCAACAAAAGCAACAAGCAGTAAAAACAGCAGTGTTTTAAGAGTGCGTTAGTTACTAAAGCTTACCCATTAGGGTAAGTAGTTGGCACCTAGTCTTTTATTTAAACACGCATAAAAGAACATACCAGGAATAATATAAAAATGGTTTCTATCATGTGCATCAAATTATAAGTATGTTTGTCATATTTTATTAAAGACATTTTTTTATTAAATATATAATTTAAAGAAGGCCTGTTGTTATTTTTCAACATATCATGATCACATTCAACAGAGAAGCTGCAATTTTGGTTTACTGGAATGACAATATAATCAAACACTTCATCACTCTTTGTATTATTAAGTACGTATTATAAATAAAATAGTAATCCATTTTGTGACACGATCGCAATATTAGTATAGAAAATGATAGAATATTTGTTAAGTTGCAAGAGTAAGAGAGAGCAACTACGCGACACGATGTGTCAAAGAGAAAAGAGAAGAAGAGAAAAGAAAAGAAGTTTCACGAAATCTGCTACCCAAAATTTGTTCCTCATTTTGGTTCCGGGCACGTAATGAAAGAATAGCAATTACGTGCTTGTGACTATTGGCAAAAACTTAATAGTTCCACTGGTAGCTGCTGGTACGTAGCGATGACTAAAAATGTTGCTGGGATCTTTATACAAATCTGAACTTTACATTTTCATTTTAATTTATTGAAATTTATTTAAATAGGTGTTTAACTCTAGCGGGTTTATAGTCAGTAGCGGGAGAGAAGTTCAGCTTAGTAAGTCTTCAGTTATCGATTTTTTTTGTTAGGATAGTTATGATTAGTAAATATATATAGTAAATACTTTAGGCTAATTTCATGCTAAATCACCTAGAGCCATTTGCTTCAAGTCTCAGATTTCTGTTATCCGACGCTCTGCATCATCTGACCGAAATTGTCAAAATCCCCTATTTTCCCAGTTATCTGGCTCATCTAGGTGTCAGATTAATGATAGGTTTTGGATCTTTCAGATTAAAACAAGAAACGTGTAAAGACATTGCACAGTAGAAAAGTAGCAGGCTCTAAATCTTAGTGTTTTTACAAGTTATGATATTGCTCATGTCATACAATTATCACACCTTTGAAACTTTTTTTATAAAGTTACCTTAGCATATACGTGGTACTTTTTTACTGTGCAATGTCTGCATGTTTCTTGATATTCTCTGAAAGATCAAACAACTAGCTTTAATCTGATACTTGGATCTGACAGATATCATAAGAAATAAGGGAGTTTGATCTTTCAAAGTATATTACAAAATATGTTGATATTTTACAGTAGAAAAGTAGCAGGCTCTGAAGACAATTTTTTAAATAATTTTTTCCAAAACTATAAAAAAACACCTTTTTTATTTTTTAATCATGCCACGTATATGCTAAGGGAATTCTATAAAAAAAGTTTCAATGGTGTAATGATTGTATCACAGGAGCAATGTCAAAATTTATAAAAACACTAAAATTTTGCTTTCAGACCTTACTACTTTTCTATTTCTACTTTCCAATGTCTTTGCACGTTTCGAAAACTTGCTTTAATCTGTCACCCGGATGAACCAGATAACTCAAAAAATAAGGAAGTTATGACAATTTTAGTCAGATGACGCAGAGTGTTGGATAGCAGAACTTGCAAAAAAATCGAAATTTTCAAAAACTTCTACTTCGGCCATTTTTCATTCAAAAAATCTGAAAAAATGGATTTAATGGCATTTCATATACATCTACATAAGGAAAACATTTGAACAAAATCTGAGATATCGAAGCACGATAATGTTTTAAAATTAGGTGATTTGGCATGAAATTAACCTTTAGTGATACGTTTTTAAAACATCTATAATTACAAAAATTATTTTTATGGATTTATTTATTCTTCATGCTCATTATTTACTTGTTTGAAAACTTTTCAATAAGCTTAATAAATGTAAATATTTAAAGAATATTCTTTTCTTTCATTTATCATTGGAGTCACAAAGATTTTCGATTGCTTTAACTGCAAAAAATATTTTAAATATATAAACTCATCTCTAACTTTTATAACTACCTATCTCTTTACAACTTTTATATTCAATTTATATAAAATTTATTTCCTTTAAGTTAAATCTTATGGTATATTTTTGCGTGTACCATCCTCATAACCTTTATCTACGAATAACAACCAAAAGAAGGAGTTTATGTTATAAGAAACAATTTTTGCGAGACACCGGAAGTTTACTTAATATTTGCCATAAACTGGATAATCTTGATTGATCCTGATCTCTAAGAGGATGACTATTTATCTCAATACCTCAAATGGCTGTGTGTGGAGGCGCTTAAATCAGAAAACTACACAGTAGAGGTGATACGCAATTCAAGAGTAGAAATTGGCCACGGAGAGACAACAGAGGTCGACACAAGACACACTTTATTAAAGAATACTTTTATTATTAGTTTGTTTTTACGGTTTACCGGACTTTTGAGAAAAAATAGTACAAAAATATTAAAGAAATCTATATTACTAAAGTCATTGCTTGATGATAATCCCAAGTAACAAAAACCGTTAAAATAAAGGTAAAGTGAGCAACCGTTATAAAATCATCCAATTCTTATTATTGATTTTAGTCCAGCAAATCTCTATGAAGATCTTTTTAAAACTTAATTGTTTATTACTGCAACTTATTGCTTACCTAAATATTCAGTATCTAGGTTACATTATATTATTTATTAGCTTAAACGAGTAATATTTACTCAAAAAAGTTCGCAATGTTAAAGTTAATTAATTTATTTTAATTTTATTGGTTACTAAACCTCAATAAAATTAGATGTTGAGATATTTTAATTAATTTTATGTTTTTGTCTGTATCTTAAATGTATTATATTGCGAGGAGTCTATAAGAAACATTAGGTGATTTTTTTTTCTTGTTATTTGAATAAATAAGGTTTAATCTTCATTCTTAATTGAATTCTAACTATTTGCGAATCTATTGTTAAAAATAAAAATCATTCTAGGAAAATAATATTCCTTCTTGAATTTGTGAGAGCAATGTTAAGAAATCAAGAACCATTAATTAACTTTCTACAACCCACTCATTCTCTTCTACATTGTTTCGTATTTCACTCAATTGCAAAAAGAACGGCGTTTTAGTCTAATGAAAAAGTTAATAAATAATTATTTTAACTAACTTATTAACCTGCTTTTGTAAAAGAATATTCCAATTATTCAACAATCAAAACTGAAATAAAATCCACTTCCAAACGTGTTTTACAATTTAGTATACAGTTAATTTATTTAGTATAAAAGGTAACTTTTTATCATTCTACTGTTCTACTAGTCATTGAAGTTCATTTGTAAAGTAGGTACATAATAAATGCTTTTGTCATTTCAAATGTTCGAAATTTAATAATTCTATCATTCACTAGAAGATGAATCTAGAAAGATGAATCCTTAATGTTGAGTTGAGTTTGGCTTTGCTATCACTGTTTCGTGAGTTTTTGCTTCAGTTTTTGACGGATATATACTATATAGGTCAATTCTTCTGCAGCAACTTACCGTAATAATCTTGCCTATCTACTGCTCCAAATCAATCTGAATCGCTATTTACTCACCTATTATATTAGACAATATTAGAAAAAAGCTGTTGGCTAAAAACACAAAAAAAAAACTTGCAACAGCAAAAACAGCATAACGGTACTAAAGTATAGAAAAATTAAACTGTTCCAAGATAAAATAGAAAAATATCAAAGATAATTTTGCTTGAGACAAAAATGTACTTTTTTCAAATCATTCAACAGTTACAGTACCCAAGCAGCATCTAAGTAGCAGTAACTGATATCGGAACTTTGATTGAGTAGTTGTTACGTAACTACAACTAAATCTATGATTTTGTAGGTTTAATTACTTCAATTCGGAATATTTTAGTAATTGTGTAGTTGTTTATACTATTTATTGGAACTATGTAGTTCCATTACTTTTAAGTAACTTTTAAAGTATATGGAACGGTATTGCCACTTAGTATAATTACTTTAAAGTTGTTGCAACTTCAAAGTGGTATTATGATTATAGCAGTAACTTGCCCGAAGCTACTTTAAAGTTTTTATAACTTTAAAGTAGTACCGAAAGTTTCTGCCACCTGCCTATGAATATATGTCTATGCAATATGTGTATTGAATGTAAAACATACGTTTTTGCTACCCAGGAGAATAACTTTACAGTATTTTTTCGCAAACTACTCCATCTCCATATTTACTTGTAAAATGTTGAAGGCCATTAACAATTTGCAATTTGTTATGATTATTATTAGATGTTTTACTACATGACCTTTAATAAAAATAACAAATTGGTGCCAAATTGTGCCTTAGGAATTGTTATGTATGTAAATTGAAGTTGGCAACATTTATTTGTAGTGATGTAACTAACCAATCCTGGCCCGTCCGTCAGTACAACTTGAGTCGGCTTGTAGGACACACATCTTGTACAGTGTATGCATTGTGTATATAATGCTCCCTGTTCACTCAATATTAATAAGAAACATGCCTTCTTCTCGGATAGGAAGTAAAACTGTAGATTCCGTGTCAATGCGATGTTTGGCACGTTAAAAATCCCTACTGGGGATGGAATTCCCCAGATTCGTCTAGATTCTAGTAGGGTCGGCCAAATAAATAGATGCGAATGTTGAGTTCCCGTTCGCATTCTTCTGACTTTCAGAAAACTGGAGATAAAGGAAAAGTAAAAGTAAATTAGGAAGTTGAATAACAATAATGCACAATAATAATTGTAATTCTACTATAATTACAATTAATTTACTAAGTAGAAATTGACGACGATGACTAAGACTCCGATGCTGATAGTAATGACGAAGACACAGCTCCATTGAGGATGTTTTACTGGGCAAAGATAACACCGTGTGGAAACTTACAGCTCCTCCTGTTCACCAAACACCGAAACAAAATGTTTTACGGCAGAAAGCTGGGCCATCAAGATCAACACAGTCCCTTTCTGTCAGAGATACATTAAAATGTATATTTAGCCAAGTGATGTGCAATATTATTATCAGAGAAACTAATAGAAAGGCGAGTGCTGTATATTCCGAGTGGAATAACTCAAATCCAGATAAGCCCGAGAAAGTGAGCCGTTATGTAGTTATAGTTAGATCTTCAAAGTTGAAATTTTTATATTTATTTTTCGTTATAACTCAAAAGCTAATAACACAAGGCTGCGAAATAGAATGTGTGAAAACTTTCCTAGTCGAATTATATATCAATCGACGCGTTTTTGTGAGTAGATGAAAATCTGAAAAATTCTGACGACGCGTTTCCAGTTAAATCCCGGTATTATTAAATCTAAGTATGTGTTCTTTCAAAAATTATATCTCAGCAACCTCTTGTCCGATTTTAATGATCTTGGGGTCTATTTAAAGTTGAGAGGGAGTTCTAAATGCGCGTATAAGAATATTTTTGAAAAAAGTTCAAAAACTTAGTTCTAAGATTTTTAGAGCTCGTTGAAAAATTTTAAAACAAAGTTCTAGAACGTTTTCCTTTTTTTAAGATGCCTACTGCGAAGAGCATATTCGTTTTAGTAAAATATTAAAAAATGAGAAAAGCGGAAGAGCAGTTTTTGAGAAAAAACGTTTGAAAATTTCTGTGTAGAAAAAAATAAGAATGTTCAGATTTAAAGTATAAATTTCATGTTTTTCTATGGAATTGTTTGTAGAATATTGAATTTTCGAATGAAATTGATACAAAAGTATAAAATTTAATCTCAAATATTATGTTATTATTGATTATTGTACAAGTACAATAACAATATCATTGAATTCAATTTTGAAGCATTAAAAGGAAATTGTGATCTTTTTCTACCTTTTCTAGAATTAGTAGACGCTTCAGCTTTCAAAAACCAACAATAATCAGATAACATAAATTTATCGTATTTACCTCGATAAAGTATTGCAGCCATTTTAATATCTTGATAAAAATGCTCACCCATTTCATTTAAAAAATCCCTACAATTAGCCATAATGTGAAGCTTGTAGGACATGTTGCAACCCATTGCTGCATAACTTTCATAATTCACGGGCAATTTCTTGATAATTTTGAGAAAATTGTTTTACCAAGCATAGACGCCCTCAGGAATTTGTCCAGAGGGGGGCAAGCCTAGAATGAACGGCATGTTAGGGGGGGGGCAAGCCTAGAATAAACGACATGCTAAGGGGGAAAGCCTAGAAAAAACGGCATATTATACAAAATTTTTAATAAAATTAAAATTGTTCAGCTTCCTGTGAGGGGCCTTCCGGGCGCCTATGTTACCAAGGTAATTTGTACAAACGTTTTTAAATGCCATCTAAGCTCTTGCTTCAGTTGATGATAAATATTTTTTAAATTGTTGTGAATGTTCGCTTTTTAAAAGTATTCGTATTTCTGGAGAATCGAGTTGACAATCATCTAACTTTGTTGATGATTGATAACTAAGTAAATTACAGATGACTTGATAAACTGATAAACTAATCTAGGTATTAGTCAACACCACTTACTTTTTATTTTTATTTAACTTTTGTTTTTAAAACCGTCCTTTTTGTTAGTCTGTGAAGTTTTAGTTTTGCGATTTTTTAATTATTTAAATTTTTAAGCAATATTCGTAATCGATGAATTTCAATATTCCCAAGGCCGATTGCTTCGTCATGTTTTGGCACTAAAAATCCTCCCTATAATGCCCGCTTACTATGCCACCAACAGTTCTCAGTCGCGTATCACAGTATTTGTTGTGGAGCTTTTCACAAAATTTGATATTTCTGTCTGTCTCTGTGGGTTCGTTCTTCCGAAATTCTTAAATTTTGCAGATTGGGCCATTTCATCAAAAAGTAGAATAGGAATGTCTAAGAACTAATGACAAAATAACCGACAAAGTTTAGAAAGCTGGTATATATTAAGTATACATATATGATATAGGTATGAATTCAATGCAGAATTTTATGATAAGAATAAGTCGGGGGGATGAGTCCATGTGGGAAATAAGGGCGTCGGTAGGGGGGGTAAGCCGGGAGAGGGGGGTAAGCTGAGGAAAAGATAAGTCGGAGGAGCAAGACGGAAAAAGCAGTAAGACGGGGGTAACTAAAAGAGGAAGATAGGATAAGTCGTGATTGATTGTGGAGGGGTAAGGGGGGTGTTTGTTAAATACCGCGTTTAAAAGTTCGCCCGAGAATGGTAAGCTTAATATTTGCAACTGTTTTTGTTCGATTGCGTTTATTTAATAAATGTTACTATTAAACAATCACTCTTGAAAACCCGACGGATTTAAAATCTAATATTATGTGCCGAAAATATAGTACAATGAATGGTAATTTCTGATAGTATATTTATAGTTTTTGCATGTAAAACCCGCACTAATGACGGCCGTTGACAAGCGAGAATTACAGACGTGGTTAAGAGCGAATAACCTTGACAGGGACTGTTCACTGTTGTGAGGATTATTTTTTCCTTCTCCACGCTTACACATCTACTGTTAGCGATAACAAGTAACGCAGTGTTGGTGTTAGTTCGCTTCTTGAAGGCTGACAATTAAATGAAGAAATTATTCACCCGCGTGAAAACCACCTGCAAAAGCAATACGAACCGGCAAAAAGCTGTGCTCAAATATCAGCGTTGCAATATAACAATGTTTACTTATATAAGGATAGTTACTATTCATAAAATTGCATAAAAGGGAATCAGCGATGCACTAAATGCTGCACTACCCATTATTGACCCGCTCGCTGTGAGTGATAATCGTGTGATTCCGGATATCTACGACCGTTTCAAGCATGCACGCATTATGTCTATCATTGTGATTAACGTGGTCCCATTCCTTGGTTTGGGGATGCTTCTAAAACAAGATTGGACTTCAGTACCAGAGAGTAACTAGTAAGGTTTATTTCGGCAGTAACCCCCTGAGGGGTGAACGGACAAGTAGTTGTTCGAGGTGTTGGACTCCATTAGTATCGGAGACTAGCCCAGAAGACAGAAGCTTGGGCAGTAGCTAGAGGTGTGGGGGAGCACTAGTATTCGAGACTAGCTTGTGGGGAGACCACACGGCGTTCACCCTGTTGTCTACCCAATCCCAGGTCTGTCTGGGTAACTCTAATGACTCTATAACGTTGCGGAGGAAGCTCTGCTAACAAGAGGGGCCGGTGTGGATGGTTTGGTCGTTACCTGACGTCAGGGTCTGCTATGGAGCTAGTCTTCCGCTGTCTGATCTAGACGAATGGAGGAGAATCAATTCATTTCAATTCGTCTCAGTCGTCAGATTCCCAGAAATCGTCTAGAGACTTATGCTTAAGGAACGTTGGTGCGGAGATATATAGCTTCTCACTTCACCCTAACGGGTAGACACCGGATGCTACTTCGATGGGCCTTATGAAGTAGCCTCGAAACGAAGCTCTGTCAGGGACACATCAGGCCTATAACTGGGAGATCGGGGTGGCCAAACCAATTAAAAACCACGTCCCGTTACATCTGACGTTGTATTCGATCGGGCACTGGCCCCAACTAAGGCTGGGTGAAAGAACTTATGAAGGCATGAAAGAGGGCTGGTGAGTTCTGATGTAGCTAACCTAGGTTAGGACATAGTCCTAATGCTGGACGAAGAACTTACCCCCGTATGAAAGAGGTCGGGAGCATTCCGGCGGGTGAGCACATATATTCCCTGTAATCGCTCTGGCACTAACCTGGCGAGCTAGTGGAGGGTGGATAGGCAACCTCGCTTCCACCAGCGAGTTACTGGAAGCATTTACCATGCAAATGCGCGTTAATTGGGCGTATCTCAGTTACTTTCTCCTGGAAGGAACGTGGGAATAAAGTTAATACAGGTGCCCCCACGTAAAACATACATACATAGTAATAATAGTAACCCCCTGATCACTGTCTTTGAGGAAATCGTTTCGCCAAGTGATTTACCTGTATAGTAGTCACGAATGAGGAGTGGCTCTGCATTTGATAGACGAGACCTATCCGGTTGTTGCCAGCAAAGTTTATGCTGCCACACTTGAAGTTGGAATCAGCCGAACAGCCCGAAAGTCCCGCAAGTTCGAAATACTTTAAAACATTTAACTTCCTTTAAAAAACTATTAAAACTACTAATGTTACCCTTTCTAAATAAACTACAAAGATGTTTATACGGCAGGGTATTCTTTCAATTAAAATGGAAAACTCTTTGAAGGAAAACGTGTATTATACCCCTCAAATCGTTCGATTCAAAATTTCTATGCCTAGTAAATAATTACATTCAGGGAATGAATCTGTTTAACGAAACTTTCTGTGTCGTGTAAATTCGTATTGTAGTTTTGTTTCAGGTTACACTTCCATTGTTTATTTTAGATTCCATTTAGTATAATTTAATAATTCCAAAACATGTTTTTTGAAAACAACATTCTCGTTATGAGGTTAAAAGATTTGTCACAGCAGTCAAAAATTCTGCGCAATACCGTACAATATTTGAACTTGGACGTTGCAATCGTTACAGGCTTTATAAAAAAGTTCCGTTCGAAATTAAACGCTTTTTCTGTCTCTTATAGAAATCATCAAAAGCTTATACGTCTCCTGCATTATAATGAATAGATCGATCTGTTAGCTAGAATAACGTACTATGACAGATAGAGGTACCCACATAAAACCAATTCTACATTCTCTGTGTTATTTTCAACTTGAAAAATAATTGTCTGGATTAAATTGCCTGCGTTGTACAAAGCTTTCTCACTAGGGTAGTATAAACAGTATCTTACAAATAGCAAAACAGTATATTAGATGTAAGTTTTCTCGCTTTTTGCTGAGAATCCTATTAAAGTTATGTTCTCCGTTACAGCACAGCTTTACACATTTTAGTTAATACAGTTCGTTTTCTAAATTGCGAGGAAAAACCATCCTACAAAATACATATAATTCAGTAATACACTGAACTTCACCACATGGAATGATATACCTAGAATGTATGGTAAATAAGCTACTAGTACTTTCAGACCGACCGGATATCAAATACCATCAGAATTTTGTATCTACTTGGTAATATATTTAGGTTAAAAGAACTTCAGGAGAGTTTCAAGCTTTTACCAAAGAGTAGATATTATAAGAGGCGAAAGTTGGTAGAGAAACCTTAATTCCGAGAGAGATAGAATACAAAAACCGCTTTAAAGGACCCATCGCCGCTCGCTCTTAGTTTGTTGCGATGCCATTGGACTGGAGCACAGAAATGCCAAAGATGGATGCTTATTTTCATTCTTTTATACCTGTCAAGTCAATTCGTTATTTCGTATGTGTTCCGTGAAAGTGTAGCCATATTGCGACAGTTAATGTGTAGTGTTTTTTGGTGATTATGAGTGTTAAATAAACAAACAATTGAACATTTATAGTGAAGCAAAACATCAATGGAGAAAAACGTAAACACCGCGGGTGTTTGCGAGAACTGTAGGAATACATTTTATTTCGATGACAACGACATTCACTTCTTTCGATTTCCGAAAGACGAAGTGTTGTGTTATTTACGTACCGTATTAGTTTAATATGTAATAGTAAAGATTATTTTTTTAAATTTTTTAACCTCAAAAGTAGATGTCATCTAATCTTAAAACACACCTGTTAACTCATAGTGGCGAGAAACCATTTGAATGTAAATTTGTGTGACTACAAATGTTTTCAAAAGTTACTCAAAGTGTTAGTCTTAAAACATACATGTTTTGGTGAGAACCATTTGAGTGAAATCTATGTGATTATAAATGTTTACTGTTTAAAGGACATGTTAACTCACACTGGTGAAAAACCATTCAATAAGTAATTTATAGTTTGTATACTAAATACATACTAAATATCATTCTATAATGAACTGCAATTCATGCGAAATGTTATCATTAGTTGATTATTAAATATTTTATATTGTTGAGAGAGAATACCATATATGTATCTACCAATCACTTGTAATAAGCTTTTTATGTTTGTAAAACTTTATATACCATAAAGATTTGAATTAAATTGAATAAAGACAACAATTGGTGTATAGTTTTATTAAAATCATCCCTTGTATACTGCCAAACTAGTTTACATACGAAATTAACAACCCTGGACGATAGCTGGTTGAGTTGAGACGTGGTGGATATTTAAATTTCGCGCGCTTCTGTCCAACCGAGTTAAAGGGCCAAGCGTTCCAAGGTCATTGAAACTGATGACGTGAGATCAAAGACGCCGCGCGAAGTTTCGCCTCTTATAATATACTACTCTTTGCTTTTACATCAATTACATATTTGAATTCATTGCCTATTTTACGAACATGTTTGTTTGCAAAATAGTGCAAATACCTTCAAGAGTGTTTTTATCAAACTGTATGTGTACATGTAGTGAAAAGTAACGAACGGTGTTTCATTAAAAAGTAAATTATTCAACTTTGTAGATATGCTTTTAATTTGAATTTTTATAAAAAACACTTTTTTGAAATTGTAATGAAAATATAAAATTATAATTCATAAAGCAATTAATGGATTAGTGAAATTGAAGCTACTAGTAAACTACCTCTAACCATGTACGTTAAATAGAAAAACCAACCCTAAGACTTCATCTTTATCTGGATATATGAAATATGCCCCCATAAAAAGCGGAAATTTTTGTAAAAACGTTATTACACTTCGGAGTTAAATTGCATCCATAAGTAAGCGTCCTACAAAAATTATGTTTAGATTGAAAAACGTACTCCGATATGTGAGCAATACAATGATTTTTACCGTAGGACCACCCCTTCTCGAGATATCAAGATTTACGTTTACATCAAGAAACTGCAAGGAACGTCGTGCACCACGAAACAAAAATAATTTCTGCCATATTTCAATCAAAAGGAATAAAAATAAAATAAGAATGGTTTTGATCTACCAATACTCATCTTTTATAATAAATTTACTCAATTCAATACTTACAAATTTACCTTTTTTCGAAATGATCGAGCGACCAGTACTGCACCACAGGTCATATCTGACCATAGAACATACTGATACTGATGAAGACGATGAAACACTCTGGAGGACTGACCCGTGATCGTGTGATCACAGACAGTGTGTTTACTCGATGGACTCTAGAAATGGTACATCTTCAGAACATCTTTGATGGAGTTAAGAAATACTGTGATATTAACTCAGTAACATCTAAGCAACATGTGGATATAAAACCTTCTCACATTACCCGAGATAATGAGAACATATAAGCTCAGAGACTGGTTTTATCAACACCCTTCATTTCCCAAAACTGGCTTAATCATTAATGATGATCAGAATTACCAAAATTTTGAAGAGTCTGTATCTTGGCAACTATTATGTTCCGCAAAGTTATTTTGCACTCGAACTGTAGCAAATTTAGTCTACTTTAAAATTAAAACCATGTTTGTCGTAAAACACACCGCTTAGGAGATATTCTGCGAAAACCGATGAAAGATCGAGATTTTCCTCAATTCTTCAATATATTTATCAGCCCAAGATCAGCGAACGCCGTGATCGAAAGCTAGGACTTCAAATAAAGGGAAGCAAAATATATCCAAAAACCAAAACTACTTCACTTTTTGCAAGGTAAAATGTACAGATTGACTGGACACAGGACTACAGAATGACAGATTAAAATAATGAAAAAAAAATGTTGTTTTGCATATTATCGACCATAACTCCGTCATTTGTTAACCAATTTAAAAAAACAAAAATTTTCTAGAAATGAAACAAAATATATCTTCAATAAATGAAGAAAAAGAAATTTTATTTGTTGAGTAAATATCATTTTACACCGCTGTAACTTAAACATTTCCAACAACAAAAATTTTTTTTCGTGACTGTTTCAGGCTATAACTTAGTCATTTCGTCGATTTTCAGTATTTTTGAACTTTTGTAAAGCTACACTTCTTATCTTCCCAGTAGAGAAAAGATTTCCAAATGTAACTACAAATGGCTGAGTTTTGGTCATTAGAGTAGTGCAAGGCACCAAAACTGGGTGAGGTATATTCAGGGGGCTGAGAAAATAAACTCAAAGTGATGGGAAAATTCTGCAAGTATGAAAAGTCTTTATTCTTCAATATCAAACCGTTTATATAAGTAGGAGGTCTTGTGTATTTCATGTGTAGCACAGTGTTATTGCTTTAATTATGCTTTTGGTATGAAGACTTATGGAACGAACCTTATTTGGAAGCTTAGCTATCCAAGCAACGATGATAGTTGGCGCCCTATAAATAATTATAATTTTGGTCATGACTTTGTTTGCTCTCTACGCATCATTGTGTTGTAGTTGAGTTTAAAACAATGTATGTATATAGCAAATATAGCAAAGTTTGAATCGGTTATTCTAGTTTGAAGAAACAATAACACTACATCGAAATAATACATATAGGTAATGATCTTAGTAACTCTTAAATATATTAAAAAAACATATTTATTTAAAAATTTAAATATTTATTTAAAAAGGCTGATTCATCTAATTGTTAAGAAATATTCCATTTTAATTTGTAGTTGAAATGATTTTGCCAGCTTGAGATATGTCTAACCAAACCTTGCAGGAGATATTATGCCAGTTTTAATTAATTCATGTCTTTGTATATTAACAAGATAACACTAGCTGTAACATTAACTAGATAACAATAATTAGCGTAGATTAACAAGATTTAGTATCTTTGTATGACTGGTTAGGTACGTGTACAGCAAAGGAATGAGCGATTACACCCCTTGCTGTAGGTATACAGCCTAAATATTTAAGAATGGTAATAAATCTTCAGGAGGAATTATTCAAATATTGTGTAGTCATTTACAAGCATACATCGTAAAATTTAGGGCTATTTTGATAAAAATATATTTTATATTAAAAGTACTACTTTTTAGAAAAAGTTATTGAAATGTGTATCTAAGTATTCAACAACATCCCACCCCACATTATGGAAATTGAATATTTGAAAGGTATGCAAAAGTTAAAAAATCCACATGAGAGTATCCAAAGCTATCTACTACATTAATTTTATGTCAAATGGTTCGGAAATTATCAAATAAAGGCGGTTTTCCTTTACCCCCTTTAAAGGAGTCGGTATCTCGATTGGGAGGTAAATCGACATCCTTTTGGAAGTCTAAATTAGATTATATATGATTTATGTTACGTCTTCTAGAAACGCTTTGTAGTTTAATTTTTATTTATTACACGTATTTATGTCAATGTGGAAGAAGAGATATTATGATATATAAATTTTGGTTTGTAATAATAAATTTATCTATGTCTAAGGATACTTGAAGTTAACACGCCTCATTACGTTCAGCTCTCTTATAGTAATGAATGTATAATTCTTCCCTGTTATAGGTTTAATTTATCTACTTTTCGTGTAAGCATAGAATCTTCAAACCGCAGCGTGATGAATGACATCACACGCAGCTGCCCCTACTTGTAATTCATCACTTACACGCTTGTAATTACGGATCTTACAATCGAGCAATTAAAGCTCCTTGTAGACTGTATTTGGAACTTAATTAATGCCTCTATGCATACAAGATGAATGCTTTAATTCATTTATCTACGTCTTTGCTTCACAATTAACTACTAGTTAGGCTTAAAACTTAATGTGAACTTACGTTCGACTTTGAGCGTTATCTTTTGATCCCTTATGTTTCCCGTACTGAGCTGCATGGCTCTGCATGTGTAAGTTTTGCTGTCAGCCCTTGTAACGTTCCTTATCAGTAAGCCGTCTCCCATTTGCTCATATTTCGGTGCTGAAAATGAACATGTTGACTTATATTAGTGTTTCATTAATCAATCGTGAAGAAAGATCGTTTTTTAATGGTGCATTCTAGTGTTATGCGTATGTGTGAATATGCAATGAATTTAATAAGAGATGCGTGTATACTTGATTTTCTATGCCCAAGAACCCAGAGAATCTCCCAACTCTTCTATTAATTATGTAAATGCAAATACTCCTCGGTTTGCGTTTGTACTCCCTTCGGAAATATGAAATCGTATTATAGTAAAGAACCTTCCGGTAAAGAGTCCTAACACTAATTACTAATTAGTATCTTCTCGCCGGGGATGTTTTATTTCTTACTTTCAAGATAAATTCCCCACTTATTATCGCACCCCACACTACAGGAGTTTCCAGTTGAACGTCGTGCAAACAGAACCCGAAGAAAAGCTTTTAAGCCGCGAGCAAGGGTTACATAGAATCAACAACGCGGCACTTTTTGTATATTTAAAGACTAAAAATAATAATAAATTCAAGTTTTTGTGGTAAAATCTGCGACACTAAAAAAGATATTTTCATTTCCTACTTGGAAGATACAGTGACCAGTAGAACTAATAAATATTAGAAAAATTAATATTAACACATTTTTAAAAGTTTTTTTTTGCATACTGCATATGTTTATGCATAAAAGCAAAATTTTCTCTTTGACGACCATGTATGAACGAGCATTACTTGATTCGTAAGAGAAAAAAGTTTTGATACATAAAAATATATTTAAATGAGTAAACCGAACAGCTATTAGATTACATGTATTATTTAAATAAATAAATCTGGTAAACTAGGTTGCATTCCAGCTTCCAAACTTTAACTTTTAGCGAAACATCAGCCCTAATATTGACGCTTAGGTTTTTGCACTTCCCAGCGGTAACACTCATACATTCCAACACCATACAACACAGAAACGGACATGAGGATAGACAGGCAGAAAGAAAATATAAAATCCTTTCTTGGATTTTTCTTTGTACAAAAATTACACCATTGTGCATCTGTAATTTTTCCTTGAAAATTCCAAGAATTCCAAAAACATCGTTACATTTCTTATACTGAGGTTTTAAGTGTTACAATAATCTTCGAACTACCTTACTCGTTGTACTTCGCTTCATTCAACTGATCTTTTCTGAATTTCTATCTTGTGGTTTCATTCTGAAACATCTTTTATATTTCGCAAAACACTATTATTCAAAAGTTCTTTCTTTAAACTTTCTTCTTTCCATAATGTCTCACATTATAAGTGAAGTATCACTAAATTCCCAACCGTACTAAACACGGTCGGCATAATAAGTAGTTTCAAAAGAATTAGTAATTGAAATTCTACTTCTACATACAATAACATTACAACGTAAAAAATCAAAATAACTCAAATCAAATTTAGAGATTAACCTGTGCTTTTAAACAATTGTTTGTAAGATCTCCTCCCGAGTAAATAAAATTATTGTTTCTGTTTATCATTTGGTTTATTAGTTTCAACGGTATCCATATCCCGAAAAAAATTAAATACATTTGGTTTTTTTTTAAAGAAAATAATTATAATTAGTGCAACTCAAAATAAGTATGGTGCGCTCAAGAGTCATGATTCCATAGTTTAGTTAGCCGGAGCAGAGTGATAATAACCCCAAGTTGTTGTCGTCCCAGGTTCGATCCCAGCTGGCAGATAACTTCTCCTTTTTATATATTTTTACGAAACATAAAATTTAAAATGACAATTTTTCTCTTCGATAGTATTTATTTTGCACATGATTTTAATAAATTGCATTTCAAATTGTATGTATAGGACACGACTAAACACGGTCTTTTTTTGCTTTCACAATCCAAGTAGAGACTTAATTAACGAAAATTAGTAAATTTGTGATATCTTGTTTTCAGTAAAATTTCATGCAACGTTCTCCAGATTCAATTACTACATAACTTGAGCATTTATCTTATCAAATTGAGGACACTAAAATGCATCAGCAAATTCGAAAATTTGTAATGAGCAGTATAACGAAATATTTATCAAAACTATCAGTTATCTGAGGCATAAAAAAAAAGCTATGGAATTTAATAAAATTATGCAGAAAACCATTTTCAAGGAAAAAGATTGTATTTTAAATAGTATTTTGTAAAAAATAAATTTTAAAAATCTGCCAGCTGGAATCGAGCCTGGGGCGGCCATGACTTTGGATTATTATCACCCAGCTATGGCTAACTAAGCTATGCTAAATATCATGTCGGCGTTCGAGCAAGCTATACTTATTTTAAAAGTAGGTTGTACTAATTTTAATGATTTTTCTTTAAAAAAGGAGAATGTAATTCTTTCCGTCATTTTCAGGATATGAGTACTGCTTAAGCTAATAAACAAAAGGATAAACAGAAATAACAACGTTATTTAATTTGGGAGATTTACAATCGATTTTTTAAAAGCAGATAATAATAGCATATAAAATCCTTATATTGGATTTCGAAATGTGACATACGCTATTAAAAACAGAAAATACATTCTTACAGGAACACAGAAAACTGGAAATATGTACTATTGATTTCATAATGATCTTGGACAACAAGGCTATATGATGCTGTTTTTTATTATTATGTAAATCCTAGACATTTACACTGAAAAATAGAATAAAATAGCATCACATTATCCTTGCTGCCCTAGATCATTATGAAATCAATAGTACATAGCTATTGAGGTACATCAGTAGATATCGACGGCGTTGTAGTTTAAACAGCAGCAAAATTAGACAAAATAAAGGCCATATGCGCTATTTAATCATGCCTGCAAACAATGAGACGCATGGTTTAGTTGTAACATAACCTCTACGCCATCTACCAGTTTAATAAAATTCCTCTAGGAAGCAGGTCAATCTTTGGCGAGTCTCTATAATATAATAATACTAATAATTAACTACTATAACTAATAGTTAACAGAAGATATTTGAATTGTAAAATAATAAGCTGTTATTTAGAAGAAAACACGTTTCTTAGAGCACCACTTCTTTGAATGAAGATATTTGCAATTTACTCTGTCTAAGGCTTTAGCAATGCTTTGAGGCAAATAGCTTTTTAGTCTGCGTAATGCAGAAAAGAATCTTTCAGCTCTATATGTGGATATTGGTGTGGTCACCAAAAATCTAGTAAACTCTATACATTTTTCTGCAAAAAAATACCAAAAAGTATCTCAGTTGGATACGTGTGTAAACTCCCCTCGTTAGATTTTCAATTTAGAATTGAAATACATAAAAAATACCTAAAATACATTAACGTTAACGAGGGCTCAGCCCCACTATATTATTTTAATGAGTGCCACAGCCTTCCAGCCCCCACATAGTTGGCGCCTATGTTAAATTCCAAAGTTAGTGAATTAAATAATAACTAAATTTCAGCAAAATGAATAAACAAATTTCAGAAGGGCAGTTTACAATTACTTCGGCTATCTTAATTCCAGTACTGCCCATATTAGTCGTCAGTTTGAACTTCTAAAAATTTTTCTAGGCCACTGCCTTACTACTTCTAAGATTCCTTTTTTGTAACCGTAATGATTTCCAGCTATTAAATTGAAAAGTCGCTGATTACCCCTCTTTTTCTAAGAGTCGATTCTTCTCGATCACCTTTGATGTAACTTACGAGAAATGGATGAAGTAAAACTTTATTGTGGAGCTGATAGAATTAGATATGCAGCATAGGATGTTTTGGACAGTTTTTCATAACTGAACCCTACACCAAAACAATGTGTGCAAGTTTTCAGATATTATTAGTTATTGCAAACTGAAAGGTTGGCCTATACGGTAGGGTGGAGCGAAGATTAGAAGATTTTATTTTGAAGAAGATTTGCTTGGGTGTGAGAAAGTTGACTCTCTATTAGTAATATATTCCAGCAAGAAAAAGTTAATTATGATGAGATTTCGAAGTGCCACAACACATTTGAAAATTCCACTAATTTCTTTGTGAGCGCATATATTGTAAAATTTTTAAAAAATCAAGAACGTTGTGGCACCTCAAGATATTATTGAAATTAAATAGTTAATATTTTGGGAAATTACTAATGATAAGTTGTATCAACTTATCCATTCCCAAGTATTTTGTATTAATAAAAAAAATCTCACTCCACCCACATTTTACTATACGGCCTGAAAAGATTTCTCGATACTTGGTAACGCTATTTGGGACACTTAAGAAACATTCCCATTTTCCAAAAATGATTTACAAAATACAAATTAAGTTAAAAAAAAATTAAATATGTTTTAGAAATTTACGGATGTATTGTACCTTATGTGGTATGCCAAACAGTTAATTCAACTATTGTGTCGTCACAGAGTAACGCAGAGGCTTGCAAACCATTTTCAATCCAAAAATTAAAAGAGTAGGTTTTTCAGAATTGCAAAAGTATTACATGCGAACTTGGGAATGTAGATATGTATTTTGGTTATAAAAGCTCAGCACGCGCTTCTGTTAGAGTTGTCGACAGATCCAATATGATATTAATAAAGAGTGGTTTTCTCTTATAATTACCAGCAGCCAAGTTCTACACCTTAGATTCGTAAAATACACCAACAAGTCTTTTCCAAAATATAAATAAAATTGAAGATACATCAAAAGAAAGCAATTGTACATAAGAATGAAAACTGTAACTGAATATTCTACCTATGTAATTTCGTAATATATCCACTTTTGAGCGCTTGTGAAATCCCTATCAATACTGATGTTTCAAAATTACTCTATTGCCGTAAACAGAGACAGGAATAAACTAAAAATGTAAAAATTTCTTAAATTCGGCATATTTCTATCTTAAAGACTCTCGCAGTTGCCTAAATACAGTTATATTTTCCAAAGCTTATCATCAGTTCTTCATGGTCAGAATATTTCTTTCTCTTCTACTCCTCAGCTCCCAATTAAAATCCACTTCCAGGACCTTTAAAGTAAATCGTGAAGTGACTTCGGGAAATGATTCGTGTTTTAAACATATTTAAACGTGTTTCACTCTTCTCATTTGTCTCATTTATTTGAAGAGAGACTTTACTATAACACAAGAGACTAAACATAGGACAGTAGAAAATTAGACTTCTCAAAGATTCCCAAGAATCAGATCTTTCTATGCAGCTTTCTTTTGACAAGCTCTCAAAAGTCCTGATGCATATGTGTAAGCTTTTTTATAAGGAGGGAAAGGGGAAACTTTTTACCAGTTATCTCGAAAACTATCAGGTTTTCGGAAAAAGTGGTTAGTATGAAAATTGTTGCTCGTTAAATGTGCTACAAAAAACTATAATTAACCTAACAGTTGTGGAGAAAGATGAGTGTCAATTTCGAATTACTGTACTTCTGCAAAAAATGCACTCTTTTCCACACCGAAAGTAAAGTGCTAGGCTTATTTTATCGGTGGTATCTCTAGTAAGCAAATCCATATAGTTTGGAATGTAAACAGTTGGGTGTTTCTCTCGAAATCCACAATTTGGATGTGAAAAATTCTCGGAAAAGAAAAATGTTGAAATCTGTTTTTCTAAGAAATAGTATGATTAATTGATTGTATATAGCACATACTGTTGATTAGTAGAGCTTAATCAGGACAATTTCGACCTTTACAGTGTTAAAATCCACGTAAATGATCCAAATAACATGCAAATGACAGAAAAGATTATATTTAATAAAAAAACTGAACTTTAATATTATAATAAAAAGATATTTCTAACACGATAATGCTTAATAATGGCTTAGTAATGGATAACAAGTAAAAATAAAATTAGTAATTTTTATTTTACGTGATATAACAGTCATCATGTTTCAGCTTCTCCATTTGTTTCTTTTCTGGATCATTTTTAACATTTTCTGTCTTAATTTTGCAAATTTACGTGGACAAATTGTATTACGTGGAATTATAAATCCACGCAAATGACGCAATGAAAATGCCACGCGAATGACTATTAGAGCATTAATATAATATAGCGCCTAGATTATTTTCTTTGGAGGCTTCATACTAGCTATAATGAAACAATACAAATAGCGTATCAACTTACGAAAAATTCATTTCTAAATTCAACACCAGTAAGAAATTATGATAACCATGTGAATGACGCGAAATAAATGTACTCTTACATCAAACCATATAAACTAACTCTATAAAGTTTATAGATCAACTGAACAAGACACTACATGTTGATTTCATTAAAATTACATATGCAAGCAATACATGTGTAATGCTGATATTGTAGATATACTGATACTATACGTGAAATTTAATAATGTTCTTCTCTCTTAGTTACATCCACGCAAATGACAAAACTATCAGGGACAACATTTTATTGATTGTGTAGTAGTCGATGCTTAATATTTTATATATTAATTGACTCTGGATGAGAGCCCTATACTTGTTTTACAATTCTCCTTAATTAGAACAATAATGATTAACTGATGCCTTAGAAAAACTGCTTTTTACTTTGAAAATGCATACTAGGGACATGCTACGTGAATGATATACGACATAACAAAGTTTACTTTGTATTAAAAAATTAGGTCAGTTGTTAATATATACCTGGCTAGATAGACTGCTAGTACATCTTCAATCTACTGAATTAACAGGTAAAAAGATATTCGTAATACAATATTAATTAAGCAGGGACAGTAAATTTAATATTTCTGAAGAATTATCCAATTATTCTACTTCCTTCTCAAGTTGTAGATCATTTTCAACTTCCTTGTAATTTTCCTGCATACTATAAATTTTTGGACTTGTGCCCATTGACATTTTTGATATCATTAACTATCATTTACCAAGATTTTAGCCCGAGAGCAATTTCGCATAAGGATTCTGCGAGGTGCAAAAATTGTCAATTTCAAACGGCTGTAATTCGAGAATTATAATTTTTTGGACTTTGTGCTCATTGACACTTTTCATCTACACATTGCAATTTACCAATATTTCAAAAATTTCGGCAGAGAGCCATTTCCCAAAATGATTCTGCGGGTCTTTTGTATCAGTACCTCTTATATTACTGAAAGGGTTAGTTATATAAAGAAGAGTCATAGGGACTCTTTTGCAATACATTTTAAGAGCAGCAAGTTTTATAATAACCACTTTTTCCGAAAACCTGATAGTTTTCGAGATAATTAAAAAAAGTAAATTTTTCTCCTTTCCCTGGCTTATAAAAAACTTGCACTATGCATCAGGACGTTTGAGAGGTTTACAACAGCAAAATAAAGTTGCATACAAAAGTATGGCTTGTTGGGAATTTGTCAAAAGTTTTGTCATTTTTCGACCTATTTATCGTGGCCTAAAATGCTATTACTCCAAAAAGTACAGTAAACACAGAAAAATATTCTTAATTTAACATGCCATTTAATAAACACGACAAATATCAAGTATTTTATTAAGTTATTAAGTAAATAATTCTCATTGAGCTTCCAACGCTTTTGCCTTGAGTCATACTTCAGTAATAATCACTGAAGTGAAGGCATAATGTCTGAAGGTTTTAAAAAACACTAATCTGCATATCAAAACGCAACTGCAATTTGGGTATTTGCCTGAACCTAAATAGTAATTGAAAATTAAAAATCCGATAGTTTTGACAAACGTGACCCACCGGCCTAGGACATTTGGGCGGGGCCGTTTAAACGCGGCCATCTCGGCGCGAGGACAGCTAGGCGCCGGACAGTTCGGTGCAAGGACACTTCATGTTAATATCCATTTTCCTATGTCATTTAATTGTTTTTATAAAATTTTTAATTTTTTAAAAGTTATTAACATAATTATCAAACATGATATTCTTATAAACAATGAGGGATTTATAATAAACAAATTAAATTCTTATTACAAATTATTCCCTTATGCAGAGATTTGTAAAAGAATTTTATGCTTTAGTAGCTTAGGAAAATGAATTTTGCTTAGATCTGGCATTACATACGAGCTTTTGTGATTGACAAAACTTGAGTTTTTTCCATATCGTACTGTATTTATCGAATACTGTATTTCATTGATCACACTGTATTTATTATCAGTAAATACCCACAGATTTTGTTCGTTACAATAATACTAGACAATTTCTCGCGCCGAAGTGTCCCTGTACCTAAGTGTCCTCGCACCGAAGTGTCTTGCGCCGAAACGGCCGCGCCCAAATGTCCGGCTCCAGTGAGCCACTGACCTAGAGGTACTAGAAAGATCGATCCGTTATGATGGTGAACTGAAACTTGGGCGAATTGCCCAACCTATTTTTCTAAGTTTTATTTTCAGCTATTTAGACTTACAAATTACAAAAACCTTTTAAGAAAACATAAAATATGACTTAATGTGAAATCTTATAATATCCTAATAATAATTTTTGAAATTCTCCAGTTTTGAATTCGAATGCATCTTTCAGAAGCTGTACCCAAGCAAAACAGTGCCAGTGGAACGAAATTATCCAGAAGAAAATATAGGATTATAAAAGATCGGTATGTGGTAGGATTTTTTTGGTCTCGATTTTTAACTTAACATGATGCCAGTATCCTAGAAACACCCAAATACTCCATGCAATGATTCGTCGTCGAATGTAATTAGCAGTTTTGCGAAGTTAAATCTATGTGAAAATAAAAATTTCAAATTTCTCCAATCGCTATATACCGGGTGGGGCAATAGTGTGGGGAAGTCCGATAGCTCCTAAACGGTAACAGCTAGAAAAATCGTTCTAATACGGATATAAACAGTGGATAGAGGCGCATCTAGAGAAATTATTTTCAAATATACAGGTTGTTGCAGAAAAGTGTGGCACGCTTAAGGCGATTTTCTTTAAATAGAATGCCCCAAATATTTTTGCATATGTAACACCTCTCTTGGCAGGTTTATTCATATCTAAAATTCTAGCGCCATCTAATGACCGGTTTAGAAAATTTTTCTTCAAAAAAAAATTGAGTTTTACATTATCCCACTTAACACTTTACCGCTTTCACAGCCGCAACTGTGAAGACGAATTTAAGTAAGGATTTTATTGCAGGGACTTGTAGGGTGCTCTTCTTTAAAAGAAAATGGACCCACCATGTACACTGTGTTCAAAATTAATTTTTAAATTTAGAGAACTTTAAAGCTAAAATTCACAACTTTTTCAAATGGAACACCCTGTATATTTTGTACCTTTGTGACGTAGAAGTAAATAACGAGAATTTTTTGTAGGTACGTCGCTATAGCTATCTGTAATCACTTTTGATTTATTGAGAAAAAACTGCAAGAAGTACACAATTAAAAACAATTATTTATTTAGTTGTCAAGTGCGTTGGTTGTTTTTGTTCAACAAAACATTAAAGGATCTAGCAATTGTTGTGCACATATGCAAAACGTACATTTCTCGCAGTTATCGACCATCAGTGTTTAGTTCTAGTAGGCGTTTTAGTTTTTCAAAATGAATTTTAGTAATGAAGAACTTGTAGACATGACTTTTGTTTTGGGCGAGTCGGAAACAAATTGTTTGCTTGCCCGCATAATTTACCAGCAACGGTATCCTGAACGGAGGCTCCCTAAAGTTCACAGCTTTTAAAACCTGCTCGATAGATTTGTGAGGACCGGCAATGTAACATACAGTATGAAAAAAGTGACCGAATTAACAATGTTGTGAACGAAGAAAATGAGTTATCTGTTGTGCTGGCAACGATTGAGAATCCCCATGTAAGTCAGAGAGAAGTGAGTTCATCTGTAGGAATAGACATTCTGTTGGTCGAATCTTAGAAAAATAAGTTTCATGCATATCACATTCAAATACACCAGGAATTAACTGATGACGATTTTCTAAAACGTTTACAGTTTTGTAATTGGGTCATAGGTAAAATGCAAGAACATTATTCAAAAATGTTTTGTTCACTGATGAGGCAACGTTTCATAAAAATGGATTTGTTAACAGGCACAATTTCCATTATTATGCTACAGAAAATCCCCACTTTTTCAGAGAACTTGATAACCAGCACAGATGATCCATCAACGTTTAGGGGGAAATTATTGGAGAACATGTAATAGTGCCACACTTTTTTGATGGTACATTAACTGGAGCTATTTATCTTCATTTTTTGGAGAACTATCTGCCACAATTATTGGCGAACCTTCCTCAAAGGATCCGAAATGGGATGTGGCTTTAGCAAGACGGTGCTCCACCGCATTATTTACATGCAGTAAGAGACCACCTAAATAATATCTACCCACATCAATGGATTGGAAGGAATGGGCCCACTAAATTGTTTATACAGAGACACCAACCACAATCCAAAATATGAAGGATAGAATAATACATGCTTTTAGAAGTATCACGCCGGCAATGTTAAGAAACGTACAAAGATCGTTTCAAAGGCGCATCGAAATGTGTGTCCAAACAAATGGGCAACATATGGAGCATTTGTTATAGTTTTTTTGTTTTATTTGAAAAACCTTGATTTTTTTAAATAAATAATTTTTTGTGTACAAAGGTACAAAATATACAGGGTGTTCCACTGCACTTACTAAAGCATGGTATGTCATGATTCCCATTAAGCTTAATAATTTCAATCACAACATTACATTATAAACACATTAAAGAAGTAAATAAAGTAAAATAGATGTCAATCGTGGACCTTATTTGGATAGTCTTAACTTTGATTTCTGTTTAAAAATGGTTCAACAGCTTTGGTCTATTTGACATTATAAAAGAAAGATGCGGAACTTTGCAGTCAAGGTTTTGTTACAAAAAAATACTGTTATAGAAATTCCCAGATGACGTTTTTGGCTCAAATGTGAAAATCAGTAAAACTAAACAATGGTATCGCTGCTTAAAAGAAGAGGAGCGTATGGCGATGGTCTAAGTGGAATAGACGATTTGACGAATAAGATGAACAAAAAATCATTTATGACATTATACACCACCGATAATTTGAATACCTTTTTGGAAATTCAAAACAACTGCCATGAGAAGTAGGAGAAAGTACATTATCTCAATTATGTATACTTAACTTATGTACTCCAGTTCATTATTATTGCTACAGTAGCTTTGAGATAAAATATTAACATCAAAATTGAATTGTGTAAGAAGCTGAACACAATCTTATTTTAACAACGGCAGTTTAAAAGATGATTTACCAAAATTCGTATAAGCCTTATAAGCTAAGGCGTCATCTAGGACTTATGGTTACGGTAGATCCATAAATTAGTTTTGTAAAGAGTTTTGTTTGAAACCTGGAGTTTTTAGGTTTCAAAACATACCATCCGAAAAGTAACTTATCCATAAACGAATTTTTATGTAGGAATAACTGAAACTCATAAGGAACCATGTCATATGTAAAGCACCAAGTTAAATAAAACATTGTGTATGTTACCGACCAGAGTCAGAAATTCGTCAGTACTGGAAAAAACTAATCAAAACTGAAAACTGAAACTGAAATATCAAATACTTTTCGTTTATATTTACTAGTACGAGATGTTTACTAGTTGATTCTAGAATTGGCAATGAAGTGCCATTGAAAACTAAGCTTGAATAAAATCAGACACCATTTTAATATAGAAAACTGAAAAGACTCTATGTTTAGAAGTAAGTCGGAGAGATCAAGAAGTTAGTTTCAATGTCTATCAGTAAAGTACTATGTACCGTGGGGAAAATACTTGTCGTTATATAAAGCACCCACGTAACTGTAAGATACAAAGGTCGATGTAGGATGAAAATGAAAACTTATTGACTACTTGACCAGCCGAGCCGGTGCCAAATCGTCTTGATAGACATATAACCCCAGATGGACTGTAGGTTCAACTTCATTATGGTATATCAGAAGCATTTGTCAAGGTTTGTCTAGCTACGGGCCCTGGCAAGTTGAAGGGCTGAAGATAACTCGTTGAAGAAGTCGCTTACCAGTTAACTAATATATTCTTTTTCATTACCTACTTACTTACACATTACTTTGCATTCCAATTCAGGGTGCAATAGAAAGGAGTTTGTGAATACTATCACAACCGAGTAGACTACTTTATGACCAGAATTAGTATTGACTAGCAATTGATCGATCGATCTCCGATATGTGCAGTTTCTAACAGAGCTATTCATTCAGGTACCAAATAAACTAGGTAATACAACGATATATAACAGTATAGGTCTGCTGCCTTGAGATTATTGACCTTAATCTTTATATATCTTCACATATCTTCAAATAGAGCTTATACTGTATCTAAAGATAGTACATAAATATGAACGTTAAAAAGTTTAGATATAGCTTTTAAGAGAGTTTATTGCAAAACCATATTGTTATATATCGTTGGATTCGTTTTCAACACTACTTTTTACTACGTACTTTTCAAATTAGAAAGAAATATCAGACATATTTAAATACGAAGAAAATATGTGATGTCCAGAAATTGGCAACATTGTTGTAACAATTTTCAAAATTTAAGACTGAACACTTAAATTGCAAAATAGATAAAATTGTATTTTTTTGCTCAGATAAGAGCTCAAGAATCTTGGGGCTCCTCGATAATTCATCGAACTTAATCTGGCTCTGGCAGTCTGGTTGCTTATTATTACAATAGCCTTCGTACTAGATTGTTAAAGTAAAATATCACGCAACAAATGTTTGTAAAACTGCACCAAAAGATAACAAATACAAACATTGACACTTTAAACAAACTGCAATAGGAGTACTTATTGAAGGTCATCACATAGCATGAATGAATGCATTTATTTAAACATAACTGTTTATATTTTAGAGGAGATTCATTACATACGTCAACACAGCATATTTGCGGTGTTTTCGAGAATTTCTCGCAAAATAATCTTTGATACAATAGCGAATGGTCCATTCATATGTACCGTACTGAGAATGTTTGCAACTTTTAGTTATAATTTAATAAATATAAGCAAATCCCATTGAAAAATAACAAGGAGTTCTTAAAAAAGTATTTATAAAAGGATTTATTTTTAAATGCTGCTCGAATGATGCTTTGTACTTACGTACTAGTATAATTTCCAATTATTATATTCAACATTTTTCCTTTAACAGTGACAAATCCCGTCAAAGCCAGAAATTCGATAAATTTCAAATGTATTTTTAATCTGTAAACAATTTCTAAGTAAGTACTAGTACATATTGAGTATAGCAGTCAAGCTTAAACTATCGTTAATTAGTTGATTAATAATAATTCAAACAATTAATAAAAATGTTACTCCAATAAGAACATAATAATTTCAATTTGTTAATATTCAAATATACTATAAAACAAAATAAAGATTCTAGTGCGTTATAAAATTGTGACCAATTTGTTTGAAGCGATATTCAACCATAAAACTCCAATTTCAGTTATTTCAGTTGAAGACAAAGTCATATGACATTTCTGTTTTCAATAACAAAGTTATCTTCCCTAGTTGGGTCAGTTAGGAATTTTGACGTATACTTCTCAAGGCAAATCTACTTTACTAGCATCACACTGTCTAGGATTATAGTATATTGTGTTATAAGTGCAGAAAGGTGCAAGTTTCCCAAGAGTGTGAAATTGGTGTTTTTGCACGTGTTACACACTATACTTTATCTACGACCACAAAAAAATATATATCTAGAATTTCGAAAGCAACAAAGTAAATATTAAGTTTTTAAGTTAATAGTAATAGTACTTATAATCTGTATAATTTCAGTCATTCTAGTACAGCTAAAGAATCATTCGTATGTACTCGTTTACAAGAGTAATTTCTTATAAACAATTGATTCAATTGTCAAGGTTATTAACCCCTTTTCAGCGCAATTCTGGCATCACAAATATTGTGTGTGACAAGGAACGAGAGCTTTAAGTGTGCCCATCGCGCTTGCACTTGTGAATTATGTAGCAAATTATAAAAGCTTTCATTGTTTTTATTGTAATTTAGCAACAATATATATACAATCTTTAACTTCTTATACCTTTCGGTGTCGCCGGACACACCGAGCCGCAGAGTGGATATGTGTGTGTGAGACGAGGCAGCGAAGCCATGTAGGCAAGTACACTGCGCTCATGGTCTACCCATCCAACTATTGACCGGCGCGAACTCGACTTAACTATGTTAAGCGATATAAATCCACTATAACCACTCTGCCGACTGCCGACAATTTAGCAATAATAATGAATAATATGATATTATGAATTATATAATAATATAAAAAATTAAATAATTTTACGGTAATTCAATAACAATTGTATAATAACTTTATATAGTAATAGTAATGGTAACTCGCTTCAATAGATCAACGATAGAGATCTCGCTTAGCTAGCGGACGGCCCAGGGTTCGATTCCCCGTCGGAGTGATGTTAATTTTTCTATATGGATTTGCATTCAAAATATAATTTAATATAAAACATTAATTAAACAAAATAAATTAACCTTTATTTAAAACTTATAACTTTTATATTTCAAATAATTCATAATACTATAATATTGCATGTGCTGATATCTATGGCGTTTTAATAAAACTACGATCGTGGGAAATTATTTCCCACGGTCTTTACCCTCAGTTTAGATTGTGAGCAATGAGTCATTTTTATGGTTACTAGACTGTGCGAAATGTGTAATTATTATGTCTAATCTATAGTGGTCGTAGATAAAGACTATTACCGTCATTTAAGAGTCACCCTGTCTAATCAAATAAAAAAATTACATTACTAGAAAGTTATAAATCATGTTAATGGAAACAATATAATTATTTTTACAAAATGTATAGTTTCTGAGATAATATATAAGGCCTAGAATAAACGAGCCACCCTGTACATTCTGTGCTACAAATGCAGCACATATTTATTTTAGACATTTCATAGTTTTGTTCACCGTGGTATAGTATACGTTTATTTATATAGTGATTTTATTAAAACCGAAAATGTAGTAAACTCACAACCTTTTACCTAAATTGAAGAGAGCTTCACAGTTGTTATTGTTCTCTTGTAAATTCAATATTTCCAGCAACAAAGGGCAAAATATTTTACAGAAACGATGTTAAATAACCAATTTTTATAAATATGTAGTTCTACTAGTCACTGTACGCTCGTGCTTTTCGAAAGCAAAAATATGAGAGAAGTTTAAGAATAAAACACTAATAACTGACATAAACTGCTCTCCCTGTTCTTATTGCAGATTGCTGTTTTCATGGTATACATAATTCTTTTTGCTGTCTCATTTGATGAAGACAAGCCAAATCAAAAAGGATTTAACAAAGGCTCCCAGACTGTCCCATTCATTTCACATAAAGAAAAGCACGTTTAAATTGACAAAAGAACAGGGGAATAACAGTCAACTGCAAGAAAAATGTGACCAATATACAAAATTGTGTTCGAGTTCGTCTCTTTATTGATTCTAGGATATAATATGAAGTGTTATCGGAAGCCCCGGCGATATATTTTGTAATGGAAATTCAAGAGAATAAGACACTCCGAGTGTATTTCGCGTTTCTTTATAAAACTGGTAAATTAATAAATTTCAGTTCGCGTGACGTATCGTGTTTGTTTTTCCTGAAAACACCCGTACCGTTCTTCAGGAAGTTTTGGTTGCTGAAACTAAGTATGCGTATACAAAGACCCTTCGAAATTAAAGCAAGAACCCGGTAGCATTGTTAGATTACGGAAAACATAATTAGATGGGTTCTTGTTAGCTTCATTTACCATTATTTGATTTCAAACCAGCATTGCTATACAACAATTTGATTTTATTTTGGTCACGTTTGCTTGCATTATTAAAAATCGATAGAGTGGTATTACAACAATGCCTACAGGAGCGTTTAGCAGGATGTTCCCCTTTGGACTACGACGCATAAAGACGTGACGCTTTTTACAATTTTTTAAACATCCCCATTTTATTGGTTGTTTTGTTTTTTCTGATGAAACCGACGCATAATTCCGGAATTAAGTGAGCTTGAAATTTTCAAAACCGTTCCCTCATGTGCATACCGATGCTTTTCGTGTTGGTGTGCCCCAAATGTGAGTTTTAATTAAAAATGACTACGATTTTAAGACATTTACGTGGCAATTCTCTTCCTTCGCTGGTCCAAGTCAAGACGGGCTTGTCCCCTCCTTTTACTTCGCATCTCAACGTGACGTTATCTCCTTCTCTTCCAATTTGCTCCGGAGGTGTATCCATAAATGTGAGTGGAACTGAAAGTAAAACCAAGTTATGTAAATATAAAACGTAATAAAAAGAACTATTTGATGCATGCACACTACTACACAAATAACACAGACTTCAACGCAAACTGTTGACTACATAAACTCTAGTATGTCTCTGCGTTTATTTTGGTTGTTCTGTTCTAATTGCAGAGCCAAAGGAATTTTCTGAAAATTGAGCTACACGTGCTGCACGTCTTGCTCTTAATCTATCTTAGTTTATACAGCGGAGGCCCCTTTTGCTTGATGTGAGCACATTCCGACAGGCTCCTGGCATGCACTCTGCAAGATATGCACTTCGGATGCATGTTATTTCAAAGTTTGGAGTACTTTGAAACCGCGTAATTTCACCAAACATCAACGTTGGTTGACTGAATTTAATGCAAGCCTCGCTAGTTATGCTTGCTGTTTCGCTTGTAGTATGACATAAGTATACATATACGGAAGCTGCTTAAAGTGGAATGCATGCTACTAAGGAACTTCACAATTTCAAGAAACAAAGTTTCTATGTTTACCTTATTTTGTTGAAATACATAAATTCTAAGCTTCTTAGTTTGGCAATAAACACTAATGTAGAACTTTTGACTAGTTTTCGAAAGTCAGTTTAAAGGAGCATTTTGTGAGGTTAGGAATATGTATGAAATATAATATAAATACAAAGATTAGTTAAAGTTTCACAAGTTTTATTAATATCTTAACCTGACAATATTGTTTCGACACTTTGTGTCATTATCAAAGGTAGATAAGATTGATAAACAAACACGTTGCTAAGGATAAATACATACAGAAAATAGGTAACTAGATACAATACATAACAAAAACTAAATATCTAACACTTCTAATAAAGGAGAATTACTAAGCTCAGTTTGTTCATTCATTAAAGGTACTGTGCGTTTATGTCTGTATACTTCAAAAGCTTCTAAAATGTCTAATTTGTGTTTGTTGTTGCAAAAATGTAAGACAGAGACAGTAAACGTTAGGAATATGTACTTATTTTTTATATTTTTCGCGATTTGCACGGAGCTGCGAAGAACTCAGAGTTCCATTTACTTGAACATTGGCTTTTGAGAGCGTCATTATCTTAATGATATTGCTTTCTCATTCGAAAGCAAGTTATTTTAAAGTTACATTAATTTATTTCATCAAACTGACGTGGGACCACAAAAGGAATGAAGTTACAATTTCGCAATAAAAAGAATTTAATAAAATTTGTTTATAGAAAGATTATGACAAACAAAATATATCCAACTGAGGTCTCTACATCTAATTACCCAGACCAGGCTGGCGGATTAGAATACCGTAAGCGACGTCAGATTTCGACGAATAAAGTATGAAATTTAATAATGGACATTAAAATCTAAGCTTTGAGACTTTTAGAATAAGAATTATGTAAAAACACCTTTTATTCATACATACATGCATAATCCATTCCCCTTTTACCGCAATTTTGCAGTGTCGGGGTACCACACAAATTCTTATGGGAGTGCAACGGAGGTATTGTGGCAAGTACATTACGCTCCCACATACTTTATCAGGAGCTCAAACACGATTGTACTAAATTTTTAAAATTCAGTCGTAACCGAGGTTTGAACCCCTGTCCGTCTGAACGAGAGGTAGGATGTCTACCACTCGACCACGGAGGGCCTACCTTTTATACGATTCAAATTAAATTCAATATAGATAACAATAGGGTGTTTCTCTCGAAATCCACAATTTGGATGTGAAAAATTCTCGGAAAAGAAAAATGTTAAAATCTGTTTTTCTAAGAAATAGTATGATTAATTGATTGTATATAACACATACTGTTGATTAGTAGAGCTTAATCTGGACATTTTCGACCTTTACAGTGTTAAAATCCACGTAAATGATCCAAATAACATGCAAATGACAAATAACATGAAAATATTATATTTATAAAAAAAACTGAACATTAATATTATAATAAAAAGATATTTCTAACACGATAATGCTTCATAATGGCTTAGTAATTGATAACAAGTAAAATAAAAATTAGTAATTTTTATTTTACGTGATATGACAGTCATCATGTTTCAGCTTCTCCATTTGTTTCTTTTCTGGATCATTTTTAATTTTTTCTCTTCTTTTCTTCTTTTCCACATTTTCTTTGCACCTCATAATGTAAGAACATGAATGTATGTAGGAGTTGTCATTTATGTGAACAAATTGTATTACGTGGAATTAAAAATCCACGAAAATTCCACGCGAATGACTATTAGAGCATTAATATAACATAGCGCCTAGACTATTTTCTTTGGAGGCTTCATACTAGCTATAATGAAACAACATAAATAGTGTATCAACTTACGAAAAATTCATTTCTAAATTCAACACCAGTAAGAAACTATGATAACCATGTGAATGACGCGAAATAAATGTACTCTTACATCAAACCATATAAACTACCTCTATAAAGTTTATAGATCAACTGAACAAGACACTACATGTTGATTTCATTAAAATTACAAATGCAAGCAATACATGTGTAATCTGATATTGTAGAAATATTGATACTATATGTGAAATTTAATAATGTTCTTCTCTCGTAGTTAGATCCACGCAAATGACAAAACTATCAGGGGCAACATTTTATTGATTGTGTAGTAGTCGATGCTTAATATTTTATATATTAATTTACTCTGTATGAGAGCCCTATACTTGTTTTACAATTCTCCTTAATTAGAACAATAATGATTAACTGATGCCTTAGAAAAACTGCTTTTTACTTTGAAAATACATACCAGGGACATGCCACGTGAATGACGTATGACATAATAAAGTTTACTTTTTATTGTTAAAAAAATAGGTCAGTTGTTAATATATACCTGGCTAGATAGACTGCTATTACAGCTTCACTGTACTGAACTAACAGGTAAAAAAGTATTCGTAATATAATATTAATTAAGCAAGTACAGTAAATTTAATATTTCTAAAGAATTACCCAATAACGACCAATTTCGCACTTTCTTCTCGCCAGTATCGTATCATGCTGCGATACTCTAATTAACCAGTGTGGTTAAGCTGATTAAATTTGAGGTATTCATTTTGTGTAAAATAAATTTGATACCACCCTGTATGATATATAAATATTTCATACGGGTTAAAATTAACAAATTGAAATATAAAATGCTTTTCGTTGAATATAAAAGGCAGCTGTACGTAGATAATCATTAAAAATATCAACAGTCTAACCTAATATAAAAATCATGCAGTTCCCAAGGCTAAAAATCATTTCTTAAAATTATTTCCGATAAAACTATGCCAAACCCCTTAGGTTAGTAATAAAACTAAGCGCTATTTAATTTATGAGTCTGCATCTGCTAAAATCGCATTTTATCCGTTCCAACTCCTTTGTATTTCAGTGGAACAATAACATTATGTTTATGATATCTAGCGTTATATTGTATAGGAAATTTAAGTAGGCAAAAAAAACAATAATTCTTTTTTAAGTTGTCAAGTTTTATTACTTGCTATTTCCGTTCCATTGCGATATGCACGTTTTAAATTAATATGTAGAGAATTTTACTGTAATTTTTGCGATTGGATAAAATATCGTCATACTTCGTTTTGCATGGTTGTTTGAAACATCCCACTTTTTAAGCTTAGAAAAATCATAAGATTTGCTACCCTTTTCAAGTTAGTTCCAAGTTGGAGACATTAAGCGGGCGGTTGCCTGTCGCATTCGCCGGGACGCTGGCGTCTCACCATCCTTAGCGACGGTTTGTGGTGGGTCAAACGTGGCTAATTTGCCCCATTCAGTAATGTATGTTTAGTTAAAAAACAGTTTAATGATGGGAATTGTGTTAGTAATTCCGTATTGTGGGTTTACTATTTGCAAAAAGTTTTTTCTAGTAGTATTTGCAATCTGGCGATATATTATCAAGCTTAAAAATATTAATAATAATGAACTCTCTTCCTAATGGAAATTATTATTATAATGTTGAAAGATTTCGTTTAATTTAAATATAGTGCAAAATTCAGTTTGCAGTATTAGTGAATTTTGTGTGTTATCATTAGTTGTTGTTATCAAATTTTTATAAAATAAAGAATTGCTAAGTTTAATAATTGCTACAAAGGATTAAAGTCACTTATTTTTAATGTAAGTGTCTAAGAATGTTTGGTTAAAATTGTTTTTGGTTATTGGCTATAAATTACTTTTTTTTGTTTAAAATGTACGTAGTTTGAGATCCCGAAAATAAGTTAAATTTATAGTGTAATACGAAAGAAGGATTTTTTAACAATGTTACAGTTATAATTTTTTTATTTGTGAAATAGATTTTCTATTTTATTTTTATTCAATAAACAGACTTCAACTTTAATAATTATTGATATAGTTCGGCACGACAAACTGTTGATGTTCGTTTCATAACCAACAATTTATTAAAAAAAAGATTTGCTCAGATCAATCTTTCTAAAGGAAATCCTTCCCCATACTGTGGATTTCCTTTGGACTTTGTTTATTTAAATCCTTTACATTTTGAGTGGCGCCCTTTATTTTATTATTTGTTCCTGTGTTCCATTTTCTAACCAGATGCTTTTGTGATTAACTCCTACGACGTCTGAGTAAAAATTTGATTTAATGAGACGTCTCTGCCGGAGCAATAAGTCAGTAGTCTTATGGAAAAACATGCTATCTGCCTTTTTTTTAACATGCACTTTTTGGCATTAAATAGTTACAAATAAAGTATACTTTAAGTTGATCAAAGGGTTTAATTGTCAAAAATTACTTTTGAAAATCACTATGTATTATTGATAGTCTGCATTCACAATTATAGATACAAAATTGTTTTTGCTTCTCCTGTAAAATCACAAAAATGGCAGATAACAGATGGCATGTTTTGCTATAATACTACTGCAGTATTAAAGTAAGTATCGTTGCAAAAGCATTATGTATTTCAGATTTTGATTTATTTTGAAGTAATTAAGTTATCGACAAAAAGTATGCGTTACAGATTCTACAAAAAGCACCTAAATAACGTCATCTAGCCATTGAGTTAAAAAGTTGAGCGTAAAACAGCAAAACCGTATATCAATCAGAAAACAGAGAAAAATAAATTAGAAAAATTATTAATTTGGAGAGAGACACAATATTCAAGAAGCTGCGAGTTAACATTGGCAAAAGTGCTATCAGACATGATAGTTGATAGTGAAACAAGGAATAAGCTCTCGTCGAAAACATTAATTTTTCTTTCAATACTTTTAGAACATTCGATCTTAAATAGTTCCTTAGAAATATTCTTAATTGTCTAATTTTGAAACTAAAATTTAACAAAATTTTACTTATCGTTTCTTTTTTACTTTACCTCAAAAAACGTATATCGTACACTATACAGTATTGCCTGTAGTTTATCTTATCAAATAGTAGCAATAATATCTAAATTAGAGCAACATTTAATTTCTGGAAATTAATCCTTAAAAACTCGTAAAATGTCATAGACACCACTTTGTAAAAAGAAGTTAAAAGAAGAAATGAAACAAATCTATTTCTTATGTAGATGAAAGTAGAATTAGCCTTCCCATTAAAATGTAAATCTAAAGCAGTATTCTGCAATTTAAAAAAGTATTCAATATGACTGTATCTTCTGCGATTAGGGAATTTGTTTAAATGTGGTGATTATAGTTATCCTGAAAGAGATGGCGATACTTCGGACGTTTTCAATTCAGAAAAATCCGTTCATGCTAGTCACAAAACTCGTTCCCAATTACTTTCCAACCCTCCTCATCATTAGAAAAAAACATAAACATATTTTTTTAATTTTGACATATAATACCACTGTAGTTCATTTAATTGGGGTATCTAATACTCAAAATAAAAAATATATGCTAAGTAAAAAAATAATAGCAGTGAATAAACAGCGCAGAGAATCTTAAAATATGTCCAAAAAATACTGTGAGTTCATTTAAAACAATATTACTTGACAACGTCTGTACATGAAACACCTTTAAGGTTTTCTGCAGTTTTCCATAGCTGTAACATAATTGTGGGATTTGTGCTATATCATCTGTCAAATCGGCTGCAGTCGCAAGTTGATCCTGCATAATAGTAATAATCGTCCCTCCCTCCCGCACAAGCTTCATAGCTTCTGGGGCCTGGTATAACCGCTATTTTATTTACTTTCGAACTATTAAAATGTTTAAATAATTTTATGATAAATATATATTTTTTCGTCGTCGTAATACGCCCCTTTTGTCCAAAAAGAGTTTTAGTGTTACCACTTCATAAGTTCGTGTATGGTCAAAAAGGAATTTTGCAAATTCGAATTAACTATTTAGAAAATACCAACTTTTTGTGACAAAAAAAGGATCGGTGTTTGTGTTCTGAGGACTCAACGGGAAAATTTTGAATTATATTTGGAATTTTGAATTATTTTGAAGGGTTGAAGAACAGCCACAAGTAGTACCTGAAATTATTAATTTTCCCAACTGAGCGGTGTTAGAGTAGGTGAGTTCCAAATATATCATTTTCTAATGACCTTCATTTGTAAATGTTCCATTTTAATTTTTAAAGTATTGATACAGTCCACTAACAGTTCTTATCGCGTCAAAATTTCTTTAACAAACAACGGTTTTTTAATGAGAACACTGCAAACGTTAAAAACAATTTCTAAAAATGTGCTTTTGCTTCTGATGTTTTCTATCATCTAATTGTTCTAAAAACGAAAATATCAAAGGAACTAAAGCGTAGGGCCCTGTAAAACTCAATACTCACACACACGAGCACATTTAGAAGGAACAAGAAAAATGTTGAGAAACATATACATATACTCTATATATCATTGTATTGGAGGTGAATGTTCCTAACTTAATACTGTCACGTGGGGTTTTCGAGACTGGAGGACGTAGTCAGAGGTAGAAGGGAAAGAAAACACAAGGCATGCAAACAACTATATACTAACAATAAAACAATAGAATACAAAAGGGTTACACACATAGATTATACAGTGTGAGGACGTACATGTCCTCCTAACAACTAACATAATCATGAGGGTGATCGGAACCACCCTACACTAGCACTAGATCTACAACTAAGCACTAGGAAATCAGGTAATCGGCACGGTAAGGTGCTAGATTCTAAATATTCCTAGATTATTACAACTAAGCGAGAGAGGGCCTTGGCATAACCCCCTCATAACTAAGCAGAGGGGAAGATAGGTAATCACTACCGCATGGTAGCAGATTCTAGTCAACCCCTTAGTAAATAAATTAAAAGGTACTCACCAGCTTGCTTGGAGATGTTGTTGTGTTGGAGTCATTTTACTGACTGAATTGTAAGTTCAAAGCAAGCTGGTTATATACTGCTCAACGCGGAAGAGATTAGCATGATAGTGGGAAATCGTAGGATGGTGTTCCAAGTATGGAACCACGAAAGCTCACGCTTCCTGGTTGCAGGCTTGTGGGTTGTAGTGGAAATTCTTTGAAGGAATACGCACCTGCTCTGGCTTGACTGCATGTGAACGAACGTGGGTTGTTCAGCATAGATTAGAGCAACCTTAGATAAAATGCATTGGAATGGCCAGACGTGGGTGACGCGGCAGCAGCTGTGTTGTGTTTCTTCGAATGAGGCCGCGGCTGCTTGACTAACGTGGGCAACTGAGTGTAACCTTGCACTATATTTGCGTAAGTTGTAGAACTTAAATTATTCAAGTCGAAATCATTTCCGTTTGTGGCAATACCTAACACGTGTGGGTTAGGTCACTTCACCTCCAATAGGACGATATGAACAACTAACGACTACCTTTTGTCAATATAAGTTGAAAACAAAACAAAAGTCAACACATCAAAAACTCCACGCTCTACTGGCACGTGTAATGTGTAGAGCAATAACTTTGGGCGGGAGCAGTAATATTTTTGTGTGTGCATATATTTTTTGGTTTAAAAATCTAATTTGCCACTAAAGCACCAATGTTACTTATTTTTTGGTGACCCATGAGCTATCCAGATTTTATATTTTTTTCAGTTGATAGCATTAACTACTTGTATGAGCAAATAAAAGTATGAAATAACTTCTAAAATTGCATATGTAATGAACCATTTCCATTCAGACAATCATCTATAAATGTACTTCATAAATGTTCTTGTTTCAGTGTAAAATGCTTATATCTATTTACTTGTAACAAGACAATTCTTATTGCTTAAATTATACATTTAGTTTTACCCAGTCTGCAATTAAAATTAATTGGGGTCACACAAACCCATTCTCGCATTTTTGTACGTCAATGTATTACTTTTAATACAAATTTTTATATGAGGTTGTATTATATAGGAAATCTACCTTGTATTTTAATAAACAAATATTTAAATAATTTCACATTGCCTTGTTTAATTTATAAAAACTATAAACGTATTATAATTTTTGTCGTATTAAAATTTAAAAATTAATTATTTAAGTCCTAAAACGGTATCAAATGGTATAAGGCTTCGCCAAATAAGGTAAGATTTGCTTCATATTGCTTGATGTTAAAGAGATCGCTAAAATCACGCGTCGCAGGGCCCCAAAACCTTTACTCGTTGACTTTCGCTGGGTAGCATGTTTTCACTTGGATGTTTCGTTGAAGCGACAACATTTTTTTCTATTTGTGTTAAATTATCAAGTATTTGGAGCAACTACATATTGGAATTCGTTTTCAGTAATTATTCAAGCTATTATTATTTGATAGAGGTTTGCAACAATTACAGAATCCAAGATCATAAGAAAAGGAAATTAATCTAATGTCAAAAAATCCAAAATAAATGTGTTTAATTGCAAAGTAGCTTTGAATTGTAATTTTAACTATACATAATCTAGATTATTCTTTGTAATACTCCTAACGGGGCAAAATAAATCTGTTAAATTGTATTTAGTTTTTCATTGAATGGTAGTTAATTAAGTTTGACTTTTGTAATATTATAATTTTCCAAAGGAATCCGAAACATTTATTTGTTTATAGAAATAATTTTGATTATTGATTTATTTCATGATTTATTATGTAAAATAAACGTATGAGAGTGTTTTTGTTCGGTTTTTATGGATGCTTTGTTTATTTTGTAACGGGTACATTTTCCACCGGCATTTAGTATATAGAATTTTGTATTAATTCTTGTTAAAAATCCTAAGTTCGGTCCTGTGGATCTCGCTTAATTTAAACAAGCATGTCATCAAATAAACATCTCAAATAAAAGGCACTTTTAAGAAAGGGTTGTTTCATATTTGCTATAATTAAATAATGTAACGTCATATTGATGTCGTTTTTCGTATCTTGCTATCTGGCATTTTAATATAATATCAATTTCTTCATAAAGAAACCTTGAAAAGAAACCATGAGAAGCGCTTAGTCAACTCATTTATTGAAATATTTTGGTAAACATTTTGAGGTATTCGATTCGTAAACTCACTTTCCTTTGTCTGTTATTTGCGTTTTAAAAATTTTAAGTCAATGTAGCGTAGGAATATCGTTTACAGCAGCGTATCTTAGTTCACACGTGTGTTTTGGCGCGCGAAGAATGGGTACTGTTTTTTACACGTAAGGTCGTGAATCCTATAGTAGGCCAAATAAAAGCGCCCTTGCCGCATAAATACAGATGTAGTCGCGCGTAGCTAAGGGTTCAGAGTTAATAAAAGCGAGAGATGATGTTGAGACGTGGCCTGTCTTCCAAAATCGCACGCCGAGAGCGTACGTTCGATCTTGTGTTAAAAATGCCATTTTGTTGTAGTAAAATGGAGTTTGAAAGAAAACTCTAAATTCAGTTTTTCATATTGTTTGTACAATTACCGGCTTTCGGACGGTCGGTGCATTTAATTAAAATCAACATGTAATAGTTATCGTTTAAATAAGTGTTCGGAAATTAACCAATAATTCGTGGTTAACAAAAGTTAGTTATTCCGTTAAATATTTTCGCGGACGTTTGTGCTTCAGAAAAGTGGGAAATTCAGTTTCCCTTATTACTGTGTAACAATGTTACGACAGCCTACAGTACCGTACTCTCGTCTAAATAATTATTGTACAGAAATAAGTTAATATTTACAGACGCTTTCTCTGTAATCGAAATTTCGGCTAAATAATAATTCGTGCTGTGTGCCTTCTAAATTCAGTTCAGAATTAATGGTTATGTGTATTGTTTTATTGAAAACAATGAAATTATGAAATGGTTATCAAAACTAATAGCCAAATCTTTTATGGAACTCTTTGGTTGCATTTTGTTACTGCCGTTTGGGGTGAATTTGCAAATTATAATTCGCCATATCCAGTTTCTACGAGGGTTATCTCGTACATCTTTAATGTATGAAAGAAAAATCCCAATCTTCCAGTTTCCATTTGTTGTGACGTTGTCGTCAAATTTTATGCAGTTTATCTTTGATTTTGGTTTGTGACTTACCAAAAATAAAAGGTATTGTGACTATTGTTTTTAGTGTTATTCATTTAGGTAAATTTCTTGCTTGAATCTGCAGTCATTTTTGTTATTGTTTCTCAATTAATAGAAGTTCATTATAAATTTTTGCTCATTAAATTCTATTATCAATAGAGCTCTCGTCGGTTGTTAAAAAGCTTTAAACTTTAATGTAATTACAAATCATTTGTATTGATACTGTCGAATTGATTTAATTTGTCTAATCTCATTTAGATATTTGTGTATAAATTTTTGTCCAGAAAAAGACCAGTCAATATAAATTTTAATATTTGTGTTAATGCTTTTGAACATTATTTGTGGTCGATTTAATCAAATCTTTTTGAGTTATTTTCATAATTTAATGAAAAGTTCTAGGTGAATTTTTATTGATTAATTTTGGTATAATTATAACCTAATAAATTTAGGTTGGACTTGTAATAAATATACGAGGTGTGTTTTATTTTTATCTATGCAAGGTTGTGTTTTAATTATTTTCCTGTTAATAAATGTTATTAATTCAAAACTGAATGATCTGAAAAACGGAACCATATTGGTTATGAATGCTTAAGTTCATCTCTTCAACAATTTTAAGTAAACAAAATTTTGTTTTAACTAAATATTCTATTCATTTTCTGGTTAATGAATTTAATAAATTTTAATGCTTATTCAATTAACATCTTTGAATGGTTAATTTGTAATTAACTAAGCTCAGAACCAGATGGCGCCCTTTTAAGTTTTTATTTGTGTTTGAACCCTTATCTATTCTTTTTCACAATTTATACAGCTGTGGAACCAATACCTACGACTTGATTAATTAATTTGTAAGAGAGAGTTTAAATCTCAAGCTGTGGCAGATATTTTTTTGAGTTTTCAGTTACAGTAAGTATGATGTATTTTTATAGCTTTTATAGTTATTTTTGTTGTTTTATATCTCGGCTGAAAAACTAGTGTTTCAATTTGTGTGTTATTAATGGTTGCTCCAAAAGTTTCCTTTGTTTTAGTCAGAACCAACCGTTTGAGATTGTATTCCCACGCTGGGGAAACTTAACTGTTGGGAATAGATAAATTGAAGAATGAACATAATTGCGTGCTTGCTAGAAAAGTGATACTCATAGGCAGCCGTAGTTCAATAAAATCAGCCAATTTTTCAATTTTCCAATGTTTAAATATAATTTTAATGAGAATTTGCCCCTAACCTATTTTGGCTTACTTAGTCGTGACAATCAACTGCCAGTCTAACGGACGCGGACGTTTTAAATTGTTACTCCCAGGTGTGGGATTTTGACTGCGTTTAGCTTTTGATAAATTTTGTTCCTTACATGTTATGGCATATTTTGTGCTACAGTTTTTTCGTATCTTAATTTTTTTATTTCTAGAGTAGTCCTTAATTTGACCATAAATTAATTCTAGGGGTATTACAGCCCGTCATTTTCGATTCATTAGCTAGTATTTGTGTATACTAAACTTTAAAGGATGCTATAACATGTTTATTTGCCACAAAGTGCTACTTACGGCCCACAGATCATCACAGATCAAAATCTAAGTCAATGATTTGTTTATCTGCATTCCTAATAGTTACGACGCTCGAATCGTCTTTTACAAAAAGGTAAGTAGAAAAAAAAAGTTTTTTAGAACGGGTATTATCACTGACGCTTTTTTTAATGTCAAATCGAAAAATTATATTTGCAATTTATTTGTATACTTGTTAAATACCTACAGATGTTCAAAAATAGAGGAATTCGGTCCTTGGCCTGTAAAATTGTGTTTATAGCAAGTATTCAAAAAACTGTATAGTTTTTAGCAATCTCTAAGTAAATCTAACCCTTTGGAAAAATCTGTTTCTTGGTCTTCAAACCAGATCACTACAGCAATGATCACTATTTTGTTTGATGTAAATCTTCGTCATTTTAATTTAGCTTCTTGAGCTGTGAAGATAGATGATGTTTTCTTTTGCTGACGTAGATGCTTAAATGTCCAAACCCAGCTTAGCAACCACATTAGCAATCTGCTAATGTTGACCTGTTATTATATTGTCGATATTACCTTATCAACTATTTATTAATACCCATTCGTAATTTAAGTAAAACAAACTTCTTGTAGCATTTTTCTTCATCCAGTCTAAAATAAATAACACTTCCATAAAGTTCTCAATAATTTTAAACTTCGAAGATTTAAAAAATTGATGTACAAAAGAATGTGCACAATTTTTATACAAATGTGAATAATATCATTCTGTTTAATTAATGCAAAAAGTTAGCAGGTACAACAGATAAATTAACGACTTTTTAAGTCTATGTCCAATTATGTACCAATTAAAACCGCAGCTTCATGTCTACAGTCGTAATCATTTAACCAACATTACGTGCACTTTTGTAGTGCTACTCATAATATTCAACAAAAGTGGCTGAAAAATTTATTCAGGTCTCGCTGAAGACATAGCATGTTAAAAGAAGTACTCACATGAATTTAAAAATTCAACTAGCCGCACCTTAAATATTTTTATTGCAGTAATATGGCGCCATTTTCATGTGAATGTGCATAACATGCATAATGTGTAATATTTTTAACACATTTTTGTCATCTAAAAGTAACATAAATTCCCACAATTTGAGATACCTGTATTTAGTATAAGTTAAGATTTATGCACCTATTAAAAAAAGTATACGTTCTTTATACTTAAATGGTACGTTGCAGACTCAGAAGATGTTCAGATAAAAAAAGAAGGAAAAGAATAATTATGCCTCAAGTTTCGTAGGCCTCGAAACAACTTGGAAAACTTTATAACGTAAAGTAGCTAATAGATTTTATTAATTGGACGTAATTTTTAAATTTAGTATCACTTTTAAAAATATTCTTTTTAACTAAATATCTTTTATAGATTCCTGTCAAGAATTTATAAACACTCTGCAGAATTACGAATGATTTGTTTTCTAAACACAATTACATTAGCATGCAGACTAGGTTAATTAATCAATTAATGAGTTAATACCTTCCACAGTGAGACTAAATTGAGCAGACTCCTGTCCCGCTCGGCAGGAGTAAATTCCGCTGTCATCTTTCCTAATTGGCATGAAAACGAGCGACGTGCCGTAAGAGCTGACCTCCACTCCGGGATGGCTTTTCGTTCCAAGAGGTCCTTTGGGCCCGCTCCAAGACACTGAACGACCGGCTTCGTCCCAGCACGTCACCATGAAATTATCGCCTAGCTCTTTTGTGGCTTTGTGGTGGGATAACTGTATTGCAGCCGACGTAAAATCTAGAAGCAAGAAAAAAGGGGAATTAAACTTCATTTTGCGACTGTATATAAATGTAATATAGTAACTAAAATGAAAACGTTGCAATTCAGAAGCGAAATATCGGGAAATGTTTGTGTTTTGATAAGGAAAATCCATTAACATTGTTTGTACGATACCTGTTCAATAAACACAGCTTTTCTGTTTATTTCAAAATTAAAGTTCTAGGTGAATGCCAATCCCATTAACACGAACTTCTATTCTATCAATATCCAATTTACTTGTATACCTCACAAAACTAAGAGGAAATAAATGGGTACGTTCAGAGTTTGAAGATTAGGTACTCTAAAGTTTAATGATAAACGAGACAGAATTGTTATTGTGACAGAGACTGTATTAAGTCTCGACGAGATTTATTGTAGGTTTAACCTATACAGTAGCAATAATGTAAATCTTCCGCGTAAAAGATTTCATTCGTTTTTAGGATGTCAGGTAGTACCAACCGTACGTTTCACGCTACGTTTTCATCAAAACGTTCTGCTCTTACAAGATATGGGAAAACTCTGTTTAATGAAACGCGCCTTAGGGGTCATGTTTCAAGATATGTTCATCAATTTTTATTAAGATGTTTCCTCTTTACCGTGCACCATAAAAATGTACGGTTTACTGGTGAACTGCGGTTATGTGTCCCCGTTTACATGTTTATTTTATTTTCTGAGAGTTTTTACTGTAAATTTAAAGTCAGAAATATTGCTTTGCTTTTCAGATCGATCTAAACACGATTTGTCTATATCAATATACAATATTATCAGCAATAAACCAATTACTCTTGGTCTTTATTAAACTGTCAAAGAAAAATGATCAATTCTACATTGAACAACAAAATGGACGACAAGTCTAACTTTTTTCTTATTATTAGCTACATATATCATCACTTAGGTAATATATAAAACAAAACATTAACAATTATTTGCATATAGTAATACAAATTCTTGGTTCATTATGAGATTTTAAGGCCCTCCGTGGTCGCGTGGTAGAGATTCTCTTCTCAGTCAGAGGAACAGGCTTTCAAATCTCGGATGCGACTGAATTTGAAAATTTAGTACAGCTGCGGTCGAAAAATCTTCAACGGTCTATTTATTTCAGAATTATGATCATTCAATAAAATCATTATTTGATATTCTTTCACATGTTTATTGAATTCTCATACGAGACGTTGCTGGTATTCATCTGAAATGTCATCATACAAGCCGGATTCATTCCATGTGAATATATCAGAAAAGTGTGTTGCCTTGATAAATTATTGAAGATTTTTCGGCCGCAACTGTACAATCGTATTTGAGCTCCTTAGAAGAAGGTATGAAAGAACCCCGACACTGCAAATGCGGTAAAAGGGAAATGGATTATGTAAGTATGTATGTAGGTATATACGGACTTTTTTTACTTAAGTTTACTTTCTAATAGCTTGATTTTGTGTTCTGATACAAAAATAGCAGAGCGACAAAACCAACTTCTTTGTTATTATTATATCATCACTTAACATTATATTATCACAGGTAATACATTAAGCATATAGTTATACTATATATGCAGGAAAATAGAAACAATACCCACACATCAAATAAAACGCCTCTAAACAATTGTTTCGTTCTACTCTTGGACTCATCAGCAGTGGAGCGTTTGCTTGAAATCATGTAGATCCATGTGCGATTCTACTTATATGTAACCACGAATTAATATAAGTCTCCATAAATAAAAGAAACCACAAATCCAAGAATGTATATAATAATAATAATTATAATATAATTGGCGCCACAAATTTGTGATTTATTTGTTTTTTAGTTGTGATATTGTAGTGATTGTTAAGAATGACAAAATTACAACAGTCCATCGTTATTACATACGTAACTGGCGCTGCTCGAGTGCCATGTTGCTTACGAAGAGTTGGGTAGTTTTCGGTAATTCTCGGGCTCCAGTTATTTTAACGTGGTATGCTCCACGGATCCGGGTAGCTGCTAGTGGAGAAATAGTAATCCAGGAAAAGGCTGGGGTGGTAGGGGCCAGCGCTGTCTGACTTCTTGGGCGTCTTCCTGTCTAACTAAAGCGGCCCCTAGACGCTCAATAATATTGCGCAATATTATTGATCGTCTGGAGCGTATATTGAAAGATTGCGCAATATATTGTCAATCTAAAACTGTTTGAAATTATTTCGCAATGTGTAAAATATTGGCCTGTCTGTGGATACTACTGCACAATATTAATTCATTTTCACGACCGCTAAATATAGTGCATCTAAAACTGACGAAAGGGCTTTTATAAATGAATGTATTGAGGTATAAAAGTCGCTATCAGCCCTGTGGAATATGAAACAACATTAAGTTACAAGGGTATACATACAGTGTGTCCACGGATTGAGTTCACAAGAGGAGAAAATTTTTTATTTTAGTTTTATTATTTTTACATTTCGAAAAATGTCATTCTTGATAAAAAGTTTTGCTTGTTTTACCTGCTTCATTTTATAGTCAGTTTTCTGTGATACCATATGTAATTTTGCATTTCAAAACTTTTAACAAAAATCTAATAGGTGACGTTTATGTGATTATTAAGCAATAATTCTTTGAAATTGTACAACAGTAATCGTTTGTTTCTAATCAATAACAAAAATAATAAAGAAGAACTAACATTAAGTAAAAATGAACACCAACTATTCGACGTAGCCTCCACCAACCTCATAACATTTTTCCACTATAATTAGAAATACTTTAATTTGAGAGAATTATTGCTTAATAATGACATACCCACTAGGTTATTGTTAAAGTTTTGAACTTCTGAACAAAATTTCATATGGTTTCACAGAAAATGGACTATAAAATGAAGCAAGTAAAATAAAACGTGAATTTGTTTTAATTTTCTGGGGTCTTACAAGAAGCAAAACTTTTGATCAAGAATGACATTTTTCGATAAAACTAAAAATAAAAGTTTTTTCCCTCTTGTGAACTCAATCCGTGGACACGCTGTATACATACCGTAAACGTAAATATATTAGCAAAATTTAGTTTCCCATGGCACTTTTCCCTCATTGTTAGAATAATTACAAAAGTTATCTGTTTGTTACGTTTAACGATTTCTTGAATAATAATAATCATTGCTACAACCCATTACCTGGCTAATCAGTAACCAGGCCCCATAAACTAGAGTTTGTGCAGGAGGAAGGGGGCGGTTAATATTATTATGCAGGCCCATCGTGCGGCTGCAGCCGACTTACAGATGGTATAGCTCAAATCCCATATTTGTATTGCAGATAAGGAAAAACTGCAGAAAAACCTTAACTAGATTTGCCGGTTCCCGGGTGTCAAACCCGGTCCGCTCAGGTGAGTCTAGCATGCTAGACGCTACACTACCGAGGCTAATGATAAGAATAAGAAGATTGTATTCTTCAACAGCCTGCGACTAATCTTTCCGTTTCCAGGTCTTCAGTATCAATTTGTCCTACATTGCAATAAGATGTTTTCCTTTTTGAAGGAAATTATGCAAATAACAGCAAGCTTAAAAGACTGCTTTTTTTCTCAGATGATAAGTTAATACATCTTTGAAATTTGTTTTATTTCACGCCTACACCACGGAGGAACCAACAGCTAAGGTCATCTGTCCCCCATCTAACATGCAACACGAATACACACATTCATAGTTGAGGTGGCGGAATTTTCCAATTAGAAGAATCCCGTCGCCCCAAGTGGGATTCGAACCCACGACCCTTGGAACACGAGTGATGCACTGACACCACTCGTCCACCGCCGGCCCTTATCTTTCAAATATTCCAAATTTTGAATTTAAAATGGCTAAAGTCAAATTTCCATAATCTAAATCTTAAATCGTTCATTAAATTCTTATGAGTATACTTCTGTCCTTTCATATACCATTTCTTTAACTACCTTCTTCCTTTTTTCTCTTTTTTTTTATTAAAAAGAACCAAAGCAATAGCTACACAAGCAGCGTTCGTGTCACTCAACATTTTGTTATAAAGTGAATTATTGCACAATTTTTTAATAAATTATTGAGTTGTCTGGAGGGTGCATCAATAATATTGCACAATATTATTGCGCAATATTATTGAGCGTCTATGGGCAGCTTAAGGCACCTTACTATTCCCAAAGCTGACTGGTCCTGTTTGGTCATGCTGGTTCTCCAAGTTCAGGAATGAACTGACTAGAGTCTGTCAACGTAGGCTGGTTTATAGGTGCTCGCGGAGCGTGGGGAAATGTTCGGGTAAAACGAAGCGGCACACAAAAAGTGCACGCCAAGGAAATAGAGACGAGTACGTTGCCTTTGTCAGTGGCTTATCCGGCCGGTTATAGATTGCAACGGATGATAAACTTATTTACTTTCATTCAAACAATAATAAACAATAACAAGCACTTTAATAGTTCCTGATGGACAGGAACAGGTTGGTCAAATTATTTCAGGGAATGGGGAACTTTAGTCATTTTTTTTCGTAGTAATTGATAAGGGATACACTTTTCCTGAGTTATCCTTACCAGTGAGATTATCACGATTTGGTTTAATAAAACTCATCTTCTATCTAAAGGACTTCATTATTCAATGGACTGTATTTTACATTTATGAGAAGGGTACAATTTATACTAGTTTTTCATTTTGCATAACAAATTTGACAAAACTCAATTATTTTTTACTTGTTTTATTTTTCTATTTATATTTTTTGCATATGCAACGGTTGTGGTTATTATTATTATAAATTAAATACACAACAATCGACAACAAAATCTTTGAGAGTTGAGCAGACAATCAATGTTGTGTTTTCACAACAGTAATTTCGCCAATATATATTTTCCTCCGTCAAATAATTAAATAAGAATACTTATATGGTCTGTAAATATTTAATGCTGTTGCTTTAGGGTCTAAGATAAAAAGTGTGCTCAATTCTACTAAAGCACATTACAAAATACACAAACTACATAAATGGTGCACTCATAATTGACATGATTTTTAGAAACGACCAACTACTTTAGAAAGAATGGCATTATCCTTCTGTCATCACTTCCACACGGTATCCAAAAATGCAATCCCTTAACATTGCAGATGCAAGGTTGCATTCATTGACTAGATTAGCACAGATTAGCACGGGCCAAACTATCGAGATTCAGATCTTTACAACACGAACTACCGATCTATCTGCCATCATTTAGCCCCAGCAATACTACTGCTAGAGCTTTAACAGATCAGGAATATGACCTTTAAATCGCATAACTTTTACTGGCGATGATTTTCTTGCGACTGAAACTGCTGACTAATCCGACTCCAAATTAGATGAACTTGATCATCTCTCACATTAAAACACTTTATTGTATTCTGCAGAATTAACGGAAAGCAAGTGGTGATAAAAAATTAAAAACAGTTCCAGAAAAACTGATTATGCAGGAACGGGAAGTTGATGATGTAATCCAAATACATACTACAATAAGTACTATTGAGGGTTCTCAGCACGGTTGCGAACATCCAAGCTGGTTCTTCAGTTGAGAAGAACAAAATCGAGCAATTGGACCTAGATAAAAAAGCAAAAATCTGCGAATAAGGTTAAACAGTGAATATTTCCTGCTAGACCTAAAGTGATAAACACCAAATACCACCAGAAAGGTAAAAGATTAACACGTTGGCCTTCTAATTCAGATGTAAACCTGAAAAATTTATGGTTTCGGATTTAAGTCTAATAAAAGTTATGTCCTTCCTCTGCTTGTCAAGTTTTGGCCAAGCAAAACATGAAATAATTTGTTACAGTAGTGGCAGGAATCGAAGGAGCTGATAAATATGATATAAAAATTCTTTGTTATCTTGCTATGAATGGTATAGCTACTGTTCTACGGATTGGTGTTGTTTCCAACCTACCACAACCAAGCAATTTCACAGCAACATCATATCTTTTATCATATATGTTAAATCTGATGGTAACTTTGAAAATTCCAACAGTAATATTTTCTGGTATTGATGTCAATAGAATGTTTAATTTGCGTTTAAAGGTTACATTTGCGTGAATATTACTTTATGTCCGAAACTGTACCTGTCCTGTTCATATATGTGCCCCTGGATGAGGTACATGGAGGATAAACCCAACTTTTTTTTAAAATCGAGATTTTGATAACTTTGAGTAATATAACTTTGTAAGTTTTGCTAAACGAATCTAACACTTAATGAGAAATAAAAACACCCCTTGTTGAACATCCGGTAAAAATATAATGGTTTGGAAACCATAATGGAGTTAGGTGTCCGAACGTGCGCCGCACTCTTCTAACTCATCTAGGATGCGAAAGAAAATCTTAAATAAGCATTCGTATAGCTAATAATATAAATCACAATATCAAAAATACTTAATTCTATTTAAAGCAGTAGTAGCATTAACTACGTACATTTCATACAACCAATAGAGCTAAAGAAAATTCGAGCAACTGAAGGCAATTCTATTTAACCAGCTCCAATATCCAAAATCCAAAACAGAGATTTCGAAGTGCATTGATTTACAGTGCTATTTAAATTTACATGATATAGTTTTATAGTTTATTATTTTTTCTGTGCTTCGGCCCAGTATGATATTTTAAGTACATCTACAAACATATAGTTTCAGGTCCAGCCTAGATCGACAAAAAGAAGGAATTATTTATTGTTGCCGGTTGGTATCGTCTCTCTTGCTATTAATCTGCCAAAATTTCACAAATTTTCACAACTAAAATAGTACAAATTGCTTAGTTTGCCATTAAATGGGAGTGCAGTTCAACTTGAGTACAAAAATAAAAAAAAGTTGCGTTTATTGATATTACAAGCATCATATAAATAAAACACGTTCAATGTTCAATAAAAGTGTTTACAGCATTTTCATTCCACTACCCAATAAACATGGAAACCTTTTCAGTAACCATGATACAAGGATTTCTGTGGCAGTAAATTGTTAGCAATAACATATTCACAACTTCTTTAATATGCGCCGTTCTTTCCATCTACAGTGAAATCTGTCTAAGTCGAACACCAGTGGTTACACTAAATCCGTATGATATAGAGAGGTGTTCGATATATTCAGATTTAGGTTTATATATAGACAACAAATGTAACTGTACTTAGAGATAATGCACTAATTAAAAAACTTCAGAATATGCTAAAGATTAATATATTTGCTTAGATAATTAAGACATAATCATATGTATATATAAAAACACTAACCTATGAGGTATTAAACACATATATTTAATTATTTATAGCTCCTGGTACACATATTTTAGATTTTTTTAAAAAAGTCATTGATTTCTGTCTGATAAAACTTTAATTTTAAATTAGCCTTCCTATTTTCAATTTTATTTAGTATGGCAAATAACTGTTCTACCATTTTAGAATCATTACAAGATGAGGCATAACTAATTAACCGATTTACATAATTTACAGCTTCGTTTTGTCATTTGGAGCAGAAGTACTAGTAGATTCTTCATGTTCTGTTGTATGGTCATATTCAGGATCTTCTACTACATTATTTTTATTTAAATTCTCCAGCACTTCACTTATGACCTCATCAGTAGAAGTTTTCGTTTCTTCATGAAGATGTAGATTGGATTCTTGGTTAATAAGCTGCTCTACAGGAACCAGTTCATCTTGTAATTTATTTGGCAGACCTTGAATAATCAGAGGCAATTCTGTCAATGGAATAGTGTCTAAGTCTTCATCATTATTCTCAAAGGGTAAGTTAAATCCTGCCCTTTGGAAACATTTCTGAATTGTTTCTTCTTTAACATTTTTCCACGCATAATCCAGTCATCTTATTGCATCTAAAATTGTTACCGATTTATTGTATTCCTCAACACTTTCGCAGTTGTCTAACGTATTTACTAAATGTTCCAGCATTTTTTTTCGATAAATAATTTTTATGTTCTGTATGATTCCATGATCTAATGGTTGAACCTCGGACGTAAGATTAGGTGGGAAAAATCTTACTTCTATGTTTGATAATTTTATTGAAGCTTTGTGGCTTGTAGCATTGTCGATCAGTAATAGTATTTTTCTTTTTTTTGTTCGCATTTTCTTGTTCACCTTTTCTAGCCAACTCCGAAAAATGGTGGAAGTCATCCAGGTTTTCTTGTTTGCCTGCCAAATGACAGGTAAATTATTCGGGTTGATGTGGTTATTTTTGAAAACTCGTGGACGAAAAGCATTTCCTATCACCAGTGGTTCCAGTTTTTCACCTAATGCACTGCAACACAAAAGCACAGTCAGTCGCTGTTTACATAACTTTTCCCGTTTACACGGATCCACTTTTGTAACAAAGCTCTTGCTTGGCAATTGTCTATAAAAAAGTCCAGTTTCGTCGGCATTAAATTGATCCTTTATGTCATAATCTTGCAGGATGCGGAAGTTTTTGTTTCCACTAGCTGCTTGCTGGTCTACCTGAGCCGAGTCTCCGCATAAAACTTTAAATTTTAAATTATGCCGTTTTGTGAATGATTCAAGCCAGTCGTTACTTGTTTGAAACTCAACAATTGTAAGGTTTTGTGCAATTTCTTTTGCTTTTTGTTGTAGAATAGGACTAGAGAAAGGAATATTTGACGATCGGCACTTAATAAAAAATTCATAAACAGCGGCATCAATCGCGTCATTTTCCGTTTTACGCAGTTTTCGCTTTCTGTCTTGGCCACATTCTTCCCAATTCTTTATTATAGAGTCTTTATTCTTAATAATATTGGAAACTGTTGACAAGGCGATGTTAAACTTTTCACTAATTTTTCTGTAACTGGTACCTTTTGCAACCAAGTCAATTACTTCTTTCTTTTGGAAGATTGGCAACTCATTAGTTATTTTACGTTTTGGCGCCATCCTCTTTGCTTGCAAGCTTTCAACTAAATAACCTGATGTTTAAATAAAAATCTTTATGTAAAGATTTCAATATTGGAATTCCCAGGAATATGTTCAATTACCCATTCATTATCAGGCAATAAAAATATAGAGGCAATAGAGACAAAAATGTTCAATTCTCAAAACTACTAATCCTCTAATAATCCTAAGTGACATACAACGGCGGCAATTCTTTCAAAAAAATTCTTTCAAGGTAAAACTACAAAATTGTCTAAAAACATCCCCGTTCAAGATAGAGAGGACACTTTTAATGTTAAAATTGCATTTTCTTCTAAAACACGCGTTCGATGTTCAAAGTAGACAAACTATAACATAAAAGATTGAAATCCTAGCGAAAATTTTTTAAAAGTTAAAAAAATCACATTAAAGAAATATTCAAAAACAAGTTGCGATATTTCCGAGACAACAACTCTTTGCTAACAGGATCACATAAGCTGCTGAAGGTTTAAACTACTAGAAATCATTTTTATTAAATAAAACTTTGATTTTGCAATACGGTCGCCATCTGCTGTTTGCTAAATAAATTTATACATGGAAATGTAGGGGGGTTTGTATCTACAATTATTCTAGTTCACAGTTGCAGTTGGAGATGACGCAGATGCAATTTATTTAAAAATTACTTTTTTAAAAGTTAAATCACATTAGAGCGAATACAAAAATACGTTGGAGACAGAACAATATTTTCGTAACAGAAACACATAAGCTACGGAAGATTTAAACTACAGAAATAATTTTTAATAAAAAAAAACTTTGATTTTCAATACGGTGGCCATCTGCTGTTAACTAGCCAAACTAATACAAATAAATGTAGGGGGGTTTGGATCCACAATCATCTTAGTTTCACAGTTGCAGTAGAAGAAGTATGAATTTATCTAGTGAACAGCAGATGGCGAACGTATTGCAATATCGACTTTTTTTGAATTAAAAATGTTTTCTAATAGTATGAACCTTCAGCAGCGTATGTGATCCTGTTACCAAAGTGTTGTTGTCTCCGAAATATCGCAACGTGTTTTTTTGAATTTCCTTTAATGTGAAAACATTTTTCTAAAGTGATTTAAATTTTTTATTTTATAGTTTTAAAAATATTTCTATTTTTGATAAATAATAAGCTCTGCAGTTAATCTTATATATAAGAAATGCGTTGAGATTAAAACACAAATTGAAGGAAAATTGTACTATTAATGTACTTTGTAATCAATTTACTAGTAATTTTATTAAATAAAAGAACATGATGTTGATTATGATGAGCATGTTATTACAAGAAATTTAAAAATTAATATTTTTATACAAAAGGCATAAATAAGGCGAGATTATAGGAAAAGAAAAGAAAGTCATTCTATTTTTACTTTGATTGCATTTAAAAAAAGATCTTACGCAGATGCTGCGTGAAGGAATAACTCTTGCTTCACAGAATAATTCTTGAAGGTATCAATCAGACAGAAGTATCAGACAGATATGAGTTTGAGTATAGTTTATATATAAATGTTAAAAGAAAATGCACGTTCAAAAAGTGCAGTGCGATGAGCAGGTGGGGTTATGCTTACTCTATATCTTAAATTAAAATGGTGCACAGCAGTTCTAAAGGTTATTTTATTATATTAGTCAGGTCAAACTATGAAAAAATAGAGCTAACCTTGAAAAAATTGTAACAGAAGCAAATTCTTCAAGACAATTCTTCAGACAGTTGTTCGAGTTATGAAGGTGTTCAATTTAGTAGTTTTCACGTATATATTTAAAACACAAGACTTATTTTTGTTCCAGTTCTTAGTTTTCGCCGTGTAGATTAGTCTTTTTTTATATACTATTTAATTTTTAGATTTTTTTAATGTTTATGTTTTTAATTTAAATAAATATATAATGTTTAATTTGAGACGCGTGAATCGGACATTCACTTGGGGCACCCTCTCACTTACTACAGTGGTAAGTTTTAGAACTATTTACGATTACTAATCTAGATATTAGTCAACACCACTTACTTTTTATTTTTATTTAACTTTTATATTTTTAAAACCGTCCTTTTTTTAGTGTGTGAAGTTTTCATTATTCCCAAGGCCGATTGCTTCGTCACGTTTTGGTACTAAAAATCCTCCCTATAATACCCGCTTACTATGCCACCAGCAGTTCTAAGTCGAGTTTCACAGTATTTGCTGTGGAGCATTTTCACAAAATTTGATATTTCTGCCTCTCTCTGTGCGTTCGTTCTTTCGAAATTTTTAAATTTTGCAGATTGGGATATTTGCTAAAACAATAGAATAGGAATGTCTAAGAACTAATGTTTTATCTCTTAAGGAGCATGAACTAAATAACCGACAAAGTTTCGAAAGATGATATATCGAAAGTATACATATATACTATATGATATATGAATTCAATGTAATATTTTATGATAAGAATAAGTCGGGGGGGATGAATCCGAGTGGGAGATAAGTCATGAGGAAGGGTAAGCCGGGAGGGGGGTAAGTTGAGGAAGAGATAAGTCGGAAGGGCAAGACGAAAAAAGCAGTAACTAAAGGAGGAAGATAGGATAAGTCGTGATTGATTGTGGAGGGGTAAAGGGTTGTTTGTTAAATAACGCGTTCAAAAGTTCGTCTGAGAATGGTAAGCTTAGTATTTGCAACTGTTTTTGTTCGATTGCGTTTATTTAATAAATGTTACTATTAAATAATCACTCTTGGAAACCCGAAGGATTGTAATCACACAACGAACGTTCCTTATAAGGAAACCCATCAATAAATTAGCCTTTTGACCGTTATGTCTTGACGAGGTTTCCCTAGTTAAAATAAATCTATAAATAAAGGCTACAGAAATTGGTAAGAAAAGTCAGATAATTTTATACAACTTTTTGTCACACGTCAAAAAACGATATCATAAAACCCTTTTAGCAAGTCTACGTATCTCACCTGTTGTTTATTTCACCTGTAAAATAAATAACTTAGACTAAAATTCAAATTCTAGTTGATTTTCAGAACCAAGAGTAAAACTGATCGTATGAAAAGCAAAAATCTTTAGCATATTATCACAACTGACAAGGAGTCTTACACAATCATCGTCATATTGGCATACCGGGTGTCTAAATACTAAATATTTTCAGATGTTATTTATACCTGTCTTACGTAGAAGAAATACATGCTCAAGGTTACTTAACCAGAAATTACAGGGTACTGTATTACGTCGAGTAAAAGACGGATTTGCGGTTTATAGCTTTATTCTTTTATTGTTCAAGACAAGCGAATTAATGTTTTGACTCTTTGGCTTGTGACTTGATTTCTCTTTCTTGTTTTCATTTTGTCCCTTGGATACTAGAATTTCTTCATGGCACCGGTGATCATCACATTAAGGGTAGGAGGAAAATGTTAGATACTATGGGAATTTTCTTCAATGTACTAAAGTCAAGTCGAATACCATTCTCTGAAGCAGTAACTGATACAGTACCTCCGTGAAACATTCCAAAGCAGTCAAACTCTTGTAGTATGAACTCGTCCAAGACCACAAAATCAAACCTTTCACTTGTGCTAGCAAAGCCATGAATAACTGTTGCACAGTCCTCGATCTTTTCTAATAAGTCATTGGCATCTGAATAATTTAGACCCAAAACCAGAATAGACGTTTTTCGGGGTACATTGTACGTTCCTTTAGGAGTGGATATTTTTGGTCGGAAACAACTTTCATATCCCAAAAGGCAAAAATGATTCCTTTTAAAACTATTTGGAGACATTTTAACGAAGCAAAAAAGACAGGCAGAAATACGCAGACACTAATTCTTACTCCTGACGGAATATAGAGGTACCTCGAGGAGGAGTGGTCTTGAGTCCGCCAAAATGTAATGCATTTCAAATAAGAATTTATTTTTTAAAATAATATCCAAGATTGATTCATAGGTAGACCTTAACTATGTGTTTCTAGTCACTCCATACTTTTAATGCTGGTTTCTACGTATTTTTTAAACTGTAGAAGATGCGTTATAAATAGTATATCTACAAATCAATATATGTACTAATTATTATTAGATCTACTGGATTTATACTAGAAGTTAAGTCAAGTTTAATAGGTTAACTCAAGCAATTGAAATTTGCTTACTGGAAAAACAACATTAAATTAACGATTAGCCATAAATAATCAAGAATAGAGGAATGAAACCCATATGTAGTTGTATGTAATTCATTTGGTCAGGCATCTTGTGAGCAACGAAAACATTTCCAAAATCAGTACCAAAGCGTGCATTGCCTAATCAAGGAACGAAACAGGAATATAGAATATGGGAAACCATTTCCCTAGTTTGATAAAATAAACTTTAAATTTAAATAACACTTCCGAACAATTAGAAACAGTTGAATTGATGGTGGCGCTCACATTACGGTACATGTTAGCGTGGCTCAGTGGCTTAGAGTCACCAATTTGCAAACTGACACCGCAGGTTAGAATTCCAGCTCTAAAATACATTGATTACTAAGTAAACCTGCAAAGGTGACTCGTTTAATGCGATCATCCGTACATCGGCGGGTACACCAGTAAACAGGCTGCCTCATCCAAACCGAGACATGTGAAACCAAATGTAGATATAGGCACTACGAGTAGTAGCACACACCGCGCGTCTTCCAGTAGACATGCTAGCTCATTCAAACCGTTCAGTTAAATGTGAGATGTAAAACCCCATTGATGCACTTGATAACACTTGAATTGACATCGAAAATAATTTTTATTGTCGCTCTTTTCAAGATGCTAATATTTGCTGGTTTGTATTAGGGCGGTTGATTCTAATAGTGTCAATCTCGATCTAGTCGTTGATTTTTGGATGATTGCCAATAATATATCCATACTTACATATGCTTTTAAGTACCAACTTTCAAAAACACATGGACAGGGCTGGACATCCAGTAACGTATAACGTTTGCATCCAAACTATTTTCATAAGCATATAGTTGCAGCCTAAAGGTTCTGGAATGGAGCTGATGTTTACTGAATCTTATATTTACTAGGTTTTCGCTGATATATTTTGACTAGCAAAGTAGATCTTCTGTAAACGATAGTTGACTCTCTTGTATTAGGGTTATGTACAATTTTTATTCGAATTCGTTTATTAATACTTATTGTAACTAAAATTTTTTTCAGCTTCTTCGTTAAATGGGGGTTAAAATAATAATAAAAATAAATACTTTATTTTTACTATTATTTGCGTGAGAGTAAATAAGTTTATCGTTACAATCTATAGCCACTCGGATAAGCTGCTGATTCAAGCAAAGAAACGCCTTCCCTTGGCGTTCTTACCATTTCCCCCGCGCTCCGCGAGCATCAATAAGCTAGCGTGTGCTAGTCGATTTATTGAGTTCATACCTGAACTTGAAGATCCAGTCGAACCAACCAACAGCACCAGTCAGCAGCCAAGCCACACGATCAGAATTTAGAAATTGTAAGAGTACGTCCTCTTGACCGTAACACTAATTCCTGTTTCGCCACGCATACCTACCCTGTCCTTATACACATCCTTTTCCAAAACCTCACTGCGTGTAAATATGGTGGTCTCAGCCTTAGCATCCCTCTAACGTTAAAGTTTCTTCCTACTCGAGGCTTCACTGTGTGTAAACCTGGGAGCCTTATTCAAGAACCCGAACTCAGTCTCTCCGCTTGCCTTCTCCTCGGCATACTCTTTAGCCTGTTGCACCCGCACGTTTGGTTTGCTATTTGCTACGCTGCATTGCACCCCTCCTGTCCGGAACATCGTGAGTAACCGTAGACTCTTGAAAATTTTATTAGAAAACTAATAAAAGTGAGGTTAGGAAGAAAAACCAGTGTGATTTTAATATTTTAATGATCAGCAGTCGATCGATTTTTTTAAGCCGGTTATGGACGTCGATGCTGGTTGATCGAACAGTGTGATCCCTACCTTACCTTCTTTGAGTGCTGTAGTGAAACAGGTAGACGTTCATGAAACCATCCAGACTGTGCTGATCTCTACGACCCCAGCAGTTCTCTGGATTACTATTTCTCCACTAGCAGCTACCCGGATCCGTAGAGTATTCCACGTTAAATAACTGGCGCCCAAGAATAACCGACGACAAACCTAAAATTACCCAGCGCCCTTCGTAAGCAACTTGACGCCCGAGCAGCGACACTTACATTTAAACACCCCGTTACCGCAACGATCCGTGCAAATTTGGCATACAAACAGGAACCCCGCTTACCAACTCAGCACCCGAGCCAAGACGCTTACAATTTGTACCTTATATTGTATGAGAAAATATTGATACGTTTTGCGCAAGGATTAACTTCATTCTATAAAATATAAGAAAAAACTGCGTTGCCACGTGTAATATTATTATCTAACGAAAATCATGGATTAAGTTTTGGATCCTGAACGATCGACATTTCGTTAAAATGTTTCCGTTGCTAATTATATTTGTTTACAGAAATAATGAAAAAAAATAATTATAAAAAAAGGATAGAGGCTGATAACCGATTCGAAAAATCGATAAAAAAATGTCCCAAGAAAAAGAACATATTGCCGAAAAAAGATTTAAAGAAAAAATATATTCGTAACGTACTACAAATTATGTAAATATGTTCACTGTTTACTTTTGAAATAAAAAATATGTATAGTATACAAATTGGTGCAGACTCAAAAGCTAAGTCATATAAAATTTAAATATACAGGTTATCTTATTTGAAAAACCGAGGTTTTCGTGTTTAAAAATTTTTATCTTTAGCCTAATCTAGTCGATTGAACACCCTATAGATTATTCAACAATAAATCTATGAGGAAATGTTAATTTAGATATTTATAAGAGCCGTGTATTATTATACTTAGTTAAATATAGCTTGCAGTAAGTTAATTCAATTTATTTGAAAAGATGAGTTTTCAGAAGAAAATTTTAAAACCGAATTTACTCAAAAATTGTGCGGAATTCCCTCATACATGTATAACAAAAAATACTTAAAAGAACGTTTAGAATAGAAAATGGTAAAAAAAAACGGGTATTCCATATAAAATAAAAAAGTTAGTAGCCGTAACCAAACGACTCACCCTGTATGTGTAAAAAAGTGTTTTAAAATTAAAATTTGTTTTATACCAACCAACTTTTATATTTAACTTTTCTCGTAACTCTTACGGTTTCCAAGATAAGGTGCAAGGTCATCTTGCGTGAGCTACCTTGTAAATATCTAAAACATTTGAAAAATAATTAAATATAATAGACATTATTAGAAATATATTTTCCATATTTGGTTAGTTTAGGTTAGGTTAGGATGGAGGTTAAGTTAGAAGTTTCTGCGATATTTTTTATCTTTGCCGCGATGTATTTAACATAATATGTTTTCCGGGATATTTTTTTCAGAATGTATTTTTCCCGCGATATTTTTTCTTTAATATATTTTTCCGCGATATTTTTTCTTTAATATATTTTTCTGCGATATTTTTTCCTTACTATATTTTGTCCGTGATATTGTTAACATAATATATTTTTCCCGCGATATTTTTTATTTAATATATTTTTTCCCAATATTTTTCCCATAATGTATTTTTCATGTATTCGTTATATTTTTTCTTTAATATATTTTTCCGCGATATTTTTTCCTTACTATATTTTGTCCGTGATATTGTTAACATAATATATTTTTCCCGCGATATTTTTTATTTAATATATTTTTTCCCAATATTTTTCCCATAATGTATTTTTCATGTATTCGTTATATTTTTTCTTTAATATATTTTTCCGCGATATTTTTTCCTTACTATATTTTGCCCGTGACATTGTTAACATAATATATTTTTTTCGCGATACCAATTTCTTTCTAGAACCGCTGATAACATGTATGTTTCAATAGTAACGATAAAATCTATCAAACCCCAGTCAAACAACTTTGGGTGGCTAACTGTTGTCGTTCCTTCATCCCTACAAAGCTCGCAGTCGAGAATAGATGTCTTGTTTATTCGAACTCGTTGTTTGAGAATTTTCCGTTTGGTTATATTCTACTGTGCTAGTGAACACAATGCATTCAATGTAAGCATGTGGTATTCGTGGGTTAATATTGTTTTGACAAAAAAAAAACTGCATTCTAACAAAAAATAATTTCTATATAAAGCGAGATTTTCGTTATTAGAAAACTAGTTTTGATAAATTATTTGTAACATTTGCAACTAGGTGCTCTACTAAGTCGGCCCTACGTTAACAGTAATAAAAGCTCTTCGAATCTCCCGTAGAGTTGGTCGATTACATTTTAAGACATTTTCAGAAAAGTTATGAAAGAAAAAAGTAGAACAGCTGGAGGAACAGAAGAAATAAAACAAAACCCTACAGGAGTTTAAGTAAAACGAACAACAGAAGTACTACTAAGGAAAGTTTGTCGTTCATTGTCATGATTTGATTAATAAAAAAGACCCAAACTTTGCTGCTCTGCTGCAGTTGATGTTCGATTTGAATTTATTATGCTTTTCAACAAATTTTTGATGGCTTTGATAATATCCAATAATTTAATACCGGTCAATGTCTGGTTTAATTAAACCGTTGAAACAGTTTGCATGGCTTCCAATAACTATTAACATTACAGCTCGTTGCTAATATCGATACATAACGTTGGTGTCACGCCGATACCGAACGTACAAGCAATAATTCACGACTTATGGGCAATAATCTGACTGCAACGCAATGGCCCAAATTAAAAATAAATATTTCAGCATAGCTGTAAATTACTGGGGCAAAACTATTTTCGCATTTTCCGCTCGAGTGGCCCTAAAGAGGTCCGTGGTTTGTAAAATTAGGGGATGTATCGCGCATCGGATCGATGTTATTAGGGACAGATGATAAGCTGAGTTGGCAAATTGTAAAATAGGTAGGTATTTATTCAAAAAGGATTCGATCGAAAACTCATTTTAGAGAAATTGGTAGTTCTCATGGTAAATTTAATCTAAAGAAATCTGAGTGAGCCTCGGGGAAAGCTATATTACATCGGAAATGTTTGCAGCAAGATCTAGAAATGCGTTATTAATGTAGCCTAAGCGTGGTTTTTATTGCTCCGTTATGCAAAACATCTCCTGCAAAAATATATCTCCTTCGTCGAAAACCTCGAGTAAAATTCGCCCGCGGATTTCAGTTTTATTAAAAAAGGGTTACGCTCAAATTAGTTTAAATCGAGAGAAATGAACGTATTTCAAATGGAAAAGTACGCCAAGCAAGTCGGGCTTTCGCACCTTTCGGCCCGATCGCTTAAAACTTTAATTATGTTTTACGACCTACCCGGATTTTTACGTACTTGCAATAAGAATTTATATTATTTTGACGACGAGCTTATTATAATTCCATCGTCCGTGAATTAAATGGCCGTTTTCTTTGCTTCCTTTTCTTTAACTCATAATTCCTTTTTAATTACCCTTTTTCTTGTTTAATAAGGCTGTATTCCTAAAATGGGTACAAGACAGCAGATTGTAGATCTTGTATTTTCATATTTACCAATATAATTAAGAAGAAACTCTTACATTAATTAAGCATTTGCTGACTTTCTTGGTCTTTATGAGGAAACGTTTGCAGATTCGTATTGAATATTCAAGAATATGAAATATAAAATAGTATTTAAATGTTAAAACTGCAAGACTTCTTTTTCAGTCAGCAGATACACGGCCAGCAATCCATGTCACTGGTGCACGTCATCTACTGATTTTGAGCTCCATACTACTTCTTACCAATAACAATACTGCCACCTGGCCTCCCTGTGAAGGTTATCATCAAACACTGGTTTTTGGTATTAGAACACCAGAGCACTTCAGCGTCACAAACTCATGTCAGATTCAACCAAAATATGAAAGCTGTAACTTAGAGCTGTTTTACACATTCGAGAATTTGTGCGAAATTCTTAACCAAATTTGTGCTGAAGTTTTTCAACAGTTTTGGTAAAGAAAAATTTTGTTTACTATACCTGTAATAAAATAGTATATTACATGTTGAGTTGGTAAAGGATATCTTTACAAGCCAAGCGATAATTGTTTGACCGAGACGGTACGTCGAGGTCAAACAATATCGTGAGGCGTGGAAACTTTACCAACGAAACATGTATACTATTTTATTCACAATAATTAAACTTAAGATAATCAAAATAAAAAGTAATTTTAAATTTTAAAATAAATTTTTTATAAACTGTCATAATTTCAATCAGAGCCATCTATCGACCAAAAGAAATTTTAAATAAAGTTTCATTCTTTGCCGCTAGATGGCGATGTATGCGCTCAGTATTTTAAAATTAGAAATTAATTAATTCCATTGTAATTATTAAATATAAAATACGGAAAAATAAAAATAAAACTAATATTAAATATTTATAAAAACTTAAATTTAAATCGGATAAAACGTCCTGTTTTAAATTATTCAGAAAAACAAGTTGGCCATAACTTTACATGTCAGTTTTACAGACATGTAAAGGAAATTGTTAACCACTTTGGTGTTGCTATAGCAATAGCTTACTTTCCAAGGTTTTTACAACATATGAAATGTACATATTGCAATATGATTGTGAATAAATAATGTTAATAAATATCCGTGATGTTTTCATGGCATTTGTGGTAATAGTTTTAAATATATCTTATATACAATTATAAATAGTTAATTAACCTTTATTTTAAGATACAGTACAATTTAATGTTAACTTATACCATACAATAATAAATTTAACGAATTCCGGACCTGTTACTGTAAAAGCAATATGGCCGTTCGTATTTTTCCACTTCAATAAATAAAATAAAACTAAAGACAATTTGTGCACCTAGTGATTAAATGTTACTTGATTTTTAGATTTAATATCATTGCATGGTTGTTTTAATAATATTTTATAAAACATTTATACTATAGTATTTATATTTTACAAATATTTTTATTTTATTGAAAAATTTCAGCAAAAATTTGGGCAAGAATTTCGCATAATTCTCGTAACTCGTAACCGAACCGACAAAACATTGTACTGTACATTATATATGAAGGTATTCACATCAACCACCAAAGACAAGGATCGTCGCGGCGATATAAAATGTACAGCACAATGTTTTGTCGGTCCGGTGACTGTTGGTATTCAACTCAAAAATATGTGGGAAACTTTCAAGAAACTAAACTCATGAGTTTATGAAGACCAGCGTCGCTCTTTGGATTTTGAGTCCCCGGGCTCAAATATCGAGTGAGGCCCCTAGTGAATAAAGAAAGTGTTGATTAAAATAAGGTAGCTCGATGAGGAGCTACCAACAGTCACCGGGCCGACAAAACATTGTACTGTACATTTTATAAGAAGTTATTCACATCAACCATGACAGACACGGATCGTCGCGACGATATAAAATGTACAGCATAATGTTTTGTCGGCCCGGTGACTGTTGGTAGCCCCGCAACGAGCTATACCTTATTTTAATCAACACTTTCTTTATTCACTAGGGGCCCCACTCGATATTTGAGTCCGGGGCCTCAAAATCCAAAGGGAGGCGTTGGCCTTCGTAAACTCATGAGTTTAGTTTCTTGAAAGTTTTCCACATATTTTTGAGTTGAATAACCCTTCTTTCCTCTAAAATTAACGTATACTTTGCTTTCTGTAATAGTAATCTAATCTAAAATCTTAGATTTGTGTTCTTCATATATAAATGTGTCAAAAATAACTTAAAAACAACTGACACAAAACTAAATAATCTTGGTGTGCTTAAATGTTCTTCGTTTTAAAACTTTAGTTTAAATTCATACCTTTATGTTAGTTAATTATAAAGTTTGTTTAATTACTGTTGAAAATTTAGGTCATTAGTTTACTGTTTCAAACCTCAACGTTATGAGGTAAGTTAGATGTACTTAAACATCTTGTATTTAATGAAACTAGTTTTTTTTTATTTTACAGTAGGTTATGATATACAAAAAACACACGATCACAGCCATAACAAAATCGTACCTTTTTTTGATAGCTGTATAAATGAGAACTGTATAAATAATAAGACTAAAATTTGGCTCACCAATAGCGAACATACAAACAGAAAATGATAATCTCTGAAACAGCAACCCGTATAGTTAGTAGTTCTAGACAGCTTCGATATTCGGTTTCAACGCGGTATCTGTCATTGAAATCCAATTCAAATGCGAGATTGTGTTTAAGTTTTTGTAACTAGTGTATCCCAAAAGCGATTGTCAAAAATTGTTTTCTAAGAGGTACTTATTTGTAAGGTCCGTAATTCCAGCAACCCCACTTCAATTAAGTTCAAAAATGTCTAGCCTATAATTAAGTACGAATTAAAGACGAATTTGGACCTACAAAAAAAAACGTGTGTGCCTATCCCCGTTTAGCCGTAATTGAAGTTTTAAGCATGGGGGTGCTGGCAGAAGCTGAAGCTAGCACCCACATTTTAATTAAATTTAAAAATATCTAGCTTATAATTAGGTACTAATTAAAGACTAATCTGTACCGACAGAAAAAATTTGTACCTATCCTCGCTTAGTAGTAATTTAAGCTGTAAAGGTGGGGTTGCTGGAAGTAGTTGAAACTAAGGTTGTATAGAGGGAGGTTGGGACATCCTAGCCCCACCCATGATGCATTGCAGCAATTGTCATAAGGTGACAACTGTCAGGCAAAATTTCAAATATTTGAAATTGAAGATGCCGACTTGTTGCGTCAAGAATTGCTGTAATTCTGCTGCAAAGGGCTTCCGATTGTTTCGATTTCCCATACGTGAGCGTGAAAGACGAAATTTATTCAATTATAAATTGAAAAAACATCGGCGACCATATTTGGGGCTATGACCTTGAACATGATGTCCCAACCTCCCTATATACAACCTTAGTTGAAACTGGCACCTTCACTTGAATTAAATTTAACCACTTCAATTAAATTCAAAGATTTCTATCTTATAAGTAAGTATTAATTAAAGACTAATTTGTACTAACCAAATTTTCATAATTATCACAATATAAACGTTATTAAAATCAATTGTTTAATCTTGCAGCGTGGCAAGTGATTGAATGTAGGTGAAAAGTTCGTTTAAAAAAAATAAAATCTAACTAACGCAATTCTAAGTACTAATTAAATACTTTGTATCAACAAAATTTGTATGATTATTGCAATATTAGCGTTATTACCTAAATCAATTGTCTAAAACTTGTCCCATGGCAAATGATTGAACAGAGGGAAAAAGTTAAAATTTAAAACAAAAATAATTTGTACCAACAAAATTTCCATGACTATCTGAATGTAAATGTTATTAAGAACAATTGTTTAAAGCTTGCCACGTGGTAAGTGATTTTACAAAATCTATTTAACGAAAGATGGACTACTAATTAAACATATGACGGAGCTAAGAAAAACTAGGGTTCTCAAAGCTATATGCCACAGAGACTATAAATATAGGAAACATCTGAAAAACTGGCAGAACTGTTATAGGATTAAGTATACGGATGTGGAGAGACATAAAATATTAACTATTTAAAATATAAAAGATTATTTTATTCTTTTATTACGAAAGTGACCAATCAAAAGTGACTCCATAAACTCAAAATAGAGCGAATTCAGAAAAAGTTCTCTAGATATTAAGCTTTTTAAACTTACTTTGCCACAATAATGAAACTGTAATTAATTATATCTATTTAGTAACTCATTTTGAGTGCAAGTCTTTATCTTCTAGGCGCCCATATGCTCAAGCCCTTATTTATATAAACGCATTTTTATTTTGATTAACTTGAACTCTTTTCCAAGCTTTATTCCTAAAATAAGGACCTGAAACCACGTCGCTTTTACTAATCCTAATGTCCTAAAACAAATCATTATAAAACACTTATGAAGTTTTAGTAGGTAACTTTTGAATATTGTTATTTAAGTTACCTTATGTAAATATAAAATGCTTGATATATTTTAAATCTTGTACTCATTCCTGTTATTGAGCGGTCTGGCCTGTTCGGATAATGATACTAATCGGTTTGGCTGGCCTATCGGTGAAAATTCATGTCGCTCTACTCTTTTATATGACTACAATGATGCTTTATGGGCGAAGTCATCCGGGCAGACGTGATATGGAGCCTAAATATTTTTCCGGGGAAATATTTTTCGGCTCCTCAAGTCATGGCCATAAGCCCGACCTTGAAGTTGGTAATAAAAAAAAATAAAAAAACAACAAGTCTACTATTCGACTTGCCTTGTTTTATTCTAAACACTTTTTGATTAATAACTATTGAATTTCCTTTCGGGTTTTTGATTACCTCTCGGAATATCGAGTCTTCTAGTTGAAAACAACGGTCCAGAATCTTTAAGGCAACAATTTTTTTAACCAGTTTAAGCTAACACCAGCAAACGGATAGACATCAAACACTTACTGCAGAAACGGTGGCATTTAATTAAATCGTGCAACAATATAAACATCCTAATGAACGATATTTGATAAATTAACCTTTGTTTATTAAACTCATAAGTGAAAAGTGAGAGAAAAATGCTTACAAGTTATAGGTAGGAAACAAAAGTTATAGGTAGGAAACGAGAAGCAAAAGGTGCAAGTAGTTTAAATTAAGGTACGGCTTTATTTATGAACTAATTGATTGTTGTTTATGATTTACTATTATTAGAAATAGATAACAGCTATAACATATGATTTCTGATTGTGTACAAATGTATATTATTGATTTGATTTATTGTTTAATTAATGTATCTCTTTACATTTTTGTTTATACAAATAAAACTCTAACTTTCTGTTTTCTTCTAAACCATTGTGTTTTATTTCTATTTCGCTTTTGTTTAGTTGAACGGCGGCTGTTTGCTTTATAGCAACGTTTACCAAACCCTAAATAAACAAATATTTTCTGGTTATTGCTTTTCATAAATTTAATAATAGCGGGGCAGTTGTTCATAGCGAGAGGTGTTGGACATATTAATTTCCTGGACTGAAACAGTAAACAGATCTTTGTTACACAAGTTATTTAAAATCACATCATCATCAGATCATTACTCCAAACGCAAGAATACACTCATCGAATCAGCGGTTAACTGTACATATATTACATGACGCTTTTCGACGAAAATTATAAAGATTTTTTTGAAGATCATGAAGATCAGTAACGTTCTAAACTAACTCACTTGTTAAGAAGATTGATATACACCTAGATCGGTTTTTTGTTGTTTTAAGTGATGTCCATTTTGAGCTTTTCTGGCCAACAAAAAAGCCACACCCCCATACCTGTATTTTCCTGGCAGGTGGGGTCTATCGGGTTCAAAAATCATGCATACTGTGAAGAAGGGCTATTATGGTCGATATTTTGACCTTTGCTCTTGATTAGATGTTGACCTGGGACATGTGACGAAAAACAAAATCGAAACTGATTCGAAATCAGTGCTACCAAAGCGGCACATTTTGAAAATTTAGTGGAAATCCTATGGACCGTCATTTTTTATGAGTATGTAGGTATGCGAAATCATTTGTCTAATCTTTAATCTTCTATGTACATTTCTTCTATGCATTCAGAATGGCTCAGTCCATTTAAACACATATTAAAAGTAAAAAAATTAAAAGTATCAAACAGCTTTGTATTTGTTAGCAATTGTATTTGCTAATTATAATATTTATACATTTTAGACTCCATGGTTTTGATCTTCAGATTGTCTAATAATGTTGGAGACATCCAGATGATTTAAAGACATTTTGGAAACCGATTTCAATACGAGGATAGATTGAAAAGTTTTCGGAATGACAATGAAAACAAAATAAATATCAGTCTAGATGTATTTTATTTTTTCACGTAATCTCTTCGTAACTCCAACATACGAGGGTAGTTCAAATATAAACCGGAATTTTGCTGTAAAAAATTTTATTATTAAGTTACAGAGCTGAAATGTTTTACAGTTTTTCTAGATAGTCTCCGTCACACTCTACACACTTTTGCCATCTCTCCGGAAGCTTTAGGATGCCTTTTTCGTAAAAATCTTTCGGCTTGTCACGTAACCATTCGCGCACGAAAGATTCTACCTCCGCATTGCTTTTGAATCGCTGTCCGCCAAGTGCCTCTTTCAATGGACCGAATAAATAATAGTCGCATGGCGACAAATCGGGACTATAAGGAGGGTGTTCCAGTGTTTCCCAACCCAATTCGTGCAATTTTTACATCGTAAGCCGAGCTGTATGCGGTCTGGCGTTGTCTTGCAGCAATATCGCAGTTCGGATTGGCATCTCGCGTCGTTTCGATCTGTAGGCAGGTTTCACCGTGTGTTTTAGAAGGTTACTATAATACTGCGCGTTCACAGTTCGTTGTTCAGTGAGAAAATCGACCGCAATTACTCCTCTCATGTCCCAAAACACGGTACACAACACCTTTCCCGCTGACAGTGTAACCTTCGCTTTAACTGGCGCGCCTTCCTCTTGCTTCCTCCACTCCATAGACGCGCGTTTACTCTCCGGAGTATAGTAGTGCACCAAAGTCTCGTCTGTGGTGAATATGCGCTGCAATAAATTGTCTCCTTCGTCTGCATATCGCTGCAGGAGACGCGTGCAAACTTCCCAGCGTGTGAATTTCTGGTCAAAATTCAAAAGTCTTGGCACCCATCTGGCTGATATTTTGCGGTAACCGAGCCGTTCATGAATTATTTGCTCAATACTGCCTATGCTGATGCCCACTTGTGCAGCCATATCGCGTACAGTAATGCGTCGGTCTCCCAAAATGAGTTTTTCTACAGCGCGGACGTTCTCATCGGTAACGCTTGTTTTGGGGCGCCGCGCATGTGGCAAGTTTGGCACCACTTCTCGGCCATTTCGAAAAGCGGAACACCAATCATACACTTGAGTCTTGGAGAGGCACTCATTCCCGAACTGCTCGAGCAATTTCCGATAAATTTCCGCGGTTTTTACATTATCTTTGACCAAAAAACGAATAATAATGCGTTGCGCAACAGACACTGGTACGTCCTTCTCACTCATGGCTACAACTACACTGACAAGCGAAATTACGCGGTCCCAGCTGTTCTCTACGCTTTGTAACAGACCAATCTAACATCCAGTACAGCCACTTTAACGACACTAACTTCTTCGCGCGTTTATTCAAAAATTCCGGTTTATATTTGAACCACCCTCGTACTTGTTCTGACGTTGCTCCTGCTTCTCGATTCCCTCCCGGAAGTGACTTTCTTCAAGATAGTTAAAATACACATTTACGGTCTGAATCACCTCTTCATTTGATCGAAATCTCTATCCACGTATCCAGCCACGAACATCTTCAGTTTTGAGAATAGGTGGAAGTCCAAGGGAGCTAAATCAGGCAAATAAGGTGGATAGGGAATAATTTCGAATGTCGATTCTGTCACATTTTGCACTGGAATGGGCCGATGTGTTGCATGCGTTTTTAAATCATTCCGGCGCGTTTTTCTTGAATGTCTGGTTCGTCCAAAATATCTGTGTTATATTTTTTCAGTAACAGTATTTTTTCTTTCAAGATAATGAATAAGCAAAATTGCTTTGGTGTCCCAAAATACTAACGGTAACAACTTTCCAGGTGATTGAATAGACTGCTTTCTACGGAACATCCACTGCTTTGATTGAATCCATAGTCACAAGTTGACTCTTGAAATTATTTGCATTCCTCTAAACACTTTCAAATAATTGGCTGAAGTTTGTGCTCGAACGCGTCTCGACCCATCTTACAGAAAGCTTTTTTATACCCAATTCATTGCGTAAAATATGAATTACATGTTCATAAGTGATGCCCATGGTTTCTTCAATTTCACGCACCTTTATTCGGCGATCTGCTAAGACAATGACATAGACTTTAACCTTAGTGTGGGTGCTGTGTTTGGTCCTCCTGAACGTGTTTTATCGTTTGTGTGCATGCGGTATCGTCTGAATTCCAAAGCTCCAAGCTCACGGTGGAAAATGGAGATGACGAATCCCCAAGAACAGCATCCAACCTGGATTTACTTTTCGTTGCGGTACTTCCATCCAAATGAAGAAAAATGATGACAGCCAGAATTTAGTTTTTATCGTATTTTACGGATTATCAATTCGAATTTATATAACTTGAGATAAGATCAAGTTTTGAAACGTTACCTAAAATGAAACCTGAAAATATAAAGAAATCGTATTACGCGGTTGATTCTGCCTATAAAACGGATTTTAATTTTGATTAACGCTAAGGTATCGAATAATAAACGATTATTCAACTCTTTTTAAATATGATTTGTAAATACACCTAAAGGAATAAAATTGGAAAAATCGGAGAAAACCCTCATAAAATTTAATTTCAATTTCCCTCCTGTAACAAGATACAAACATTTGCTTTGGCTTCATTAGAAAACCCATATTTTCAAACTGAAAATCAATCAGACTTTGGTTTACGTCGGAAATTGAACATGAAAAACAAATGTAGCGGTTTTAAACTTTCAGAACTCGTTATATAATTTTCTGCGGCTGTAACTCTTAAAGGAGAAGAGTATGATTGACAGCTTCAGTACAGCTTCAAGAGCAAAAAAGTCTTTGAAGGAGCATGCTTATTGATTAAAGTAAATCTGTAATCACTAATTAGTTACCTGTTTACAATAAAGACAAAAATGAATATTGTTTATAATTATATTAATTTCCTTAAAGGGTAAAGTAGAATGCAATCATGCAGTTCAGAGTTATAAGATAAATAAATATGAAAGGACAACCCAGAATGTGTTAATACTTCATTCTTTAAAAATGGTACTAACTTTTTAAAGGTTGTAGATATTATTCGTAAAATCGATTGAAAGTTTAATAATGCTGCTATGAATGGAATTACAGAATACAGTAACTCAAACTAAAGTGGAAAGTGGATTGCGTTGTAAATTACGAAGTTTGATTTATAGTTGATACAGGGTGATTCAGAGCAACTTATTTCGGAATCAATTCGGGTAAAACAAATTACTAAATACATATCTGATACATACTAAACACATACCTTCCAGAAATTAAAAGTTATCATTAGTATCTGCTACTTTCGATACTGTTCTTTTCACAGACTTCACTTGTGGAATTATGATTACTGCAATAAAATGTAGGGTTGTTAAATGAAGCTTGCTGTCATGCTTTTTCCCGGCCCTCCAAATGACTTACCTATTAAAGCCAGATCTTCTTCAACTCTTTTATATACAAAAAAATATTTTCATTTTTTGGTTTTTTAAATTTTTGTATTGTGAATCATATTTTTGTTTTAAGTTTTACCGATTTATCTTTGTTAAATTATAATTATACCAATTTATAACGAAAACCCAATCGAATTTCGGTATTCAATAAAATTTCCCTAAATTCTTTAAATATAATGGTTGTGCCTCTACCTGTTCTTAAAACGATTAACAAGTATTGCTTTGAATTATTGATTGATAACAAGTTACTTCATTAAACCCCAATTGGTTGTAGATGTTGCCAACAACACCTAAAACCAATTGACACAAGCATTTTCTACAAGCATAGTAGACAAATACAAGAGCAGCTGTTCTTCAAGTAAAGATTAACATAACTAACCGCTATGTTATTGTGGTGAAAAGAAACTCGCCTAAATCTGCTAGTTAAAGAATGGATGTTAATGTGATTTTCATCTAAAATAATCTAATTACTTGCATCTTCTGATGAATGTTTTGTTAATCTGAGCTTACAGGTCTCAAGCTCGTTGATTAGTTTTAAGGTTTGCTTTTATTTTGAAGTGTTGTTAAAAAATTAAAAGGTTAAAAAGAAAATTTATCAAAGTGAGTTAAACTTCAATCTTGGTTATAAGATTGAGATCATCCAAGGTCATAAGATAAGAGATCATCCAATTAGTAAAATAATTTTTTTGCATTGTTTTGTGGAAATTAAAACTTAGGTAAAGTTAAAGATTATAATCAACAGTTACAATCTGCGCAGTTTTGTTCGTATTTACAATAATGTAAATGTAATACAGAGATAATTCAATATGGAAATAACGTTAAACTGTACCGTTAAATATTTTCTTCAGTTCGAGCTTAACATTTTTTTTTCTACTAATGCGACACAAGGATCTGTTGATATTAATAATCTGATTTTTTAATTAAGTAGGACGAGTTAAAACACACATTGAAACTTCAGAAGTGAAAAGAATGCAAGAAAAATGGAAAACTAATTTTTTATAACGGGCAACACATTATCAGTGTACAATAGAGTGGTTAGAAAAAAATTTTTTTTCTTTGAACCGCTATAGCTCGCAAAAGTTGCCTCTGGTATAGAGAAGAAAAATGACTTAAACAAGCAAAAATCAGTTGATATCTTCCGGTCGCACATCAACGCTAAATATTAGAAAAATTGACAAAATTTGACAGTTTTCGTAATTTTTTTTAATTATTAAAATAAGTAGGATCAAAACGCTATACTTCGTTGCGTTTAGCTTAAAATACTAAAAATATGAAGACGTTAAAAAATCACTGATATTTTAATATTTAACGGTCGCGCAGTTTTAAACCACATGGACATGTGTGATTTCAAGATAAAGGTACCTTAATCGCAGAACCCTATTGACAATAGTGAGCCATCTAGAACGTGACAGAGGCCCAGTAAATACTGCTGATCTTTGCTTACTATCTTCCTGTCTACTTCAGGAATCATACAATCGCTACGTTCGAATTCAACCACAGGTAGTTCTTCACACCCAGATAGCTGTTTTCCAACAGACCCAGAATAACCTTTTGGTCCTGTTGTCACACTATCGCAATACTGAAATAAATGGCGGATAGATAGTTCATTAAAATGAATGAGACACACACTCCATTGTAGGGGTCTTCTCGCATACAATTCAATTTGATGAATTACACCATTATTCCATCCTGTGTTAGTGATAGTGCCGTCACATCCGATCACTTCTAATTTCTCAAGGGATAAACCAATTTGTGAAAGATTAGATCTTATACTATTGGCTATGTCAGTTGCTAAACTCAAAAAGGTAGAAACGAGACCTCTGTAAGTTGATCCAGGCTCCTGAATTAGAGAATAATGCTCTTCGTTTATTGTTCTGCGATAAAGCTTTCTACTAAATGTTTTAACAAACAATGTATCGTCCTTTCTACCGTCAAAATAAAGGCCATAAACTTCTTCAGTCACTGCAACTGAGGTTTTACTGATGACGTAAAACGTTGAGGTTCAAATCCAAGATCATCGTCGGTGGAAATGGCTAATGAACGATTTAAGTGCTCTGAATCACAATCTTCCATGTGTACTTCATGTAATTTTTTTATTTATATTTTTAGTACTTTCTACTAAACGCAACAAACTATAGCGTTTTGACTCAATCTGTTTTATTAATTAAAAAAATTCGAAAATTGTCAAATTTTGTCATTAAAATTTATCTTTGCAAATAGAATTTATTGTCTTGACAGAAACTCATAAACTAGAAATGTATGTGATAACAATGACATAAAAACCGTCTTCGAGTATTGATCTAAAGACATCAGTTTAGCATTAACAATAATATAAAGTACATACAATTTTTACAACAAATGGCCCAAATGGGTAGGTACTACTTCAAGTTTTTTCGACTTGAATGATCACAGCTTACGTATACACAATGAAAATTACTTTAGCTTTGGGCTTGGTATATTATAAATTCTGAAACACAGTAAATAGAATTATTATACTTATTATCATTCTTACTAGTTACCTCAATGCACGTTACATTAATTTAACTGTAACCGTAGTGGAGAAAATTCTGTTAACCCCAAGTTTATTTTTTTGGATATTCGACAACGTCGAAACCTCATTATAGGTTCTCTCTTGTACGTGCTAAAACTTCAAGCCAGCCCTGTAATTCGCGAGATAATTTAATAAAGTTTGTTATGAAGTAAGAAGATACTTATAAGTGCGAAACAGTCATCACTACTCGTAGCATTTATAGCATGGTTTAATGTTAAAGTTTAGCGGTACATCACTCGTTTATGGGCTCGTGTTTTAACAGCTGCAAAGTAAACTCTGACTACCAAAATATAAGCATCGCACAAGAACATAATCATAAATGCGTTTTATTCCCTGTTTTGCTACCATCCGAAAGAGGCAAGTATCCATTTCTCTTTCATATCACTAAAATGTAGCCCAATGTAGCCCAAAAGTTTCTCTTAGAAAATTTGACGATTCTATCCTTTCGGCAGGACTATTGAAAATGAAAAATTATCTCCGGTTTTGTTGTATATTAGCTCAGAAAGTGTACAAATTGATGTAGTTGATTAATGTAGGTGAGCATCTGTTCAAAGGAAAACAATTTATCTAGCGTAAGAAAGGGTTCCATCCCTTTTCGTGTACTAAATGTTTGTTCGTCGCAGCCCCGGAAGTTTAATGATGTCCGGTCTCGACGTAATTTAATATTTCGTGTTTCTATGGTACCCAGCGTTCGAAATCAATCGCTTCTTTAACTAGTAAGCATTGAGGTATGCCGTAGTTTGAATAAAAATCTGTATTCTAACTTCATTAATGAAAAAACGCCACGCATTCCGTGACCTTCTGAGCATTACAGGAACAAGAGTATTAAATTTAAAAAGTACAAAGCGAGTGTGCTGTATTATTAAGGGTTTTAGGTGTCTAAAGTATTTACGTTTAATATCAAAATACACATTAAAAACTAAAATTAAAAAAGATAAAAGCAGTTTAATGGAAATTCTTTTGTAACAAAATTGCTTCCTTTGAAAATATATTTTAACATTCACATGCCCTAATCATTCTCACCTTTCACGAAGTTTCAAACTAGTTATCCTTTTATCAGGGAAGAATAAGTTGATTTAGGATCTGACCCCACTTCGTAAAATATTTGTCTATAATGCGATTGTTTACTTTGTGTTAATTATAAATGACCATTGAATTTGGGAATTTCTTTTTAACAGAAACGAGAGGAATATAATTTAATGCAGTGTACATAATTGGTATTAGGTCAGAATATGCTCATGTTACAACCGAGAATATTAAAGTTTGAAAGCATATTTCCCACTAATTCAATATAATTATTTGCCTTATGATTTCCAAAAAAATTTTCTACTACTTGAACAAATGAACACCAAACGTTAGATTCAATCTCATTCATTGATGCAGTAAATTGTGGATCTTTAATAAGCTGCCTTATCTGAGGGCCATCGAATATTCCGGCTTTCAGTTTTTCCGTGCTAATCCCAGGAAATCTACGAATCAAGTAGCCAAAACAAAGTCCATCTCGATTTAAAGCCTTCACAAATTGCTTCATAAGTCCCAACTTGATATGCAAGGGTGGAAATACGATTTTCTCTCTCGCAACCAAAGGTTCGTTGATTACGTTTTGCTTTCCTTGAATCATAACATTTCTTAAAGGTCAATTTCTGTTGACCCAGTGATGATCCTTAGCTCTACTGTCCCAAAGACATAAAAAACAAGGATATTCTGTATATCCACTTTGCTGCCCAAGCAGGAAGTTCACCATTTTTAGGTCGTCACAAATCACCCACTGATGTTCTTCATACTTAATTTTTTTCAGGACTAGTGATATTGTCTTATATTCCTCCTTCATGCTGGTAGAATGACCAATGGGTATTGAGCTATATTTATTAACATTGTGTAAAAGTACACATTTCAAACTACGTCTTGAACAGTCTATAAAAAGGCGCCATTCGTCTGGTGTGTATTCCGACAAACCCATTTTTTGTAAGAGTCTTCTTATATCGTTACAGAATACCAGGTTATTTTCCTCAGAGTAAAAGTGCAGCAGATCCTGATCTCTTTTACGATAAAATGTAATATTGGTACCTGCCTGAAGTAGATTCTTCTCATTTAATCTGGAAGCGAGTGATTCAGAAGATTCCTTTGAAAGATTCAGGTCTCTATCGAGATCGTTCAGTTCTTGTTGATTGAAACGTTGGGGACTTGCTAAATCTGCTTCAAAATCGCTGTCGTTTTCTGATTCCATACATTGAATTTTATCAAACGTGGGTAGTTCTGCACCATCTTCCGGGAGCATAAGCAGACTGCTGTATGATGGAATGGGTATTTCTTTTCTATGTAGTACAGGCCTCTTTGCTGAACCAAATCAGGATATGTCCATTTTTGTCTATTGTTCCGATTGATTCATTTGATATTTACGAGACAAAAATAGCAGTCATCGTGATGGTTTATTCTCTCCAAACCATTGGTACTCCAAATTTTAGGCATTTTCTCTTTCCAATTGTCCACTGACGCAAATGTTCAACACATGTTTGACATACGAAATGTGGAGTCCAAGATTTATCCTGGTCTCCCAAGTGAACACCAAAATAGGCAAGATAACTTCTTTTCACAAAGCCAGAAATAGGTTTTCTACTTTCTTTAAAAGTGTACTCGCCACATACATAGCAAAAAACGTCTGGATGATTCACACAACTACGTTTGCTTCTGAATGCCATGGTTTTAATTAAATGTTTTATCACTGAACAATACAAAATGATACCACAACTTCACCTACGTAAACTAAATAGGTAAATGTACTTGGTAAAGCAGAGATACGAGTTAATATAGCTGCGTGTTAATTAGGTTTTGATGGGGGTAACTATAAGAATGTTGGGTTTTACACTAATGAATAATACCAAGTAACGCAAACTGGCTAATTAGATTCTAATTTCTTTATATAAACTGTACCTCGTAAAGCAGAGATATATACGAGATAATACGACGTATTAATTAGTTTTTTATTGGTGTATAGGAATGTCGGGTTTTACAGTAATGAATAATAACAAGTAACTCAAACTAGCTCATTAGATTTTAATTATTTAGGTATGAAATTTCACTTTTGGCCTCTAAAGATATCACTATTTCAATATTTTTGCGTTTTATCAGAACTAATATCAATTAGCCCGTATCTCAAAAATGGAGCTGCTATGAAAAAAAGCCAGGTATTTTTGGAATCAGCACATCAAAAATATTCAAAATCAGTTCTTACTTTTCCGGCACCAAGACAAAAATTTTATTGTGTTGGGCTGTGATAATAAGTAGGGTCAAGCGGCGTAAAGACTAGGCAGCACAAATTTTGTACATAACAGGTACATTATTAACATGGTTTTTTATTACTCCATTTATGTCTACTTTCAGCCCCTTTTGGTGGGTAATTAGTAGACACACATTTTTTAAGGAGTTTTTAGTAATCTATGTTAAAAAATGTAAGGACATTCTGATATCCTATAAAAGATATTAGCAATTTCCGTAGGCCTGCTTTATAATTTTTTATTATAAGAAAATTAAAAATTGTAAAAGTGTCCATTTTTTGCCCCGCCCTACCCTAATACTCAAAATGTCGCATGCATTTACAAGGAACATGAGGTTTACAGTAAAATTGTTATAGCTTTTATAGAAACGAGACCAGGCTTAAATATTATAATAACAAATTCCTGTAAGAGACAATCAATTAAATAAATAGTCAGTAAATAAGTAAATAGTACGCGAATACAATAGTACGTAAGTAGAATAGCGAATAGTGTGACTAGAAGATAAACAAAATCCGACTAAAGAAAAATGAAAAAGAAATGGAAAAAAGTCCTGAAAGATAAATTACATTATTATAAAATCTTCCAAAATATACTAGGTAATAATTCTAAATATTAGCTAAATCACCCACTCAAGATCTTAATCGGCTTGCTGGAATACTTGTAGTTTGGGATACGAAGTCGCTTTCAGTCAAACCTTCGTTGCGACTAGATTTCCGGCCCAAAATGTAAACCGCCTAAACGGAAAATTAGCCGTAACCAAAAAAAAGTTTTATTTATTTTTACAAAAACGGTTTATCTGTTTACGATTAATTCTGATGTTGTAACGAATCATTTCTGATAAACAATAATACCTTCGTTATATTTAATTATACTTAAGCTTGAACAATAAGCACGACTCGACTCTTTTTAAATTAAAGCAGGTGGTAGGTGAACTGGAATGATAGCTGATTGATTTAAACAAATAAAATATTAGCAGTAACGCTCCACAATAACGGAGTTATAGATCTTAACGTGAATCAGCCTCAATTTTGATTTCAGCATATATTCGTCATTAACATCAAATAAACAAAGGTAAAGATCGCAGTTTCAACTATGAAGGTCAACCACCAAACTAAATTATCATCCAAAATGGACACTAGACTTAAACGCCAACTTGCATTAAAGTCTGGATCGATTTTCTTATAAATAATAATTTATCTTATACAAAACAAACTTATTAATCAGGTTAATAAAAGAGAAAGAAACTTTATTAAATAAAAATATTGTCTTTCAGATTCGAAGGGAATGGTTCCAAAATGGACGCAACGTGTAACTTTGTAACACACAGAAAACTTATATTCCAAAACTTCCAAACAATAATGTAACACTTTCAGTATTTCACAAAACCATTTTGTGCACTAATTATACAATAACTGGTCTATCAAAAGAGAATTTCATTATTAAACCACAAAAATTTAAACTGCATCAAATTTAACATCTTACTTTTTCAAGAAATTTCTAACGCGAGAGCATGTTTTAGAAGAGAGTCTGGTCGCGGAGAGAGTTGTTTTCCCCCCAGAAAACGCGAGAACTTTTATGTGCACATAGGGATTGTTGAGAAATCGATGATTTGTAGCTGAAATGCCAAACATAGATAAAGCGCCATAAAAAATACTATTAAAATTAAATTTCACAAGAGAGAAATCTTATACGGGGTGATACTAAATACGTTGACCTAGTAATTAGAATACCAATATACAAGGTGATATTGAAGCAAAGGTAATCAGAGAAAACTGGCTGTTACAATGTAGGAGTTATTATAAAACCCATTAAAGCCGCAAACAATGCGATTAAACTTTTCAATGCAGGAAATTTTGTAAAAGATTTTTCACACCCACATAACTAAGTTGTAAGTATGACGCAAGGTTGCCGGAAAGAGGAAAACTTACTCTTCTATCCTAATTATATAGTCAAATGGTGATATCTTTTGGATACATGCAGCTTTTTATATTTTTTATGCAACATACAAAGATCACATTTTTTTTCCATATTTTCCATTTTCTTACGCCAACGGTTTAATTAAGCCATTGTCTTTTCGCACTCCTGAAATTTTTCTTCGCAATTTTTTTTAATATTCATTTTGGTCTTAATTCTGGAACTTTCTGCTTCTACTCATCAGTTCCTTAATCTCTACTATTGCCCAAGGTTTGGTTTTTAAGAAATCAATTCTTGGTTTCTTGAGCTTTTAAATATTCTTCATAATGCATCAGTTTAAAATCTTCTTTTAGCTGTTCACATATGCTTTCCTGCTAGTATTTATTGTTTAATTTAAACTTTTCCCTTACTAATTTTTGTATGCTACCATCTTTCAGAACTCTTACTTCGACCCTTATGTTCATATTCTTCTTATCTACCCTTTTGAGTATCATTTTGAAATTCCCAGTTAAAGATTATGATTCGATGAGATATCGGAGCCAGAATAGTTTTGGCTAATTTACAGAAATCGTTTTATTTATAAATATATAATCCATTTGATTTCTGATTATGTCACGCGATCTACCATAGGTGATACGTATATGACCTACTATGTAATATTTGGAAAAGTGTATTTAGGATCACCATTTGTTCCTTTATGGTGAATGCATTCACTCTTTCGTCTAACCATATTTATTCGATGCTTTTTAAGTTGTTTCTTTACTGTTACATATACTATTTTGTTTTCGCTTTTGCTGGTTGTGGATACGTAAACTTACAATAAATTATTGTTCGCTGATGTAACTTGTAATTGCACTACGATAATTCTCTTAGAGATGAAGATAAAGTTGACAATAGATGAGGAAATCTTCTTGTTAATAATAAAATCAACTCCACATTTACATTGACCTATGTTACTGCCTGAGTAGTAAACGGGGTGATGAAGTATATAGCATCTCGCTTACGTCTAGGATGTCAATCTCAATATTAGCTCAGATGATTAAAGTATAGTGTTAACTAACTTTCCAGTTCTGATCATTGAATCCCTACCGGACACTGAGCCCAATTTGTATTTGTCTCAGCCCCTAACTGTACTAGGGAAACTTAGATGAGTTTTCATTACCTTTCATGTGCTGTAATTTTGCTATTATTGATGAATTCTGCGCTTACGCCTCTGCTAAACTCTGTTGCATCTGGCTCAATATCTTTAATTTTATATCTACAATCCTACTGAAAGCAAGCTGCCCGTTTTAGGATTGTGTTTATTTTGTAGCGGCACTGCTTGTCACAATAACTTTAGGGACATTTCTTGAAGTTTACTTTCCCAAGGTATATTCAATTCACTACATCCTATTGTTGTTGCCGATGAATTATCCACGATTTTTTTTATCTCACAGCTAGCCTCCATATCTGGAGGCCATTGTAATATCCGAGATCCGTTAAGGCAGCTGGCAACTGTTAGTTTAGCCAAAGTCATTCCTTGATAGCTTGGAAAATCTTGGAATACTGATTACTGCTATAGAGCAAGCAAGCTAGGCTAGTAGAAACCTTTTCTTCTATTGCATTTTCTAAGAATTCTAACCACTTCAATTCGAAAAAGTAATTTAATTGATTGATCTCCCTGTTCCAATCTCAATCTAAGTTAATTTATTATTATTTTGCCTTGAAACCCATGCAACATTACTCGCGTACCGAAAAAGGATGTTTGAATTATTCATGAGAAAGTCATTTGCCAGTTATATTAAAATACAAAATAATATTGTATCACAAAGATGAAAGAAGTATTTCAAAGCTTTTCATTAGTACATATACAATTAGACTACGTATTCTTATTTTGTTAGTTCGATGCAGCTGCAAGTTTCAATGTTGCTATACTAATGAACAAAATTCAGTCAACTGAATTTCTTTAAAACGCACGACGCTTTGCTGACAATAAGAACCGAGCAACAAGTCATAGAAACATGGCTGTTCTAACAACAGAAATGCTTTATCTACTTGGAATCAGTTTGAAATTGCATAAAAATTAATTTAAATGCAAAAGCATAACGTTTTAAGCCTTTTCAGTTTTTAATTAAAATTCTAATTAAAAATATTTGGTTAATAGCAATAATAATAAGTGGTCGAGTAATTTTTATTATTTCATCACTAAAGGTGTTCTGTGAATAGTAGGAAAATGATTAGAAGTTTACACAATGCAGCTTATTCAGTTCAATCTCCAGAAGAGGAGGTTTGAAAAATAATTGCCAGACATATAAATATTAGGTAGTGTGTAATATTGCTAACAGTGAGTGTGTGTATAACAGCTTGGTCGACTAAAAATAAAAGACCTACTACTCGTTTCTTAGATTTGTTACTTCCACATATCAAATTGCAGTAAGAAATATTAGACAAAAGAAAAACTTGGGTGAAAACAGTAGACAACTTTTTACCTAAAATTATTTATAATGAATGTTGTTACAAGTAAAAATAATACTCAAGTCAGTCCAAATTTACGTTCCTAAAGTCAGCGAAGCCCATACACCAGGATAACAGGAAAGCATATGGGGAATTAAAGGTAAATTAAATGCCCTATTTTCAAATTTAAGGCTCAGCTGATTTTTCTTTAAGCCACGGGCTTCGCTAGCTTTAGAAAAAAGCTAGAGGGATTCGTACCAAATATCAAACGTAGAATGCGCATTTAAAATAAGTAACCTATGGGGAATTAAAGGCTAATCAAAGGCTAATGCAGCATTATATTATAACATTGGCATGTGTGTCAGGGCTGTTATGAAAATCAGCAATTATTAAGGCCTTCTGAACAAACTGCAAAGCCGGCTACCTAAATTCCGGGAATTCCAGAAGTTTACTATTATACTCGTAATCAACGGGGAAACCACGCGAGAGTTCTCGCCACATCGACAGACTTCTACAGTGTTCCAGACTGACGGCGGATTGTTCGAGACTCAGCGGATTGTTCCAGAGCGTGGACATATGCATATATAACGCCGTCGCGCAAGAAACGGAGTCAGTCAACAACGAGTTAATTAAATTCGCACATCGTGTGGTGGTAGAAAATAAATGTTTAGATAAATACCAGTGTATATATGAAATAGTGTAATAATAACCTGTAATTATTTAGTTATGTTATAATTATATGACGTAATAGGCCACATATTTTCTCGACTTTCCTCGCTGTCTGTCCCCATCCCCCCACTAATCAAACTGTCTGCCATTGTAATATATTGCATAAAATGTTATTTACCGTCATCACACCAAAAATCAGCTTTACTTATATCACATCTTTGTATTAATATTTTTTAACCCTTTCACTCTCTACCGCTACTCTCTCCACCATTGATATGTGGCAAAACTTCCAATTAAATATCACCTACTATATTAATACAATACAATGACATCAGAAAATTTCTTAATGAAGCGACGTAACTATTTTTGTTGCTGGCTCTGAGACTATAAACTTGTCTGACTCACCTACTCCTAATTTTGAGATAAGATATAGTGTCAGAAATAATTTTTAAAATAATTCTGCTATCTATTTGCTCACACTGCTTACACACTGCCAATTAATACAGATAGCTATAAATCTCAGTTTTACAGAAATTTATCAAATATCATCCGAGAAAAAAAATGTACTGGGTACCAAGATCTTATAAATAAAGGAAAATAGGATTTCAAAAAAGGCGAAACACTCTGTACCAACCCAATGGTTGGATACAAAAATTGAGTAGTGCAGTGTACCCTCCTAAGAATTAACTTCCCAATACGAATTTCGCAGCCGACTGGCACCAAGAATATCTATAATATCGCCTGATGGATTTTGCCGAAAAGGCAAATGCTAAGGTAAAAGATGACTGGACCACGATCGTGTTCGGCTCTCAACGAATGATTCTTAGCTACTTCATATCAAATCTGAGATCACAAAAAGTTACGCCCGAAAGTTTCTTGGGCAAATTTACTGGTTTAAATTGCTGATCCGTGTATGCCATATCTTCTTTCTTCGATAACACAAAAAAAGGCGAGGTATGAAAGCATTAGAATATTTTTGGTAGGGATTTAAATAAGCTTTATTTTACCAAACCTCCTCCATCTCGATAAACCTAATAGTTTCCGAGAAGAAACGATAAAAACCGTTAGGGGGCGTGGTTTATCCTGAATATCTCTTCGAGCTACCAGCTACAGATGTTAACTTTTAGAGAGTTATTTAACAACCCACAAGGAAGCTCTATGCAAAAATCCACGGGCTTACCTCAACTTTCTACTATTTTTTCTAAGTTGACTGGACTACTAATAGAAGTTGGAAATTTGTTATAATCTCCTTTTTTCGAGCTAATTGCGAAAATACAATAATCAAGAATCCGACTCCAAGGATCGTATGTTTGAGCGCATTGAGTACTAAGTGTCGCATGCGAAATAACATAATTTTAGATTAATGTTTAAAATATAATTAACTAAGCCCATCACTCAATGTCTCGCCACCATTCTGTTTTCTTTGTAGTTCACCATAACTCCATACATAGAATTCTCGCCATTGAGAGGTAATTTGAAATTAGGAAAAGTACACATTCTATTTTAGTAAAATATTAAAATGTTTTATTACTTAGCCACAAGTGTATTAATACGATGAACTTTTTGACATTGTTATAAAGTTTGAACAAAAATTATGTCACAAATGTGCTGAAAGCTACTCTGCATTACTACTATCCTCCAATAGGCCGCGACCTCCACTTTGAGAAACATTGAGCTAGACTAGGAAAAACATAACAGCAAGAGATAAGATTTCCCTGTCACTCTAGTTAGATTTTAAATCCCCAAACTAGTGTACAAAAAAATATTGTATGTAACTCATACGACAGGAGCCTGTTTTGAGAAATTATGGACTCAGTTGCTGCTTTCCCCCATAAAAGTCTCAATCATATGCAAAAATAATTTTGTAATGTCTTTTGTTATCGAATTAGTTGGGTTTTAACGGGCGTCATAACAGAGGTTACGCCAGCACAGCAATTCGTGCCTTCACGATATTTGATAAGGTGATAGATTTCACAAAATATATATTTTTACATATATTATTTCAAATGCATTCTCGTAGATTCCATAATAGGACAGTGGTTTGTCTTTAACAGTAACAGATGTGCCATTTTATGTAAGTCTGTTAGTTATCTAAAAGTTCTATTAGGAGAAATGTATACAAAATTACATACAGTGCATGTATAAGAAACAATACAATTTCAAGCAAATCTATGTCATTTGGTAGTGAAATCCAGCTTTATTTCTTTTACAACATAGCATTAGGATAACGAATGTATGTTATTTGTCTCCTACATTAAACATTGGCAATAATAGGCACTGTTATTCCCTGAAATATAGTAATTGTTTTTATAAAATTTTCTTATTCAAATGTGCCCTATTCTGCTACAGAAAGTTTATTTAACGCTTAGTTGAAGATCAGTAATTGTAGTATACTACATAATTTAAATGTTCTCCTCTAACTTAAAGCTGTAGATTAACCAAAACTAGATGAAATTTGAATGATGTTTAAGAAATATACACTTTTTATCAATTTTTTTCTACAGGGTGTTTCACTTAAGATTCGTATCCCCCGGACAGATGATAGTACACATAAAATGAAACAAAAAAAAGCTTAATATCATGTGTCTATCTTTCATAACAATCGAGACAAAAAATTGTTTTTGAAAAGTGGGTATCGCATTTTCAATCTGATATCAGATACATTGATGCAGCTGATGCTAGGTGATGTCACAGTTTGTTTTGACTATTATTTCCAGCAGTTCCCAAAAGTTAACGTTTTTAGCAAATATTTTTCGATGCGCATAAAATCAAAAATGGCATAAGGATTTTTTGTTCCTATTAGCGAGTACTATCACCCGTCCAGGGGATACGAATCTTAAGTAAAACACCCTGTATGTAACTCGAGCAGTATCTGGAAAAAATATGCACATAAACCTCGAATGAACTATTCGAAGTACTACAAGTTTGTAACTAACTTGCTCTACGTAGTTGTTTTAACACCGCTTCGTCTTGACCATTTGGGCCAAGGTAACTATTTGTTTCCTTCAGAAAACTCTAATCTATCCTTATAATAGACTTGAACTGCTAATACAATACTTCGTCAGCAATTGTTCAAGTAGCCGCTAAAAGCAATTGTATTTAAATTTATTTCAAGAAAACGGATACTCGGCAGCTAAAGAATGTGGGTTCAAAACGGTTAACATCAACTAAGAAAACACTGTTTTATACACATCACGTATAGAAATGAAACAGACAACATTCACACAAAAAATGTATAATAAAATTCGTTATTCAGCACTTTATTATATAATATAAAATATAAGCATGTGAGGAAAGGCATGTAAGAACTTATGAAGAGTCGGGAAAGGTGGTGGTTAGTAAGTTAGTATATAAGTTTAGCGATGTACGATTATTATTAATAAACTGCGTTTATTAATAACGATTAATTTTCAGCGTTTCCTATTCTTTTTATTGCTGAATTTTAAAAATTTCAGCTATATTTCAGGAGTGGGATTTGGACCTACGAATCGGGAGTTTATACGAGTTTTGTTGTAAAAAGTGCGTTTGGTATACTCGTATAAGGAAAAAAACAGTGTTGCGTAATTGTCGGTAATTTGAATTAAGACGCGGTGTGGTGAGTATAAAAAGGAAAACCATTTCTAAGGCGTTAAATTATTTTTATTAGAGATAAAGACAATGCGCTACAACTAAACCAAGAAAGTGACTTCAGTAATGGCCCTTATAATGCGGCGGATGAGGTAGTACAAAAACTACTCAAAGGTGATTTAACGATGGCGATTTAACAAAAGCTGTTAATTCTACTGTGGCATGGCGTATTGAAGAAATGAAACAGGGGGTGGTCGGTCAGTTAAGTACCAGCACAGTATTCAAGAAATAGCGTTGTACACACAGCGATCTTGTCGGCGAGATGTAAGGCCTATGCTCGAGTGTTTTGACCCCAATAACAAAGATCAAAACATGGCTAAATGGCTAAATATAATTATAATAGAATATGATTCAACAATTGGGGCGTACTCACGAATGGACTAATTTAGAGAAAATCGTGATTTTACATGCAAAACTGGCGTGTCGACAAAGGCATGGTTCAATAGACTTTATAATTATGTATTATGTATTGGAATGAATGGCGGGCAGTATTGAGAAAGGCGAGAAAGGTTGTTAATTTTACGTATCGACCGCTTATTTTTACCCCAGGAAATTATTACAGGTACTTATTTTCATAGCCTTAGCCGGTCTAAAGACCTTAAATATCTTTATAAATGCCTACATATTATAGCAAGCTTGGGAATATTTCCTCGTATAATAGGATATATTACAGAGTTATACCTTAGAATACAATATAATTAATAATAATGCAATGTAATAACAGTAAATACTGTAATAACTACTGTATTAAGAGCGGGAAGTGATGGATTGCAGAACGAGAGATAAAGCCGAGCACGGCTATTTCTCGAGAGCGCCAATCTTATCTGAAAGTAGTGTAGTAAAAGCAATCAGTAGTGTTGAAGTAGCAGAATAGGGTTTTTCGTGCATTGCCACAAGCATGAGACAAGCAAAAAAGTAAAAAGATTCTCCGTGTTCTTCAGAAAACATCTGTGAATGATTAAAAATCAAATGATCGGTTGGAAATTCATATGAAAAATTCCTCTTAACTTCATCCACGAATTCAGTCCAATAGAAAATGGAAAGTATTTTAGCTCTAACGTCGACTAATAAATAACTTGGAGCATGAATTCAGGAAGTGGGGTCAATTGGACTTTCGTCCTACGAAATAATTAAATGCAGTAGTACAAATAATTACCATCAAATCATAACGGATAGATTCTTCCGTTAATAAATATATCAATTTTTTACCTCCCAAATCCACGCTTCAAAATTTAAAAAATAAAATATTTTAGAAAGTTTTTAGATTTTTTAGATAAGTTAATAGTTTTGAAATGGCTACATTCATACTCCCATGTTCTGATTAGTTCTGGTTTCTGCTCAGCTCTTCAGTTGTTTTACTAGTTTGGTTGGGAAGATAATTTTGTTTTCCCAAAAACAAAAGGAAAAAATCTAACTTTTTCTTAACGTTTTAGCGACTAATATGTGAAAAAATTAATTTTTCATCTTTAAATTATTAGACATCACATGTTAAATGGCATTAATTAACTTAACACCTTTGAAAATACCATATTTGTTTTAGTTTTTGTAAAAAACCATGTTACCATTTTGGGAACGTTGGACACTATTAGTATGGAAAATTGCATATTGGTCATTATATATAAAACAACGTTAACTTTTTATTGATATTTGAAATAATGTTTTAGAGAAAATTCTATAGGAATCTATAGTTTAACTACATCAACTTGCTTGTTTTAATGAAATTTAGAAGTAGAATTTCATTAAATAGCACCACTTCCTCTCGGATAGAAAATCATGAAGCATATGTTTCTTCCGTTTTGAAACATAACAAAAATGACTAGATAAATAGTTTACTTTACTTTTAGGTGCAAGGTGTTTTTGATTGGCCGAGGCGAAGCGTAAGCGTAGCCGAGGTTAGTTAAAAACACCGAGCACCTGAAAGGGCTTTCGCAGCGTGCAATGTATTAAACTTTTCATTCTCCCTTTGACATTTATATATAACCACCGTAAATAAATAAATAAAATGATTCAGTGATTATAATAAAATACTGTTTGCATTGTAACGGAGCCTAAGTGTCATTTTTCATTTTTAAACTCATTTTACTAACGATTTCATAATTGCTCATTATTTCTTATAATGCGTAATTGTTATTGACGAATCAAATCAAGTTTTTCAAATTTATTGTAAATTTTATAAAGCTAACAATTTCATAATTTTTCATATTTATTCTACAAAGATTAAATTATTAAAGTTTCAATGATAAGTTGCTTTCTTAGAAATACTGCACAAAACGCAGATATAATTTGATATTGCACATCCTGTGATATCAGTATCTGACTTAAGAAAGCTTATGTAGTACTTAGTATTAGAAAAACCTAACGCAAATCGTGAGATTTGCAATATCAACAAATCACCACAAAAAAATAGAAATGGAAACAATGTTTAAGGAAATGCTAACCATAGCAAGCAAAATTGTAGAAATCCAAAATACGAAAACGATATCAAAACTGTCTTCCACTTAACAGTGGTAGAGAATGAAAACCCTTTTGGAGTTTAGTGGTGAAAATCTCTTGTTTGAAGAAACATGCATTAATTAATTAACGGTGGCGTTCGGTTAGGATACTTAACTTCAAAAAAGATAAATTGAAGTGTATCGTTATTTTGGGATGTATTAGAAATTTCAGTACTAAATTCAGTAACTCGTGACTTACTTAATCTATGTGTACGTTAATTTAAATAAAGGAGTGATAATATCTAATTGGGATTACTTAGTTTGGATTAATTAATTTACAAAAGGTCAGTAAAATGTTTTATTAATTTAAGTAACTGCAAGAATGCAATAGCAATTGCAATTAGCAGTAACGACTCATAAACTGTCTTGTATTTTTGTTGGCTGTTATTAAACTTTATTATTAATAATTTATTGATTTAAGATGACCAATTTTATACTACCCATGTGAGACAATAACGTAATTTTATTTTTATTTTGTTATTTAATAAATTTCGGTTTTACCTTTTTTTAGTAGTTTCATTGCGTATCATTTAATTAATTCGCTTTTCAGGAGGACTAGCCTAAAATTTTGTTTAACTTTTGTTTAGTGCTTGATAATTAATTTTTGGTATTTATTAATAGAAATTAACTTAATCTAAAAATCATTGAGTAATAATAAGTAATATCAAATAGGTATAACCTTTTCATTAATATCAGAGTGTAGATACAAGAAATCAATCCCAGGACGAAAGTACGGTAGCACCCGCTACAGCATTATCAACAGTATTGTTACCAAGCTAATGTTGACCACAGACACCTTATAATATTATATTTTAAAAAAATTGACAGTTTTACTTCGTTGTTCAGGGGCCGAAAGTTTTTCATACCTAGCAACCACCTCGCATGTTTTACTTTCACTTTCGGTTGCCTTATCAAGATAGAAAGTTACACTTTCGTAAAGGGGAGAATGAAAAGAAAGTTTAAAGCTTAACCATAGATGGTTTAAATTAAAATAATAAAATTTCATTAAAGTGGATGTTTCTGCTTCTATATTATCAACATCAGTGATCTGAAATAGTTTTGTATTTTAGTCCTCTTTGGATGTGAATAGGACATGAAAAAGATGTTACACATTCGTTTAAGGTATGCGAATGCCGGTCTTCTACTTAAAACTCATTGCATTCTTAATCCTTAGTTTTAATCTTATCTAGTTAATGTATAACCATAATCCATAACCATAATCATAACCTTAACTGACAACGAGCACTTAAAAGTGTGTACTAGACTCTAGCGGTAAGCTGTGCTGTACTGCGGTGCAAAATCATCTTTGTCATGTAGGTTTTTCAAGGAAAGCTCTTATAGGCTTTAAAGGGTTGCTTTTATTTTTGTTTATTGTATAAATTACAAACAATGATTAATTAAAAAATTTAACATTTTTTAGAATTTCATCCAGAAACAGTATCTTATTGCAATTTTTTTAATTATTTCAATATTTTCTTAAGAAAATATTATCTTTGTTCCCATTCCTATTGAAATTCCAAAATTTGTCTTTTTCAAAATTCTTTGTCTTTCCTATTCTTCCAAGTAATAAAATTCAATTGTCTTCATTTATCAATGCATTCTTAAATTGGAACGCATTCTGCTTTAAAGAAAATAATTACGAAAAGGAACCTGCCAATGAATAATCAATCTTAGTAACCCACAATCGCCAAAGTTTTGCGTTCTAAATTGAAATAGAGTTCGAGAGGTTATAATTCAGGTTTTGTGACATACACGGAAGATATCTTATACAAAGCTGTATCTCTAATAAATTATTACCCCTTTCCTAGAAATCTATTCTCTCTTTGCCGGTGCGGTTTCTATTGTTGGCGTATTTCGTACCAACAAATCCTAAAGGAAAACAAACTGAAGAATAAATGAAAATCCTCCTATGTGGTTAAGACGTTAAGGAGAAAATCTGGATATTAGTAAAACGAAGTGGCAAGTTGGAGAGAAGCACCCGTTTATATAGTTTAGTCGTTAATCTTATCGCGCTAATCTGAAACAATTGGGAGCTAAAATGGTAGAAATGTAAGACGAAATGGAGGATAATTATCGATATTCCGTTAAAACTCTTTAAGTTTCTTGTTTGCAGACTTAACTCTATCATTGCTAATTCTTGTAAACGTGATTTGATTCTGGGAATCCGGGATTTGTCTTCCAGAGACTTGTGCTGCATAAAACATAAACGTTTTCAAACGTTTTTAGTTTTAAAATCGTTCCACGTTTCACTACTCCGTCATACCGTTTTATGGATAATGGACACGGACATTCAAATATTCCAATATTACGTTTTGAGCTACAGCTATTATATCAAAGATTATTTTCGTATTATGCAATCGTTAATATGCAATAAAACCGCTATTTTCTCGTTCAAATACTGTTATATAAAATTCTATCGAATCCGTTTCGCCATCGGCATCGACCAATCCGAGCTAAATCAAATCCAAAAAACCTTTTATTTGGTCATTATTAATTCAAGGTGTGTTTTACATTAATGGAAACTGAAAAGGGTACACACTATTTACCCTTTTTGATACCATTTCTATCGGTTTCTCTCTGCGGGTGATAAAGGAGACAAAAGAGGAAAACAAAGCAATATAAACTCAATAAAATGCTCAAAATGAGAAAAAAGTTATTACACATTTTGTGCCTTTAACGTTGAGGGAAATGTTAGTACTTTATTGCCCTCCAAAAAATATTATTATCCGTTAAAATAAAAGTTTTTAAAAAACAAGGATAAATTTTACTTCTCCAAATAACCTTTAAGTTTAAACTATCAACAAGCAACATTATTATTGAATCTTGGTTATCGTGGATTATCCTTGCTAAAATACAATAAATATAGATTTACGTCGAATAATTAATAAGCTTAAATTATTCCTTTCTAATGTGTTTCATATTTTTATACTGGTATTCAAAGCACGCAAATAATATATTGTCCTCTTTTCCATTTTAAACGCTCAAAACAAATGATTTAGTCATTGAGGGTTTAATAATTAAATACACCGTTATCATATTCTCTATAGATAATTAATACTGCGTTTACTGCGTAGTAAACAAAATTTGATTCTAATAATTTTCAATAATGTTCTATTAAACGATTTTTGACGTACTTTCAATTTGAAACGATCATTAGAAAAATGCCCACAATTTAGAGCAATTCAGTTGAGCACTGCAATGGAATGCGAGCTTATAGAATAAAGATGGCCCTTTTGCATTGAAAAACCATATATGTTCCTTGCTTACATTAAGCTGAAGACTACAAGATATTTTTTATTATTTTCCTCCAAGTTATCATAAATAAAGTTAGTTAGTTATAAAAAAAGTTATCTAAAAGGAACCCTGATAGTTATGCGTACGATTTCTGCAGAAACGGTAATTTTAGATTAAATCTGGTAACGCAACAAATATTTTCAAGACAAATTATTCAATAATAACAAACTTTGTCTATTTAATACATAACATAAAAAAAAGAAGACAACGAATGTTAACGAATTATAAAATTTATCGAATTTGTTAATTATATTTAGTACATAAGAAATGTACTACATAAATTTACAAACAGAATGACATATACTTATATCTTAAAATGTACTACAAGGTAGCTACAAGATGTCAACCAAATCTGTCAAATACAAATTTAAAGCATTGATTATTTCTTAATTACACAATTTTCAGCTATAACATGATATGGTACAGCTGCATTGCACCATTCTACATAAGGTACTCTGCATAAATCTTCACTATCTACAATTTAATACATAACGAAAAACTAAACAATAGCTTTGACGATGTTACACGGTAAAGAAATAACTTGGATCAAGAATCTGATGCCTTTAAAACAATTTAAACTATAATGTGATATTAATTTAAATTAAATAATTATTTATCAAAGTGAGGTTACGTTTATCTAAAACGTAATCTTCCTCTTACGTTATGCTCTGCTATGATTTAATTATTGTTATTGCATGTAAATCTCTCAGACTAGATAAACTAACTTCTTAGCATGTCTTTCTATTAATGTTTATTGGATTATTATCAATTTAGATTGTTTTAATTATTTTTAAATTTCTTAACGTCATTAAAAAAATTTATAATATCCAATTTTAATTTTCCAATTCTGGGAAAACGATAACATCGCAAGATATATAGAAAGATATAGTTAAATACATACCTGAAATAAGTAGCAGTTGTTCAAATGTTAAAAATAAACGCCGCGAAAGACAAATATTTAATAACCGAAAAAAACTTGAAAAATATAAGAATCTCGAAGAAATAACCATCAACCTACAAAAATGTGTGATTGTATGCGAATTACTACTTAACATCCCTGTCTCTAAGTTTAACTGCCACGGGCCCTTTTGGGCAAGAAATTGAGATACGTACAATTAACGCGTAAACTACATATGTAAATATTGCCAGTTTTCACTGACGGGAGGGGGTTTTCTATTTCCTAAAAATCCTTTGACAACCTTTTTAAACGATGTCCAAGCATTTTCTTCTTTCAAAGACAACAGGTTGTCATATTCTGTATTTTGCATGATTTTACGTATCTGTTGGCCGATAAATATCCCCTCTTTTAGTTTTGCTTCCGAAATACTTTGAAACATGTTTTGTAGACACTGGAAACCAGCACTGGTTTTAGCCATCGCTTTCACAAAATTTTTCGTGAGGCCTAATTTAATATGTAATGGGGGCAAAATTATGTTTTGTGGATCTACCGAAGATGTTTCTATAACATTCATTTGTCCTGGAATAAATTTATTACGAGAAGGCCATACTTTACTTCTGTTGTGATGTTCTTTAGCCCGACTGTCCCATAAACACCGAAAACAGGCATATTTGGTATATCTACCTTGTAAACCCAACAACAAGCCAACCACCTTTAGGTCTCCACAGATTTTCCAGTTGTGCTGTTCATACTTTATCAGTTTAATTAGAAGAGACATCGTGTAATATGTCTCCTTACTGTTCACAGCATGGCCAATTGCTAAAGATGGTCTTTTATTACCATTGTGAAGCAATACGACTTTTAAGCTATATTTTAACGAATAAATGAATAACCGCCACTCGTTTGGGTCATATTCTTGATTCATAGCCTTGAAAAGTCCTGGAATATCCTAGTAGACACAAAACTAATCCTTTTTAATGAAGAAAGCACTGTAACTTTTACTCCTTTTCCTATAATATGTCACTTGTGTGCTTGGTGTCAGCAGGTTTCATTGTTGTAATCGAGATGCAAGAAGCTCTGCCTGGGATCTAGACAATTGTAAGTCTCTTATCAGATCGTTCAATTTACTTTGGTCAATTAAATGCGGTTTATCGTCTTCCATGCAGAAAGTTTCATCAGAGTCAACGTCGTCAACAAAATCTTGCTCTTCGTTACTTTGGCTAGGTGTCATACCAGGATAAACAGGATGTGGTAGGATGTCTGAATAAAGTATTGGCTTTGTGACAGACGGAATATCAGGATAAACAATCTTATGTTTGTTTTTAGAATTAAAACCAGAAGTCTGTGTCATGCAGAAGTAACAGTCGTTTTCGTGATTCATGGATTCTCGCCATAATACTGGAACCCCAAATTGAAGAAATACATTTCCTCCTATTACCATCGCTCTAAAGTCATCCTACAACTTTCCCAAAAAACGTATGGTACCCATTTCTTCTCTTGATTAGACACTGTAAATCCAAAATAATGCAGATATGCTGTTTTTAGCGCTTCTGATATAGGTCTTCCTTTTTTGCAACTATTAATTGTCCACAAACATAACAAAAACGGTCACAATCTAATTTACACGATCTATTAAACATGTTGCAAAATTTAGAACACTTCCTGATATACCATAGGCTTCAACACACTAAACTTTAAATCGCAGGCATTCGTATAAATAAGCAAGAAAACGTTATATTTTGTAGCACAAAGCTTTGACGTGATAAAATATTTTCGATTGTCATTGTTGTTTTATCAAACGCGACTAAAATTAAAAATAAGGGTTTGATCAAAGGTATATAACAAAAATAATTTGTAAACTAGTGTAATTTTCGGATCAATCTTTTTATAAAACTCAACCTCTACTCTCCCAGGTTATAAAAACCGTCACACGCAGTTTTCACTATGAAATTTTTTTTATAATTATTCAAATTAGATGTATCGCGTTAAGCGATGTAATCGAAGAAAATAGATTTTTAGATTTATGTTCCGTATTGGGGCAGTTTTACTAATTATTAATTAATAACGTTTCTTAAAATGTATAATAACTAAATCTAACGGTACCTAAGTATGTTCCGAACAATTAAAAAAAGTAATGCTAACATAATAAATTGTACTACATAAAGCAATTTTCAAAATAGTAAGTTATAAATTGGTATTTAATTGAACGTGCTAGTAACGTAGTATGCTAATAAGTACTTGTGCATATATACACTAGAAGTACATACAAGAAAAGCGATTAGTACCATTGTATTATCTGTATGTAACTGTTAACTACAACAAACGGAAACTATTAGTCTCCACCATTAGCTTAGGTATATGAAGCTTCTAATGTAGCGATTCACTGTCAGTACATATTACAAGTTTTGCATACAATTTAGAGCAGGCTATTAAGGGTTCTACTTTGATGTAAACCATATGATACAGAAATCGCACTAAAAAACTCTGCTTTTGAGGAAAAGGAAACAAGATTAAAATCTAAAATGGAATCAATTCAGTAACTTATTGATGAATAATATCTAAATAAATGTGCGGATGCGTCAAATTTTTCTTTTTAATCCTGCACGTAGTTATTGTAAAACTAATCTTTATACTCATTTGAAAGTAGGGTTTTGCCGTCGTTATTAGGGAATTGAAAGTTGACGTTTTCTGAGGAACAAGCAGAATTGCCACTTTTCCGCTTAAACAACGCGAAAAGTCTTATCTCTGTTTCGGCATTTGAATGACATTATTTTAGCACGCTTCTTGATGCTAAAGTGAGTTTTATTCTTAAACGATTTTTGGTGACATATTTTTTTCAATGATTTCCACAAATTGGTACAAACTGCAACTTTCCAGCACTGCTAGGCACAACTATTCAATCAAAATTCCCCTTATCAAAGGAAATTGTCAACTATTTTTATAATTATATAAACAAATAATCTAAATAAAAGCCGAAACAGAACAGAACAGAATAAACAGAACAGAATCGGACATTCGCTTGGGGCGCCCTTTCACTTTCCACGGTGGTGAGTTTCGTAACTACCCACGCGTATAAATATAAAAGAGTGATGCAGCCGTTCACTTCCATATTTAATAAGTTAATGTTTAAAAAACTGTTACGTAGACAAAACCCGCATTGTTGAAAATTATGGAAAATTATTGGAAATTTAGACGAATTATACAAATAATAGCTGATGGCAATTGCTTATTGCGAGCAGTTTGATATTGTTTGTATAAAACGCAGGAAATTTGCCAACACTATGTTTATGTCATGTTTTTGAAATATGTACTAATAGACGTTTTCAAGAATATTTTAAACAAGATCGATTTTTAATTTTATTCTTATTTCGTAAAGTAGAATATCCGTATGTATGTATGTAGAATAAACCGATGGGGAGGTGTTTTTCAGAGAGGAAGATATGTTGGAAGAAAGGAGTGCTAGGCTTAGAATTGGTTATGTATGGTTACGTTTATTTAAATAATCACTCATCAACATCCGAAGGATTGTAATCACACATCGAATGTTGTATGTAGGAAAGTCCTTCAATGCTTTTGACCGTCACGTCTTGACGAGGTTTGCCTAGTAGTATATTATGTATTAAGGGTTTAATTATGTGCTTTAGAGCCCACGGAGGGTATACTCTTGTTTCATGCGTCGCGTTTTGTCCGTCGACTAAAATCTACCTGGAATCTTGTCGTTTCGTGCGTAATTAAAATGATGGCGTTAATGACCTCATTTCGTGCGTTACATGCACATGTTTACCTGATCTTATCTGAATATCAAGTATGATAGTATCTTTAATATTCTACACTTCAGCGAACACAAAGCCAGCTAAAATGTAAGCAAATTATCTCTCTCTTTAGTATTTAATTAGCGCATGCATATGAGAAATGATAAATGTAAATGAGAGATGAGATATGTAAATGATACCGTGAATTAATTTAATTTAATTTAATTAGATCAATTAATTTAATTCGCGCATTTAATTAGACCACGCCTCATTTGAATATTAATTAGATCGCGGGGTCATTTGCATAAAAGTAGAGGGGGTCAGCTCAATGGACGCAATACCTACTCTCAGATGAGCGCACGAAACGAGAGTCATTAGTACCGAATTTAATTGCCCATCTTGTTTGCGCACGAAACGAGAAGGTTTTGCAGTTTAGTACGAAACGCTCACTAATCCCACGGAGTCAGCGCTTTCAGCTTCGCCCCAGGCGCTAAGGCGATGAAGAGCTATAAAACACTAATTAAGCCGGAAAGGCATATATTACTTTATGTCCAGTCTAAGTTTAAATTAATGTTTATTTTTAAAATAAAAATAACTTGAAAAGTGCAAAACTAGTTACTGTTATTGCTATGGAGACGTTGTAAATGGTAATCATTTTTCTAGCGGGTTCTAAAGATTTTTACAGCTCTAGCGCTCTAATTTAGCAATTTACAACATTTTTACAGACCATTTTTACAACATTTACGACATAAACAAAGCTATTTTACATTAGATTCTTATGTAATGGTCCGCTCTTACTTATTTTATGAAGTTTTGACGACACTTAAGATACATCTTGTTTGATTGACCCTTTCCGAAAGGTTGGTAGAGTTTGCCTTAATTTATGGTTTAGTCGTTATTATTGCTTGGTTCTAATGTACTGCCTTTAGATAAATATAAATCTGATACTTCTTGCTGTCGCAGAAAAAAGATCTTGTGTGTTATTGTTAGCAAAAAGTGCAAATTACCGTTGTCGCCAGCTCGCGAGTCTAGTTTCTCCATCGATCGGCAATCTATGATTTTGCATCCAAATAGTTATTTAATTACATATAGAATATTAAGGAAAAACTCCATATTTGTTTGGAACAGCGACAACCTTTATAGGCTAACATACTTCAAATCTCTAACTCATATTAGATTGGTTTAAACAATGTTTTACTAGCACCAACTCAAGTGTTAAATGATATTTTTCGGGCTTAATATTACTCCATTCTCTTATTCCCTATTCAAACTTAAAAATATTAAAATAGCAGTATACCAATTATGATGCATTCTTAGAAAATGTATTAAACGTAGAATTCTCTCGGAATTCTAACTACTGTAATTAAATCACATTATTTTTTCAACTTTTTACTAGTTGCACATTGTTTTCTAAATCTTGGTGGTTTAGTTTTTCTTAAACATCAATTATTAATAATTACGAGTTTTTTTATTTCCCGCTCTTCTAAATTTCAAGGACAATGGCTTTTTCAAATAGAAACATAAATTCCTATAATTGATCATTAATGAAATGAAAATCACAGGCACTCTCTTTACAAATTAACTACTGAAGGGACCCTAGTTGCTATAGTGGCGAAATAGGGTTTTTAACGATTACTTCGTTTAAAATAAAACAACAAACAAAAATGGAATTTCGTTAAAATTTAGAGTTGTTCATAGAAACCATGAACCATCAACCAAAAAGCGAATATAAACAATCAAGATTTTTAAGTTTCAACAGGAAATAACAAAAATGAGAAGAAGAGCGCTGATGTGCTGTCCAAAATGATGACATTCTCACTCGTACAGATAAAAACTAGATGCTATTTCAAAATATGTTAAGGACAACAAGACCGCTACACATTATAGTTTAAATTCTGAACTACCAAAAACGCATTCTAGAACTGAATGCAAGAGTTGTTCCAAATAACAAAATTACTTGCTGCGAATAGCTTGGTAGGGCGTTTCCTATAAGAATTTCTATGTTGTACAGTTCAGAAAGAAACTATAATATGATTTGTGCTTATCATCAGCTTCTTATTTATAGCTTACGAGTACATTTAAGAGTTTTCAATCAAACCCACTGCAAGCTGTTTAGTCTTATTTTTGTACATTTGTATGTACAAAATGTATTGCATACATTTTTATGAATATGAAAGAAATAAAACTCTAAAAAACGAACAGATATTCAGATTCTTAATATCAGCATCAGAGACTAAATTTTATATCAGAAATACGACAATGAATATTGCGCTTAAAACTATGAAGCGAGAACATACGTATAAAGTCATCAAGTAAATGTTGTTACATTGCATTAAATTTACTCGAAACGAAAATAAATGCACGAATAAACTCATACATAGGAAACTAGCAGACAGCTACAGGAAATGCAACAGATATATTTAACCTAGCCTCCTGCTCATATGGTTAAAAATAAGCGTTATCACGATGCACGCAGCTGGTCTGTTACTCAATTGTATCAAATACTTTAATATTATTAATACCGGAAACTTATTTCGAAAAATGGAAGACAAAATTTAATAGCGCTCCTTGCAATAATGGTGTGCAAATAAACCTGACATTTCTCAAATATTGGGAAAGTAATTAAAAAATCGTCATTGTAATGAAAGATTGAATAGTTTAGATAAATTGTAAAAATTTTATATATTTTAGCATAACAGTAATAAACCATCGTTTAACATAAATAGTGCTATTATTTAATTAGATGCAGGTTTCGCAATGAAAAACCATTTGTTAGTTGCACACCCATCTGCGAAGATGGCGCCACAAAAATGTCGCCTATTTTCATATGGTAAAGTATATGGAGTTTTCGGTATTAATAATATTAAAGTATTTGATTGTATACAGCTTACAAACAAAAAAATGTGCATATTTAAAGTGCCATTTCCTTAATCAACTATAAAATAATAATAAACTTGATAATAGAAGTGATGCCAATTAATTGTCACTTTAATTATAATTACTATTATAATTATTAATTATTACTTCTATCACTTGCCATTCTTGTGATTATTGAAGTGCGTATTCTTAAATATATATATCGATGTAAATGTAAAGTATTATTTGCATACTGTGCCGCTTCTAGCAGTTATCACTGAAGTTAAACTGACAAAATTATAATTTGATTTAGTTACAGTTGTTGTTGGACTGAATTGTTTGGTTAGGTTGTCACGTACACGTCTAGCAGCTAAAACGACTGCATGCATGCCTTGTTAAAGTTCACAAGGTATCATTTACATTTGTGTTGAAATCCGGTTGCAATTGTTATTCAAAATTAGAAATACTTGCATTTTTACAATCTTTCCAATTAATTAACCAAGAGAAAGTTGATTATAATTGCAATATTAATAACTTATATATAGCTTTATAAGTCGATAACAATTTGTTTACTTGGTTACATATTGTATACCGTGTGTCCCACGGATTGGTGAATATACACTTTAATACAATGCTCATACAATATAATAAAATTAATGTCTACTTCGAAAATATTAAAAAGTGTACCGAAACACTAACGTTGTTACAGTTGCCTCATATAAGAAAGATATACTTAAGTTACTCATACTTTTAGTAGTTTTAGTCAGCATTAGTGTATAACAATGTTTCCACAACTTATACCGGGTGATTTTTTAAATTTCTGATCTAGAAAGCCATGACATAATTTTAAAACAAAAGATGCGGAAAACGTAGGGCGTAGTTTGAATCGTTCGATTTGTCACAACTGTCAGATTTCAAAAATGTTGACATAAACATAACCTACTCCAGTGTTGTTCTCGCTTTTGCCGTCTTTTGTGCTTCACTGTTTCCTCGTGTTTTGAATTCCGTTTCGCCAGTTATTATCTCGGTTATTATCAAAAATCAGTCTTTCTTAAATCCAAGGAATAAAAATTGAAGCGAGTTGTAACCATAACCTAAACTTCTCAAGTCAATAATCACATCGAAATTGCACTTAAACTCGCAATAAAATGCACACTTTGGTAAAAGCATGTTTCGCAAATGATCACTGTTTAAATATTTATCAATTTGTTTAATAAATGTAAAAGTAAGTAGTCAATTTGTCACATAAATGACATTTGGAATAGCAGTGTGATCAACGCTACGCCCTACGTTTCGGTGACCTTCGATACGGCGTAAAAATCACGACTTACTAGATCAGAAATTTAAAAAATCACCCGGTATAAAATGCTCTACACGCGTTTCGGTCAGTTTCTCAAAAATTGTTTTTGCTCTTTCCACTTTGCTTTAAAATTAATATAGGCAAAGGCCGTCCCAATGATTTAATTTCAAGTTTTTCTTCAAAACATCGTCTTAAAAAAGGGATTTTTAGAAGTTTTTCAACGGAATTTATATAAAATTTGAATAACTCTACAACGATAAAAAACAAAACTCCTAAAATCTGTCAAACATTCACCATTAGCTAAGCAAGTATTTACAGATTATAATAATTTTAATAATAATTACACAATAAACAATAATTTCACATTTTTTTGTGGAGTAATAGAAATTACAGCAACTTTTGCATTTTATAATTTTTTTATAATAAAACATTTTTTTGTTAAACATTTTCTCTTATGTTACAATAACAAAAAAGTTGCTGATCGGACAAAGTTACTAACCAATAAAAAAATATAGACTAAAAGTATATTACTGCAATTTTATTATTTATACTGATCAAAAATTTAAATTTTATTGACAAAAAGCAAACTTATACCAAGGGAATTCATATTGAATTTAGGTAATTCTACAACGATAAAAACAAAACACTATACGTAAACACAGATCATGGAAACAAACACAATAACAAGCTTTGCCGTTAACTGTTGTGTTACAATACCGGCAGTCCGGTTTCGACCGAACTATTAATGTTTTCGACTATAACCGGATATTTGTTCGGTAACTCGAACCGGGCTAAAAGATTATCAGCCCGGAAAGTTGAAATTCATGCATTAAGTAATTTTAATCGTGAACTGTATTTTTGGAAGCTGTTTAATTAATGTCTAAGTTGAAAATATAATGTAATGCTTTTTTATTTAATACATAAACGAAATTATTTTTTATTTTTAATTGTATTTAATTATATTTAATTTAACTTGTGTAAAACTTAGTCAGTGGCTGGTATATAACAGCCGCTATAGAAAGTAATTTTTTACAAAACACGATTTAAAATGCAATATTTCTCTTTGAAAATGTGAAAATGTTTTTACTAATACTTTTGCTAAATGTTTTGTTTTACCACTTATTATTTTTTGCATTTTCTGATGCATTTTACTGACCTGCTTATTTTGATACGATAAATGCTCAAGTTAATATTATAATAATTGAATCAGGAGTACGATGCACGCCATTTTCCTGGGAACAAGATATCACAAATTTAATAATTTTCTTTAATTATTAAATTTAATTATTAAATTTCTTTTAATTATTAATTATTTAGGTTGTTGATCCAAAAACATCACCATTTCTATTTAACCAATTTTAAGTTGTGTACAATATTGTGAATCGAATTACAATTTATTAAAATTATGTAGAAAATGAATATTGTCGAATAGAAAAATTGTCATTTTAGATTTTATATCTTGTAAGAATATACAAAAATGAGTTATCTGTTATCTGATGTGATGTTAGAAGTTATCTACCAGCTGTAATCAAACCTGGGACGGTAGCGACTTGGGGTTAATATCACCCCGTCCCGGTGTAACGAAGTTACAGAATTTCAGTTAATTGTTTTGGTAATAAAAGTGAATATGTTTATCTTCCGTGCAATCTGAGACCGTTCGGATAAGCGGCCGACTCAAGCGAGTGCACGCGTCCCTTCCCTAACCGATATTTGGCATGCGCCGCTCCGTTTCACTCCTACCATTTCCCCCACGCTCCGAGAGCACCTATATAAGAAGGTGCAGGACACCGATTTATTTCAGTGCTGTACTTGGTGTCTGTGGAGCGAACATACGTGTGGTTAGCCTCTCGAAAGGTGCCGCGAACCCGAGTAGAGTTGCTGATCATGCGGCCACTCTGCAGCCGTCAACCGTGCTTGGTCAGTTTGTGTAGTGTTAACCGGTAAGTCGATAAAATCTAGTTCCAGGAGGCAATCCCTGATCTAAATATTTCCAACTTTCCGGTTCCTCTAGTGCGGGTGGTGCGCCGCACTAGGTTCCGATGCATCCATCCGGTTCTTCCCAGTGCTGTTAGGGCGACAGCTCTGGGTCCCGATCAATCCTCAACCGTGGGAGCACCTTCCTCTTTTCCTAACAGTAGCTAACCACAAAAGGGTAACTTCATCGGGTTTGTGGTTCGCTCGCTTGAGCTGACTGTTAGCGACTGTTATTCCTTATACCTTGAATCCCATCCTAGGCGATCCTCACACCCAACTAGTCAGGGGCCTGTTGAACGGAACGACAGTGGAATCGACTTATAGCTACACAAAGATCCCCCGAAAGCCATATTTCTGGGGTGGTTCTAAGAGCTGTTTTTTCCGTATATCCATCAATAAAATATCCAACAATTCGTCGACTCAACCAATTCAATCATTTTCAATCAACTCCAACTACTTCATCAACAGCATCCAGCATCAAACGCCAACTGGTACAATCAACTTCAATAATTACCCAACCTACGCTTCAGTCAACACGAATCAATCAACCAAGCGGTAATTATTGAATCCAGCAACTCTCCACATCTTAATCTACATTCCAACGTTATCGCCCATGCCAACATGTTCCACATGTTGGCATGGCCGATAATAAACAAAGAAGAGCCATGAAAGTGAAATTATCGAGGAATAACAATAAGTAGAGCATATAACAAGTACGGAGCGATTGTGGTTATCATCACACATTATTATTAATGCTGCTGGTTATAACCACAAAGATCACGCCGTTGCCGGGCCAGTTATTATTAAATTTATTTAATAATAATTGATCTGTCAACGGCTGGCTGAAGAGGCAATAGCCTAAAACAGCCTGTTTTAAAGCGTAAATTGCTAAATTAGAGCTCTAGGGCTGTAAAAGTTTTTACAACCAGCTAAAGAGTGTTTAGAGCCCGCTAGGAAAATAGCTACCTTTGTTTATGCCGTCTCCATAGTAATAACAGTAATTATAGACCACTGCACCCAAAGCTAGTGAATGGGAAGTTGCCCCACTGCCCTATACAACGCATGTTAAACGTGAACAAAAAAGAGTAATAGAAGAGGAACAGCGAGATGGTTACGTAACAACATTGGTGGACATTATGTTATATATTTACTATTATTTCATACAATTAGTACATGCAACTGACATACTAATATTTTTACAATATATTATCAGTAAAAATTATTATTTTATTTTTCATTGCATTATAGAAAGCGGCAGTTATTTTACTTTGACCTACCTGCAAAGTATTGGAGTATAATTCTCTCAAAAGAAAAACAATTCTACACACCGCCTCGCAGACGGTAATTCGTTACCAGGTACCCCACGTCTAAAATATTCATAATTTCAAGACCATTTCTTATTTGCTAGTTACTTAGCTTGCTTATAATTAACGATCTCTTTCGTCGATTACATTAAACTACTCTAATAACGCGTGTTTTAATGTTAATTTTCCAATGTTTTCAAGGTATAGTGAATTTATGAATAAATTTTACATGAATTAAAGTATATGTTCTCTGGGACACAGTGTGTAAATTTTTAATCAATTACCAGATTAATTAGCCGTCCTAGAAGTTTGCTAACAGAATATTTACTTGGAAACTCTCCGAGTCTAAATTTATTAAATAAATTTAATGTGAATTTATTAAATATAACAATAACATACATAGCTTTAATGTGGGTCGACTATATTTGAAACATTATCATTTCTCATAATTCAAATGTTTTTGTACACAAATGTTATGCAGGATATCCGGTATACGTTGAAAATAAACAAATGTTTATTTTTTTTCTAATTTCGCTGTATAAATTTAATTAACAAAAATAATTAATGATTCTGATGACGAGAGACGATATTGGGCATGAATTAATGAAAACAAGCAGCTGGTGTCGACAAATAATGTAAATTTATGAGTTTTTCCTTCAAAATTGCTGTCCGCGCATAATTTCCAACTTAGAACACCTTCTAAAATTTTATAGGCAAAAAATATTTCATCCTCTCACAAAAAAGTTTCAGTCTAAAACAGCTTTTAATCGATTCTTCGTTGACTAAACGTAACAATCTAAATTAAACGACTAAATTTCGCTCGAGCGAAAGAATCGAGAACGAATTTTTTTCATAATTAAATCGCTGTTACGCAGAATAAATCCTGGCGACAACAAAACGTTCATGCTTCTCTTTCAAAGTCACAGATAAATAATGTTACAGGGTTAAATCGAATTATTGCTGGGCGTTGTACATTATACGTTAAGCTAAAATTCAAAGGTCAAATTCAACTTTCCGTAAATTTTATTTTATTATTTCGCTTATCGTATTAAAAAGTTCATGGATGAATGGAAAATTTCATTGGGTTTGCTTTATTTCGTTACATTACGTGTATGCTTTCATCAAAATTTGCTTTGCGTATAGTATACCTACTTTTAACTTCGTACAATGAAAAATAAATTCGAGAATAAATTAACGTTATGTAATTTCATACAAAAAAAGACAATATTTTATAATTTAGATAAAAAGGAAATTTATCTCATCCAGGAAATCTTTTAAGAGCCAACAGCTAGTTTGTAGGAAAAGAGGTATTTCTTCTTAAATTTAATTTAATTAAAGAGTAGCATCTCTCGTTCTTTACCTGATCAATAACTTCGCGCTATATTTAATTTTGGCTTTTTGTTCTTCTTTTTACAATGAAATACTTCATATGAAGTGCCATTGCTATTTAATTATGTAAAGGTAGGTTTGAAAATGGCAACAACTATAGATTCCATTGGAATTTAGTGAACAGCAATTGCTCGTTCAATAAGCAATTCATTTAGTGGAGTAACCTTACGTTTTTATCTCGGAACCAGTCCAAACTACTTCGATTTGAATATTTTTTTTCAAAGTCTTGTAAATATAAAATACTAAAACCTTTACAAATTAGAAATTGACGCTCAGAACAGGAAATGTGGTGAAACTCGAATAACCTAAAACCGTAGCCAAGTGGTCCCACACCAGAATTTCGGCTTTTTAGAGTGTCATATTTCCAGACAATGGCGAAGTATCAGCGCTCATTCTTTTTAATTAAAGTACACAGTTAAGGCTAGTTTATGTTTAAAATATTTGAAATCTGAAACTTCACTATTTTGGTATTTATGGGCTTTAGAAATTCTTGTTTTCTTCATTTTTGAGCAACTTTGGACCTCAATATCTCTGATGGGCATAAATGGATTTTTTTTAATATTATGTAGATATGAAGCAGTAAATGATGGTAAACTATGGTGAAAATGGTAACTTTGATATTAGCTTAAGAACAGAGTTATGCTAGCGTTATGTTAGCATTCAATTTACACGGATTGAGAGGGAAATCGGTCACGGAAGAAAATATAAAGAAAAAGCACCCTTATTATGTTAATAACTTTAGTTACCACTGCAAGGACTTTTATCAATAGCATATAACTATATATAATAATACTAATAATAATAATTTTACTTTCCCAGCCCAATATTAGCACCAGAATAAAGTACATTTACTCAGTAATACGAATGGAATACATTTACAGTTTTCAACTGAGCATAGCTCACGATAATAACAAAGCTAAGATTTTTACCACAGTTTGCCATCATATGCTGCTTCATATGCACGTAATATAAAAAAATCCATCCATGACCATAAGAGATGTTGAGGTCCAAAGTTGCTCAAAAATGAAGAAAACGAGAATTACAAAAGCCCATAAATACCAAAATAATGACGTTTCAGATTTGAAATATTTTGAACATAAACTATCCTTAACTGTGTACCTTTTCAAAAAGAATGAGCGCTGATACTTCACCATTGTCTGGAAATATGACATTCTAAAAAGCCGAAATTTTGCAAAAAAAAAGCGTTAAACTTCGAACTTAATTTGCGCTCATAAGGAAGCATCTTACAAAATTTATGTTTAGCACAACAAATGTAGCTCGACATGTGAAGAATGCAATGGTTTTAACGCGACTTTCTACGACTAACTGTTCTTGAGATATCAAGATTTTCGTTTACATAGAAAAGTGCAAGAAACGTCGTGCACCACAAACAAATATGGCTGCCGTATTTAAACCAAAAGGAATTAAAATAAATTAATAGTGGCTTCGAACTACCAACACATAGATGTGATACCACACCAAAAATTATCCTGTTCTGAGATGGTCGAGCAACCGGTGCGGGACCCTTCCCAAGCAGCATTTAAGTAGCAGTAACTGAGATCGGAACTTTGATTGAGTAGTTGTTACGTAACTGCAACTAAATTTATAACTTTATAGGTTTAATTTCTTCAATTCGGAATATTTTAGTAATTGTTTAGTTGTTTCTACTATTTATTGGAACTATGTAGTTTCATTACTTCTGAGTAACTATTAAAGTATGTGGAACGGTATTGCCACTTAGTAACATATACTTACTTTAAAGTCGTTGCAACTTCAAAGTGGTATTATGATTGTAGCAGTAACTTGCCCGAAGCTACTTTAAAGTTTTTAAAACCTTACAGTAGTATTGAATGTAAAACTTACGTTTTTGCTACCCAGGAGAATCACATTAAAGTAATTTTTCGTAAACTACTCCATCTCCATATTTACTTGTAAAATGTTGGATTAATCAATAATCATTAATCAATTTGCAATTTGTTATGATTGTTAATAGATGTTTTACTATATAACCTTCAATAAAAATAACAGTTGGTGCGAAATTGTGCTTTAGGGATTGCTATGTATGTAGCTTGAAGTTGGCAACATTTATTTGTAGTGATGTAACTAACCAATCCTGGCCCGTACCCTGGGCGAGCGTCAGTAACACTTGAGCCGGCTTGGAGGATACACGTCTTCTGCAGTCTATGCATTGTGTATGTAATTTGTCCTGCTCACTCAATATTAATAAAGTTAATTAACGACAATAATTAAGTATCTTTCATTTCAACACATAAAAGAACATAACAGGAATAATATAAAAATGGTTTCTATCATGTGTATCAGCTTATAAGTATTTCGTGTATATTTATCATATTTTATTAAAGACATTTTTTTACTAAAAAATATATTTAAAGAAGGCGCGTTGTTATTTTTCGATCTATCATCATCATATTTAACAGAAAAGTTGCAATGGTTTATAATTTTGGTGTACTGGAATGACAAAATAATCAAACATTTCATCGTTCTTTGTATTAAGTACGTATTACAAATAAACTGGTAGTTCATTTTGTGACACGATCCAGCATTATATAGTATAGAAAATGATAGAAAATTTGTTAAGTTGCAAGAGCAAGAGAGAGCAACCACGCGACACCATGTGTCAAAGAGAAAAGAAGTTCCACGAAAGTAGCAATTACTACGCCGCCACGTACCTGCTACCCAAAAATTGTTCCCCATTTTGGTTCCAGGCACGTAACAAAACCGTAGCAATTACGTGCTTGTGACTAGTGGCTAAAACTTAATAGTTCCACCGGTAGTTGCTGGTACGTAGCGATGACTAAAAATGCTGCTTGGGTTGGTTATGGTTTTAGGTTATTCGAGTTTCACCACATTTCCCGTTCTGAGCGTCAATTTCTAATTTGTAAAGGTTTTAGTATTTTATATTTATGGACTTTAAAAAAATATTCAAATCGAAGTAGTTTGGACCGGTTCCGAGATAACGCTCTTTTTTTGCTTAGCGTTACTCCACTAATTACACTTGACGTTTTGAAAAGAAAAGATACAAGCCAGTAAAAAGTTATCGGATTCATATTTTCAGAAAAGTACTCGTACAAAACTTGCAACTAAATCATAGGACCAAAAAAATCATATAAGACGTCTGAATGTTATCTTAGTTTCAACATATCAGCAGTGATCTGCATAACAAGTTGATGTAACTGCAGGATAACAGACTTTTGAAATTAACATATCCCTTATTTCTCTATGTAAAGTAGATTTCAAGTTGTTGTTACATTTCATGAAGTTTAATGTATTTCACGAAAATATTTACTGGTACTGTTACACTATTCAGGTTCAGGTTGCAACGAGTGAATTCCCGAATAATAAATTAATGCTTATTAATTATGTATAGTTCAGCTGCAAACAGTAAAAACAACAAAGAGTGTGGGTGTGGATAAGAAACACAATTTACACTTAACACGGTTTTCCCAAATAAATAAATTAAGTTTGTAAGTTAATGTAAATTGTAGCATCACATCATTCAAATCATTTCGTCATTAATCTTACCAGAATGTCTTATAAATTAAAATTACATAAAAGTATTTATAATTTAGTTTGCCAACTTCCAAAACAGGAAATTGGTAACATTTTTGGAAATCAAAATATATTCATACAACCATTTACCGTAGGATTATGGAGCGTGAATTCTATGTGTAAATTTACCGAAAACTAGTCGACCTAAGATTTTATGTACTGTAAACGTTAACAACTTAATACATAAGTAGATCAAAGAACACATGTTCTACTTGTGTAATTTAAAAAGGGGGTAGACAGCTTCAACCGAAGCTATTGTGTCAGCGTTTATACGTTATGTTAGTTTTTTTTCCTGTATAGCATTGTTACTTGTTATTCTCTATACCCTCTGTACATTGATGTTGAGTGTTTTGAAATATTGGTTAATATTACGGTTAATTTTCCACTAGGTTGATATACAGGCGCGTGCTGGGTCAATTTGAGGGTCCGGGAAAATATTCTCTTAGAGGGCCCCACCACCCCACTTCGTTTAATTTTCTAAGGATAATTTATTTATTTAGATTAATTATTAGATCATCAAATTGTATAGGATTCATTAGTACCGGTCAGTACAATTTTACGTTCCTCTTGCGGAAAGAAACTTGCAGAGAATGAAGGTTGTTGTGGCCACGAGCCTGGGAGACGAGTCATGGAGGTCCCTTCCACCACAAACTATGATTTAGCAATTGCGAGGGCAAGAGTCCGCACTCAGCCAGATTCTCTGCTAACGAAACTTAATGCCATGACGAAGAAGCGATGATATCTTGAATAAAAGCTATTCGGTTAGCCACAAATAACTTGGAGTCTGGGAGTCTTCCAAGTGTTCGTATCGTCAAACGGGATCTGCTTCTTTAAAGCATCAATGAGACTGCGCCAATTCTGCTGCCAAAACGTGGAATGGAGATTGTTTTGAGAGGCACGATTCTAGTTTTCCTGCATGTTAAGAAAACTTTGATAGGGTCGTCGGAATATTGAACCTTTAAATACGCTATAGCACTGTAAATAAATTTAACGCATCCGAGAATGCATGTCCTTTTCTGACGGCCGAGATTAAATTAATACATCTAGACAATTTTAAATTTGAAAGTTTAGGAAGTTCCAACTCGATCAAATTCCAGTTATTGACCACTGCCTCAGGTATGGTACAAGGCCATCCCAATCTATTTTCGCCATTCATAATTGCTACTGAACTACTGGGGTTAAAAATCTTAAAGGATCTAAGTTCTCGCTACTTCCGATAAGATATTTATTTTTGTGCAAGGGCGACAATCTATAGGATGACACAAGCAGAAAAACACGTCGGCCATGTGGTCTCAGTTAAGACCTAAAACCTGAATAAAGATAGTTTCTACTTTGTTTGAATTCAACTGGCATTTAGGCGTAAGAAGTTCCGTCACTTGTCCACTTTCGCCTCTCGAATCTACCGGGTCGCAGAATCTGTATTAGCTCCAATTGAAGTGTCTGGACAGAACCTACAAAATCATAACCCCAGATTACGTCATCAATATAAATATAATTCTGCAACGCATCTACAGCATTAGGATACTTCGATTCTTCTAAGTTAACGAGTTCTTGAATGATTTGAAAGGCTAAAAACAGGGAAGAAAATTAGATTCAATCGCCGCTGTTCGTCAGCTGCGCTCGAGTTGAACAGCGGTGAAGTATCTTACTACTACTTTAACTATCTATATTTAAATATAATTTAGTTGTTGGTAAATTAAATTCAGCCGTGCTGTAGGGCCCTTCAAGGAAACTTTACAAAGGCCCACCGGGAAGCTCCCGGTATCCCGCGCCTGTTGATACCCACAAAATGGGGAACGCTAATGGGGAAAGCGGTAACAACCTTTAACCGCAGTTGCATATATCGGCTGCCAGCTAGCTTGTGTAAGGTCTTGGGTTTCACAATAGGTCTTCGTTATTGGGCTCCAAGAATCAAAATGTGACAGGATCCCTTCCCAACGAACGTACCTAAATAAAGGTATGCTACCAGTCTACATAACAAACCACAATCAATAAACACAAATAATATTTAAGTCACCAAATACCAACATAAAATTCTTTATCGTTCAAGGTAACCCAATTGGTTAATAATCTAATCACATGATATAATTATATAATCTATATAAAAATCAAATGTATCACAACTAATAGAGTTGCCAAAAATCTGTGTACTATTTAATTATGCCAAGCTTATCTAATGATATACGTACAAACAAAAGAAAAGATAATTATAGAATTCAGCGATAATTTGTGAGTGGGAACGAATACTTAAATTTGTTGATGGTCAACAATAAAACAAGCGCTTTTGAAGGGTTTCCGAAGGTATTTACGGCGGTGTTTGAGATTGTACAATCGATATTATGCCCCAGTAGATAATAATAATTCGTTAATCAAACATTTAACTCCACAACCGTATTTTTTCCAAACATTATCAAAAGGAAAGTAATTAAACTGTTGATGTCCTCTCCACTAATATCTTTTTGAGAAGTACAATCAGCAAGCAACATACTTAGCAAGCGACAATATTTAAGGAAATCGTGTGCATCTAGAATATTACATACATTTTAAAAATTGAAAGCGTTAAATCTTCTAAAACTGTACTTCACTCTCACCACACGCAGTTTTAATTACTCTGAAGACGTGTTTCAACAGCTGGGGTGTTATCTTCAGCAGTCACTGAAAAACTAAACTCAAATCTAAAATATAACCTTATATACTGACTGATTGATGGAGCAATTCTAAAAGACGGGACAGTTCTGGAATTAAGGATGCTCCGCCATCCTGAATCCTTATCCAAAAATAAATAAATAATTGTAAATCAGAGTTCATTAGCATTTTTCTAGTCTTAATAATTTCTAAGCTCTCAAAACAGTTCAGTTTTGTTGAGTTACATTTCTAATTAATTCTACACCTATCACCTTACGATTTTATTCAAACATATTGTTATGATATAACGTATTTGAGTAGTACAGAAATGCATATATATATGCAGGATGTGTTGCCTATCTAACAGGCGACTGGATTTTTAATTAAAAAAAGTAGATTTAACTTATTTAAATTTGCTTCAATTTATGAAGGATACACACTACAACCCTGTGTGGTGGGAAGGAATAGTCTTAAACAGATTCTTCACTTAAATTTCACAAACTCAATTTCATGATGGACAATCTTATGTCGTTGGTTGATAGTCTTACATTTACATATTTTGAAGCCATTTTAAGGCCTGTTTTCACCTGAAAATTATTAAAGGTATAGGTAAGAAGGTATACACAAGTATTTATTACTGTACTTACGTTAAGTTTTATTACGTTACGTTACGTTTTTATTATTGAATTTCAAGAAAATGTTCTATTTCTTTGACGATTCATGATTTTCCATAGTAAATGAATGTTTCTTAATGTTATTTGAATTTCTAACTAAAATGTCTTATTGCAATGTTATTAACCAAGTTCTGGGGTGCTTTTGACACTAACTGGGCAACTTTTTTAAGAGAAGGTTTAGGCCTTTGAAATCTCAAAATTGTAACGTTTCAGCATGGTCTGCTAGAATGTTAAAATTTAATGTATATTTATATTTTTGGTGTCAAAATTTATGTAATTTTTGTTTGATAGGATCTTAGGATTTTATTTTAATTTTATGATAAGAAAAGGATGTAGCAAGATGTTGCAATGTTCTTATTTGAATTTTGTGCACTTAAAACTTAATTATTTAAGTAATAGTTATAGTTATGTGATTAGTTTATAGTCAATTTTACAATAAACTGTTAGTGTAACGTAATTGAAAGCATTTCACTTTCAGCAACATATGTGGCAGTCGTGAAAAATTATTTCGATACGTTGTTAAAAGCAGAATCAACTCTTATGCTATACGGGTAAGAGTCGTTTTAAGAGAGTAGTTATGATGAGCCTGTCGCGACAAAATAGTTCCAACTATATATAGCAGTTATAACAGTCTATCTCTCTAAACTGCTGGCAATTACTTTTTATTCTGATAATAACACTCAGATAAAGTTACCAGTTAAAGAAAAATATTTAGCGCACTAAATTTTGTAATAATTTATCTCATAAACGAGTTTTCCCTTTACTTTAATTAACTTTTCCATTAAAAGTCATCTATAGTAAAAGATCATTCTGTGACTGCGTTTGAATATGACACATGATTAACTTAAACTAGATACTGCATATATAGACTTGAGGGGTAGTGCTACCCACATTCTGGAAAATTCTAAAACCTTCAAATCTGCATATTTATTGAAAATCACCACGGTACAATATCCCTATAAGGCAAACAACTTTTATGAGCGTTCAAATAATAATTCTCTTTTAATATAATTTAAAAATAATTACTTTAATTAATTTTATAAGTGCTATTCATTAAATGAAAATTTACGTTCATTCTGGGTCGTAATACTCAGAGAAGTACGTATTAATCTCTTAACCATTGATGAAATGTTATTAAAATCAAATCAAGGTTATCACATACAAACATTTATTTGAAGTTAAGTACGAATATTTTTTTGCATAGGTGGGATTAATAACAGTATTAAATTTTGTTGAGTTATAAAACGAAATATTTTTTGAAAATTTTGAATAATTTGTTTATTAAACACTTTGGGGATAAAAGAAAGAATTAACAATTATTTAAAAAAATTAAGAAAGAAGTAGTTTTCTATTAATATAAAAGTTGCGATGTTAATGAAAGCGTATGAATATTTATTGTTATTGAAGCAGTTGAAATGTCTAAATAAATTGGATTTTGTCTAGAGGCAATTGAAATTATTATCAGTAATAGATGTGTAGGTATGATAAGTTATACAGTACAGTACAGTGTTTTTTAAGATTGTTACCGTTACGTAATCATCGGTTAGTTAGGTAACCGCAATTTATATCTTGCAGTACTACAGCGGCAAGGCAGTGGATTCTCAAGGATTCTAATTAAAACTGTGAATATTCAGTCTTATATTACATTCAAAATTCATAATTATGATATATGTGAGTACAATTTTCTTTTCTGTCAAGTACTGTGATGATTTATTTTATGATAAAGAATTGTTAAACAGTTGGTTTATTTTTTATATTTTATTATAGTTTAAAAACCTGGAATTGTCATAATCTTATACGTTTACATTCGACTACACGAAATTGTGCTCCTAACTTAACATTTAGCAAGATCATGGTTACCCCTGCATATCACCTATTTATTAACAAAATATCACACAACATTAAAAGCAACAAAAAACTAATAATTAATAATAATAAATTTGTATTTAATAAAATATTTAGCTAATTACATCTATATCTATAATAGCAGTGTAGAGTCTATTTTTTTGACATAAAAGGGCAGAAAAAAGCCATAACTTCCCTCAAAACGGGACATTTAGAAAGCACTTTCTGATTAGCTAGACGAAGAAATATTACTTTAAAGTTACCAAAATTCTAATTTTTATGAAATAAAATAAAATAATTTATTTTAAGTTTCTTATCTGCCTTTGATAATGTCGTATATATTGAAACAATTGTCAGGTTATAATTTAATAAATATTGTGCAACTTTTAATTAATCTTTTTATCTTTATTTTATTTCATGATTACAGAGTTCCACAAAGTTGGCTGGATGCTGGAGATAGTAAACCCTAATAAATAAAAAAAATTAAATTTAAACAAATAGATGAGTACTCTAACATTTGCAAAAAAATAAGATTCAGTTTTATACTACAATCAATTAAACAAAACATTAATAGTATCATTTAATAGTGAAAATATTTTAATAATAAATTTAATGTAATTCACATAATTTATTATTGATTTTGAGTTTAAGCCTTATCTTAGCAACCTGTTTTGTTTTTCATGTTAGCTGTCAAGCGGAATGCAACTGTATCCCAAGTACGTCTGCTAAACTAATTACTAAATGTTTGTATAGAATATTAAATATACTAATGGCGATGTAAACAAGTCAAAAATAAAAAATATAAATCTTTATTAAGCGACGACAGTCTAGAACTGTCATACGAACTAATTATCTGTTATTACATCTTTGGCAAACCGATTTGTACTGAATCTTCCAGGAACACAAGATTTCTGGAATTTTGGATTAGATCTTGCATTAATTGGCAAATTTCGAGCACTCCAAACCACTTTTTGCTAAATACATAGGATCATCTATAACAGAATCTTTAAATCATGAAACGGTCTAATTTTTTTAATCTAAATAAACTTTAAAAATACTTCTATGCAAATATTGTAATGAATCAGAAAACACCGTGTATATCGAATACTCCAGGGACCGGTACCCACAGGCTTCGAGAAAGATTGAGACGAAGACGAAGACGAAGAATTGACGCTTATAGACGACGTAAAATAAATGTATGGCTTAGTGAAAATAAATAATAGAAGTAGATAATCTGGTATTGTTAAATAAATTAGTTTAAGTTCGTCTAGTGATTAGTCTTCTTGTGTTTTAATTAGTTTTAGACGTTAGTTACTATAACCTTTCCCACTATTTAAAAAATTCACACAAGACTCGAGTTTTAATTAAAAGATCGTTACATTATATAAAAATCAATTAACTACAGCTACTAAGACGTTCGCATTACAAAACATACTTTAAAACTTTTTTTAATTAAAAACTATCATTGGGTTGCGCCCCGCTTGGTTAGATGATGTTAAGCAGGGGTGCACATTAGTAACAACATTAGTGTTAACGACACAACGCATGTTGAAAAATGAATCCTGTTGGGTCACGAAATGCGTTTTGATAATCGCGACCCTCAAAATTCTGGTGCACCTTGAGGAATAAAAGCAGGGAAGGATACACTATACATACCTATGCCAAGTTAAACTTTTACGGTCTTTAATCTCTCTTTAATGATCCTAGTCTCCTTAGTTACCCTATTTTTAAACTGATAATGAGTTATGATTTCTAAACTATTACTGGATGTGTGATACCTTTGGAAAAAATCGAAATGTGTTGTCATTACATTTAACAAGCCAAAAAGGAATTCATCCACACAATAATTTTCAATAAGCATATTTGCATATATAGCATACTTTTAGTAGCATAACCTCAATTTTCAAAAGAATAATTTTAAAATAACATGCACACTAGAACACTATAGGCAGTTAAAGGATATCTGGAAAACTCATTTTCCGTAGAATTTAGTTAATCTTCCTTAATTTAGTTAATCTGAGGTTAACCTATTTTTTTCAATGTAATGAAGTTTAGGTCAATTTTAATGTAAGATTTCACCTAGAACAGACAAGGTGTACTATAGTATTAAAGGTGTATACAAATATTTCCCCCCTTGCCTTTTAAAAATTTAGTTAAAACTATGTTTCCTTTATAATGAACTTCTCCGATATTACAAGTTTTTTGGCATTTAAATTTTTAAAGCTTTTATTTGAATTATTTTGGTGAAGGTTTGTAAGCTGCTTCTTTACCACATAACTGATACAATCTTAAATGTATGGGCTGTATTTTATTGTTGATATCATTATAATAACATATAATTGTGTTGCGCTTTTTGTACGTTATTGAAATATTCTAATTGGTTTATTACTTGAATTTCTTGTGATCTAAAAAATTATGGAAATAATGTTATTAAGATTATAATGTTTAAATCTTGTTTTAAGCAGATTGTATGTCATCGACAGTGGTAAAGTTAATTTTGTTTGTTCATACAAGTATTTTCGTTTCATGTGGAATTTAATTTCCTATAAGTATATTTAATTAGTTTTTGCTTTAATGAGAATTTGTTAATAATCATTTGGTTACTGTATTCATGTAAGGTCAACAGTCTTTTGTTTCGTTCAAAATTTCTATAGAAGGCAATTGTTTTAGCCAAATCATATAACTAGACAGCCATTTTTTTAACAAACTCTCTTCCAAATTACATCTTGCAGAAAGTGCACACGTTTTGTTTAAACTAATAAAAATTCAGGTTATGTTGACCTAATAATAAAATGTCAAAGTCTTGAGGTTAAATTTATTGATTTTAAACGTCAAAGTGTAACAATTTAAAAAGTGTTTAATTCAAAGTGTTTAATTAACAATTGCCAAAAGTTAATTAAGTGTTTATTTGGTTCTTCGTTAATTATCTAATAACAATAACAATTTATGGAAATTATTGAATAGTTAATTAGATTTGAATATAAATACATATTTTACTTGCAATTGTTTTAAAAGCATTAAATGGATTTGGTATTCCAATTTTGTAAAACCTTTTTTTTAATTGGAAATAATTATGCAGTCATTAATGACACATGTTTCTTGATTTATTTGTCAACTTAAGCTGATTCAAGGGAAATTGAAAAACATCAAGTTGGTAATTTTGTAGCGCCAATTTTTAGGAAAAGGAAAGGATGACAATTCTAGTAATTAAAATCCATTAAAAATTTTGTTTATTAAACTAAAACAATTATTTATAGAATTAAAACTAAGTAAGGTTAAAAAAGTAAACTGCAAAGTAACGTAATTTTTCATATCAAGATTTACTAATTACGTTTAAACTATTATTGAAATTATTATAAAAATACTCATAACAGATTACTATACCAACCACTGAAAACGTTACATTGCTTCATCTATTTGTTTTGTTTTAAACACGAATATAGTAGGTATGCATACAAAAGTGTGTACAACCCCAAAGTCTAATAATTATAAAAAATAAAGTGTCCAAGCAACGAGTTTCTGTTCCTACGAGAGAAATCTCGTTTAATTTGAATAATTTCCTGGTGGCTTTGGAATGAGACGTCAAGAGCATTACCAGCAGCTGTTAAACGCGTGAAAACCGGGAGACCTGAAAGCGCAAAATGTGTATGCGGATGGTACAGCTCATTTGAGGCACGAGTATTCCCATGTTTTGTCTCTCCAATGATGTTTATTCTGTGCACTTGTGATGCCACACAGCGTTTCAAATTATTCAGGTCGCTGCCCAAACACGCACCGGGTCATTCCCGTTAGATGCTGCGGGTAAATGCGGGGGAACGAAACGGGCGTGTACGGGCCTCCGGAAGCCTCCCGGAAACGTGGGGACAACGCGACAGATTTTCGGTGGGTCATCGTCAACGTATTGGATCAGAGGCCCAACACGTTGGCAGTCGTGCGGAACTCGTTCGCAAAACACTCATATATTGTGCCTGCATGCTTCCGTCGTTAGACGTTTTTTCGTGATTTTTATCTCAAACTCCCTCCTGACACTTTTATATAAAGCTTCAAAAAACTTGCGCGCCGCCTGAAGTTTTAAAGCCCGCTTTTTTACTCACTTTGTCTTTTGCTTTGTGTGTCATACGTTTTGTCGGATCCCTACGTTATGAGAACGACTCGCCAAGGCAATTTTGTGTTTTATATATCTTTGTCCCTGCAAAAAAGGAAACGGCATGTTTTATTTTTTGTTATAGATGCTGATTTTTCACCGGTAGTAAGTGCTAACTCAGGAGGCAATTTTCTTCGCCTTTTCAATTCTCTACACGCCATTGCCAATCGTAAAACTACCCCCCAAAATTGCCAGAACACCACATTTTCCACACGAAAAACAAACTGAAATCGGTGCCACAACGACTAAAAAATATACCCTAGATTACAACAACATTAAAAGTTTACGACAATATAATCTCTTCTCCAATATAATCTCCTTTAATCTATTTTACATTAGGACCTGTTTTATTTTTGTTGTTATGTGAAGTATTCTTTTCAAATCCGTCTCCGCTTTCTAGTATACCGACTATGGTGAGCCATTTAAAGCCTTTCCTTTTTTGTGTATCGCTAATGCCGTATATCCATTAACCAACAAGTAGTACACAGCTGGACATCCTCGTCTTCCCTTAAATTTGATAGCTCTTAAAATAAGTCGATAAATTGGTTGCGGGCTGTAAAAGGGAAGTACTTACTTTAAGATTGAGCGAGCAAATTTAATCAGATAAAATGTCCTTTACAGAAATAATTCAAGCGTTTTATAAGCAAAAATAATTACATTTAATCTAAAATGTTTTACTTCTTTTACGTACCATAAACCTACATCTATGAAGTTATATTCGATTTTATGTGCTTTCAAATAAATGGATTGTGCGAACATTCATATCAAGTTTAAAAAGCTGGAATATTTAAAATGTTTGATGTAGTGAGACGTCAGAAGCTGAGAACTTCTGGAAACTTGAGATCTACGAATTCAATTACACAGTACGCCAAGAATGTACTTACATACTTATGTCGTAGAATAGGTATTTTAAAAAATTGTCCTATTTGACTGAGTATGGAAAGACATCTTCATATCTTATTTAAGCTGGAGTTAAACATAGAGACAATTTAATGCAGAAACGGATAGACATGAATTCCAGCAGTTGAAAATAAAAAGATTTTTCCTAACTCTTACTAACAGTATTCCATTTTTAAAATAACATCAGAATAAAACCGTTTCCATCAGCTTTTAAATTTTTATATTTGTTAACTCAATTTATGTTTTTATACTTCAAATAACAGCAATTGAATAAATCATCTTTGGCTGAGCAAAAACATACCTTCCGTTCGTGTAAGGAAGTAAAACATCAATGGAACTCCCCCCCCTCGAGATTCGGTTAAATTATAGTAGAGTTGGTCATATGATCATAGAAAACATTGCCATGACCCCTGACACCCTGATTCTTTGCACAAAAATAAAGAAGCATAATTAAATGAGAAAATCAAATTAACTATGACAAGTTTTGCGTCTATACGACAACAGTTTGCATCAAAATTTTAGATTATTGAAGAATGTTTGGAAAGCTTACAGGACGTCGAGATCAACAGATCTTACAAAACTTAAATCCGATGAATGTGCACTTACACATGAAATTTTTTATTCCAATTATAATGCTTGATGAAAACAAAAAAAATGCAGTCGCGGAGATAATATAGATCATAAGGAACGCTTTAACTATTTGGTGAGAAGGCAGATTTTGATCTAAGATTTTTGTTTTAATATATTTCTACATGAGAAATTTGTGTTTGAACTAAAAGTTGTAAGATAATTTAACACGCTTTTACACATTAATATAAAACTAAGGAAACCCCATCAAAATTTGATAATCAAAAAGATAATTTATTGAAAGACATCTTTTATGCAACGTTTGTTACAATCCTTTGGGTTGTTACGAGTGATTATTTAAATAAAAGCAACCAACTAAAACCAGTAGAAAATGATAGGCCTAGCATTGTCAGATAAACTCCTAAAACGTTATTTGACAAACACTTCCGACTTTAATGAAACTATTTCTTATACCGAACAATTTATGAAGAACTGGTCAGATGCTAACTGTCTCTGTATTAACCACACAAAAACAAATATATTAACTCATAGCTTAAAAAGTATCTCCAACGAACCAACATCTAGCATGAAACTCTTGGGTGTTATGATAGATAAAAACTTAACCTGGCATGATCATGTTGACATGTTGGCAACTAAGTTGTCTAAAGTTATATACCTTATAAGAAGACTTAAAAACTTGACTAACATTGATACTCTAATTTCCGCTTATTATGCCCACTTTAACAGTCTTATGACATATGCCCTTATTGTATGGGGTCATGCAAGTTGTGCAGATAAAAGATTTAGTTTACAAAGGAAAGTTATTAGAATTATGGATGGCCTGAGACATAGAGATGATTGCAGAAATTCTTTTATTAAATTTCAAATTCTAACTTTTCCATCTGCTTTTATACTTAGAACTCTTGTTTATATACACAAAAATTCAACTGCTCTTTTTGATACTCATGCAAATTTCCATAATTATAATACTAGAAATAACCAGAACTTGCGTTTGCCATATCACCGTCTACATCGCTCCAGATTGGGTTTTAATTACATTGGATTGACGCTTTATAACCATTTATCACTTCAATCTAGATCTAAAAATCTTAAGCAATTTCAGGTAACAGTTTCCGACTTTCTGAAAAACAAAGCTTATTACTCTGTGTATGAATTTATTAATGATAATAGTGTAAAACTTTTATTATAGTACTATTACTAATTAGTGAAATTAACTACTATTTATTTACTTGTACCTAGTATTTAATCTTGACAAATGTAAGCAGAGCACCTGTACACAACATGATAATAAAATAAATATCTAAATAAGAAAAACAGGATTTCCTCCGATCCTTTATCTGCTTAAAGAGTTTTTGTGTGCATATTAGTCTTAATCAACTAAATTTACTTTCATAAAGAAAATCTTCATCTCAATGAATGAATGGACAAATGACGAATAGTTAATATTATGACAATATTAGCGAAAGTGGTAGTATTGTAATATAACGGCTGATATAATAGCAAATGGCAAAAGAAAGTGGCCCAGCTAAATATTTAAAATTAGTAAAAAGCAATGTTACTGTATTCATAATCTCTAGGGACGTTGGTTTTTAAGATTTTGAAATTGATTTACACCTTGTTAAAGATATACACCATCAAAAATCGATATTTCTAATTATTCGTAAATCAATTATTTACAAAAAATACGAAAAGTAATAATTCAAATATCTAGTATTTTTTGCTTAGATTCCAACCATCTCAAAATTATTTTGTTCGACCTTGCTGTTTCACATATAATTTCTTATGCACGATTTTAGTTAAGATTTCCTTTAATATGGGAAACTACCTCTAGTGCCTGTTGTTTAGATCTATTGCTACCTTCAATGTTTGCAATAAGACTTTAACGTTCTAACCTATTTAGCAGACATTTTATATTAAAGAAATTTTCTACTTAAACTTTATAATGTTTATTCCTGAAAAGTATACTTGAAAAACGTAGTAAAATGAAGCAAAAATAATGCCCTGTAATTTATATAACGAGCATAATAAATTTTTCTGAAAATGGGATCTGTAAATTAAAAAGTAACCGTTGTTTGAAATAATAACTGTAGAATTAAGTAAACAGACAATGAAGGAAATGAGAAATTTGAAAAATTATTTGCTTTCATGTTTGCAGAATATTAAAAGCACAAATTATTTCCGTATCACTTTTAAATTTAAACTAAACATGTTTACGATACTTTCTTCTTTGGGCACTGATTTTTGTCATGTTAATCGAAATATTTTAAGTTTTTTCACTGATGATTAAACGGTGTTTTAATAAAGTTCAAGTTGAATAATACAATCGAAGATTAATCACAAGACGGGAAAATAACAAAGAAAGTGCTCTCTTGTAGAATGAAAGAAAGGACGAAGAACAAACAAATCATCAAGGCCCTTGGACCTGTCCGTAAATTAGAGTTAACGTTCACAATTAAAAGAAGTTTTGAAGCAGTTTCGTATACACTGAGAAAATCATTTAGTTGGATCAATTAAATTTATTTAATTCAACTAAATATTTAGTTAAATCAAATAAAATTTAGTTTATTTAACTAAATATTTAGTTGAATTAAATAAATTTAATTGGTCCTACTAAATGCTTTTCTCAGTGTAGGTAGTCAGTTTAATGTTAATGTAATTGCATATAGTATTTGCAAAATTCAATCAGAGCTAGTCAGCAACTGACTTTAAACCAATGAACATCTATTTTAACTAATAGGCACTTGCAGGTTTTCCTGAGATTTGTACTCTTATTAAACTGTTCATTCGTACGACTTCACATGTGTATGGGAACAGATTATGTAAATTCGATAAGCACTCTGTACTACGTTTGTGCATTTGTGATATTTTATATCGATCCCATTGTAAATTCTCTATGCTTGAATGGATATTCCCATTATATGTAAGTAATGCACCTGTAATACAAAAGTGTAAGATATAACCGTCAATGCCTATCTACTACATTTTTGAATATCTTTTGTACACTACCTTTTCATGATAAATGTTTTTTCTTGTTTTCAAAATCTCTAAGACAAATATATTTTCGTCTTATTTTTCTTTCCCCTGCCTTATACATAACATAACGTAACTCATTTTATTAGTTCTACTCGTACACTTTGACAAACTGCGTTAAACTTATGAAATTCGAGACGCAGAGATTTACAGAAAGAAGTGTTTAAACGGTAATATCTTTTGTCGCGTGTATAGTCCTTGTGCAGTTTTAAATGTTAATGATTACACTTTTATGTAAAATAGAAACATTTGGTATTAACTTAATGGGAAATTATTTAATATTTTAAAACTCTTATAACATCATGATTCAATTTTCGAGAAAGGTTGCTGTTTCAGAAAAATGAGTTTCATTCCACAGTTCTCGAAAATATACAAATTTTAATACAGCGTTCTGAATCTTAGGTATTATGTCAACCTTTATTGAAGTTTAAGCTTTGTATAGAATACAGGCAAGCTTTCATATACAAGCATTTTTAAATTTTTAAAGAGGAAGTCTTGTTCCGTATTAAAATTGAAGCAGGTTTAATTTTGATAATCGTGAGTGTTAGCCTCGGGTCCAAAAAAGATGCATGGGAAACAAAGCACAAAAGATGCACCCTATCTATTTTTTATTTTATGCATCTATTCTTTGTTTGTTAACAAATCAAGCAACAGAGATTACGAGATACTAGTTTAAAACAGAGGCGAAAGTACCGTTTGGTGGTCTCACTATTCTGATAATATTATATGAAAACTATTCTAAAGGATAAAATACACACGATAAGTGACAACTTGTAATAGGTTAGAAATAAGATAGATAGTTAGATGAGGTTAAAGACAAAGTCGAAATCATATATTCGTAGGCTTCTCAGAACAGTTGCCTATATTCATAATTGGCTGAAGAATATAATGAAAATGCTACATTCACAAGATGTAGAGATAAAATTGTTATTAAAACATATTTATTTAAACTTATTAACTACTACTGAACATAACATTATGCATTAGTTGAATGGTGTGTTAGGAAATGCAAAAAGGTGAGATTTATTTATTAGAAAACATAATTGTATTATGCAGGATAAATTTCTATTAGGTTCTTGCGATAATTGTAGTACTTATTCAAATATTTTTATGTGATTTAATGTCGATATTTATTGATGATATGATGAACAACATCTAGCAAAAACCTATCAACCATTCTAGTGCAATTATAATCCCAACTTTTTTTTTACCTAAGTGTTGTACATATATCATTGAATTCAGAAATTTATTTTCTCTAAGTTTATCTAATTAATTTCTACGTTAATAAAAATTTTTAAATAATAATTGTGTTATGTATAATTTGTAATATCAAGATTCGGTTGTTTTTAGTTTTTTCAAAGAAGTCATTTGTTTTGTAAAAAAGTATAAAAAGAGAATCCATTTTTTAACAAATAGCAATTTAACATCAGAGAAACAAAGTGTGTTTTTTAGCTTCTTCTAATATTGAAATTTGTAAGGTAAGATTTGAACTTCGATTGTGATAAAAACGTAAGGTTATCTGAATATTTTTTAGTATAAAGTTGTTTATCAAATTAAATATTGTCTTGATTAAACAATTAAAAATAATTATTGTAGTAATAAAAATTCATAAATTTTATTTAACTTTGTCAATGATAAATTAGTGGAAATATAAAAAGGAAATATTGAAGTTTCTACTTATCTGTCTAATGAAGAGAAGATCCCTTATTAATAATACAACAATAATTTGTTTTCAATTGGATTGGTAATTATATTTGAATCGATCAATTTCATTGTCGGGTCGATTAATATTTGGAGATGCCGGAATAATCTTTGACATTATGGTTTGAATAGAGATGGGGAAATAAACAGAGTTTATCAAGCAACTCGAAACTGATTAGTGATAGAATTCATGTGGCGCCAAATATAAAAACGAAAATTGAGTTTTTAAATAAAAATTTATTTTATTTAATTCGGATATCTACAATTTTGGTTATAATAAACATTAGTTTTGTAGCAAAGATAATATTTTCAAATGTAAATCATTTTCATAGAGTTATATTACAAAACAATAATAAATGAAAAGATTATCTATTTGTATAATTTTTTATTTGTTTTTGCATCTAAGTTTAAAATAATTTACTGTCATTAGTAATTATTCATTTAATTCTGATTTCTTTTCAAAATTTGAAATAACTTAGTTTTAAATAAAATTTCTAAAAGAAATTTTGTTAACTACTGACATGTGGCAACACTAAAAATTCAAACACTGCATTTATTTTCTCAAACCTATACTTATTTTCTTTTTTAGACAGTTTCTGTTTTAGATACGCAAATGTCATTTAGACACGCAAATAGAAAAATGTACTTTTTTTATTCTTTTACTTAAATGATCGAAAAAGTACGTTTTACATTATATTAAACAAGTGAAAAAAGAAGAACAATAAAAAGGTGAAAATCTTTCTAAAAAAACTAAAAAGTAATGAAAACGTATTTTTAAGTAATCGCTTTGCTACTTTTATAAGTATGATAAATGTAAAACATGATTTTAGAGAGCAATATGATATGGTAAAAATTAGTAATTTTATAGCTTTGAGATGCTTTCCACTCTACTGATAAAATGGAAGCAATTATAGCTGTAAAAATGAGGAGAATTATAAAACGAAAACTACCAACTACGAGTACTACAAGTTGAACTTTCTACTACAGTTCAAATTAACTTGTACATTCTCGTGAACAGCACGAACGGATTTACTATAAAATTGCTTACATCCTACGGATTGCGAGTTTACAACACCGCAAACCTCAGACAATAACGACGACAAAGACGTTGGAGAATATTGTGTGCACGGATATCCTCCCACATTTTCCTACAAATCATTTATGGTAAATGTATATTGTTAAAATAAACAAAACGATTCCTTTTTGAATTATTATTATCCAAACTAATCTTTCGCGTTTCTTTTAACTAAACAAGCTTAAATAAAATAACAGCTTCCATTTTGTCATGCCATAAAGTGCTATATTCAAAAATTCTCCACATTTGTTTAAACGGGGTAGACTCCTCACAGTAGCGAATAACCTACCTCATATTTTACTAGCACCAGCGTTATTTTGTAGCTATTTCAAAAGATTTTCCCCTCCACATATTTTTAAATAAAACCAGAAAAAATTTTAAAATATTACAAGCTTTAGATAATCTCATTATATTATATTTTTTTACCTGATGAACACAGAATTTGTTAATAAAATCATCCTGAAAAGATCCCTATTAAACTCTTTAATCTTGTTAAATCGAATGCCTAAAAGCTGTTTTTGTTCAATGAATTCAAAAAACGTTTTTGGTAGGATTTAAAAACGCTTTTTGCATTGGTATTTTAAATGGATTATACTCTTTTATTATTTGTTACTAAAGAGGAAATGAAGAAGAATTGGATTTATTTTATCTGGGTCTATTTTTTACAATTCATTCATTTTTAAAAAGGTAAGGGACGCTAAACAGTCTCGTTACATTTTGTAAATAACTTTGAAATATAAGAAATTAAATTCGAATTCATGCAAAATTTACATTTTCTTTTATATACGAAGTATAATACTTGAATGTATTACTAGGGAAACCTCGTCAAGACATGACGGTCAAAAGGCTAATTTATTAAAGGGTTTTCTTAACAACGTTCGTTGTGTGATTACACTCCTTCGGGTTTCCAAGAGTAATTATTTAATATTACTATTTATTATACTACAAATACTAAGCTTGCCATTTTCAGACAAACTTTTGAACGTGTTATTTAACAAACAAACCGGACTTATTCCACCCCAACACCAATCCCGACTTATCCCACCTTCCTCCCTTAGTTATCCCGTATTACTGCTTTTTCCGGTTACCCCTCCAACTTATCTCTTTCTCAGATTTACCTCCCCTCTCCCGGAATACCCTTTCCCCCGACTTATCATCCTATATGACTTACCTCCTCTGGATAACTCCCCCTCGGACTCATCTCTCATTGAATCCATATATCTTATATACAATATACCAGCTTTCTAAACTTTGTCGGTCATTTTGTCTACGTTCCTTAAGAAATAAAACATAATAATGCATAAATATATATAATTTAAAAATCACAAAACTACAACTCCACACACTAAAAAAAGGAAGGTTTTAGAAATATAAAAATTGAATAAAAAGTAAGTAGTAATGACTAATCTACACAGTCAAAACTTTATTAGTATAAAAAGAATAAAGCAAATCGGTCTTGTAGAACTCGCACACAAAGTGGAACAAAAATGAGGTATAGATTAGTAAATAATAATTGACCGATACAATAAAGTTCAATATGACTGGTGTATTTACTATTGAAGAACATAAGATTTTCCTAATTTAAGCAGTGTTAATGGGAACACGACAAACTTGACCGCCGCGTATCTCGGCATGATTTTTTTTGTCCAAACAATATAAACCAGCTATAAATAAGCAATCATCATCACCCAATATTTATACAATTTGTTTTCTTTCCATGGTTTTATATATTTATTTATTTATTATTAAGTATTTACAGAAATAAATCCCAAGAACAAATACTTATTTATGAACACACAGTATAGGTCACTAACAATGACTAAGTGAAAGAAACATTTAAGTAGTAGACTTTTCATTAATTATAAAAATATTATACTAATATAGGCTATTATTATTATTATTATTGCATTTTGTTATTAATACATATGCGGTTTATAAGAAAAAATGCGGTTTTCAACTACTGCAGCTTTGTCTACGTAACCTAATAGCAAATCAAACATGCAGACTTCTATAATCGTGAATAGTTCCAAAAGTTGACATGCTGGCAATTGAGAGGGCGCTGCTAGTGGATTTTGGATTTCGTGCGTCTCGCATTAAAAATTTTAAATTTATGTATTTAAACATATAAAATTTAAAGAAATACTGAAATTATGCAGTGATAACTAATCTACACAACGAAAGTTTCAATATAAAAAAAGAATCACGTAAATCGGCTCAGTAGAACTTTCAAACGAACTGGAACAAAAATAAGCCTTGTGGTTTAAAAATATAGATTAGGAAAAAATGTATGTATGTATTTATTATTTAGGAATATCACACTCTATTAACTCAAACGTTTTGATACTAAAGGCATATTCTTTTTTTGGTATTAAGTAATTAAATTAAAAGGTGAAATTAAAAGGTGCTGTAAAATTTTCAGGATCTTATTTTAACTATATTACAGTAGCAATATATCAGCTAAAAATATAAAATTAGATACAGCAGGGAGATCTCGTGTATACTTGCACTTACGTGTTTAATTGTAAATAAGCATTTTTTATACTTTTTTAGATAGATGGTTCAACATTAATTTTTTTTGTTGTTATAATTAGGTCAGTTATGCCTAATTTAAATTAAGTCATCTTTATTGTGACAACTTTAAAAGATAATTTGTTTTATAGAACTATTTTTCTGATGAAATCATAAAATTCCAACGATTATATTTTTAGCCGCATTAGCATTAGCCGCAGATTCATACTGTGAAGCTACCAGTAGTAATAAAACTATTGCCAATTCATTAATGGCCCTAACGAATATGTGTATAATAAATAGTATACCGTGCGTCCCACGGATTGTGGAATATATACTGTAATACATGTAAAATTTATGAGTAGATCCGCAAAGGCTATGAAAACATTAAAAATTAGGTTAAAACACCTACGTCGTTAGAGTTGTCTTATGTAAGAGAGTGACAGCTATACTTTTGGTCAGCGCGTAAATAACAACGTACATCCAAATTTTTGACATGACAACCGGCTTTGTGTGCCTAATTTCAGACTATAACATTTATTTCCAACCGAATCATTGACAATTATTTAATTAAAGATATGGGAGATTTTTATTGTTATTAGTTAAAAAATGCATGTTTCTGGGACGAATAAGAAAGTTGTCCGACGACGCGTCAGCGTAGTCTGCAATCTTATGAGTTCCAAAAACGCATTTTTTTGTATGAATTAAACATATTATTTTTTCTCCAACTGCTTTTAAGTAGTAAACTCCGTGAGAGGACTATTTAGAACAAGCAGCATAACGTTAAACTACTTTTTATTTACTGCAACTTTTTAAGGAATTCTTTTTTCCGGATAAAAAAGCACATTTTTAATATAATATAAATAAGAAATACTGACAAATATGTAATCTTCACTCTCATTTTACTGAATTCAAAGAATTTTCTACAGGCGACGGACAGAGATATACGTTAAATGAAAAGAGGTTAGGATTGGTTTTTGTTTTCGTAACGTCGCACACTGGTGTAAAAGTCGAAAATCCGGCGCATCGCGTTTATGTCAATTAACAATGCTCGCCGTAATACCGTTCTTTACCAATGTTTGAACTGTTTTGTAGGAGTAACGACAATTAAAATTAAATTTCCACTTGTGGAAGAAAAAACCTGGATACCATTTAGTTTTTGTTTAATTATCTAAAGAATGTTCTGTTGCACTGTTTATGTTAAATTTTAATTAAACTATAAATTGCAGTAGTAACTTTAAAAATTACTAACTCAGGCAGGGGGGTCGAGGGGGGTCTGAAGTTTTCGCGATATGACATTTTTGTCCTAGTGTACTAGTGTAGTGCAAAAAGTGATTACTTTTTTGTATACTTGCTGTGGTAACGAGTAACAGCTCCTAAATGATCTATTTTTATACAAAATAATTTGATATTATAGACACATATTCGTGCGAAAAAGTTGAGAAAAAAGTTGTTTTTTATTTAAAGATTGATATACATTTTATTTATTGAAAATCAGCTTTCATTATTTTACAGGTAAGGGTAAACTAGTTTGTGCATTTTAAGGTTATGTTTAATCAAAAGTTTTTAAATATGCATTTTTTAGGTACCGTAACCGTATTAAATAACCCATTTTTAGTGAATTGAGCACCTATTCGATTTTCTGACCTATATCGTGCTGCTAAACTGATGCCAATAAAATTGTACAAATTCAATTTCTGCAGCATGATTTGTTAAGATTCACATAGTGTAAACTTAAGGTTGGTTGATTTTAATACCTATAAAAGAAACAACTCCATTGTGATTACTTATGTAAATTACTTATATAAAAACATTACAAAGCTTATTATTTCTAAATATTGCACAAATTAAGCCTCAGATAATTGGTAATAGTTTTTGAGATTTGTATCTTAACAGATTAGACTCAAGTACCAGATCCCTTGCTCTCATTGCTCATTAGATTTCTTTAATAACAGAAACACCAATCTAATGTTCACTATTGCAATACTTTTAAATAAAAGAGTAGGCTTTAGAGACATCATCCTATAATTTCGTCAAGTGGGGTAGCTAGTCTCCTATCGAGCGTCTCTCGGGGTAGCGTATTAAGGAATGCTCATTCGATATGACGAGTATAGGGAATATAAAAGGCCCCAGACCGGACCAAAACTAGACTGCTCAGAATGGGCTGGAAACAGATCAATGATTTCGAAGGCGGAAGATGAATATGATATCTCAAAAACGGAGAAGGCAAAAGAGCCAAAATAAGGGTAGATGGAGCTTTGAACTGGAAAGCAGTCCATGTAGGAGTCGGAAACTTCAAAACCAATTTCTCTGATCCTCCAGGTTGGGTTGTTGATGTTGGGCCAGCTCTCCAGCACTTATAAGGTTTAATATTTATTTTTTTTTTTTTATTTCGCTAAACAGTCCCAGGAGAACCAGCCGGATGAACATAACCGAGACGAACATGACGTGACGAAAAAAGGCTATGTTATTTGGTAAATGGAATGTGGAAGAGAATCAACAATATGTAAGATGCAGAAATAATAAAGAAAGTAAATGTATTAAAAATGGATCTTGTGGTGCTTACTGAAGCCAAAGAAATCATACACATCTGCACTGGAGTTGACAAGAATAAAAAGGCAAAAAGAGGAGTGTCGGTTGTAGACAATACTTGATATATACGCGCCACACTAGTTTGAGACTCAAGCAGAGCAAAACAAAATAAACAAATGTAGACAAGATAGAGAATTATTACTGATGGGCGATTTAAAGTAAGTGTAGGAAAAAGACTAAAGGCCAAGGTAGAGTACCCATGAAGAAATAGCCAGGAATAGCAACAGTGAAAAATTAATCGCGGTATGCGAGCAGCACCAATTAAAAATAGAAAACTTGTACAAACACAAAGTGTACATATATATATACACACACACATGGTGGCAGGAGACAGGATATCTAAAGTCCATAATTGCCATAAATCTAAAGCCAATGTAGTGTTTCCGTAAGTACGCAGTAGCTTTCCGAGGAAGATCAATGTTAAAAGGTCGAGAATGTCCAATTCAATTTGCGAAATCTCGAGTATTCAAGTGTACTGTACAGTACCTATAAAAGAACAGTCTAGATCAACAACTAGAAGATACAAATAGAACAAGTATTCAACTTTCTGTACATATTAAAAGTAGCATAAGGCAAGCAGCATTTGAAACGATAGGATACCAATATGTCAAAAGAAAAAGACAAGATTACTGGTAAAGGGATGACATAAAAGAGGAAATAAGGATTAAGCAAGAACAAGAATATTTTATATCATAGAATGTTATATATCAACCATGTAAGAAATGGGTAAACAATAAAGTACACAGCAATTGAAAGAACTACAAAGAGCAACAGAGATTAAATAAGGAAGGAGTACGCAAAAAAGATGCATGGGAAACAAAGCGCAGATAAATACGTTATATAAATGGTAGACAATTGCCAAACCATGCTGGGAGAAATACTTTCAAGAACTGTTAAAATAAACTAGACCTGAATACGTAAATGATACCAGTATAGAACATAAAAATACACAAAATTAGACTTATGTAGATGATGTAGCCGCACGATTGCCGGATATAATCATAATCGCCCCTCCCTATCGCACAAGGTTCTTAGTTTTTGAGGCTTGGTTCGGCAAGCAATGGGTAGTAATAATTATTATTATTACAAAAGGAAGCTAGAACAAACTACCACACTAATACAAACGTAGTGTTGTATGAATCAAAGGCGTTACAACTAACTTAGGAGATACGAAGATCACTTTAAAATGCTCGAGATATATTAAGAAAATTGGCACGAACATTCAGAATGAAGAGTCAATATGAATATACATACAGTGCTATTAAATTTAAATGCTACATGTGCAATATACTATATATTGTATTTGAAAATAATCAAGTAAAAGCATTATGCATACATAGGCAAGCGATTATACAGCGCACTATTTTATACGACTTTTATTGCATATTCCTAGTAAATAAATAGTACTGTATAAAAATAATAAATATAAAAGCAAATGATAATAATTGAAGTAAGACAATTACGAGAATGAGGGAACAGAGAATTTCATTTACTCTTGAACACCCGACGTATCCCTCTACTGCATGTTAAATATTTGAAACTATATGCATTTTCCAACGCTAACAAAAAGCTTATCAGCGGGTGGGTAATGAATAGTAGAATAAATCTAAATAAATCATAATCTAATGCAAATAAAATCATACCAAAATTATTATTAGTCCCAGATGTTTTTTATATATTAATATAAATAAATATAGGGGAATTAAAAAAAACACATGCAAAATATTATTTGCAAAAAGAAGGAATACAACTATTTACATTATAAAAAATTTTATATAATGCACCGGTTTTACAAATGTATTTATTGTAGTGAGTAACATAATCCCATTGCACTGAGATTCTCTCAGATTTGGGTCGCTGATATAGAATAGCTCTTAGAATATTATTATTTAAATAAAAGCTGGTTGTTAAGAAATAAGATTACACAAATGACAAAATACATATAAATAAAATAATAATAATAATAAACCATGTCTTTTTATTTATTTAAGAAATCTTAATGGTGCACATAAAAAGAAAATAAAAAGAACAAAACTGATAGCAAATATATTCAAAAATAAATTACTAATTACAAATAAAAACAAATCAAATTAAACTTATTATTTAATAACAAATAAAAACCTCATTTAAGTGGATAATATTGCAATATCTCAAAAAACTACTTAAATTTGAAAATATTATCTAGATCACAAATCTAACTTCTATAATTGATAAAATGTGAGCATCTAAATTAAATTAAACTTTGATTCAAAAACTCACTTTTTCGTTCGAGTTGCTTGACAAACTGATTAATCGGCTCTCATTTCCGATCCAAACAATAGTGTAAAAAATGAGTCTAACCTCTTCATACTCAATCGAAGTACGAAAATATTGATCAATCCAAATATCGGTGTTTATTTTTTCAATTAAACAGGTTAAATATAAAATTTTATACTTTTGATATTTTCAAAATTAATTTAACATTGACAAACTTAATGTTTAAAATTATTAATGTTATTTTTAAAACAATTTTTTAAATCTAAAAAACTGTATTATTCTGTATATTCAAATACACTTCAAACAAAATTATCTATTATTGACGTTTCACATAACTTTACTTCTTTATTATTTTCGAAGTTAAATTCTAACCTTACAATTTTAATTTCTGAAGCTGCTAGAAACACATTTTGTTCCTCTGATAGAATATTGCTACTTAATTGTTAAAAAATGGATTCCTTTTTTATACTCTTTTGGAAAACAAAAGAATTTTCTTATAAAACAAGAAATCTTGACATTTCAGATTCTACATAACCCAATTATAATTTATTAACTTTCATTAATGTAAAAAATAATTACACAAAGTTATAGAAAAGAAGATTCTGAATCCAACCATATACAACACTTGGGTTGGAAAATAAAGTAATACCCTTAATTCTACTGTCTACGAAACTATTTTCTTATAAGTAATAAATGGATTAATTTCATAAAAACACCGTTTTACACATTCTTTTCTACACAAATCTAAACATTTAATTATTAATAATATTATCTAAATGCTTTTACGAGGGTCGTTTTTTTCAACCTCCGATAGGCTATAAATAAAAGACAAATGTATATAAAAAAGTAATTTTATTACTAAAAGTTCTGTATACTTATGGTTACGTTTCGACATACTCACCATAAAGATTGAGGCATTTGTTGTATCTGTGGACAAGCTTTCCATTACTGTCTGCGTAAAATGTTGCCGCCAACGCATTTAAATGAGTCTTGACGTTGTATTGAAGATCCTCGGTAGTTTGGTACTGTTCTACTGTCTAAGTACTGTCCTCCTAGCCACGTTTTCAGTTCAGGGAAAAAATAAAAGTCACTCGGTGCTAGGTCGGGACTGTATGTCGGTTGATCGAAAATGTCCCATTGAAATTGCTCAAGGAGCCGTTGTGTTGCAACAGCACTGTGGACTTGCAACGTGTGGACGGGCTTGTCATGGATCAGAACAAATCCCAGAAGTCAGCATTAATCTTCTCTTGCTTTGAACGTCTCTCTGCAAGGTTTCGTCGTAAAGTTTCACAATAAGCTACCGAGAATCTTCAAGACAACGTCAAGACTCATTTAAATGCGTTGGCGGCAACTTTCTATGAAGACGGTATTGGAAAGCTTGTCCACAGATACGACAAGTGCCTCAATCTTTATGGTGAGTATGTCGAAAAGTAACCATAAGTATACAGAACTTTTAGTAATAAAATGATTTTTTTATATACATTTGTCTTTTATTTATAGCCTATCAGAGGTTGAAAAAAAACGACCCTCGTAGATGCCAAAAACTTTGACATACAAGCCAAATTGCATAATTCAATTGAACGTCAGAAAGGAGCAGCTTGTCAAACATGTTTTTATATGACTCTATCAACAAGATCTCATAAACTATATTTAACAATAAAGTGCTCACAAATTTTTAAAAACGTCGGTTTTTATTTCAAATGTTAAGTATCTTGCAAAATTACAAAATCGTATTTGACGTAACATACACCATTTATCAGCTACTATTTTCCTACCATATTATTTTAAAAATGCTTGCCTTTTCAAAACAAATTAAAATTATGAAGCAGAGCGAAAGACGTCACTGTTACTAATAATAAACTGCGGAAAACGTAAGAACACATGCGCATAAACAAACTTATGCTTATCTACTCGAATTCACTCTAGGTACAAAAACACACTAATAGAGTTTACGAATCACTAGAGTGGAATTTTGAGGAAACTTTACTGTCATATTTTCACTCTATTATGTTTACTCTTAATTAGAGATAAGTTACTCGTATTTTATTTTTTACTGTGTAAACTGTCGCAATCTCTAGCACGGTATCATGTGAATGAAATCTTTTAAAACATAACTGAATTATATTATAATATATTATTTTAGAGAATTGTATATCCGTCTAACCGGTACTATTATAATTATAAATAAGATTTTGTGTCAAAAATATGTTCAACAAATGCTAAATAAAATCAAATTAATGTATCCAATATTATTTATCTTATCGTAGGTTATTCACTATTTGGTTACGGAATTTACTCCACCGAAAGTCTTGGACAGCGTATAGTAAAGTCAAAAGTATTAATCCGTAACGCTAACTATAAGCTATAAAATTCCATAACTTTCTATACATTAATAACAAGAAATGAAACAAAAAAAATATATATGGGCGTAAAAAGTACTAACAAAGGTTTTTAGTACAATTTTTAAAAAACACCTGAAACAGAAACACACAACCGGCTAAAGCCCTTAAATTCTTTTATGAATAAAGCTGTGGATTTAAAGTTGGGATTTTATTGTTGAAACTTTTGAATTAAAAATTTAGGGAAATTATAAACATTGTAACAAAGCAACTCATTGTCGTTATTAAAACTTTTAGTGTTATGAGTATTATGCTTTACTCTGAATAACTCTAGGCAAACAAAGCAAAATGTATGTGAAAGATAATAAATTTAAGTTTCATGTGATAATTAAGCTAAAACAGACATTGTTAACTCTATAAATAATATCTACATCAACCTTTTATTTAATGCAGGATATTTAACGCGAAAGTTAGTGTAATTTGGCAAGACTGAATCAAAACTAATAGGTCTTCAGGGGAATGTTCGTGTAAAAAGTGCTTTATTTGCTCGAGCAACAAAAACCATGTTCTTTTTGCACTTTCTCTATATTTCTTTTTTATTGTTGTGGTAAGAAAAAAATGAATTATTAGGAGGCTTTTATAATCTACTTCTTACAATAAATATTTTTTCGTTGTCTTAAAATACAAAAAGAATAAGATTTCTTATTCTTATGATTTCAGAAGATCTATATTTAAATCTTGAATCCAGTAATTCATATTTAAAATGTAGAATAAGTCAATATAATTAGATGTTATATTCAATAAATAAATATAATTAGAATTTCATTTAAAATATCCCATGTTCTTGTAACAATAAACTAGGAGGTGAAATAGTAACACTATGAATATTTGATCTGATTTGGCTAGCTGTAATAAAAATTAAAATATAACAACCCAATAGCTTTTCTCTTTCCCAGTAGGCTAACTCAGTTTAATTCGATTGAGCATGAGCTAAAAACAAATTGATCTTATTAATTCCTGTACCTGGAAAGTAAAACTTACTACAAGCCACACCTGGAATTCTGTATTTGGACGGGAAATAATCTTTAACTCTCTATATAAAATTTGATACTTCCATCACATATGAATAATAAAAAAAAATATTGAAATTATAAACACAGGTTTTATTTATATTTAAATTAAAAATTATGACAGAGAAAACTAAAAATTCCAACACAAAAATTAAATTGAAAGAACTCTCTTTAATTTATTTAAATGAATTGTTAGTTTGTAAATGATATGACATAGGTATCATCACAAGTTTCATTTAAATAAACTAATGTCAAAAAAATATAAATATAAATTAAAATTAAAAACAACAAAGAAATGCGTCCTATAAAGAACTTATTAAATGATAACAAATTTATTTACAAAAAAAATTAATAATAAATTCACTAAAATTCACTTCATCATCAGCTGTTGTTGAAAATCCATACAAATTATTTCGATCGATGACAAAAAACTTGGCGTCTTCACTTTAATTAAATTATATCAATCACAAATCATCGGATTTGTTTAAAAACGAAAACAAATCTTCTTTGTTTCAAAATCCATAGATGTAAATATCAACTTGAATAATATTGACGTTTGTTTACAAACGAAAGCACGTGGGCTCTCTAACCCTATTTTATTTTTCAGGAATTCCTTCCAGAGTCGACATAGGTTCACCCTTATGCTTTTAACGACTGACTTTGTTCTTTTTCGAAGGCCTTTTTATACTTTAAGCCAAAAAACAACGAAATCGCACAAAAATTCTAAACATCGGAAAAATCATGACGTCACAAATAAAAACATATGTTGAAGATTAACACCAATTTTAATTCTAAAAAATGAAAAGATAGCTGGTAAAAAGGCAATTAAACAATATAACACACTTATGGTGTAAAATGCATATTTACAGAGAAAATCAATAAAGATGATCAGTTATCACAAAACGAAGTAAACTTAATTACATTGGAGATACATAGTTTTTCCAGCAATCTCTGTACATGGAATATTTACATTGTCACACAAGGTAACCCAATCATATGGAGTTTACACAAATTATAATTACATACTAGAAAAAACTTAATTTATAGGTCTGACTACACCGTTCTTACAATCAAACGATGCTTCTGCAAGTTTTAAATAAATAACAACTTAAATGAATCAAAACTATACGCATTCTAGTCCAAAGTACAATACTCTGCGACTATGCGAAGATACAGCTTCTCACATCTAAGACAACACCACTTGAACTCGAGACATGCCGGGCCTCTTTTTTAGGTAGAGTCGAACGGGGGCGCTACTGATGGCCCACCAGGCAAAAGAAAAGCCTAATCGCATCCTAAGCCAAGCCCAGTCCACACCTGGGATGGACTTGATCGGGTCGTTGTAATCTGCATGCTGAACTATGGCTGAAGAGGGCTTTCTCAGATACTCGCTCCCACCGGTGAAAACTAGCATTACTCACATCGCGCTAATTGACCGTACCTCAATTTCTCGTCCAAGTGGGGACCGTGGCTGTAGACTTAACGCAGGTAAGACACGTAAATCCGCAACACAATTATGCCTTATGACAATACCTCCGAATGCCTTTATTTATATTAAATTTTATACCTGATATACAAATCGACTTATACTCGATAATTGTTTTATCCAACTCGAAGTGGCCGGATTTTCTGATGACGTTTGATGGGCAAGATGTATATGTATGTGTGGCCCATACTGGCCACATACGGCCACGTATGGTATACTACTTACGTTAAACGGCTTCTATTTGCCATTGTTCAAAAACCTTCCATAGCCAAACGTTTCAAATAAAGGTGGCGATGCGACGCGACGTTCTGATTGTTTGGAATCTCCTTATTTGTGGTCCGATTAAGAAATGCTTTTTGTTTGACTTTGCTTGTCACGTCGACAAAGATGAGTCATTAGGTTACTAAACATGCAGCAACAAGTTTTATAAGAAACAAATGCCTACACTTAGGTATCAATTTGTAACCACAAAAAACTAAGCCCCACGATGGAACAGCCAACTTGTAACTACGGTACTACTTTACCAAAAACAAAAGTACTGTTGTGAATGGCTCACAACTTGCATTCATTGCGTAGATACGGAATGGTACTAGGCAACGAGAATAATAAACAAGTCGAATAAATATCTCATAAAAGTTATTACTTGTGTTTTATTACCTCCTACAAGAGAGACATATAAGTAGCCCTAACACTACATTGGTGTTAAACTATCGCTACATTTGGTGACCCTACGTTCCTGAAGAAGAATTTAGCAGCACTGGTCTTTGCCTGCTGCCCTGAATTCTCCAGGTGAACAACTGCTAGTTCTCCGTTCATCGTCTGTCATCAGATACTACTCGACTTCTGTCATCTTGAGATCCTGCTACCTGCTTCGCTTGCGTGACTTGTCGTGGCTGGTTAGAGGTGACCGTTGGAACCGGAACTAGTGCTCCTTCTCATCCGATAAGTTTCAAATTATTTTTACTTACTTATTTAATATTTCAAATGGCGACTGTCAAAGTTCCATTTCCAATTTTTACGTGTAACGATATCGACCTATATTTTATTTTGGTATAAAGATACTATACTCGTATGTTGATCAATGATGAGCTCGACAAATATAACTTATTAACACTAAACTTCCCTTTCGACGTTTTAAGAGCTCATCGCGACCTGACCATTAACCCCCCTAGACAACGACCATACACTACCTTGAATGGGGCAGTGATAAAATCTGTCCTAGTACCACGAGAATCTCGAATTAATAACCTTTTGGAGACTCTTCAATTCTCTGGTAGTGTCAAAGAACTACTTTTTAACATCCAAAAATTGGCAATTGATCTGGATTTAACTGAGGAATTAACCAAAGATTTTTTAATAGCTAAACTACCATCAGAACTTAAAATTCAATCCTTAAATTTCAATGACTTACTGTTAATATCCTTTGTAGAAAAATTAAATTAAATTTATTCTATGCAACAGGCACCACAACCTTTAACTACTCCTGCATTAGAAGCTAAGCTAGACAATTTGACGACTAATCTTACTACCATTTCCAATGAGTTTTCTACCATGAACAAACGACAATCCCCTGTAACTCGCACCATCTCTCCGAACCCCCAAAATCCTCAGCATTTCAATAAACGCCGTTCCATGCCTTCGGGCAATGCCAATTCCCAATTGCAACCGTGCTATTATCAAAGACGCTTTCAAAATAATGCACGTAATTGTACGGGAAATGGTTCATACCAAACAAAAAACTACTTCGCACTCTCCTGGCCTCCAGGGAGGACCATGCAGGGTTAATTAAATCCCTCCAACTTCTCCTTTACCAATCACTTATTCTTCAATCTTTTTACAGGACCTAACCTACAAAATTAATTTTGTGGTTGACACTGGTGCTGATTATTCCATTTTACCCACCCACGTTGCAGTTTCCTGTAACCAAACCATCACGCCTGCCAACCTTTCATTTATGGCCGTGAACAACACGTCAATTTCTGTGACAGGTATTGTAACTTTTAGGTTATATTTCCCGATTCCTGGCCTACAGCCATGCCCCTGGAAATTTTATGTCGCTGATATATCTACAGCCATTCTAGGCCTGGATTTTTTAGAGCAGCACAACCTAACCATTGACTGCTTTTCTCGACGAGTCATTTGCAAGACAGATGTCAAGCTCGCCCGAACCCGCAGCCAAGGTTGTCAATTTCCAGCTCCAACAGTGAATCCTCTCACTGACTGCTCTTCTCAGCGGGTCATTTGAACAGCAGTTGTCCAACCCGTCCGAACTCGCAGTCGAGGTTCCACAACCCCCCAAGTTAAGACCGGCACTAAACGCATGTCTAGCGTTGTCACATTGTCGCAAACTGAACCCTAATCATCTTTCTTTTCTAGAAGATCATCTTAATGAGCTCTTGGACGTTAACGTAGTACAGCGGTCATCATCTAGCTACGCTACGCCACTTCACATCGTCGGGAAGCGAGCAGTGGGCACAGCAGAGACGCTACCTCCTGGTGACGACCAGGACATCACATCCATCTCCCCAACAGACAGTTATCGCTTGGTTGGCGATTATAGGAAACCCAATTCAGTGACAGTACCAGATCGTTACCCGATCCCTTTTTTAACGGACTTTACAAGAAAACTTGCTGGCGCAACCATATTTTCGAAGCTAGACCTCCAAAAGGCCTACTTCGCAATACCAATCGCAGCAGACGACATTCACAAGACTGCTATTATCACACCTCTGGGGCTTTTTGAGTTCAAACGGATGTGTTTCGGACTACGGAATGCAGCCAGCACCTGGAGTCGTTTCATGGACACTGTATTATCAGGGCTTCCATTTTGTTTTTCATACCTAGACGATATGCTAGTCTTTAGTGCTGATTCGCAGCAACATATTGAGCATTTACACCAAGTGTTTTCCCGATTAAAAGACAATGGACTAATTATAAACCTACCAAAGTGTCTCTTTGGAGTCAATAAGCTCGATTTTTTAGGACATCAGGTTAATACACGCGGTATCAAACCAATGGCTTCCAAAGTCCAGGCTATAATTGATTACCCATTGCCTTCAAGTCAGAAAGCACTCCGCAATTTTATTGGCTTAATTTCGTATTACCATAAATTTGTACCAAACTGTGCGAAAATTTTGGCACCGTTAACCTCTATAGTTATTCCTGGTAAAGCTTCGCTAAAGCCTGTCCAGTTAAATCATGAGCAAATAGAAGCCTTTAGGCACGCGAAGAATGCTTTGATTACCGCTACTTTATTGGTACATCCGCGAATTAATAACCCTCTTAGTATAGCTGCAGACAGTTCGTCTTCCACTATAGCTGGAGTATTACAACAGTTTGAAGATGGCATGTGGAAACCACTAGCTTTCTGTTCCCGGAAGTTAACCGGCACAGAGCAATAGTACAGTATTTTTTCTCGGGAACTTCTTGCAATATACTTTGCTTTAAAGAAGTTTCGTTACTACGTTGAGTGCAGAGACTTTCAAATCTTTACGGATCACAAACCTTTGTGTACGACGATCAAAAATAATGGTGATCAATATTTACCACGTGAGTTTCGACAACTAGAGTTTATTTCTCAATTCACAACTGATCACCAATATATCAAAGGTCAAGAGAATATTCCGGCGGACGCTCTGACAAGAGTTAATCTTATTAACGTCACTGGACTAGATCTGAATTTCGACGAAGTCGCTCTATCTCAAGAACAAGATCCCGAGTTAAACCAGCTCCGATCTCGTAGTAATTTTCAATTCATTTCCCTTCAAACTGCCAACAAATCAAATCTTTGGGTGGATGTTGGTATAGGCCAACCACGACCCTATATCCCGCTCAAATTCAGGTATCCCTTATTCCAACAACTACACAATATGGCCCATCCTGGCATCCGTGCTACTAAAAGATTGATTACTCAGCGATATCTGTAGCCATCTATGCACCACGATATTCAGAAGTGGGTCATATCTTGTGCTGAATGTCAGCAACATAAAGTTCGGTGTCATATGAAAACCCCTTTACAATCTATTGGTGAACCAGATGAACGTTTTACTAAGGTCCATCTCGACTTAGTACACCTTCCTTCTTCAGAAGGTTATAAATTCCTCCATACCATTATTGACCGCTACAGTCGGTGGCCGGAAGCAATTCGTCTGAAGGATTATTCCGTGGAGTCAGTAATCACTGCATTTGTCGACACGTGGGTGTCCCGCTTTGGAATTCCCAAGTATCTCATCACGGACAATGCAAGAATATTCCTTTCTCATGCATGGATCAACTTCATGGCCATGTTAGGAATTAAACACGTCAAATGCACGACCTTCCATCCGCTTAGTCAGGGCGTTATCGAGCGTTTTAATCGGACACTCAAGCAATCCATTCAAACCACAGGAACTTCCTCCTGGTTAACGAATCTCCCTTGGATTCTCTTGAGCTTACGTGCAACACTGAAATCGCAAGTTAATGCTTCTCCTGCAGAAATCCTGTGTGCTACCCAGTTACGACTACCTGGAGATTTCTTTGAAGAAGAACAACTGGCTAACGACATGAACCTCCCTAATTTCATAGCCAATCATGAGGAAGCAGAAGCATTTTTTACAAAAACGTATTCCGGTCAGTCCTTCGTCCCCAGCGACTTGACCAACTGCACACACGTGTACGTTCGTAATGACACGCACACTCTGGGCATGAAAGACAGTTACTTAGGCCCCTATAAAGTGTTAGAACGGACAGTTAAATACGCCACTTTAGAAAATCACACTGGCACTATCTTTTTAGATAGGCTAAAGCCTGCATATTTTTTAGATTAGTTACTTTATAATGTTAAGCCAACAATGAACTGATTTCAAATGCTACGCGAAGGCATCTTTTGAAAACCTTTTATCTGTTGACTTTGAAAATTTGAACACTTTTCTGTTTTTTCTTTCTGTTTACAGGTTCCAAGAGTTGCCGTCGCAAGTTCCGTATTGTTAGTTAACTTAAGTTTTTTATTGTATACTACCTAGTGGAGTTTTTGTAGCTGGAGCATTTTACAACTTTATTCAAGTTCCTTTAAAATACTCCATTTTTTCTCCAAAATACCATTCCGTATTTTTTCCTTATCATGTATTACCCTCGTTTCAGACCGGGCGGGGTAAATGTTGTAAATGGCTCACAACTTGCATTCATTGCGTAGATACGGAATGGTACTAGTCAACGAGAATAATAAACAAGTCGAATAAATATCTCATAAAAGTTATTACTTGTGTTTTATTACCTCCTACAAGAGAGACATATAAGTAGCCCTAACACTACATTGGTATTAAACCATCGCTACAGTACTTACGATATACAACTATCTATGTCTCAGCTTAGTTTAAATACTATCAAATAAGAATACCTTCCCTCTTTTCAGATTAAGGCAGGTCATAGGTGGATTGGGGCATTATCAAATTCATAGAAATATGGATATGAGGGCACCAACATAATCGATTTAAGTTAATAAAAGAGTGACGTTAATACTCCACAATACGGAGCTCTAGATCTTAAAATGATTCAGTTTCATTTATGCAAGAAAAGTAAACAAGAAATAATACAAATAATACCATTTATTTATCCATTTCACATAAGAAATCATTACATAGTAAAAACAAAACTGAAAGGCTTTCAACTAATTAATGCTTTCACAAAATATAGGATATATAAAGAACCCACCTGGTTATTTCTATAAACTTAATTTGGTTTACAAACGTTACTTCAAATAACTCGTTGATAATGACCACCTGGTGCACCAGGTTATTGTTATCCCTTTTGGAGAAGGCGTCCAGTGATTCTTGTGGGGTTTCAAAATACTAGAGACTGCAAAATCACATTTGCCCTTAACATCAAACAAACAAACAAAGTTGAAGGTCTCAGTTTTAGTTGATTGCAGGTAAGGATATATATTCTCGAACTAAACTGTGTATAGATTTTCTTAAACTAAAGTCCGTATCGACTTTTTCAAACTAAAATCCGTATTGAATTTTTCTGAACTAAAATCCATATCCACTTTTTCGAACTAAAATTCATATCAAGATTTTCAAACAAAAATCTGCATCCACCTTTTCCCAATAAAATAATGATCGATTTTGTAAAGAAGATTTTATTGTTCACATCGATAAAACAAAAAGATTTTAATTAAAATAAAAAGATGATTACCTTCCGATTTCCGAAGGGTTTTTAAAATGGATGTAAAGCGACAGAAAAAACTCTAATTTCGCTACCTTCCAAACTTTCAAACGATTTCGTACTTTTAATAAATCACAAAACCATTTTATGCACTATACTCCGGTCAATCAACACAGATAGTCATAAAAACGCCCACAAAAGAGCGAGCGATTTAAAAGCTACTTTGCTATTGGGCGAATTGAAACAGAGCGCGAAACTGTGGAGTCCGTTTCACACAGCAAAGTGACAGATAGCGTCACTTTGATGCAGATCAGCATCATCAAATAATTATTTGATTAGTTCTTGAACATTTCATGTACTATTAAATATTTTAAAATTGATAATACATAATTTAATTGAAATAGTATCAAAAATATTCATTAGAAGTAGTTTATTATTAAAATCTTGTATTTTCAGGTTATTTTCATGTAGAATACAAAAATGTTTCAGTGTCAGTTGGGATTTTAGCAGTAGCCAATCTGATGAAGTGGCTACGCCCCCTTACTTTTATTACTATCTATCTTGAGCGGTCAGAGTATACTTAAATTATAATTAGACCAGCAAAAGGGAATTTCACAATTAAAAACCAACAATTTAATCACCAAAATTAACATCTTGCATTCTCAAGGGAATCTTATAAGACTGACCCTGTTGTAGAATACCAACGGGTCGCAGGGGGGAAATTGTTTCCCACTACAAAAAGCATCTATAATTTTATTACTTGTTAACGAATTAGAACGTTAGGAAATATTTATGTCCAAATAGGAATAATTAAAAATTCCATTCTGCTTATTTCTTTGCCTTTTTAAAATTACTATGACCTACTTTTGTACATAGTTACATTTCTGACACTAATTTTCTAAGTTTATCTATGTTCGATTGCTGCATAAAGACCTGACTTATGTTAACGATTAAGTAAATTGAACCCCATTTAAATGACATGGAAAACCAGTAGAAACGAAAAGATTTTCATACATAATTTAACAAGTGGTCTAATTTTTTCCGACAAAATTTGTCATTTCAGATATGAGTAGCTTTCGCAACGAAAACTACACGAGTCGACGCAGGAGACGAGTGTAATTTTCCAAAAGCAAAAGCTACGAATGTCTTAAACGATAAATTTTGCAAGAAAAAATTAGACCACGAGTTGAATTCGGCTTGACAATCCATCGAGCAAATTTTTATTTAGCGGGTGTAGTTAATATTAATTTAATTAAATTTGACATTTCATTTTGACATAAATTTTTTTACTAAGAAAAACCGCTAGTGGTTTTTTCACTATAAAACTAATTTCATTGGCCCCAATTTGGAAAATTCTGTAATTTGATTGGTTAAAAATTTTCCAGTTGGATTGTCAATTAAATGTAACAAAATTATAATGAAAAAATTACAAACCAAAGTTATTAAGATTCGAATATTTATAAGCCTCGCTCGTAAGCTTATTCGACCATAAACTAGGTTCGTCCAAAACAGCACTACATTATGTATTAAATAAATAGCTATTGTTACATTATAGGTTGACGTGACAGGGAGCCTAGCTAAGGGTAGAGAATAAATAAAAAGTAAAATCGAGTTTAACATTATAACATTAACAGCTCAGTAATTCAGCAAGTCAACATGACAGAGGTGAAACGTCTATACAAGCAAATATAATGTTACTCTTGTGACTCTTGCCAGTCTGGTTCAACATCATTGCTGGACGAGCTCAAAAAACGAACTACCTGATGGCTTGTGATGAACATGTTTAAATACTATTTACTAGTATGCTGATATAAGCAAACCATGAACATTTGTTAAGGTTGCTTGGACCAGCAATTTTGGTAACAACTAGGCGCGTATTAAGGTTACAGCGTCAGCGATTCAGCTACACGTGATAAGATCAAGCAAGTACAAATCAGACCTTCTGTTGTTACATGAATAATGATGTGCATACACCGGAGCTGTGTGTCCAGCGGATGGTGGTGATCTATTCTTGGCAGCATACCAATAAGTGATGCAAGTGGTCATAGCGATGTTCGTTTTCCGATGCGTTGCTTGATGCTTCTGCGTCAGCATATTGTCTATTTTTAGCAGCAGGGTTGCATACGTCTTCGAATTTCATATTGCACGTGTGCAGTCATGAAAAAGAATCCTGCACAAAACAATTGGAAAACAGGGCACCGTCAAATTTGGCTAAAACTTATGTATGTTGTAGTTCATGGCATCCTGATCAAAAGTCTTCATGGGCACAAAGTCTGAAAATGACCCGTGCATGAGCATGTTAACACATTCGGATGATTTTATTAGAAAACTCCAAATCTACTTTGTACTCTTGACCGTTTGATCAGTAGTTGATTGATTGATTCATAATTCAAAAATTGACCACTTTTGATCAGCTTGAACTACAACACACATCAGTTTTAGACCAATTTGACTGTACTCTGTTTTTGATTTTTGTGCAGAGTTCTTTTGAAAACGCGTCTTATAGCTTTTAATAAAATACTTGAGTAATTTCATTTTATTTATTCCATTGGTGACACTATTTATAGACGTGTATGCTTTGCAGTAGGTTAGGAGTTTACCAATTACTACTGAAATGTACCAATTAATCACAATTGTGTTTCTATCATATCACTAATGGGAAATAGGTTATTGATTATTGAATACTAACTAAGATTAATTATTACTGGAACATTAAATAAATTCGAAGATACAAATACATTAATAATGTGTCTTTTAAAGTGAGAGAATCTGGAAAAATATATCAAGGGGGATGCAGAATGATACATAGAATTTCTTTGTTTCCTAAATACTCTTCAAGTCAACATTTTATCTAATACGACATATCTAGAACATCAAAACCGGAACATTTTGAAAGCAGACCGGATCAGAATTTATAGCCTCTAGGGAACATTTACCTAAAAAGTGCTTTATTTGTTTGAGTAACAAAAACGATAGGCTATTTTTGTGATTTTTTTGTTTTTCTTTAACACAAATGTTTAAACTAAAGAATATTAACCATAAATAAATGTTCGTCCTGATCCTAATATGCAAATTCTGAAAAAAAAACTGTAAAATTCGTTATAAAGATTTTCCTTTGATCCTCTCTCGCATGAAGGTTATGTGTAAATCAGAGTTTGCTATTGTCTTTCGGAAACAAAGTTTGTTCATAATTAAAAAATAGAAAGACCCGAGCAGAAAGTAGGTGGGCGTTTATTCCGTCGACATCCCTCGGCGGGAGGATCCTCGATTAACATAAAATAATGCGAGTTTATAAACTTCGGTATAGAAAGTAAGGAAAAGTTAGTTAAATGGTATAAGACAAGGATTCTTATATAAAACTTCTTCCCGGGCATTGTTTTTTGTACCGTATTTTATTATTTTATTGTTCCCAAATTATAATTCGGTTTAATGCAAATTAGTTAGGAAGAAAAGGCGGAAATGACGTCTTGTAGTTTTATTTTCAAAAGTGCAATGCAAGTAACAAAGTAGCAGAAACAGCCTTAAGCGGCACCGTCCGAGCCGTTGAGTTTTGCTGTTTTTCCGATGATTATTTAATTTTCCCCTAATTAAATCTTTAATATTCCGCTGCAGCGTTATCTTGAAACGCTGAACATGGCACTGTGCAAGGATAACGTCTGCAACAGATGCGCCCGGTTGCCTCTTTACCCTATTAATGTTATTTCTCTCTTCTACCTCATCATGAGAGAAATATTCAATAAAAAAAGAGGAAAATAAAAGAGCGACGAGTGAGTGGAAAATCTGCATAAGAAAACACATAAATGAAACAGTGGAGTTTTGAATGATAAATAGCTGCATATTTTAACTTTGAAATGTTGTGTATTACTTACCGAGCAGTAAGGAAAATAAAAGAACAGTAAGGAAACTCCATTCAAATTTTATCCTCGGCATTTTCATATCTGAAAAACAAACACGGGGTTAGATTGAATACAAATGCTTTCATTTTTTTGTCTAAGTTACTTTATGCGGTAAACTTTGTAAATAAACTTGATACATTTTATAAACAACTTTGATAAATTTTTGTAGACACCCGTGACAATATACTGCACCTCTACGCCCATAGATACATATTTATACATTTACCTTTTTTTCCCGATACACTTTTTATTTTAAAATTTATTATTTATTGCCATACTATTTTTTCTTCTCTTTTGATTAAAAAATATATGTGTAAATATAACGGCAACATTTTCGTTATAACATTCTCTCCGGTTAACGAAATATTTTAAAACAGAAGCAAACCATGGTATGTGCTCCGTGGAAAGAAGTTGGTTAATTTCGAGGGTTTTAGGTTGCATCAACAGCTATGTTAGCTGGGGTATTATATAGGTACATTAAGACTACAGTTACAAAACAACATTGAAATTCATTTACTATCGTGCAAAAATGCTGAGCATTGAGTTTCAATGAGCATAGCAAAAAAACTAACTACTCAAATTAATTCAAACAAAAACAGTTAGCTAGACAATTTATTTTTGTATAAGATAGTAAACTTGTAAAATTATCTGATTATTGGCTTCTTGCAGATTAGTCCGTTTTTTGGGAGTTTTGGCGTAAAGCGTGTTTTTAATAATTAATATTTCAATAACTACTCGACAGAATTGAATGTAATTATTATATACAAGTAGTTAACAGTGTTGTATGTATGTGAAAATGTTTGTAGATGTAGAGGGTAATGCATTCTGGTCTTTTGGTTCCTTAATCAAGATCTTTTTTTTTACAAAAAATAGTATTTTTTAATATAACAACAAATACGTTAAGAAATTTGGAATATATTCAAATTTAATAATTAATTTAAATTCAAATTTAATTTCACATTTGGAGCATTTGTCGAGTAATAATACGGCATTCGATCTTAGTTCCTTAGTTCACGCATTCCAAACTTAGTTCATTGTATTAAATACTCAAAATGACCACCACTGGCGTCCATACAGTAAGAAAGGTTCTACTCAAAATGTTGCTGCACTTTCTGGGACATCTGTAGAGTGATTAGACGACATTCAGTAATTAAACATTGTCGTAAATCTTCTAAAGAGTCCGGTGCCGTTACGTAGATTTTATCACAAAAATACGAGCACCGCAATTTTGACCCTCGATTTTTTTGGTTTTTCGAAGTAGCTACTTATTCTTGCTAGAGTAAAGTACTGCCCTCCTATATCATAAGTTATGTTGTTTTATTGTTATATTTCGTTGTGTACTTGTCCTTTATATTTTAAAATAAAGTACACCCCACAATCTTTTCCCCAACATTTCCTTTGGTCTACAATGTGACTGTTCCTTATTGTTAGAATTAGGTATTGTTCTGCCCCTACTTCATGTCACGTTGTATAAAACTTTACTGAGGCAGGGATCACTCTTACCGCCTCTTCGCGTCCGCAGATTGATCAGAGTTGAAGTGGCGGCGTGAGGAAACCATTCGATAGAATTTCATAAAACCATACATGGAATAAGTGCAAAGACAGTACTTCACTCTAACAACAAGAAACAGCTTGTTTTAGAAAATTAAACAAACAAATTGATGATTGCCGTTGTTTAACAATAATAAACAACCGAAGCAGATTAGTCACGTGACTAATTCTACGAAAATTGTAAACAATGTTCTTTTTTAAACAAAATTTGTACGTGCTTAAAAACACGCTAATTCATAACAAACCAACTGTAAAAATAAGACAATAATTGAGCTACAGTTTATATTTATTAATTTCCGGAATATTTTCAAAATTTCTTAACGTATTTGTTTTTTAATAAAAATACTATTTTTTGTAAAATAGTTTGATTAAGACACCTAATTACCAGAAAATTAAAAATTTTATTAATGTAACCAAAACAAGGCGTTTCAGTTCAACAAACTACAAACTCAGGATTATCTCACTCTAAAAGGGTATTATTTACACAGCTGTGATCAGGCATTGACCCAAATATTCTTCATTAAATTATACGGTTGTAAACACAACGTGCTTTATTCCAAGTTCAACAAACTTTCTACATCAGCATTTTGTGCGAATATGGAGCAAAATTTATTACAAACCTTACAGGGTTGGCACGTTTCTTAATTGAGTAAAATGAATTTTTAATTGTAGAAAGAATTCAATTTTACGCGGAAACAACATACGATACGAAAAAAATGTTATTAAGGTTTGTTGTTGTGATAGATGAGATGCATCTGCCGACAAAGCCCCATAATTAGAGTACTATTAGTCACGCGCCAAAATGATGTTAAAGTTTCCAACTTTATTATTTTTTTCTGAGAAAGTAGTACGTTCTAGAACAAAGTCGTATAAACCTTTTTGTTGCTTTTCATGAATTTAAAATAAACTTAATAGTTAAAATAAGTAATTTTTTAAATTTTATCTATTGACCTTGCTTTTCTCAAAATTTTTATCCCGACAAGTCATATGTCGAATAATGAGTATTTCATATAATACATCTAGGTTGCCATGAATATATTGCAACTATTGTGTTTTTTTTCCTACAATTTATACGCCTCACTATAAGTGTAAATATAACTATAAGTAATTATAAGTGTTTATACACAGTCCTGTACCAAGCTTTATATTTGTCGCCTAAACAGTATTTCCATAATTTAAAAAAAGAGAAACATTCATGCATTAGTTCTTTGTTTATATGTAGTCAGCCATGGATCTTTTACATCGTGCACAGGCGCACGAAAGTCGTAGAATACAGCATGACTGCCATCCACTCAGGTCAGTCCCATGGTTCAGTCGGTTTTGTCTAGCCTAGTCGAAAGTCGTTAAGATGAGCGTCTGTTTTGTGTGCAAAACGTCTTTACGTGAAGGTGAAGTTTGCGTTGTGAAGGAGAGAGGAGTAAAATGTTTGCTCCAAAGAAGCATTGAAAGAGGAAATGAGGAGCACGAAGAATTTCTAAGAGAAGCAGACCAAGTGGGCAATGTTGTCAATACGAGTTATCGATTGCGCCTGTGCAGTTCGCCTCGAGTGGTTAAAGGCACTATTCTCCCACCCATCGGCCAGAATTTGAATCGCTAGAGAAGTACACCTACTAATACATTCTATGTAATTATTATCGAATCATTGTTTACTTGCGTATAGAATGCATAATGTTTAACAAATTCAGTATTATATGCCATGCATAAACCTTTCGATCGCAACCTTCCACTATACCAAAGAACGTGATAAAAAAAGTAAGTATATCAGAATTCTCGTCTTTACATTGTGTAAAAGAAAGGTAAGAACAATTTTTTCTGTGCGATAAAGAATGAAATATTTATTTCACCCCATACCATACGTTCAATACAAATGACCCCACCCCCCTATATTTTAGCGGTTTATTTTTAATAGCTTTGTAACTACTTACATGACACAAAAGTTGTAGTATGAAAGTTGTAGACAATCGTATTGCCGACAAAACTGGTAGTGACAACTTTTTTTACTCAGACGTACGGTTAAGGACATAAATAACTTACTAGTAGGAAGAACGTTATACGCGTTATTACCTGCCTCGTTTTCGACTTACATCCATTCGACCGCTGCCTTCTACTATACCAAAGAACGAAACCAAAAAAGTGAGTACACTAAATTATTCGTTTTTAAATTGTCTACAAGGAAGGTCAGAACAATTTTGCTCGTCCGACCAAAAATGAAGTAGTTATTTCACTCCAAAAATTTGCAACCACTAAGTTTTTATGGTTATTTCTTTATAACTTTTTTATTACAAACATTTCACAAATAAGTGTATTGAGGAAGTTGTAGAGAATAGAATTTCCGACAAAAACGTTGCAAGTTACTTCTTTCCTGCGACCTACGGTTAACGAGATAAATTGAAAAAACACTTTAACCCCTTTTTCCAAGATGGCGGACATTTCGCACCCTCCGATCAATACGAAAACTTGAATGTAAACTCACCATACACCCCACTACATACTAAAAAAAACTGCTGTTATCAAGTCTTGTGACATTTTTTACCCTGTCGCCTGGACTATTATAGTTCTCATAAGATAAAGATTCTGCTGAACGAAGCTTCTTTGGGTGTGCTGATTTAAGAACGAAGAGCTCTGTAGTGGTAAGTATATGTAAACGTCAGAGGATAATAAACGGAATCCAATGGAGCGTTATATGCATTTTTCATCTAAATATTACCATTATTTACCTCCAACTCAAATAGCTTCTTTCTTCACCTTACTACTTGATTCATTAATTCGTTAATTGCTACACTTACGGATACCTTATCACCGCTTATATACCAAACTTGGTTCTTTATATATCTTTTCCTTTTTTATATAGACGATCACATGTTTTTTACCTATGCCGAGAACCCATTACCACAAATGCCGCTACCATCTTACCTATCGTATCGGGCATTGAATCTATTTTATTTTAAGCAAAATTCTTATCTGCAAAAATAGGTCTACCTAACACGAATAAAACTAAATGTATGCAAAGCTTTAAAGCCTACAATATTGATAAAGAATCAATTAACTTCAAGCTTTACTGATTATGCAACAATTTTCCTGACATTTCAATTCTAATTATTTACAATATATATTGTAGTAATATGTTTATGTTTTCAGTTAATACATAAATTAGTAGCTAAAATTGTCGACATTCTTAGCGATTGATTAATTAATTTGGAAATTAATTGAATAGTGGTTTAATTGGAATACATTGTAAAGCAACTTAGTTTAAATCAATTAGAAGAAAATCAATAAAATCATTAAGATCTGAAAGAAAATTAAGGTAAATTTACTTCATTTATAGAATTTGTATTTCTGCATTTAGTTATGTATGTATGTATATTTAAAATGTAAATAAAAACTTTGCAAATGAACTGTGTCGAAAGAAAACTTTATAGAACTTTATGAAGATAAGAAATTATATATTCAGGTTATTTACTCAATGGAATTAATTTACATAACATAGATATCGTGTATTTGTCTCAAGTAATTCTGGGAAATATCAAAAGAAGTTTCCAAATTCCTTTGAACAATTTGAAAGTTTTACCTTGTTTAATTTTGGTGGTGAAGTATACATCTATGTAATAGATTTAGGCAGGGGATATAACAATAAGTAGTCTGAAATTAGATTGAAAGGATTTTCGGATTAACATTTCTGAATCCACACAAAGTTGGCGAGTGCTTCCCTAAAGACTCTAATTTAACTGAAACGTTGCTTTACTCCTAAATTACTTGACAGATATGTAATTACATAAATTAGAACAGTAACTTCAGCGAGGTTTTGTCTTAAAGATTTGTAAAGTTTTTCATAAATTATTGCTTACTACACAACGCACGACTCTCCTAGTATTGTTGTCCTAAGTAATGCATAGAATCTAGACAGCTTTTGAAATGATGTTTTGATGTGTCCGTAAACACAAGTGATGTATGTTCAACGGCTCTTCCCACGTTTCGATGTAAATTCCACTAAAAACAACCGGAACGCTAATGTTATGGCAATGGGAAAGCTTTCGTAGCCAGTGGTCTGTAATAATTTGGGTCTTCGGACGATAACCCTGTGCAGAAAAGTTAAAACTTCTTCTCTGATATGGCCTGATATATCTTATAGTTAGAAGTTTTCGAAGCTGTTCTCACCAAAGAACTTGAATCTATACATGCACACACACATTCATTCCAACCACATTCCTTTATCCTGTATTTCAGAGTTTTAGGAATTTTTACGAAGTATCTCGTTTTCAGTTCCTGAAACATCTCTTTTACCAACATTTCCACTTTCTTTTATTCTTTTACACGATTTTCTACACATGTGTATTAAGATACGGCTCTATTGAAACTCGAACTTTAAAAAGTACGTGAGAAACATTAAAAAAAAAATTTCCCTGAAACTTTACAAAGTTCGTACGTACGCGAATCGCGTAACGCCACTGATCTACTTATATTTTGATACTGTAGGTTGATAAATTTTGCAACTTAATGGTCTTGTCTATGGTTGCCTGTAAAAAGTTGGTTACGTCCTCAGCTTGACACTCAATTAAGTTAAGACGACAAGACATGCAATTTACCAACTCCCCACTTCGTGATTTCTTTTAACTCAATTTTCAAAGTGGAAAGAAGACGAGACGATAAATATTTATTGGCCATTACGGCTCTCTTCTTCTTTTGGCTTCTTGATGTTTAATTCTTAAAAGTGCACTTTAATCATTTGCCGGTGTTTGGTAAGTTTACACCTCCTGATTTATGTTCGCGAATTTTGTTTTTAAAACACCCGGGAGCATCTTTTTAGTTAATTTCGGATTTTAAATAGGTTGGGGGATTCTAGATGAAAAACACGCAGAAACGAGTTCCTTTAAGAATATTTTTAGAAAAAATTACTTCTTTGTTATACATACTTTCTATCAAAAGCGTGCGTAAAATTTCGATGCTTTTATATTTAACATTTATGTTAACGAGGCTTTAAAAGCTTAAAGGATATTTTTTGCGAAATATCTAGACTACTTAATTAGTAAGATATTAAAGAAAATTTGTAGAAGATTTTGATCCTTTAAATATCTTAGAACCCTCATTACACTGATGAAATTGCATCCAAAAATAGTTAACGAAATTAAATTTTAAATTTCTAGTTTACATTTGAATACAAAAATGGTCGATCCGTTGTGCAATAAAGATTTAATTTTCTGATATTATTTAAAAACGGAAAACTCAATTTTTCTTTTTTAAATATTCCAATTTATTTTAAAAGAAATTTAACATTTTTGTAACCCGTTATCTGGTCGTTGTTGGTTTTGTAACAAAAGCAGTTCAAAAGAGAAAAAAAATGGTCTGAGTAAACTAATATTTATACAGTATAATTATTGCTGAACTGAAAATATTTGTGGAGAAAAAGATTATATCAAAAACCATAACTGAAGCTTACAAAAGCATTACTTTCAAGTTACTTTCAGTGTTTTGTCGCATATTTTTAAAATAGAATTTCAATTCAGAACAGGCGCAGTTTTCTAGAAGAATATTGGTTATTACGATACGTTTCAAAAAATAGGAAAATTTATACTTAATTTTATAATAGGACTGAAAGTAGTACTGCTCTTGCAAAAATAAAGACGTACACGAATTTGTTTCTAACAAAAAAACTAACTAACTGGAGATTTTCTAGAAAATTCCTTAGAATGTATGTACATATTTTAATCGACATATGGCTACCATACTTCCGAATTCATCAAAATTAGATATTAAAATTGTTAGACATTAACCTTTTTTATGTTGTGTTAAGCGGTTTCCCCCCGCCGTAAATCGTAAAATGTGTTTGGGAGTGATTTATGTAACAGTGAGTTAGGATATGTCCTTGACGTTTCATAAATAATTTCTATTATTTTCAATTGCAGATTCACTTGCGAAATAAATCAAATTAAGTCACATTATCTTGGTTGGTTCAATTTCTAGAGCAAGGAATATGTACAAACGCAAGTAATAAATTTCTATTTTCAACACCTGTCCAAAAGGTATGCACAAAAACGTAAGTAAGTATATACCGATAACTGGGGTCCTAAAAGTAATATTTCCAAAGAGATCGTATAAAAAATTTAAGGGAGTTGGTTAGGTGTCATGTTTTAGTTGAGTTTGCAACATATTAAAGAAGAAGAATGTTTATGAAGTCAATAATCAAGCGACACATGAAATTTAACTTTATCGTAAAGATGCAATAACCTTTGAGTTGCTCAAAAAATGATGTCTCTATAGGACTCAACTATGACTTTTATAGCAATCCCGATCTGTAGATTTTACATTCAATTCTAAAAGACAAAACTGCGATCTTGGTCGGCATGGATCGTGGGAATTTACTTTACAATTTTAACTTTGAATAAGTTGGTTGAGACAAAATATGTTACTAGGTAAATATAAACTAGCTGTAAACTCTTTATAGTTATTTACGTCATAAGTCCTCTAAACATATATTTAAGAGCGTGGTCGCAATATTTAAAACGACCGAGTCCTCAAAAACTGTTAGAGGACGCATAATATACAACATTTTTTGGGATACCATTTATATTTAACACTTAAAAAAGAAACTAGAATTGATTAATATAATTGTAAATTTGTTGCAAAAATCATGTGCTTGTGGATCGAGGTTGTGATGGTCATAGTGACAATGTTATAAAATAAACTGTTGTACGTATTGTTGATAAATAAAATGCGGCCGTTATTCTAGATATTTAAAACAAAAGGCTTATTTTTGTTCCAGTTCGTTTGAGAGTTCCACCGAACCGATCTAAGCGATTTTTTTTAAATTGAAGCTTTCGCTGTGTAGATCAGTCAACACTATTTAATTTTTGTATTTTTTTAATGTTTATATTTTTTATTTAAACAAATATAAAATGTTTAATTTGAGACGGGCGAATCGGACATTCACTTGGGGCGCCCTCTCACTTTTTATGTTGGTGAGTTTCGTAAATACTCCCGCTTATAAATATAAAAGGGCGATGCAGCAGTCTACTTCAATCATTAATAAGCGGTTAATATGCGGTTAATCTTTAAAGAATTGTTAGGGTTACGTAGACAAAATCCCCATAGTTGAAAATTATGGACAACAGACGAATTATTATACAAATAATAGCTGATGGCAATTGCTTAAGAGGACATTCCACCGAGTCCGGCGGTATACGTCACGTTGCTGTACAGCGAAGTCCATCACATACACGCTGTACGTCGACGTACGCATTTAGACATTCCACCAAGTCCGTTGGAATACGTTACGGCAAGTGCTTTAGTTGCTGAATAAATTACAAAAATATTGACTCTTCGCTTAAGAAAAGTACTTGCTTTGTTGCCTTTGAGAAGACAAAAAAGCAGGCGAGCTGAATATTGAGTTCACCTGAATAATCAAAAACGGATAATAGTTGGCGAATTTAAAAGGCTTTGTACCCAGTTAAAATCATTCCCAGAGAGATATTATACCACATTATAATTATCACCTTCGTGGTAATTTTCATTACGACCATTATAATTATTTTTCTTCCATTTTGTGATATTTTATATACGGCAGACGGATTGCAACTGATGATACTCAAGTCATAACATCCGTCGATGTGACGGAAAGACTTTGCATTGACGTCTTCGGTGGAATGTCTCTCATTACAATCTATGCAAGTAATAAAACACACATCGCTGTACATCAACGTGACGTGTACCGCCGGACTCGGTGGAATGTCCCCTTTATTCAGAGCAGTTTAATATTATTTGTATAAAACGCAGGAAATTTGCCAACACCATGTTTATGTCATGTTTTTGAAATATGTACTAATAGGCGTTTTCAAGAATGTTTTAATCAAGATCGATTTTTGATTTTATTCTTATCATTTCGTAAGGTAGAATTTCCGTATGTATGTATGTAGAATAAACTGGCGGGGAGGGGTACACTGTAAAAAATGAGTTGAAATTTACCTTGGGAAAGAGTTAACTTTCCTCTCTTATTTGCGGTAGTTTTACTCTAAAATTTAACTTTACCTATACGTTAATAGTTGTTTTACTATTTGTGGTAAAATGTTCTTTAATTGTGTAAAATTACACAAATATAAGTAATTCTACTACATTTAACTGGTTAAAATCACTATCCATAATGTAAATTTACATAACTCAGAAAATCTTTCCTTGGAAATGTATTATTACTCAATAACTTGATTCATTTTTAGTGTAATATTAAAGATAAGATGAACTTTAACAAGTATAGGGTAATTTTACCCTTAATATGTTTTTAACCGATGAGATACTATTTCGCTGATTGCACTTGTTTGTTGATGAGTGGCGACCTTCGTTTCGCGAAAGAATTCAGGAACCCATTATGAACAGTCCAAATTGGGCTTTTGGGGAATGGTCGGAATAGTGTGTACCCATTTTTTTATGATTTCTTGTTACAGGTTTCGCAATCGGCGAGGCGCACCTTATCGATATCGAACGAAGTGGTCATTGCTCATTAATATTTTGTTTTGTTGTAGTGTAGTGCAGATTTATTAAAGGCAAATATTTGCACGTATGACCTAAGGTGGGGAGAATTTTATTTTATAGTAGAAGTTAAAAAATAATAATCGGTAAGTATATGTTAAAATTACAAATTTAAACCAATAAAATAAAAATATTTAATTTAATGTTTTTCTAGGATGAATCAAAATTTGAAGAATTCGAAATAAACTAGCATAACTGTAATTGAGAAAGGTAGTCGTGTAATAATTATTTATATAATTTATAATTTTTAAATTTTCTAGGTGCAATCGAAACTTTATCTGAATGTCTTTGAGAGACCAAATATTTCCGAAAGCTGCTTAAAAGAAGTTCTGTTAATGTCTTATATTTTATATAAGTACATACGTTCAATAAAAAGTACTTTGATTTTATTTTGTTTCATACAATCCATTTACCAATGTAAGTAATATTCAGAGGAACGATTGAATTTGCAAGTACTTTTGCAAGTCATCGTTACATTCAAGAAGTATTTTCACATTTGTATTTTAACCCTTAAAAGTACTATTGCCATAAAATATTAACTTTGTCCTGTAACTTTGCACAGGTGTTTTAATGTTAAAATGTAAAATTACATTGAGATTGTAATTTTAATCTGTAAATTTACTTAAAAAGGAAACATTACAATGCAAATTTAACCTAATATTGTAATTTCCCACTTCCTATGAAAATTACACTTTGAAGTAAATTTACCCCAAAAAATGGAGGTAACATAGTTGCCTCCACTTTGTAGGGTAAATTTACCGGTAATTTTTTAGAGTGTAGGCCAGAGAGGAATATATGTCGGAAGAGAGGAGGGTAAGCTGGGAGAGAGGAGTGCTAGGCTTAGGATTTTCAACTGGTTATGTTTGGTTGCGTTTATTTAAATAATCACTCACGAAAAACCAAAGGATTGTAATCACACATCGAAGGTTGTATATAGGGAAATACTTCAATGCTTTTGACCGTCATGTCTTGACGAGGTTTCCCTCGTAGATATTTAAGATACAAGTGTAAAAGCCATTGGGTGGTATGAATAAAAACGAAGTACTTGCTAATACTGCAAGTATTAGCATTTCCTTCGTAGTAGTTACTCAAACACTGAAGTATACGCTAATTTCCGGTATCACCTACTTCACTTCCTATAGAAGATTCTTCAGGGCGAAGTAGGTACTACATTATATGAAGCATTAACTTCTATTATGTAGTAGATACTTCGAAATGTGCAGTAGTACTTACTCTTACGACTACCGCTTTCGAATTGAAACAAGCGTAAAGATAGTTGCTAGTTTACTAGTATTCTTATCAAATATAATATACCAAGGGACAGTTATATTGCCGGAAATTTTTACACGAGGACGTTAGCCCGAGGATAATTTTGAGCGGCAAACACGAGGGTTAGACTGGGAGTGAAAATTTCTGGCATATAACTGTCCCGAGAAATATTCGGCAGAGAATCGCCCAAAAAAAGCTTTAACAAATTGACATGAATTTAAGACTAAAAATCTAGTACGTGTCGGACCACGTCGTTATGGTTGCTATCGTTGCTATGACTATGTTGTTGTGTAGAATAAAATTTTGCAAAAAAATTCAATAAACCGATTTTTGCAAATATTGTGCAATGAATTCAAGATTTGGGGCAGTTCATACTGAAGAAATCGATCGTAGAATTAAGAAAAGCGTTCCGATTAACACCGTGCGATCGAAGAATTCAGTATGGTGTCAGTTTCAAGCATTTTGTAAGGAAAGGGGCTATGATATAATAGAAGAACCAGCTTCACCTGAAGTCCTAAGTACTGTACTAAAAGAATGGGGGCAAAATATGCGGAAAAAAGATGGAGGAGAATATAAAGAAGCAGTTGTTAAGGTTATGTGGAATTCAATTGCAAAACAAATACATGAAATTTATTTTGAGAAATTCCAGTTAAAGGTAGATCCATTTTCTGACATTCTGTTTAAAAGTGCCAAAGATAGTAGAGATTGCAAAAGAAAATCGTTACAAATGAATTTGGATTATAGAACTTCAAGTTCTGCAACAAATTGGTATTGACATAAAGAAAACTAAAATTACTAACCACAGCCACAGATCTACAACTGTATCACACCTAGCAAAGTCAGGAATCCAGGATCAGGTATTAATCAAAATGGCAGTTTAAATCATGTGACATATGAGGGCGATTCTCAGTATAATCAAATGTCTAACATGTCTTTAGATGAAGAAATTATCCTACAATCATGTCAAGATCAAGACCTACAATTAGCTTTTGTGCTTATGCTAGTAGATTTTAAAATACATACTGATTGAAAAGAATGATACTGGCCATTAAAACAGTAAAAGACACAGCACTGAAAGAATTAACAAAGTACTTTAAAAAAAATACAAAACAAAATTGAAATATTAAACAGATTAAAAAAATTATTAATATGAAAAGCAAAATTAAAAAACAAAGATTTAAAAACAAACCAAAAGTTTTATGACTTGTGGAAATAGTATTAATAAGAAAAATAATCTTTCTCTTATATTTGTGATTTTTCAAACCAGTTCGACCACTTGACGTAACCTAAACTAGTTTTTTTTTTGGAATTTGGAACTAGAAATTTACTACTACCTGATATGCAGATATGAACAGGTAAACAACGCACCAAATAAGAAATCCTAAACGCCATCATTTTTATTCCGCACGAAAAGAGAAAGTTTCAGGTAGACTTCCGTCGGTAAACGAAACGTGAAGTAAGAATGAGTAAGATTTTTCAGTAGCAGTAATAATACCAAGGCGATGCTAAACTTGTCTATTTGCGGATCAGTACAATTTCTTGCAAGTAAATGTATCTATTATTACCATTACAAGTAATCAATTTCGTCAAAGTCGAGTAATTGATAATGAGTAAGTAGCGGAAAAAAGAAGGGACAAATAGATAATTTATACTTTACAGTTTAGTGTTAGACATATGCATAATTAATTTTTTCCACTCACTGATGTTTATTTATTCTCTGAAAACAGATTTTACCAAAACAGTGGTAAATTTGACCATATACTGAAGTTCACTTGAATTTTCACTGCTGTTCTTCCCTCTTTTATACTGTTGAAATATTGAAATATTTTTCGTTAAAGTTATCTAATAGATATTTGAAAGCAGCTTGTAAAATAAAGTTTGCAGACGTATAACAAACAGAATTATCAAGTTCTACGCCTGTAGTAGAGAATTTGACTCGGTAATTTTTTGCATAGATTGCAGTTGAGACCTTATCAATAACTTTAGACACGTACAGTAGTTTGATGAATCCCAAGATCAACACCAACCCTGACTTGCATTCCAGGATCAGCTTTACACGCAAATATCAATTAATAAATTTAATGATACTTTAATTATTAGGTACTGATCATCTAGTTCATATAATAGGTACATATTAAGTACTTATTTATTTAAACTTTGATGAACTTCATACGTAATAAGTTCCTTAAAAACACTTCCATTTGCTGTATATGACACTGCATCACTTTTGGATTCATTTGATAGTTCCAGAACCTCATAAGCTAGCCACAACACGTTTTTTCTGTTAAACCTAACGAAAAGTAGTTACGGATTTTTGATAAATTTAAGTGTAACTCCTTTTTATTGCGTACCTGGGCCATGTTCAGAAATCTTGCAGCTGTAGTATGCGAAGTGAAGCTGCTGTAACACCAACTTCGCTAATGTTGAAGTAAACCCTCCAATTTTTGTTAAAATTGTAGTATCTACTAGACAAAGTAGGTTTATTTCGTGTTGCAGTAAACACTTCGATGTTTTCACAAGAATGCTATTTGCTGTAATAACTTCCGTAGAATAGTTAAAATAGAAGATAGATAGTTAAAATAGTAGAATCCGTTAAAATAGAAGTATCTACTTTGCATTGTCCTACCTTCTTTGGTATTGAAGTAAATACTCCGTAGTAAATAGTAATACTTATAGTATTAGTAATTACTTTGTTTTTATTCATACCACCCATTGTTTATTGCGCGAACTGTTTAACACACATGTAACAACGAGTACCTTAAAGCATGTCAGTGCAATGAAGAGTCTTTTTACAAGTGTATCTTACAACGTTTTATCTACAATCATAACGCTTTACTAAAGTATTCATTGTATTTGATATTATATTTTTTCTGTTTGGTATGTGATTCCTCTACTGTCTCATATTTAATCTTACAATGCCGTCTTCTACTTGTTCTTTCCACCTACACTTTGGTCTTCCTTTAAGTCTTTTATACATTGGGCTCCAATCTGTGATAGTTCTTAAAGCTGCCTTTTTCTCACTGCTGTATATATGTCCGTACCAACTTATTCTCATCGCCTTTATGACTCTTACTGAGTGTTCCTTGCCCAATTTTCACCAATTTCATGATTCATAAGCTGCCTCTGCTCATTTTCACTTATAATTTCTTTGGTCCTGTTACTGTTCTTATGATTTTCCTTTCTAGTATTTTAAACTTTTCTTCTTCTTTTTCAGTAATTGTCATTGTTTATGTTGCGTCATTGTCTTGTCTATTCTAATTTTGATCTTTCTGCCTAATTTCTTACTTTTTAACATCTCCCACAATTTTCTTTGAAATATCAATTTTATTTTGAATCGATTGGTCTACGTATCCCTTGGCCACCACCGTGGACCTCCATCATCCGCGACGCTTCAATGTGAATATATCAGCTCCTGACTCCGCTACTAAAGAAGCTGATAATCGGCGAAACCAGTGGCCGGTGAAGGTAGCAGCATCTTTAAGTTTAAGATATTTCGCTCCCAAACTAGGCATTTTTAAAAAGGAATGGATGCCCATTGTGCATTTTCTCGCCTACAGCACCATAGAATAGACGACGATAGGGTGTAGTGGGACTTCTTAGAGTAACATAATTTTTTTATAAATTCTTACTGGGTCTGTTCCTTCTAATTTCCCGGCAACTATAAATGTACGGGGCATTTTTTGTGTCAGGTACTTGTATTATTAGCACACGTCCTTCTCCACGGATATCTTCCGTAACCATTTTGCATAATAAATTTGTGTTCTACTCAAAATCTTTGATTTTTTCGGTCTGTAGCCGTCACCCTACCGTTTTAGGAATGCAATTAGCTTGGGAAATTGTCTTTCAAACTCAACGTCACCTTCAACATGGAATACTTAGCCCACAAACTGGATGGTTTCAATATCTTTGCCTTCGAGGAACAATAAACAAGTAGCAGATTTTCTGTACTTGATTTTGCCTTCTCTACTCTATGAAGATTTCATATTCTTTGTCATACCACTCCTTTGATTTTCCGGGTGACAAATTTTCCGCTGACACAGCGGCCTTTTTGCGGATTCCAGGAGGTGTGCATAAAAATTCTTTGTCGCTGTCATTATCTTCATTAATTTCACTCATTTTACAATAATACGCAACACTACGAACAGCATTTTTGCTTCAAAACAAACCTTCAAAATAATTTTTTTCGTTTTTAAACGTTTTCAACAACTTTTGTTGTCACCATGGATTCGTGGTCCGCCAATATGATTCTTACCAAAATTTTATAAAATTTTTGTGATTATGCGAGTATAATTAAATTTTGATGGTTTGAAAAGAAAGTATACAGCACACGTCGTGAAAGTGTCTTTGCCACACGAGGAGGCGTGTTGAAGAATGCACTTCTTCAACACGCCTCCGAGTCTGTCAAAGAACCATTTCTTGATATGTAATGTCAATTACATACATACAAGTCATTACATTTTCTATTAAAATCATTGATCAAAATATTTTTGTCCATTACAATCATGTCCACGCCGCTGTCCGATTTCAATAAGACTGGACGATATAAATATTAAATAAAAGTTTCATCTATTCTTTAACTTGTGTTCTTTTTAAATTGAATTTTCTTTTACATAACCAGATACATACAACTCAATTGAATTCAAGCAACATACTCAGCAATTTGTTTTCTAAAACTAAATTTACTTTTTCCGAAACTGTATTTATCCTTTCCGAAATTAAATTTACTTTTTCCGAAACTGTACGAGGGCGGGTTGAAAACTTCTCGGCCTGACCTAGAGAGGGCGCTCTGAGTGCATAAATCTCTTGACAGCCGTAAAGTTCTAACCTTCATAAAGTCGAATCTGCAATGCCAAAGCGATTGCTTTATAACTTCATATGTATCTGCCTGCTAAAGTTTTTGTTGCAAGTTATTTGTGAAGAATGGGAAAACAGGAACATCGTGTTGTTATAAAATATTTTGTTTTGAAAGGCTTAACTGCCACAGAAATTCCTTCATTTTCCACTGTAAAAAAGTAGACTGCTGAATTTAAACGAGGTTGGAAAAGCTGCGATGTTGCACCGCGTTCGGGAAGACCCAAATCTGCTGCCAATGAAGAAATGGTTGAAAAAGTGCACGCTACTGTTTTAAACGACTGTCGATTAAAATTGCAGGAAAAAGCTGATACTGTAGGCATATCTAATTTATTCTATTTTCTGCATTCTATTTTACAGGAGAATTTGGAGATGAAAAAAATTTGTGCAAGGTGGATACTGCGACTGCTCACAATTGATCAAAAGCAACAACGAGTCAGTGTTTCAAAAGAGTGTTTGCAGCATTTTCAGCGTGATCCAAAAGACTTTATGCGACGATTTATTACCGTTGATGAGGCATGGGTCCATCACTGTACCCCTGAAACGAAGCAACAATTCAAACAGTGGAAACATGGTGATTCTCCACCACCAAGAAAGGCTAAGACTGTTCCATCGGCCGACAAGGTGATGGCCACGGTGTTTTGAGATTCCCGGGGCATACTTTTTATTGATTACCTGGAAAAGGGAAGAAGTATTGCAAGTGAATACTACGCTAACTTACTAGATCGTTTAAAAGAAGAAAACGTCCACACATGTCGAGGAAAAAGGTGTTGTTTCATCAAGACAATGCTCCCCCTCACCGGTCGGCAATTGCAATGGCGAAAATCCATGAACTTGGTTTCGAATTGTTAAATCACGCACCGTACTTGCCTGATCTAGCTCCCAACGATTTCTTATTGTTTCCAAATTTGAAAAAATGGCTTGGAGGGCGCAAATTTTCGTCTAATCTTGAAATCATTGATGCTGTAAAAGCATATTTTGAAGACCTTAACGTTTCCTTTTACCCGGATGGTTCGAATCGCTTAGAGTATCGCTGGACTAAGTGCATCCAACTCAAAGGAGATTTTATTGAGAAATAAAATCAAAATCAACCCCTAAAAATTCTGTTTTCCACCTCAAGCCGAGAAGTTTTCAACCCATCCTCGTATTTACCTTTTCCGAAATTAAATTTACTTTTTCCGAAACTGTATTTACCTTTTCCGAAATTAAATTTATTTTTTCCGAAATCAAAATTACCTTATAACTCATAACTATTTCAATTATTTAAGTCACCATGCAGGTACTTTATACTTAGAATTTTTATTTTAATCTGCACCCTTTCCGCCAGAAACATACAGGTGTTTAGTAGACATTTTTAGAAAGTGGTAGTGAATAAGTAGTACACAACCATTTTTGTGGTGAAACTGTGAAAGGGGTAAGTAGTAACTATACTCTTTACAATTTAAAATTTTCAATTTAATTTGAAAAGGCTAAATGACTTATTTGGTAATAGCCCGAAAGCTGACGACCAAAAAATCTAAGAGTTTTGTAAAGGATAATATTTTAATATTAGTTTATATTTAGGGTGTAAATAAATATCCTACACAAAAGAAACTCGGATATTCGGACACTCGGCGTCAGCGCAGTTTGAAAGTTGTAACAAGAAGTAGTGTCATCTAAGTGTTTTCTAAAAGCTGAAAATTGATCACTAAGCAGTTTATATAATAAAAAACTGGAAAACAGTCGTCAGACAGCGTAATGAAAGTCGTTACTTGTAGCGACTGCTGACTAGCTCGGTTCTATCAAAATGAAGTCTGACTGTTTTTTAAGAAACTATATTCAATAAATTAACTGTACCAAATTTCAGCTTTTTCAAATCACTTCTTTACATTGACCTCATTTTGAAGACATGCGATGCAACGCGTTCGATCATTCGATCGTCTAACGACTGTTTTCCAGATTTTTATTACATAAACTGCTTAGTGATTAATTTTCAGCTTTTAGAAAACACTTAGATGACACTACTTCTTGTTACAACTTTCAACTGCGCTGACGCCGGATATATCCCTATATCCGAGTTTCTTTTGTGTAGGAGATTTATTTATACTCTAAATATTAGCCTTATTAATTAATACTTAATAATTGTAACAGATCTCTGCTATAAAAATTATGCTGTTATTTTTTTCAGTAAGTTAACATATAGTGTTATTAATTTATTAATAAGCAAATAAAAAGTCTTATTTTGAATAATCTTAAAAATAATCTAATTATAATTAATATATTTTAAAGTTAACAAAATTTGAATTAAATTTTAGTTATAATTGTTAAAATAAAATGAATAAAGTATTTAATTACCTGTTTACTGTTTAACTTTACTGAAATTTGTTTCAAATAAAAGAAATACTTGATTTACTTATTAAATACATTTTTTTCTACCTTGGATCTATTTCTTAATTAAGAAAGTTTTTCATACAATGGAAATATTACTGAAAATTCTTTAAAAGCCCGCCTACGCTTTTAGCTTTTTTTATATTTTATATTTTTATGAAAAGTCCATTAAAACATCAACAACATAATTCATAATGTATTTATAATAATATAAATAATTCCCAATAAAAAATCTTTTATAATTTTTTTCTAATTTGCGTTTGTAATACGTTTATTAACGTCTATCAGTAGGAGTCGTTTATGGCTATCTATAAAAGTACACTGTACTTTAATTAATTATAGGGTTATTTAGTTTTTAAGGGTTGGATGGGTAATGCGTGGAATGTGACAACTTCAAACTGCAAGTATCTGTCAAAATTGTCAACCTCCGATAAATGTTTAATTAATATCGTTTAATTGGTTCGCTGTTTGTTGATTGTTACATGAAATTTCACTTGAAGTTATGGTCTATTTTTACTTGGAAAGAAGGTTAGGTTTTGGATATTCCTAATTAGTAACATAAACAAGTCTCGTACCTACATCAAATCTGCTTGGACAAATCAGTAAGTCCAATTCATGTTTGTAATTTTATGGTACTATAAACAAGACACGTATCATCGATTTAATCATCGTTGCTTTTTTTTCGCGAATTTCGGGCGGAGTGCAAATTAAGTTGTCTTCGCTCATATTTTATTTATTTGTAACACTAATAAAGTAACAAAAGTAATAACTAATTTATTTGAAGTGACGGATGATGACAAATGATTCAAAAACTCAAGTGGGCGCCGAGTTGCCAACTGTTACCAACTAACACAAAATTCTCTAGACCACCAAAATATTTCTTTTTAACTTAGAAAAAATAGCATAAAATACTCGTTTTATAAGGGCATTGGCGCACTCATCCCATAGAAAAACTCGCCTGCGGCTCGTTTTCTAACTTGAGATTCGTGCGCCAAATCAACCCTTATAAAACTTGTTCTTTAATATACTATTATCATAACATGATTCACATGCAGGGGGTTCCAAAAATACATAGTACATACTTTTGATCGCAGTTCTTAGATCAAATAAGAAAATTATTTTATTTTCACTAGTGTTATTAGAAGTTTTAATTTATATATCTTATTTTAAAGTGTAACGTTATATTTCATTAACGTATATTAAATGTAGGAAAACGACAATGAAATATAATATTGTTTATAGCCTTACTTTGTGGAACTCTATAATCATGAAATAAATAAAGATTAATAAAAAGTTTCACAGTATTAAATTATACCCTGACAATATTGTTTTACAGCTGAGCTGTCATTATCAAGGATAATATGAATATAAATATACACGTCGCTAAGGTAAATACAAAACAGGTAACTAGATAAAAATATAAAAATAATCAGAATTAAATATCTAACACTTCCAGTAATTCTATTTAAATTAAGTTATTTAGTTTAATTTAATTATTAATTTAATTTAAGTAAGATATCTAATTCTGATTATTTTTATCTTTTTATCTAGTTAGGTACCTATTTTTTTGATTTACCTTAGCGACGTGTTTGTTTATATTTATATTTACTTTGATAATGATGGCTTAGCTGTCGAAACAATATTGTCATGATATCATGTAATAAATACTGTGAAACTGTTTATTAATCATTATTTGTTTCATGATTATGGAGTTTCACAAAGTAAGGCTAGAAACAATAAACAAGATTATATTTCATTGTCGTTTTCCTGCATTTAATAGACTAGTGTTTCGATGATACAACTATTGATGTTAACAGAAAGATATCAAGCTACAGTATGGGCACGGTTGTCAAAATTATATTTCTTAGGTTAATTAAATGACTGACACATAAAATAGCACAGAGGTGTACTTGTATGTGTAATGTGTAGAATATCACCCTTTATAATTTTTTTGAAAATTTTACTTTATCATATGTATACTACGAGGATAAGTTGAAAAGTTTTCAGAATGAAATAAATGTGATTCAAGTTGTATTTTATATTTCAAACGTAAATGTATTTCTGCTTTGTACATCTTTCAGAAAGTTTCTTTAGGCCCAATAGACTATGTAAAATATGAACTACTTGTTCCTAAGAAATACCCAAGACTTCTTCAATTTCACATACCATTATTCGACGATCTGCCAAAATCACAATATTTGGCGTGGTTTTCGTTTTGGACGTCCTGTTCGAATTCCAAAGCCCAAAAAGATTGGTAGCAAATGAAGATGATGCATCCCCAAGAGTAGGATCCAACCTGAAATTTCGTTTTTATCCAAAATTGAAAACGCCCAAAGTTGTTTATTCGAATGATTCGAAAAACTAGAATTCGAAACTAGCATTCATAAGAAAGTTCCTGTCTGTCGTACACGTGCATACGTGCACTTGTGAAATATTGAAACTATCATTCTCATATTTGAACCAAAAATTCTTTGTCGCAATAAATATAGATTCCGCTAGTACATAAGCGAAATCTAACCAGTGGTGGAGTCTTTTTAAGGGGTAAAATAATTAATAAAATAATCTTATAATTTAAAAGTAACTATAAGAGAATAAAACTTATCAAAATAATCCGAAATAACTACTTGTATTATTCTTCAAAGTACTCTAAGTACTTCAAGTACATACAAAGTACTTGAGCTTCAAGTACGGAAACAAATACTGCAAATAAGTACTATTCCATACTACTTAAGTACTATCCAAAACTATTTGGTATTTGCTACTTGCACTAAATACTTTTAGAGATTACTTTGCTCAGTTTTGCATGACCTGCGGTTGGACGTTCAAACGTTCATCATCATATGGAGCTAAGGCGCTAGAAATTCTTATTGTTTTTGCATATTCCCTGGATGTAACAGTGACTGCATCCTCGTTCTCTTAAAAAATAGCACAATTATTTTCGTAAAAGAAACAACTCTAAACTGTAAATAATTTTAAAAAATGTAAATGGGTCTCATAAAGTTCTAGGAAACTCTTTGCAGCTCAGAATCGACAATTTTGTTTTTTTTTGGTAAATTCTCCTAAATAAAAGTAAGCTTCATAGAACTGTGGAATTAAATGCCTGTAGGTTCAGTTTCCTGGTAGTATCGTTTTATATTACGGTTTCCTTCTTAGTTCTGTGCTTGGAATCACTTTTGTAATTGGCATAAGGTCACTTAGCTTTTGCTAAGTGGGTCGGATTTAGTTCTGCGAGTACGCGCAACTTTCTCTCTGTCTCTCTAGAACTGTTTCGTCAGATTGTTCTTGTATAAGATACCGTAAAGTGGATTCGGGTGATCCACGTTCATTCTAACACATACGAATTATATGCAATTATGCAGATTTGAGAACGGTACTTCTTCTTAAGTAAGGCGTCTTTCATCTCAGTGAGATCTTTTGACGAATGCGTGTTTTGGTATTTCGAGATATCCCTTTTATCCCAGCCTTTTTTATATATACCCATGTGTTCATATGCTACATCGAAGTTCAACGCGAAGTCTACTCTTTCTAAACGTGTCTGTTCAAGTCTCTACGGCTCGTCGTTTCGCGTGTTTTAATGTTATCATAAGAAGATTAATTACTAAGTAAAAAACTAAGCGATTTAGATATCGTTTAATTTTATACTGTTTATATATTCTTTTCAATAAAATGTATTGTTTTGGTTAGTTTACCAGTTAGTTTAGAGCAAACACTTTTTTTATCTTATCTTCAGCTTAGGTTACATTTTCTTAAAATATGAGATTATTTGTTAAATAGTTAATGAAGGCATTTTAAAACTTATCAATTTGTTTTTTATTAAATTAAGTTTTTCTCAAATTTAATTGATAAAGTATGAATTATTAATACAAAATTAAAAACATGATTCTTTCTACCAGAAATATACGTAAACGCCTACAGTGACAAGAATTTGATACCTTTTTTGGTTTTCACCCGGGACAATGTCAAATGTTGAATCAATATATAATCCTAAACAGTTTAGGTGATTAGTACCTACAGTAAAATGTAAGATCACTTATGTTGTCATTACATCACATCGTATGTAGGTCAATTTGTGTGCATAAAGAAACCATAGCCATGTAATATCAACACACGAGTACGAGTTAGTCCTCGCATTGTTTAAACGCGTTGTATCCATACAATCCCAATATATATTGAATCCGTCCGATTTGCACTATTCAAATGCGTTAATTTGCTACATACACAGATCTGAATTGTGTCAGTCGTTTATTAACTGTCATAACAGTTATTATAATACAGAGATTATTCATTAAATTAGGCGATACGTTGATTCAGCAATTCTCTAAAATAGCAATAACATATTTAGATATACCTAATTATAAACTATATTAAGTAGGTACATTTTTTAAATAATTTTATAATCTATGTGTTCTACGTGAGTTTTATTAAATATTAAATTGTAAATCATATTGCACAATGTTCAGTTTGCAACTCAACTTAAAAATGTACAGCCAGTACCAATTCCGTTGGCGGAAAGAAGATTTCTAATTCCTAGAACCGACAAGTAAAAACGGTGGAGTGCTAAATAATTACTGGTTTTGAAAACCGAATGTTTATAAAGTACCGACGTGTTTATTAACTATTGTCACAAACGGAAATTACTTCGAATTAAATAATTCATAATATAATATCTATTATTCCGTTAGTGCAAATGTTACGCCAAGGTTACGTTCCCGTCTGCAGCAAAGCCACGACTTGGAGCCATCTACGCGGACAGCTGTGCATTCTTCGTAGAAGCGCTCTCGCTTCGCTCATAACTGCATTAGTTGGCATGCAACATATCCGCCTACTTACTCTGTATATGCGGGGCAACCTACACGGTTTACAAACAGGTGCACATTCCTTAAGAATAATTTACCCCACTTCCACACAGCCTACAGATTCGTGCCAGGCACCAGCAGATCGAATGCAAACTACCCACAAGCCTGCAACCAGGAACCGTGAACTTCCTTAGTTTCGTACGAGGAACTGCAACCCACTGATTCCCACTACGATGCTAATTTCTTCCGCGTTTAGCAGTATATAATCAGCTTGCTTGAGCTATTAAAGTCAGTCAGTGAGATGGCTCCAACACTACATCTACAAGCAAGCTGGTGAGTACTTTTTAAATTATCTAATGCTTAGTGCCTAGTATGAGTGGGTTGCGCTAAACGCCCACTCTTTGCTTTTGTTATAGGAGTTGTGTCCAGGCTCCCACGCTTAGTTGTAGATCACTAGGAGTTTAACTCCTACGCTTAGTTATAGACCTAGTGCTAGAGCAGGGTTGGTTCCGACCACCCTCTTGATTGTATTAGTTTAGGAGGACATGTACGTCCTCACGATGTATACTCTTTATGTATGTGAACCTTTGTACTCTCTTATTGTTATTAGTATATTAGTTGTTTTCTACGACTTGTGTTTATTTGCCCTCTACCTCTGACTACGTTCTCCAGTCACGAAAACCCCCACGTGACACTATTAACTATAAGTATAGAACAGCACGCCACTGAAAGGCTTGAAGCATTCTGGGAATACTCTTCACGACCTCACAGATGACGTTTCGTTCCAAAATGGAATGGAATGGTATTTACTGTAGTCACTTGCACATTTTTTAATCCCCCCTCCACTCTTTAAATTTGAAAGTAGTTACACGTGGCTAAGGTAGAAACGTTTTCAGTATTGCAGCATTATTCTATTTGTTTGAGGAAGTTCTTTATTTTAAGGTTGAACTTCAAATAAAATCTCAAATGCTGCCATTAAAATTGACCTATTGTATACAGGGTGATAAAAAAGGAATGCATTTGATTTTAATCTGCATTTTTTATATTTACTTCCTTTTGAGCAACATGACATTGTTCTCATATCAAAAAAACATATTCGTATTTTTTAAAAGCTAAAAATCAGTATTAAAAAATGATGTAAAAAACTACTATTCATTTTTTCTAGAGACCTCTGTGTTTGAGAGCGTATTGTTCGTAAACTACTGAACCAAATTAAATACATTTTTCCTTCCCCCCCTTACGTAGATCCAGTTTGCTATTTTGACAAAATAACTGCAATCGAAAGTGAAGCATGCAAGGTTCTCGTTGCTAGGTACGAAAGTACGAAGTAGTACTTACGTGACCAAGACAAAAAGTGAATTGTAGCTAATTCGTATGCGAAGAAATCTGTTGTTTGAAAATCCTGACGGGTTACTGGATGGTTACCAAATGGTTACCAAGGTTTTCACAACCATCCACCTCATAATTCTCAGCTGGGATTTTAGTCTCAATTATTTTTTTCATTATTATCAATCAAAATATTGAGGGGTGGGGGATTTAATACATATCACGATGCATAGTTTTTTTCTTCGCCTCGAAGACCTTTACGAACACCTTAAAGCGTCTACTTGACAGAAAAGTTTACTTACGCATCTCACAATGTAACTATTTAAAACGAGCAAATAGTAAATTTATTTCTACCCATAACAGTAAATTATTATATTTCTAATTGCTAAATTTTTTTTCTATCGGACGATATGTATTAAAAGGTATCAATTTTTAGGAACAGTTTCATTAAGAGTAAATTAAATTTTTTCTCAGAAGCTTAATAGTATATAAACCCCAATGGTTCTTTCTAACCCCTACAAAAATTTCATAGATGTATGTAGGCATGTAGTTTCTGCGAAAAGAACTATTTAATTTACTCTTAATGAGATTGTTCCTAAAAATGAGTACTTTTTATTACATATCGTCCGATAAAACAAAACTATAACTCTTAGAATATAATATTTTACTATTATAGGTAGAAATAAATTTACTATTTGTTCGTTTTAAAAATGTATTTAATTTGAAATAAATAAAGATTATTAAAAGTTTCACAGTTTTATTAAAATATAACCTGACAATATTGTTTCGACAGCTATGCTGTCATTATCAAAGGTAATATAATTATAAACAAACACGTCGCTAAGGTAGATACAAAATTGGTAACTAGATAAAATAATAATAATAATCATAATTAAACATCTAATACTTCCAGTAACGGAGAATTACTGAGCTCAAGTTGTTCATTCATTAAAGGTACCCTGAGTTTGTGTTTGTATATCTCAAAGGCTTCTAAAATGTCTAATTTGCGTTTGTTATTACAAAAATGTAGGAATTTAGGACGTGTTTGTTTATAATTATATTACCTTTGATAATGACAGCATAGCTGTCGAAACAATATTGTCAGGTTATATTTTAAGAAAACTGTGAAACTTTTAATAATCTTTATTTATTTCATGATTATGGAGTTCCACAAAATAAGGCTGGAAACAATAAACAAGTATTTAATTTGGTTTAGTAGTTTACGAGTAATCCGCTTTCAAAGTCAGAGGTCTCTAGAAAAAAAGGATAGTAGTTATTTTTAACATCATTTTTTAATACCGATTTTTAGCTTTTAAAAAATACGATTAGGCAAAAGATTAAAATCAAAGGCACGCTTTTTTGATCACCCTGTATACGATATGTTAAGTTTAATGGCAGCATTTGAGGTTTTAAGTGAAGAAAAACGTTTTTAAAGAGTGATTTTTCCGAAAAACCAACAAAGATAAATTTGCACCGCTTGCTGATAATGAGCTTATAAGCCTGGTTTTTTTATAGTTACTACTTTTTTCATACTTTGAATAAAAAAATATACAATTGTAGAATGATTATTTCCAGGTGATAGTACGCTTGAAGTTTCTACGAACTAATTATTCAAAATTTTCTTTGCAAACTTTAAGTTAAACAATAAATAAAGATAATAAACTAGGCGAAATAGCTAACGTTAAATAGACGAATAGTTGCACGCCTAAAACTAAATCAATTCCGTCATTCCGATTCTATTCAAAGAACCAGTCGTCGTTATCTTATAAAGTAGAGAATTGGATTTAACTCTCGTAATCTTCTCAGCTTTATCTGTTTTACATTGTACCAAACAAAAGTGTCATCTCCATATATGAAGATAGTTTCTAGCAATAGTGGTTAAATAGGTCTATTAACCTAAAGTCCTTCTATTTTCTGATAAGTATTGCATAAGTACCTGAAAGAGATTAAATATTTATGTCTTATGCCCTTAAGTATTAAAAAAAAGAATTGGTAGCTAAAATCGTTTTTATTTCAACAGAAAATAAAAAATAAATAAATTATTAGTTCAATAATATCTGTTTAAATTTCGAACTTATTTATTTTCAGTACGGTATTGGAATATGTAATTATAGGGTGGGAGAATGCAAAAAATTTTATTTCAGTTAATGGCATGCTAAAATTACATAATTTTCTGAACAGATGTTAAGCTCTAGTACTGTTAATTTAAAAAACGATTTTATATACGCATTTAATTGAAAAAATAACGAAGATGTGATTGTACATTAAAAAGTACAGCAGCAGAGAAATAGAGGTTAGGTATTTTTAAAATGGAGATGTTGGATCACATCAGCATCTCTCTAAACATCTATTATTATTAAGTTATGCTAGGTCATCATGGTTGCTTTTTGAATTTCAATACCAGAATTTTTCGTACTCGTTTTTCCCATATTCTTAAAATCCCTATTAAAATGCATTGTAAGTTCACTATTTTGTTAGTTAGGGAATATTTGTGAAATATATGTAGATCAGTAGTCAAACAATGTTAATTAACCCTTTTATGTATGATGTCAGAAAGTTTGGTTTGTAAAGATTACTTTTATTCAATTCGTTTTTGTGAGTATGTAAAACCTACGAATTAGTATTGTTCAATGGATGTATGGAGATTAAAACCTTCACAACGTTTATCACTTCATATCTCGCAATATGGCCGTTAATTAAAAAATTTCTTTCTCGCAAGATTGCTTCCCTGTCTTTTGGAATGCCGATAATCCCCTTGGAATAATTTTTCAGTTAATATTAAGGATACAAATAAATAAAACATGAGGTGTTGCAAAATGATTCGCTAAATCCCTCGATCACCCTCCCGCGCCGTACTTGCACCCGTGCTCCCTATTTCCCCTATATTTCATCCTATATATAATTATTAATTTATAAAACTGTTTCCGAAAATAAATGAAATCAGAAAACGAATAACTGTATAGTAACTAAATACATTAACTTACATTATATCATTTATGGCAATTCTGTAATTCGGCAGCACAAAAAATATTATATATCATTTATATATTATATTTATTGGAACAACAAAAACTAGTTATTAGGAAAATGCTTGTGAGTTTATGTGAAAATAATTACATTAAAAAGTTGATATAATTACATATAATTAGAATTTTTTTCGGGGGAAACACAAAGTGGGACAATTAGTTAACAATTGAAGATGACAATGAAGTATAGGATAATCCACAAAAGTTTAAGTGAACATAGTGGAAAATCTGAATTAGAAAAAGATGATGGTCCAGAAGAAGCCTTTAGTAATCACTAGTGTCTATTTCCCGAATTAGAGAAAAAAAATTGATGTTTGGTGCGCCAAGATCAAACATATAGTCCGGCAATAGGTTTGTAAATGGTCTTCTACTTCTAAGTTAGAGTCGTGTCCGAGAAAGAAAGTATTCACCAAAAGAACATTTAACGAGTTGCAGAATTGGATGTCTGCAACGTTATAAGAAAAGGGAAAACAGTCATACGATCAGAAAACAACTCATGAACATGCATGTTGAACAGTCCGAAAGAAAAAACAAATATCAAAAAAAATAAAAATATGCAATGCATTCTTAATAATACTCCGCTAAAACATTTATCATTATTTTAAAACATCTCATTCAAAAAACACAGCAAACTTTGATAGAGAACGTGGTTCTAACAACACAAAATAAAAAAACATACTTCCTTGATTCCTTTAAAGATAGGATTTTAACATTTAGTCCCTTTAGAAGTATACTTATCACTTATAATAGTACCGATGAGAACATGTTTAGACAACATTTTTTTAAAGAACCCAGATAACTGGTAGAACCTCTTCAGCGAGAAAGGATGAATGGCGTTCCCATTCCCAGAAAAACTCGAAGACAGCTTAGAGATTCTTTTAAGGTGTTGCAAGAAGTAATTCACGCTCCGACTACTGCACAACAAAACAGCTACCATATAAGTCCAACATTCCGTGATAGAAAAACAAATACGATTCCTGTATCGTGATCGTGTCTGTGTCCCATGTCCTCCTCCAAGTATTTTGAATGTGGTCTCCATAGGTCGTGTGTATATGTAGGTGAGAGAGAACATGGTAGCTCTTTCTATACATGATTCCCTGGGATAAGGAAGAAATCCTATTAAAAACTGGCGTAGTCCGATAACACCCTACTAGAAATTGAAAAATAGATTGCCTTTATCACCTTAGAAATATGAATGCTTGACGCACTGTTCCCACATGTATAACGTATGATCCACAGTATAGGTCTCTGAATATACGTGGTACTTAAATTCTAATACTTACTGATCTTTATCGTTTCTGACCTAATTTCTATATTAACTCTTGACCCGGAAAAATAACCGGACACACGGGATTTCTTTGTTTGCTTTGCTATTTAAGGCTTTTTATATTTAGTGTGCATCTACACACCTAATATGCATTTATTAAAATTCTGGAAATAAATATTTCGTCTCCGCGGGGATATTACAGAGAATGTAGGCGGCAGCTAACGCCGTTTAAGCTTTCAAATATGTATGACTTCTCAATAACCCTTGGTGGGTGCAATACCAGGCACTTTTTCTAGTGAGTAGCAGAGTGGTGTACATGATGAATGTAATTAAACGTGTTTATTTCGAAACTTTAAACGAATCTTTACGGCGCGCCGTATCCCATCCAAGAAACCAGTTTTGAGTTATATGTAGTTTCGTGAAATGTTTTACCACACCATTTTTGTAATATCTTATATCTACTTCAATATCTCGCATTCTTACTATCCTTTGTCATATTATAACATATTGGTTTTTATTGTAATAAATATGAAATATGGCATTTTCTTTAGTTAGTAAACTGATTGAAGAAAATGAAATACTTTCTTTATGTTGTATGAAATTCATATTATTGATAGTTGCAATTTTTACAAAATTGGTGGAATATAATTAAGACTTATAGTGTGACAAAATCTAACTCTAAACTCATATCTATTAATGAAAATCGATAAATTTACACATTGAAACTTTAGTTACTAGGTACAATTGTCATTTGAAAATAAATGTTTATAATTGCAGTTAGTAGTGGCTTAGTACAAAAAAGTTAAAAGGATGAATTAACAGCGAAAGTAGAATATATTCATATTTTTTAAAATCGGAGCAATACAGCATTTAACTTTCAATAGATTAATCTACAGTTCTGGTGAAAAACAAACAATTATCTATATTAGATTTAGCACAAAAAAAACAGTAGGACGATATACACGTTGTTAGTGTTTAACATATATAAAAAATAAAATATGTTGAAACAGAATGGTTTTCCCTAAAGAGCAAACCATTTTTTACCATCAGATGTTTAAAATCTTTTATTATGTTGTTTTTCTTCCCATTTGCTATGTATATCTTCGGTTCTATTCTTATGTTTTGCTAATGGAAAAATTTTACTTTTAGAAATTCTTGTACATACAAAATTAATTTTATAGCGCATCTTTAAAATTGGTTATGTGTACGTTTTCCTCAAAAATTCCGTGTATGTTTTGATTAAACCTCGTACATAGTTTTGCATATGTATATCTTGTAACGTGTAGAAAATTTGAAGATTTAATTTATAAAAATAATCCTACTACGGCCCTGTGTATAGTGAGATATTTCGTTTGGGTTTAGTTAAAATTTAATTCCCACGTTTAATATGCATTCTTGTCGAACATAGTTACGGACAGCTGCAGGTTGTAATAAAGTTTTTGCCCGATCGGGCGTCTTGGTTAATTTACAAGCGCTGCTCTCAGGGCGGTAAGTTCAACTTACCGCCCAAGGCTCGGTAATAAAGTTCCTCGTCATTTAAGTCGTAAAACACTCACTATCATTCTAAAATTCGTCCTGATTGAGACAAAAATTGTTTTTGTTTATTCAACTCCATAACAACCAGGCACATTAACCGTACGAAAATTTACATTTTCAGTGTGATGTTTTTAATGTTTACTCTGTATATTTAAAATTCACTCATAGATCCGATCGGATCTATGATCAAAAAATAGTGTAAGCATTACGGGCGGTAGGTATGCTTTACCAGTCGAGGCTAATAGTGTGGAGACCGACGCGCAGCGGAGGTCTCCATATTAGCCGAGCTAATATGGCTCGGCTAATATGGAGACCTCCGCTGCGCGTCGGTCTCCACACTATTAGCCTCGACTGGTAAAGCGTACCTACCGCCCTTAATACTTAAATAACTACTACGCACAGATGCATTATAATTAGACTATTATTGCAAGACTCATCTAAACATAAAAGTCTTTTTATGGCCCAAGGGTGTCTTTATGGTCAGACGGGCAATAACGAAACGCCAATTAAATGTCAGAAGTTTTTTTGTAGAACTTGATTGGTTCTTAATATAATTTGTAAACTTATCACCAATGAAAATAAACTGAAATTAAATATTTTAGAATAGTAACTATAGTTACGAACTTCGTATAATCACATAAGAATTCGCACAGCTGCTTGATGTACCTACGTACTCATTTAATTATATTTTTACACAATAATAGATTTGCCATTAAAAACTTAATCTGTACATAAAATAGTGTATGTATAGCGGGCATAACTTGCTTTTAGGGCCCTACAGCCTTTTCCTAGCAATAACGCTTCTGGCCATAACAGCTTTATTATGCCCTTAATACATAAATAACTATTATTGTTAAAGTTCTCTCATTGGCAAACAATATATTGGCTTAAAGAATGAATGTAAAGCTAGCAAATAGTGAATTCATGTTAAATCGATGCGTTTTAATAATAATCATATAACGCATTATGTTGTATAAGGACACGTGAATAATATATTTACATACCGTTCAGTCTGAAGTTATTATAGCTTTTAGTACCGTTATAGTTAAGATTTACATCAAATTTGGTCCGGAAATTAATGCAAAGCGTAAAGTGTGTAAAAAGTGTAAAAATATTTCAAGGTGTGTTTCCCGCAACTATAGTATCAGTCAGCAGTTTTTTATGTGAATTTTGGTGTTATGGTCTGCAGTTTATTGGCTTTAGCCATAGTTCTGCTAAAGTTTTAGTAAAAATTACGAATTGTAAAGGATAATTGTTTATTGGATTACGGACATATATGTTTAGGTATGTTTTAAAACTGTCTAACTAAGATTGTCTGGTAAATTTTATTTTGTGGAGATTCCGAGATTTAATGTCAACTTTTATAGTTAAGAATTTTTAATGAATGTAAGAAGTGATATTTTTTTATGTAATCCATGCACTTTTTTATGTTTTCAGTATACAGACTCCTCTATACAGATGTTCCTGAATCTATTATCTAAGCTTTGTGATTAACATCCACGACGCCTGAATATAAAGTGATTAAATAAGATGCCTCGGCCGGAGCATTAAAAGATCTTTAGAAAGTATAAATAAAGATTATTAAAAGTTTCACAGTTTTATTAAAATACAACCTGACAATATTGTTTCGACAGCTAAGCTGTCATTATCAAAGGTAATATAAATATAAAATGTAAATACAAAAAAGGTCGATAAGGTAAATATAAAAAATAGGTAACTAGATAAAAAGACAAAAATAATCAGAATTAAATATCTAACACTTACAGTAACGGAGAATTACTGAGCTCAAGTTGTTCATTCATTAAAGGTACCCTGAGTTTGTGTTTGTATATCTCAAAGGCTTCTAAAATGTCTAATTTGCGTTTGTTATTACAAAAATGTAGGAATTTAATATTATTTTGAGGAGTCATTGTGTGATTTTGTTCTAAAAGGTGTTTGGCGTAATTCTATTTTTCAGGATGTTTATTTTTGTAATAACGTACGTGTTCTTTATATCTTATGTCAAAAATTTTTGACAAGGCACCAATTGCTTTGATCATTTGGCCGACCCTACTAGAATTTAGCCGAATCTGAGGGAATTCCACCACCAGTAGGGATTTTTATCGTGCCAAACATCGCATTGACACGGGACCTACAGTTTTACTTCCTATCCGAGAAGAAGGCATGTTTTTAATTTTTCTCCGCTATGAAAAATTACCAGTTTTTATAGATTGTATGGAACAAAAGTGCAAATATTAAACAATACTGAATAAAAAACAATATTTTTAGAATATTAGTCTTTATTTAACAAAAAACATACGCCATGGTTTTGTGGTTAGTTCGTCAAATATTTCATCTACTTTTTTTAAGATTGTGACCATTGGGGGGGGATATATCCGCCATATCCCCCCTCCCCCAGTGGCTACGCCACTGCTGTGTAGCATTCTACATAGTTATTGCAGTTTACGGTTTACATCAGTTATGCAGAATTTTTGATACAAAACGGATATTTTGTTAGTGTCTATCCTAAATTTATTGCAGAAATTTGTAGATCTAAAAAAGAATAACAGTGGTCAACTGATTCGTGTTTATTTGATCTCGTCAGTATTGCATAAATCCTTGGGCCAGCCCTTTGAGTAACATTAATTACGAGGTGTAATTAATGTTAATGTTACATCTATACACACACGTACAAAGGTATTTAATTATCTTCACTGAAAACATTCCAACTTTGTCGTACATTAGAGAAGAATAAAAATACAAAATTTTAAAAATTGCAATTACTCGAATACCTCAACTGATGATAAAGCTTGAACTGAAAAACTAATAGGGTATGCGAAACTATGTCAGACTACAGTAGATGAGGTTTAGCTGGAGTTCATGATAAAGCCAGCCACGATAGTGTTCAGTGTTATTACATTATTAAACTATACAAAGTTATCCAACAAAGTGGAATGAACTAGTTTTTACATAGAAAATCTTATGTTCTCGGATGCTTCTCCACGATATCTGAATTGCATTTACTTTTATTAAACGGAGCACATAATAAAGAAAAGGCAGTTCTTTAGAATTAGAAAACAGGATAAATAGCCATTCTATTTCGAATTTATAGACTATGTAAGGTATTGGTGAATAAATAATAAGCAAAGCATGCATCATGTATCCAGTCATTTTATAAAATTGTGGAGAATGATAATGGTTTAGAACCTCTGTAGTTATTGTTTTAAAGGTGTACAAGTATGTATGTAAGGTACATATATTAATTTAATGTTACTCTTCCACTTGAGAATGGTTATTAATAATAATGCCTAGAAGTTCCTTAAAGTCGTGAACTACTCACAGTAGGGGTGCCAACCGGGAAGTGCAGGAGGTGCACTGTACCCGGGCGGTAGCATTAATGGACAGCAAGATGTTGAGTTCAAATGTATAAATAAATATGAATACATTTTGTTTAAACTCAAGAGTCAATAATGTTGAAAATTCAGGTATATACCAGCTTTTACGGTGGTAACTTTCACCCATCCAAGTAATGTTTCGTCAGGAATATTTTAATCTCGTTTAAGTGATGTTGCCAGTTATCAGTGAAAAATGTTAACAAAGGAAGTGATCGGTGTTAAGATTATAGTTTATTAAATTTGTTAAGCTTTATAGATAGATAAAGCATGTTGTTACGTGCTAATTTCGTAACACCATGTATAGTTATAATAATAATAATAATAGTTCCCTTTCACAGGCCATGAAGGCCCATTCGGGTATAGCAGGGTGGGCTACTATTACTCGAGCCGTAGGGTACTCAAGGGTGGTAAAGTGGCTAGCTTTACGCACCGACCGCCTATTATTACCCCAAGAAATGATTTTCCAGGTACTCATTTTCACAGGCTGAGTCGATCTGGAAGCCTTAGATATTTAAAAATTCCAATGTATCATTCCTGGGATTCGAACCCAGGACCAATGGTGGTCAAGAATGGTAGTCAAGTGCCATACCCACTAAGCTACCATGGCTACATGTATAGTTATGCTTTTGTGTTAAATTGTATAGCGTTTAGGAATTTTCTCTACTTTTAGTTGCCATTTTGTTTGGAACTAACTTCCTGTTGATAGCAGAACTTCGTTTTGTACGTTCGTCAAATTAGTCCTTTAAAGACTATCTAGTAGCATCGCCGTTAAATTAATCTCCCCGTTTGTGCCGTGAAATGGGAATTGCATTGATGCAGATCTATGGTTGATTTCTAATTTTATTGGCAACCGTAAGGTTTTCCACTAGTTTTTTTTAAGGTTAGGAGCACGTTCGAGGTTTGTAGATTTTAGCGTTTCATTACATTCAGTCTCTTATATTTAATACTTTTGACAGGATTCGATATGTAATCGTCGTTAGCCGCACTTAGAGGCGGTATAATTAGCTCATTAAGTCACATTCTATCGAAGGTATTTATAAAATGTTTGCTTGGTGTATTTTGGTAACTTGATTCTATTTGTTACAGACCTTTTTTTGTATATTGCTTATTTTAGAACTTTCTGGTTATCTAATCATAACTACATCCACTTCATGGTATGTGTGGGTTGTTAAAATACCACTACATTCAAACTAGTTGGTGGCGTTCCTCTTCGGAGTGAAAGAAGGCACCTGTATCGTGAGTCAGTTATAATTATAGCAACTGGTTATATCAAAAATCGGTTATATGGTACTATATTAATATTAATCTCAGGATCTTGGATTGGTATCTTTGCATGATGACCATGTTCGATTTGCTGGCATAGCCCATATAGGTTTTATGGTGATTTTATAAATCAGTGTTTTGTTGTCTGGGGATAATTGTGATTTTCGTCCGGTTCGCCAATGTCCATTTTTTGTTTTAGTTCTATTTGTTTTTTTTGACGATGTGTTCCTCCAGTCGAGCTTGTTGTCAAGATGGAACGCCAGGTATTTCGTAGTAGTTGGCTGGGATATTTCAATATTATTTAAGTAGATTGGTTGGCACTGTTTTTTAAGATTAAGGTGAAGGTCACATGACGACTTTGTTCCATTGAATTTTGTTTTCCAATTTTATAGCCAGTCTTTGAGTTGGTTAAGGTGGTTTTGTACGTGAAGTGATGCAATATTACATCTTCATGAGTTACAAGACAGACTGTAGTAGTGCTTGGTTTGTTAGTAGATCTGAGGTGAACAATATAAAGAAGATGTCCCAAGACACCTCCCTGAGGTACTCTTGGTTGGATAGGATATACAGCTGAAATCCCATCGCTGATTTGTTCTAAATTGTGAGTTTCTTAAGTAAGATTCTAATAATTTGCAATATTGCGAAGGTAGAAGTTGTTTGATTTTATAAAGGAGGATTATGTCAGACATTATCAAAAACCTGGTTAACTCTAAGAAGTAGTTGCGAAATAAGTATTTCTTCTAGAGCAGTATTTATTTTGTGTGCAATGCAGTGATACTGTTGGATGGTGTAGTGTAATCTGGTATACTGATAATCTGGTAATCTGGAATATAAGAAGGTAGAGCGGTAAGATGTTACGTTGCTGGGATCTTTGCCTGACTTAGGAATTAAGACTTATTTCAGGTTTTTTAAATTTATTGGCACAATAATGAAGTCTCAGCAACATTGCATACAGCATTGGAAATTTAGGCATATAGCATGATGTCATTTTTGGTAGTTCTCTTAACATTTTGAGTGTAATCTGGAGCGATCCTTGTGATTTCTTGACATTTAGGTGCTGTATCTCTTCTTTAATTTACTTTGGAGTAATTGGTGATATAGGTGCGGAAGTTGTTATGGTTGATGTCAGGTATTTTAGGACTGCATCATCGGCTGTGTCAACAGGTAGTTGGAATACGTTTGCAAAAAATTCTGCGAATAAATTTGTCTTTTCTTTTCGCTCTTACATCATCCTAATGCTGGAGGAAGGTAGTTATGGGTTTTAAGGAAGATTTTATTGGGCTACAAATTAAGTTAACGTATCTGTTTAATCTCGATACATGGTTTTTAAATGTCGTCCCTTAGTGCATCAAGTGAATTGTTTAAGTTGTTTAGCGTCATTTTAATGGGTAGTGACTTCTTTACCATTAAGCTCTGACTTTTTTTGATCGACTACCGTTTTAATGTCCAGAGGAAGTTAGCAGTGTATGGAATTTGTTGGCAGCTTCTTTTATTCCTTCGGACTTATATTCAAATCTGTACATTTATTTACTTTATGGAAATTTAGTTTCCAGTTTGTTTTTGGATTATGTGATTTGTTAGAGGGTTCTTTATCTTGACGCATGTACTAATAGTTGCTATAATTGGTAAATGGTCTGATGTTAAATCGAAGCTTGCTGAAATATCATGTACTTTGGTGATGTCACATTGATTTGACCAATATGTTTTCTTGGATAACTTTGTACAACCATTTACCTTTAGTAGTGACTTATGGAGATCCCGAGATAGTATGGTTACTGTTGAAATATTCTCCGGCAATAATCTTAGGTTCCAATGTGCGAAAGAATTGTTCGTCTACCTTTTCAATATTGTGCCTAGGAAAACCGTACACAGCCACAACAGCGAGTTCGTATGGTAATATGGATTTGCTCTGAAGCATTTCTTCTTCATATTTAGGTAGATCATACTGTTTTATTAGTATAACTGTTCCTGAGTAGCCAGTTTTGTATGGATGATTGGTGTAATAAATGTGATAATTTTGATTTTTAAAATAGGATTTTTCTGTAAAATGTGTTTCTATTATGAAAAGCATGTCGATAAAAGTTTGTTTTAGGAACAAAGTTGGTTCATCTGAGTATTTTGCAAGAACATTGGATTTTCATTGAACTATTTGGAGTCTGCTGATTATTCTTTTTGTTGTAACAACATGATTTAATTTCTTCTCAGAATTTGCTAAGAGTGGAGCTGACAGAATGCTCTGTATTGTTTATAGTTTGTGGGTCTCGGTTTCTGGCTTCATCAGCTCAATAGACGATGAAAGCTTTTTACAGAAACGTCGTAATTACGTGTTTCCAGAAATTCAAGTTAATATATAATTGGAACCCAATGAATAATTAAAAGTGAAAACCTTAATACCCGCTAGTACTGTCAAACATAGAGATGGTTCACAAATGGTTTGGGGTTGTGTATCGGCTAATAGCGTGAGAGATTTAATATTTATTGATGGCATAATGCACAAATCGGGTTACCTTGACATATTGAAGAATAATCTCAGAAGTAGTGAAGAAAAATTGGGCATTTTAGATACGTTTCACTTATATGCTAATAACGATCCCAAACATTCTTCTGCTGTGGCCAAGGGATGGACACTCTTAACAGTTCTAGAGTTATCCAACTACCTACTCAGTCATTAGATTTAAATATAATAGAAAATATTTGGAACGATCTGGAAATAAAAATTAGGAATTGTGAAATGTCCAAACAATGAACAGCTCTATTCCCAGAATATCCAGAACAAGATATCTCAAAAACCTAGTGAATCGATACCACGCCGATTACAAGCAGTACTGAATAGGGAAGGTTAGCCAACTAAACATTACTTAATTCATTTTCTTCTGATTTTTAAATTTTTCAAAAAATTAATTAAATAGACGATTTTGAGTGTGATGATAATTTTGTTAATCTTACTTAGATCTTGTTTTAATTTATAATTGAAAGGAGTCTACTTATTTTCCAAAATCATGTCTAATATTGTAGAGATTACAAGGATTGTGTTCCCATTATTATTTATCTTTGTATACATACAGGGTATATTATCGCTTTTGTTAGATAGGCTAATGGCATGTGTAAAAACACATTTTTTCAAATATTGGCTAATTATTTCAAAAGAAAAATCAGTGTATAGCAAAAGTTTTAAGTTGTTTTGAGTACTGTTCAAAACATATATTTTAAATATATGGTTCAAAACAGCCCAATTTAGCATTCTGTATTAAATAGCTTCCAAGATACAAGCAATTGTTACATGGAACACAATCACTAATCAGAATGTACTACCAGTGTGTAAGAAATGAAAATTGTACAAGGAACTTATTTTTATAAATTATTATTAGCTATAACAATAGCATTCAAATTAATCTAAAGAATCACTACAAGCTTGATGTTGTGTTTTTGTAATTTTACATCTAACGTCTAAATTGAACTTGGTAAATGTTATTAGCGAATTTATTATTTACAATGTTAATTTTCTATAACAGCAAATCGCTTATATCTTGGAAACCATTTTATCACACAATGCTACAGTTTTTAACAGCAATCAAAAAGACCGAAAACTTTGCTATACACTCTTATATTTTATTGTTTTAGAAATTTTCTTACAATATTTACTATTAGCGTTTACTGTCTCCAGCCTTACTTTGTGGAACTCCATAATCATGAAATATTATTGTCAGGTTGAGATACTAATAAAAGTTGTAAACTTTGAATTAATCTTTTAGTTCATATTTACTATGGTCTATAACCATTTTGGTGTTCAAATGAAGTCTGGTAATAACACGGTGCGTCTCTTTTATTTTTTTTCCTAAAACGTATGATAATAGAGATAGGACATACGGTATACTGTGTGATAGGTATTTAAAACTCGAGAAGTGCAATCCAGATTCAAATATTGTTAAAATATACAAATCTCTCACGCTAAATAATATATATCGAATTTTATAAAAACGGTCCTCAATTGCAAAAATTAATAAGGTAAAAATATTTATTGCTATGTTAAAAACTCGCAATATTTGGTGATTATTATCGGTTATATTTTTCTAGTCCACGTGGACTTTTAACACCTTTTATACAGTACAACAAATCAAATATTAGATTTAGGTATAAATTACTCCTTCCGCTGTTAAAACGTTATTGAAATGTATCTGTCATTTTTACACTTATTTGTCACTAATAGATGGAATGATTTTGACTACTAAACAGTGGTACGCCCATATCATATACGGATTCTTGCAAAGCGGTAAAACAGCCTTAACCCATTAACAAATAAATTAGCCACTCCTGCCGGAGATATTTTATCAAATCAAATCACATCAAATCAACACACCAAACCACCCATCAAAGACTGCACATTAGAAGTACATACTAAGTACATAAACTGAAAAAGATTAGCGCATAGTAACTTTTAATTGTGAATATCGTATAATTCCATCTTATTTTGTGTAATCGGTGTTAAAATGTGTCACTTTTGGCTGGGACACCCTGTATCTGCAGGTACAACTACATCATATCTATACTTGTCTTAGTAGATAGATTTGCAGGTATCTGCATAGATAGATATATACTAAATACCTGATACAATACTCAGGTCTGAATTACCAGATGCATGTTTTGCGTGAGAAGTGTATAACTACCATATTTAACAATTGTTTTTACGCCGTTCCCAAAGACTTTCTAAACTGAAACTTATACCAAAAGGAGACTGCATCTAACTGTATATTGTAATAATAACATATTGAATTCCTAAAAAAATTGAAGGTACACTTTCTTAGATATTCATGGTCAAATGTCACATTCTTATTAAAAATTCAATATTTTACTGTATAAAACAATTTTTTGTGAAAACTTTTTTGAACTTTAAAATAAGCTCAAGATGAAAGTTCTACAATAATTAGTAGCCGAGTTATGAATCGTTTTTGTTCACATCGTAAGCGTAAATATTACAATTTGTATTATGTCTGCAGCCCTACTACAGGGTGTCCCACAATGCTGTTTACACGCATAATCTCCCTTATTTGAAAAGATAAAGAAATCAACCAAAAACTATTGCGAATGACTCTTAATGGACCTTCAGAAAACATCCTTAACCGTTTAAGAGATCATGCCAACTTGATTAATATTTCAAATTGCACCCTCTGTTTTGTTTCACGGAAATGTATTCTTCACTTCATTCTGCATTACTTAATTATCTAATGTGAATTTAGGGGTTGAGAAAATTATTTTTTATAAATTCTACACTTCATATTCACTAACTAAATTATTATTTATTCAAAAAATATGATTAGAGCCGTGTCTACAAGGGAACTACTGAGGCACTTTAAAGCCCGTGTAGAGTCCACAGGAGGTCATTTTGAGCATTTGCTTTAAGTTTAAGATAAATTCAATTTATAAAAGATATTTTTTTCAACCCCTAAATACACATTAGATAATTAAGTAAGGCATATGCAGAATGAAGTTAAGAATACATTTATGGAAAAAAAACAGAGGGTGCAATTTGAAAAATTAGTCAACTTGGCATGATCTCTTAAACGTTGCTATGCAACCAGCGTTTAAGGATGTTTTCTGGAGGTCCATTTTGAGTCATTAATAATAGTTTTTGGTTGATTTCTTTATCTTTTCAAACAAGGGAAATATTGCGTGTAAACAGCATTGTGGAACACCCTGAATATAGGTCAACGCTGTGTATCACTGAGGGCTATAACTTTACATACGTAAGTTTGTTTATGTCCACTACCATCCTATCAAATTTCGAGAAAATCTGAAATGGTCGGATTGTGATCTGTGATAATTTGGCATGGAATGACCCTATACACTTTCCAGAGCAAACTTCTTTGTATCTTCTGCATAGGCTTGTAGTTTTTGTTTACCGATTGTACACTCTATACAACCGCACCAAGTTGACGGAACAACTCAGACAGAACATGAAATGGCTATAGAGCCCAAAAGAGGCAAAAAACTCTAAGGAGGGGGTATGAACTGTTGACTGTCTGGAATCACTTAAGGCTGCGTTTATAAGAAACCTAGCATAAACTGTCTTTGGAAATGCCAGTAATAAATACCTCAACAGGTGCAATAAAAAACGGTTCGATATCTCATTACCTTATATTAATATGAAGCTGGGAATAATCCTAAGAGACAATTCAATCTAAATTATTTCTTCTATATTTACCAACAGCTGATTAAATATCTTTATCTACGACCACCATAGAAAGTTACACATTCCGCACAATCTAGTAACCGTTTAAACGACCAATTGCAAACAATCTCCGAACTCAACGGTAAAGACTGTGAGGAATGATTTTTCACGATCAGTAGTTCTATTAAAACGCTATAGATGTCAGCACTTGCAATTTTATATTATTAATTATTTGAAATAAAAAATGTTATAAATTTTAGATAAAGGTTAATTTATTTTAATTAGGGCCGGTATTATAAAACTTTTTACTTCCTAGATAAAATTTACTTTGACAGTAAATTCATTTGTTCTGTCAATTTCATATGCAAATTCATATGCAATAGTAATTTCTGTATTTACCTTATGCACCTACTGTCTCTATTATCCATGGTGAACGGACAAGCAGTCGTTGGAGATGTCGGACTTCACTAGTATCCGAGACTAGCCCGAAGACGAAGGGGGGCAGTTGTTAGATGTGTCGGGGAGCACTAGGATTCGAGACTAGATTGTGGGCAGACCACACGACGTTCACCCTTAGAACTGGTCGTTGTCTACCCAATCCCAGGTTTGTCTGGGCAACGGATGACGCGATCAGAAGGAAATGTGTGGTAGAGTTACGCCTAGGTGTTTCATCGAAGTGTTTCTCGACGATGACTCTAAAATGTTGCGGAGGAAACCCTGCTAACAAGAGGGTCCGGTGTGGGTGGATTGAATCTCACCTGAAGTCAGGGTCTTTTATGGAGCTAAGTATCCCACTGTCTGACCTAGATGAATGGAGGAGATTCAAATCTAGGTCAGGGAGTACGCTCGCTGACCTATGAGAAACTGCAAGCCACCAGGTAGCGTTTCGGAGGTGACAGTATGGGGTCTGGCAATGGCTGTGCAGTTCCAGTCGTCGGATTCTCAGAAATCGTCTAGAGACCTACACTTAAGGGACATTACGCTCTCATAGATACATAGCTCTCACGTTCAAGACAACTTCACCTTAACGGGTAGACACCGGGACGCTACTTTGATGGGCCCTATAAAGTAGCCTCGAAACGAAGCTCTGTCAGGGGCACACCAGGCCTATAACTGGGAGATAGAGATGGCAAAACCGTTTAAAAACCAAGTCCCGCCACACTTGAGGTTGGATTCGATCGGGCATCTGTTAGTGTGGATCTATGCAATAAATTGTGCCGAAATAATTTCTCATTTATCATACTCGTTTAAAAAGAAAACTTAAAGACCTTAGAAATATCGGTTTTCTTGCTCTGGTATTTGACTCGTCTCGTCTGTAACAACAACGTCTACAACAATAATAATTTCAGTTTAAGAACAACATTATAAAAGTTAAATTCTCGGAAAATAAACAGAAATGTCTTATATACAGGAATTTTAATGAAAAAACTTATTTTATTGTCAGAGAGAATTGTTTCAGGCAACAGTATTAAGACGATATTCTACAATTAACTAAACTACAACAATAATGCTGAAACCCTTTCTCTGGCAAACGGTATATCTCAATATAAAACTGGAAGTACTTTTACTTATACAAGAGCGTCTGGTAATGAGAGCACCGCTTTTAAAAGCTGTCTTTGTAAAATGTAAGTGAACGTTTGATATCATCAGTATGAAAACAAAAGTGTAAGTTTAAAAAACTCTTAATGGTTTCTGTCTCTCCGATGTTACACTTAAGGAAAATTCTTTTTTACTACAAAAAATTGCTGCAAAGAAAACCATAGTGCAAGCTTGCAAAGTAAATGAAAACCAAATCGAACAGAAAATCCGTCATTTAAAATGCTATTATTACCTTTCAGAAGCAATTTATTTTTTCACCCACACCATTCAACTGGAAATTGCCATAAATAATCTCATCAAACTGTCCTAAAGTGATGTCAATCGATTGTCTCTTTGGGCATTATAAGAACCGTTTAATGGTTTCAAGTCAGAGGCTAATTTTGAGTCATTAATGATTCCTAGGTCCGCAAATGCAACACCAATAACATCTGTTATAAGGACAGTCGTACTATTCAAGGGGTTAATTGATTAGTTGAAAAATTAATTTCTAAGTTAACCTGCGTTAAAGTGAACTAACTGGAAAGTCTTGTAAAATTTATGTAATTTGATCACATACATAAAATATTTAAAAAATGAAAAATATGCGTCTTATTGCCAATTTGACAAAAGACGGGTTATAATCTGTACTACAATTTGTCTTAAAGTGAGTATTTTGCGTGCTAAAGATATGCAATGTTATCGTTATGGGAATTTCGCTCAGACGTTGCTAGTTTTTATGCAGTGAGCGAGGGCCTCAAACGAAACGGAATCCAGGAGATCTCAACAAGTCCTCACGTAAAATTTTATGTAATTTACAAATATTTTTTGCTAATAATTTTACGTAATACTACATTATTTATATCTAATAGTAACTTATCAACTTTTATCTTTTATCAGTAGCAGTAGTAGTTATAATAAAATGTGCATTAAATAAACATTTGCTTTTGGTACACGCAATAATTATTTATTTCAAAGTTTAAAATAATTTTTTACGGACGGAAATTTTTTACGAACTGTCCGACTTAAAATTGTATTACCTATCATGTGTCCCTGCGGTAGGTAAATTTAGAAAAATATCGTGAAAACAATACTTATCTATATACACTTCTGCTGCAGTTGGAAAATGACTTTTTAATTATTGCCATAATGAGTGAAAGAAATTTGTTATTTTGGTTGACATCAACTGCAAATACTTTTTTTAAGTTATTCAGTAATTAAAAAGCAATTTTAGTAATTCTTGTAGAAAACTTTCGAGTTGCGGTTATTTGTACCGTCTTGGATGTACTGTGTTTTTTATTTCTTGGTGGCTTTTGTGATTTCTTGTTGGCAATTGTTATTTGCTGTTCTGTTGTTGGTTATTGTTATTTTTGATGCCGAAATTTGGCCGCAAAATGCAAGAAATTGTTAAACGGAAACGTGGAAAATATCTGGAACCTTCAGAGAAGTAGATGCTAGTGAATATTATGAATTATCATTTTAATCAGGATAACAACGATTCTGTATCAAGTGTATTTAGATTATCAGAATTGAGTACTGTTTGCGAAAAAAACTGTTTCGCGTGCGACAGGAATATTCATCACCTGCTGGACTACAACCTCCAAAGAGAAGACCCAAGAAGCGAAAGATTGGTACTTCTCGTGACCACAAGTACGATGAAGGTGTCAGAAGCCATATACATAGAATAGTGCATTTTTTTTCATGACAACATACCACCAACAATAAACTCCACATTAGCTGTTATAAATGCCGAAGGAACTTTGCCCAACTTTTCACGGGCCACGCTACATCGCTTAGTACGTAAAACGTGGCAGAAATTAAGTTTTGATTGAAAAACCAAAAATCATATCGTGGTGTCATCGTTATTTACACACAATTCGTAAATAGCCTGCAAAAGGGTACAACATAGTGTATTTGGATGAATAATTGATAAATGTCGGGCACAGTGTGGAAAAAGAATGCGTTTCTAAAACAGTTACATATCACCGTGATGCTTTTGTTCGTGGTCTGACAACAGGATTAAAAGCTCCTACAGCTCGTGGTCCACGATTCGTGTTATTGCACGCAGGATCTAGCAGTGGATTTGTTGATGGTACAGAGCTCACGTTTTTGGCAAAGAAAAATACTCTACACTACCATGACGAAAAGGATGGACCTACCTTTTCAAAGAGTGGTTCGAAAATAACTACCAAATTTGCCAAAAAAACTGTTGTGGTAATAGACAATGCTTCCTAACACAGCAGAAACACAGAACAAATTACCAACAGTTAAAAACTAGAAAAATATTCAAGAATGGTTTCTGTCAAAGGACCTATTTTTTTTAAGAAGACTATCCAAAATGCAAGTTACTTGATGTAGTCAATGGCTTCAAAGCAGGATAAGAAGGTACATCATAGAAGACATTGCCAAACAGCAAAATATGTAACCATGTGGTTCCCACCCTATCACTGTAAACTCAATCCGATAGAAATGGTTTGAAGTGAAGTAAAAGGTATATAGCTGAACACAACACAACCAACTATTATAATATTAATAATGAAGATAGTGATGATGGCGACGATAATAATGATGATGATAGTGAAGTGGAAACTAAAAGTGACAGCGATTAAAAGAAAAAGGAACTAAACACAATAGTGTACAATTTCGATTACTTCCACACGAAATTAAATACCATGACTTCTTTTATTTTCAACTTATTTGTTAGCTTTATTTTCGAATATTTTTAGTAAAATATTCGAAATTCTCAGTTTTGTTACTTCCAACATACATATATTACACGATTACTAATAAATAAATTTTTTAAAAACTGTGGCATAAATAAAAGAAATTTCTTAATTTCTATTTTATTTTGATCTAACCCAAGTATGTTGTAGCAAATATTATTTGTGTTTGAGAACCACTGACAAAAGGAAGCCAGATAGGGTCGTTAGTTGGCATTGGTACTTAAGCTGCCTTTATAAGAAAAGATGGATTAGGTCGATAAGTAACAGGCGTACGTTTATTTCAATACAAGTTTGCATAGAAGTATGACATCAATGTCGTGCATAACACCTGTTCAGAATACTCACTTTGAGACTATCTTAAAAGTACTCCAAATTCTCAAGATCTAACAAAAGTTGTCTTAATACATCTGTAAACGTAATTTAGTTTGTGTGCTTTTAGCGAGCTAAGTTTTAATTTTACTAACGGTACAAATGGAAATTTATTGCACAGAAAATCTCTTCTGAAAACAGAAAACAATAAAATCAGTTTCCTTTAGCAAAATCCTACACTTGGACCAATTACACAAAAACGATTATTATAATCCTGTAAGTTACGTTTTATGATTAATCAAATGTCTATAAAACTAATTTCAAATATATATATATATATATATATATATATATATATATATATATATATATATATATATATATATATATATATATATATATATATATATATATATATATATATATATATATATATATATATATATACAGGGTGGTCCAGACCACCCGTACACCCCTTTTAAAATTCGGGGGATTAAAAATTTTTAACAAGACAATGGGTGGTCTTACTAAAGTCGATGTGCTTTATCGAATGACGCCAAAAAGAAACCCCCCTGACCCCCCTTGTAGGGGGTAAGGGGGGCAACTTTGAAAATTCAAATAGGAACCCCAAGGTTTTATTGCATATTTAGATTCTACTCATCAAAATATAAATAATTTATTTGAAACATTTTTTTATCTTGGCGCTGTAATCACAGAAAACCTACTATTTGCATATTCCGCCATCTCTGGCATATTTACATGTGCAAATAGCAGTTTTTCATATTTTTTACTAAATAGTGATGAAAATACTTTGCTAATGTGTGCTTTCATGAGAAAAAAATTTACGTTACGATGAAAAACGGAAATTCTTTCTCTAAGGTGTTTTCGACAAACAGATTTTTTTTCTTGCGTTGTACGTGACAATTTTTTTTCTGAAAATTTTCGATCGTTTTTAACCTTAACGTCTACTTATTTAGATATTGCTTAATCTTTTTAATCTTTATCTGAATATTTATTTTAAGCATATGTAATTAATACAAATGATCGACAAAACATTGTAAATTGTAATCTGCTCTGCATATGGCAAAATAATATTTAAATCGTACTAATTTGATATTTAATTTTAACAGAAAATAACTTGCTACAATTCTTTGCTTCGCAATTCTATTTAAATAGTATGTAATTGTTGAAAATCAACTGTTCAAATAAATAATTTTTATTTCACAATTTAAAATTTTATTCGTTTAAATTATTCTTACTTTATGGGTGAGTGGATGAGATATCCATATTTCATCATTCATTGCTATACGCTAAAAGAAAGATAACCACCGAAATTTAATAGTGAATTATAAAGTGAAATTCTCGTCGGCAGATTTTTGTAATGCTTTGAAGTAAAACCATCTTCCCCAGTAGAATCTTAAAAAATGTTGTTAGAAGGAACACAAATTCTAACAACATTTAAGGCAAAAAATATTGTTATCACGTACAACGTTAGAAAAAAATCTGTTTTTCGAAAACACCTTAGGTAGAGAATTTGCGTTTTTCATTGTAACGTAAAAACTTTTCTCATGAAAGTACACATTAGCAAAGCTTTTTCATCACTATTTAGTAAAAAATATGAAAAACTGTTATTTGCACCTGTAAATATGCCAGAGACGACGAAAATGTAAAAAGTCGGTTTTCTGCGATTACAGCGCCACCTGTTGCCAAGATAAAAAAATGTTTCAAATAAATTATTCATATTTTGATGAGTAGAATCTAAATATGCAATAAAATCTCGGGGTTCCTATTTGAATTTTCAAGGTTTCCCCCCTTACCCCCTACAAGGGGGAATCAGAGGGGTTCCATTCTGGGATCATTCGAAAGAGCACATCGACATTAGTAAGATCACCTATCGTCTTCTTAAAAACTTTTAATCCCCCACATTTTAAAAGGGGTGTACGGGTGGTCTGGACCACCCTGTATATATATATATATATATATATATATATATATATATATATATATATATATATATATATATATATATATATATATATATATCTAGTGTTTTTTTTTGACGTCAACGTAGGCTGTGAATAGTCGATTGTGAATAAACCAGAAAAAAGAAAACAGAGGTTGGATTTGAACGTTTTGACAATGACATTTATTAATACGATCAAGATCCGTTCACAATCAACTACCCATAGCCGCCTTCGACGTCAAATTTAAAAAGCACTCGATATATATATATATATATATATATATATATATATATATATATATATATATATATATATATATATATATATATATATATTTTTAGTTGAAATTAATTTTTGTTAAGTTGAATAATGATTTTACATTAAATAATATTTAGAATGCAAATTCATATAGAAAAATTTATCATCGACTCTGCTGGGACTCGAACCCAGGACCCTCCACTGTCTAGGTGGTATCTCTACCAACTGAGCTACAGAGTACGACTACCAGCATAGCGAGAAATTTTCCATATGAATTAGATGTTTAAGCAGACATACAAAGTAACTAGATATTTTTTTGAATATTATTAATGAAGATCAGCAAGTCGCATGACAACAACATCAATATTCAAAGTATCTAGATTATTTTTAATCATTCCGAAAGGAAATTAATTATATATAAATTTTAGTTGAAATTAATTTTTGTTAAGTTGAATAATGATTTTACATTAAATAATATTTAGAATGCAAATTCATATAGAAAAATTTATCATCGACTCTGCTGGGACTCGAACCCAGGACCCTCCACTGTCTAGGTGGTATCTCTACCAACTGAGCTACAGAGTACGACTACCAGCATAGCGAGAAATTTTCCATATGAATTAGATGTTTAAGCAGACATACAAAGTAACTAGATATTTTTTTGAATATTATTAATGAAGATCAGCAAGTCGCATGACAACAACATCAATATTCAAAGTATCTAGATTATTTTTAATCATTCCGAAAGGAAATTAATTATATATAAATTTTAGTTGAAATTAATTTTTGTTAAGTTGAATAATGATTTTACATTAAATAATATTTAGAATGCAAATTCATATAGAAAAATTTTTATCATCGACTCTGCTGGGACTCGAACCCAGGACCCTCCACTGTCTAGGTGGTATCTCTACCAACTGAGCTACAGAGTACGACTACCAGCATAGCGAGAAATTTTCCATATGAATTAGATGTTTAAGCAGACATACAAAGTAACTAGATATTTTTTTGAATATTATTAATGAAGATCAGCAAGTCGCATGACAACAACATCAATATTCAAAGTATCTAGATTATTTTTAATCATTCCGAAAGGAAATTAATTATATATAAATTTTAGTTGAAATTAATTTTTGTTAAGTTGAATAATGATTTTACATTAAATAATATTTAGAATGCAAATTCATATAGAAAAATTTATCATCGACTCTGCTGGGACTCGAACCCAGGACCCTCCACTGTCTAGGTGGTATCTCTACCAACTGAGCTACAGAGTACGACTACCAGCATAGCGAGAAATTTTCCATATGAATTAGATGTTTAAGCAGACATACAAAGTAACTAGATATTTTTTTGAATATTATTAATGAAGATCAGCAAGTCGCATGACAACAACATCAATATTCAAAGTATCTAGATTATTTTTAATCATTCCGAAAGGAAATTAATTATATATAAATTTTAGTTGAAATTAATTTTTGTTAAGTTGAATAATGATTTTACATTAAATAATATTTAGAATGCAAATTCATATAGAAAAATTTATCATCGACTCTGCTGGGACTCGAACCCAGGACCCTCCACTGTCTAGGTGGTATCTCTACCAACTGAGCTACAGAGTACGACTACCAGCATAGCGAGAAATTTTCCATATGAATTAGATGTTTAAGCAGACATACAAAGTATCGTCGAGATACCTGCAGAGTCGATGATAAATTTTTCTATATGAATTTGCATTCTAAATATTATTTAATGTAAAATCATTATTCAACTTAACAAAAATTAATTTCAACTAAAATTTATATATAATTAATTTCCTTTCGGAATGATTAAAAATAATCTAGATACTTTGAATATTGATGTTGTTGTCATGCGACTTGCTGATCTTCATTAATAATATTCAAAAAAAAAAAAATATCTAGTTACTTTGTATGTCTGCTTAAACATCTAATTCATATGGAAAATTTCTCGCTATGCTGGTAGTCGTACTCTGTAGCTCAGTTGGTAGAGATACCACCTAGACAGTGGAGGGTCCTGGGTTCGAGTCCCAGCAGAGTCGATGATAAATTTTTCTATATGAATTTGCATTCTAAATATTATTTAATGTAAAATCATTATTCAACTTAACAAAAATTAATTTCAACTAAAATTTATATATAATTAATTTCCTTTCGGAATGATTAAAAATAATCTAGATACTTTGAATATTGATGTTGTTGTCATGCGACTTGCTGATCTTCATTAATAATATTCAAAAAAAAAATATCTAGTTACTTTGTATGTCTGCTTAAACATCTAATTCATATGGAAAATTTCTCGCTATGCTGGTAGTCGTACTCTGTAGCTCAGTTGGTAGAGATACCACCTAGACAGTGGAGGGTCCTGGGTTCGAGTCCCAGCAGAGTCGATGATAAATTTTTCTATATGAATTTGCAATCTAAATATTATTTAATGTAAAATCATTATTCAACTTAACAAAAATTAATTTCAACTAAAATTTATATATAATTAATTTCCTTTCGGAATGATTAAAAATAATCTAGATACTTTGAATATTGATGTTGTTGTCATGCGACTTGCTGATCTTCATTAATAATATTCAAAAAAATATCTAGTTACTTTGTATGTCTGCTTAAACATCTAATTCATATGGAAAATTTCTCGCTATGCTGGTAGTCGTACTCTGTAGCTCAGTTGGTAGAGATACCACCTAGACAGTGGAGGGTCCTGGGTTCGAGTCCCAGCAGAGTCGATGATAAATTTTTCTATATGAATTTGCATTCTAAATATTATTTAATGTAAAATCATTATTCAACTTAACAAAAATTAATTTCAACTAAAATTTATATATAATTAATTTCCTTTCGGAATGATTAAAAATAATCTAGATACTTTGAATATTGATGTTGTTGTCATGCGACTTGCTGATCTTCATTAATAATATTCAAAAAAATATCTAGTTACTTTGTATGTCTGCTTAAACATCTAATTCATATGGAAAATTTCTCGCTATGCTGGTAGTCGTACTCTGTAGCTCAGTTGGTAGAGATACCACCTAGACAGTGGAGGGTCCTGGGTTCGAGTCCCAGCAGAGTCGATGATAAATTTTTCTATATGAATTTGCATTCTAAATATTATATATATATATATATATATATATATATATATATATATATATATATATATATATATATATATATATAACAAAAAAAAACTTGGCAATTGCTTAATTAGTGTCATTCGCGTATTTTAATACACTTGGAAATTAAAAACATAAATTTATTTTAAGATACAATAATAAACAAAATAATATTAATACTGGATCATCGATAATTCTGGAATAATTTAATAATATAACAGATATTTAAGAATAATCTTCTTCAATATTCTCCAGAGAATTCGGATTGGAAGGTATAAGGCGTTAAGCGAAACCCTCATAAGTGGAAATATTAAGTGCAAAACAAAACTTTCTAATCAATAATGTAGATTAATATAATGGACTTGGCGCAGTAGTGTAAGGTGGAGAATCAAACAGAAAGGTTCTACTGATATAATTTCTAGTTGCTTCCTTCATATTTTTAGTAGTATTTTTGTTTTGTTTGTTATGATTAAAGGGCAAGTTAGTTATGCTTAAGTGCTGCATAAAATACTTTGTCAAGTTGTTGGGAATATTATTTCGAGTAAAAGATTGCATTTGCTATTGTTCTTGGTAATAATAATAGCATATGAGAGGGTTTCTGCGGAGCCTACGTTACAAAGAATGCAGTAGTTCAGTCCCAGAGTGTCATTCACGCCGTTTTAGGTGGTTGGGGCGCCATTTCAACCCGGCCATGTAATTATTTAACTATTGTTACCACAGATGTGTAGTCACTCAATTTCAAAGGCTGAAATGCGGCCTAGATGGTTTTTAAAGATTGTCTGTTGATATGGTTAGGCCAGGAATCGAACCCGAGATCGCGAGTGTGGTAGTCGAGCACTCTCCACAGTAGAGTATGTAGCTCACATTGTCCTTCGTGACTGAACTACAACAAGTTCAAAGTTTGTTTAGCATTAGTGTTTATTTATCAAAACCGATGTAGTTCAGTAACTACGCAGACATACATTCATTTAGAACTATTTATTCAAAATATCTTTTAAACAATTTTCCTGCCTACGCACTTTCCTACCTTACTTAATCTACCTACTCGACAAAGTTACGTTCATCTAACACATCATCCTACACCTATAATTAATTAACGAATAGTTATAGCACTGACTAACCTTAAACAATCTAATGTCATCATTACAGTTCCATACATTAAGAAAAACCATATTAAGTATATTCTGTTAGAATACACACGTAATTGAAGAAACTACAAAGAATAAATCTGTATACCATATTTACAAGATTTAAAAAATTTATAAAACAGGCAGATAACGCTACATGCTGTGTAAATTCAAAATCTCGTACTTTCCTGCTAGTACCTATATGAAGCGAATAAACTACCATTATAATACCGTATTGATTTTTCTCTGTATACTAAAATACAAAATTTGTTTGTCAGTATCTTTATTTCTTTATAGTCTCACCTCCACACTACCCATATAATTGAACTCAGAATGGATCAGATGGGCCTAATAGATGGGCCTGGTGGGCGTGGTAGATCTGTTTGCCATTATATGTGTACTTTTACAGACTCGGTCTATGTAGGTCCCAACCCATACCACATATATGGTTGGCCTAAGCATTACCAGAAGGGTATAATGAGTGTGGCTTTATGTTGATGGGTGTGATAAGTAAATGTTTTTGATGCAAATCATCTTATTTCATTTAGTTATTTATTTTGAATTTTTCAACAGGCCTGGTAGGCCTAGGGCATAGATTTATATTCATTTGCCAACAACTGCCTTTATATAATAGAAATTATATTTCGTATTACAACTTCATTCCTTAATCACTAAGTACTTATAGTAATGCTAACGTTACTTAATTTTTTTAACTATTCTTCTCCATTCTTCTCTATTCAAGACTTTTTCTTTCCAGTCTTCAAAGTTTAGACTTCTAAGGCCTTCCAGAACACTATTATACCATCTTTTCTTTTCTTTGGCATCCCTTTCCTTCGTTTCTAATAGGCGTGCGCGTCAGCGCCATTTTAGGCATGCTTTAGCTGTATATCTTGTGCACATGTCCTACCCATCTTACTTTTTGGACTTTTATGTAAGTGTTTATCTTGGGCTCACTGTATAGCATTTCTAACTCTCGGTTTGTCCTTCTTCTCCACCCATTTTCTACAAAGATGTACCCCTCTATAGATAGCTCTCAACATATAACAACTCTGCAACATTTCTTCATCCGCTTTTTTTAACACCCACGTTTGTTTTAGTTGTAAGGGCGAGATCGACCGCAAAGGCTAAACGCTGATTTCCGTTGTTGAAAGTTGTTCCCTGGGTTTAAAGAACTATTTTGACAGAGAGTCGCCCCTACCTAAGCCCTCTGTTTACATCGAATTCTTCAGATTTGGATTCTTTCCACACTATTTAATTTTTTAGATTAACCAGTCATTTGCATTATTAATTTATTAATACATACATTTTCCTTTGACATTTTTATTAGTTTCACTAACTGTGCAGAAATCCCTAATTCGTTTAGGTACATTTTTTCCCTATCTATATATTATAGGCCTGCTTGAAGTCCACTTAAGGTAATCATCTTATAATAATTAATTACCCATGTAGTATACTAAATATGTTTAATAGATATTTGTTAAATATATTTTAAATATTAAATGCTTTTTAAAATCAAAAATATTCAGTAAATCTTTAACTTACATTTAATAATTGGGAAAAATATATAAAAAATTACCATACGTATTAAATGTCCTTATAATATTAGAAAATAATATTTAAAAGTATATACATAGGTATTTGATAAACGTTTTATCTTACAAATAAAAGTTATAAAATTTTGCATAATTAGAATATTTATAATAATAAATATTCACTAAATATTTCGTTTCGAGCAAACAATTTACATTTAAATCTTAATATTTTATATATTTAACGTACGTTTTTAAAAAATATATATCCAGTTTAGATTATATGTTATTATATAAATATAGGGTGTACATAAAAAAATGGTATGATTTTACAGATGCCAATAATACAATTGTTATCCATTCAATTTTTTTATTATACTAGGGTAGAAAAGCTCAGCAAGTTTAATTAACTTTTAAATAATTACAATATGCACGCAAACATTCGCTCTGCAGACGTCGAAAATTTTATTCTCTATCCTTTAAATAATTTATATCAGGGATTTTTTGGGACATACAATGTATTGGATATATGTTACCACAAAAAAAGTCTAAAACAGTTAATCTGTGCTCTTGAGAGGGCAGGCGATTGGGCCGTTTCTGCCTATCCATTTGTTGTTAAATTCTTCATTTAGAGCATTTCACATAACACGACTGAAATATGATGGAACTTCTTCCAGTTAATCGGCACCATTTGAGAAATCATCGATTCATGGAAGCACAAAATTTTCTAACATATGCAAAAAGTTATTTCCATTAATCGTGTTTTCTGTAAAAAAGAATGATCCTATAATTCGGTCCGACATCAGTCTTCTCTATACATTTAGCTTCGGAGTATCATAAACATACTCGTGAATAACATAAGCATTATTACTTCCCCAAATTTGATAATTATGTCTATTGACACGACATCGATGTGAAATGTGGCTTTGACAGATCTCAAACATCTGACGTTTTTTTAACACTTTGGCTAAATAAAACTATTTAAACGGTATATAATATTTTTTTTGCACGTCCTATATATAAGGCTCTACTTTAGTCCCCTAAAAGAGGGAGTAAAGTAGCACTTTTACTCCCTGAGGGAGTAAAGTGTTTCGATGACAACAACAACAAGTAAACAACAAAAAAAGTAATCGCAGTGCATGTTAGGATTTATTATCCTGAAACTATGAGATTTTGGCGTTTGCAGAGTTCAATTGTCCGAATGACATGTAACGAGATTTTCGGAAAATAATTTCAAAATTTTGAATTTTTGCAATCAAGTCCTTTAGAACGTGCAAAAGATAGCGTATATACCACTGGACTAAAGTGTCTTTTAATCCCTCATGTGTTTCCCATTTCTCAAAGGCTCATTCATATCTCAAAGGCTTCTAAAATGTCTAATTTGCGTTTGTTATTACAAAAATGTAGGAATTTAATATTATTTTGAGGAGTCATTGTACGATTTTGTTCTAAAAGGTGTTTGGCGTAATTCGATTTTTCATGATGTTTATTTAACACGTACGTCATTACAAAAATAAACATCATAAAAAATCGAATTGCGCCAAACACCTTTTAGAACAAAATCACACAATGACTCCTCAAAATAATATTAAATTCCTACATTTTTGTAATAACAAACGCAAATTAGACATTTTAGAAGCCTTTGAGATATACAAACACAAACTCAGGGTACCTTTAATGAATGAACAACTTGAGCTCAGTAATTCTCCGTTACTGGAAGTATTAGATATTTAATTCTGATTATTATTATTATTTTATCTAGTTACCTATTTTGTATCTACCTTAGCGACGTGTTTGTTTATAATTATATTACCTTTGATAATGACAGCATAGCTGTCGAAACAATATTGCCAGGTTGTATTTTAATAAAACTGTGAAACTTTTAATAATCTTTATTTATTTCATACAAGGTATAAAAAATTATTAAGAATTCTTATGAATACAAAAAGATTAATGTAATCTTAATCAATTATAAAATTATTAGATTGATATGCTAAAACTCAAAAAGGGAATACTCTAGCATTTACTAACTTCTAACGAATAATATAATAAGTTAGCAATTTATAAATGAGTACATGTCTAGCCAGCAAATGTTAGGACAGCGATATCAACTATCAAAATAAAATGGGTACCTTGTCATTATTCAACAATAATTTAGACATCTGTTTTTACAACTTTTAAATAGCTAATTTTAAAGAAACTAATTTTTCTTTCTTCTACAACTCTGAACTGTCATCACACTACAGTATGCACTAAAAATGAAAGATGAGACTACGTTGCCTTTGAAATGATCATTAAAAACATGAGAATAGTCTTCGCATAATTCAAAAACGGGAAATGTAGGTGAAAAATAAATGGTTTCATTAGCGTCCCCTCTAAAAGTTCTCTAAAGTGCACTATGTCTTCTGGGTTAATTTAGATTTACAGTTTCACGCCGTTGTTTTTGTAATGTATTGTTTTCTGTATTTGTAGCTTGATGAATCATTGCAAAAATATAAACGAATGATGTAAATCCAAGCAATGTTTTGGTTTGCACAATTTAATTAGTAGAAGCAACCTGCGTGCTGAATTATAATCGTAATAATTTGGAATATTCTCTCGCATACATGTATGATACTAGTTTTTGCATATTAGAGTCATTTTTAGACCTATTTAGTTGTGTTTGCACAGGTTCAATGTAGTACAGTTGATGTGTTTTAATTATTTATGTACAACGCGGCGAGAATAAACAACAACGTAAAGGGTAAAGGGTTGCCAACAGGCCTGCATAATAAACCACTTTTTGAATAGTCCAATCAATTATTCTAAATAACATTCTAAACATTTTAATTTCAGCACTTTAGAATACGTGATTAATTACAAAAATGACGCCCGAAGCCCTCAAGACATGCAAACGTTTTTACGCTGTGAGTAGAGACGAATAAATTTAAAATGAAATTTTGTGTTCCTATTTTCGACTCAAAAACGTAATTCAATATTTGAAAACTCTGCAGATTCGTTGCATAATCCCGCTGGGAGTTGGCTGCTTCACTACCGTCTTCTTTCATCAAACGAATTTTTTAAAAACGTTCCTTGTTGAATTGAATCTGACTACCAGTTTAACATATTATTGTTTTATAGCTTTTTTTTATTGAAATTAATGCCCTTTCAAAATTGACAGCAAAAAAGTTAAATGTATATTTTATGCTGGATTGGGGGATACGAAACAGGAACTGGTAGAAAAGTTAGTTAAAAGTTGTTTTAAAACGATATTTAAAATTTTTCTACGTAATATTACCTCAATTCTTTTCCTACACTCAGAGAAAAATAATACTTGCAATAAGAAAATCGTACATTAAATTAAGAATTTTGATGCTGTTTTAGAACCTAAGAAGTTTCTAGTTTCAATTTAAGAAATTAATAAGAATAATATTCTTGTTTGCAATTCAAGAATACGAGAGGTTGAATGTAGAATAATCTATTTAAATTATGTTCTTATTTTTACATGAATTTGTTTTAATTTTAACATGAAAATTCTTAATTTAAAACATTCAACTTCTTTACTTTAACTTTAATTGTTTCTTACTTTAAGAAATGACTTAATGATGTTTTAAGCATTTTCTTTCTTATTTGAAGAAATTAGTAAATGTTGTTTTAAGCATTATTATCTTGAATTTAGTGATTGGTTTTTAGGAATTATTATTCAAAATAAAAGAAAACAATGGCACATGAAAGATTTATTTTAGATGCAACTACTTAGAAAAATACATACACATATTTCTTTACAAAATAGAAAACTTGCCAGTCTCGAATCACATCTTAAACATACCACAAAAGAGGATTCTTCAGTAAATAAAAACATTTTTTTTGTATGGTCAGTACAAAGATGTACCTTGACAACGTTTATTTCCATATAAGTCCAGGCTGCCAGCTTAAGCAAAGTACGTTTGTACTTGCTATACAGTGTATAGCATATTTCTAGCGTATTTTTTACATCTTGATTTAAAAACCTCCCAGTTGTTGAGAAAAGGCAGCAGAAGCATTTTTTTCTGCATAGTTTATGCCGAATGAAGTCGAAATTAATCTAAAACGGTAATTATTAATACTTTAATTGATTAATTATGACTAAAGTTATAGAAAGATTACCGTTAGCACACTTAACATGGCATATTTGTAAAGGAACCATTCTCTCAAAATTCCTTCGAATAATTTACTGTGGCCATCTCTTTGTCCCAAATTTTCTATTTGTCGCCATTCTGATATCGAAATATATAATATTGGATATAATTTATCAGTTCATCCATTGCCTTTGACAAGTTATCACTGAAGGTTAATACTTCACCACACAGGAAATGTAGCGCACACGTGCTTCTATTATAACGTAAAAGAACCAACTACAAAAAGTGCAACTAAGCAATATTGAACTAGTGTAAACAGCGACGCAGCTAGAAGCAACACTTAACGTTCTTGATTTAACTGCACTGCACTCTCATTTCCAGAAGAATTATTGTAATATGAAGAATTTAACGTTTTAATTTCAGAAATGTAAATGTTAACTAACTTAATTCAGCATAACATATCTTATTTAAAATTACATTGATTCTTATCTCAAGTACTGTAGTGCTTGAATCAATGCACAGTTTTCAAGAACATATTTGTTCTCACATTAAGTATAAAATTTCTTGAAACCAAAAGTTAAAAATTTTGTTTTCGCACACACCTGTATAAATTGCAGAAAATAATGTTTATTTTTAAAATGCAAAGATTCTTATTTGAAGTGGTTTAGTGCTTAAAACAATACCTAGATTTCAAGAACATATTTGTTCTCACATTAAGCATACTTTTTTTGATACAAGAAGTTAAAAGTCTTCTTTTAAACTTGCTTCTCTGAATAGCAGAAAACAATGCTTAAATTGATAATCCAATATCTCTCTTCAAGCATTTTATGTCTAGAATTAAAAATTATCTGGATCATTTTGATTTAGACACCACGTTTCTTGACTTTAGATTACCTATATTTCTTTGAGTGTATGTCTGCCCTTCTATAATGTCTAAAAGCAAACTAAAATCAGCAAGATAAGTTTAAAACGCGGAAAGTCACCTCTTATCTGTTTCATCTAATATAACAGTTAAACTTACTTTTAGGTTTTTAAATAAAAAATTGCTATTAATAAATATAAAACCCTTAAATCCTAGAACAAGACCGTAGTTAGACCACTCATTTACGAGTGGTAACAGTAGCGTCATCTATGTGTAATTTAATATTTGAAGTTTAATGTTTCCACATTTTATTTGTGTTTTTACTTTGTAGTTTGAAAAAATTAGGAATAAGGTGAGTGTTATTCTGAGATTTATTTCGGTTTGAACAATTGAAATTCTTTCTGAAGAAAGTTCAGGTAAGGAACCCAACGAATATAATTATGCAGTTCTTTTCATGGGATATTGGTGTTAAAGGAATATGTTAAAGTCTAGCATGAAGTGGTACACCCAACCTCTGCTGAAAACTAAACGTTGAAAGGAAACATCATAATATCAAAACCAGTCCCAACTTGTCGCAGCACTTCAATCTTTTGGTGACCACGGATTTGAAGTAAATTATATTAGGGTGGTTCAATAAAGAAGTCTCTAAACATTACGGAAATCGAAACAAGATTTAACCTAATTTGCAACAGCACTGAATGAAATTACAATTCGACAAATTAGATCGCTTTTGGTAGTCTTTCTAAAAGCTGCAATTCTAAGGTATCGACGAAAAAGCATCAAAGAAATGTAGACTAGCGATGCTCGCATTTGCTGTTCATTTTTCGCATCATATCGTTTTAGACATCAACTATGTCCAATAATAGGTTCAAAAAATTCCCTATTTTTGCGTTTTAACAACCAAGCGACTAGGAAAACGAGAATTGTAGAACTATGTCTTAATCACGAGGACATCTTAAAATTGATGAATAGTTGATTGCGTTCAGAGATAAATGCCTATTTAGGGACTTTATAAAATCAAAATGATGTTGGAATAAAAGTTTCAGCAGTCGCAGATGTGAAAATAGATATCTATGTAACTTGTAGGTATATAAAAACCGAAGAATAGGGTTTTGCAGAGTTTAGACCATGATGACCTAATCAAAAAAAGCTCACGTTGCTAGGAACTGTTTCAGTTTGATTACATTTTCGATGCCATTAACTGACTGAGATGTTATCGGCGTACGTTTTGTACGCATTTGCAGTCCCGGGATTCCACACAAACTCTTATGGGAAATCAATGGAGGTAATAGAGCTATTGTAACTAGTAAATTACAACAATGGGTAGTTAATTGCACAATTTCGTGTAGTCGAATGTATAGGTATAAAATTACGGTAGGTTACGGTACGGTTAGGTATACATGCGACTACACGAAATTGTGCGCTTAACTACCCATTCAGCAACCATGTGGTTGCCCTTGGTTATAACTAATACAACTTTCATACTTTATCCTAAGGATCGCAATACGATTGTAGTACATTATTTAAAATTCAGTCTCAACCGAGATTTGACTCCTTATCGATCTGGTCGAGAAGCAGGATCTCTAACACTCAACCACTGCGGGCCTAATCCTCATACCCATAATACTAGATAATACCGTCGAAAAATCAACGATTCCATTTTAGGCTTTTTAGGTTAAAATTATACTCGTCCACCTCTTTTAGGTAAGGCCTACATATATACAAATTTCATCTTCCTAGGTCTTATGGGTTTCGATACATTCTTCGGAGGACATCGGACAGAGGGCATGCGATTATCACTAGTAATGTCCCGAGTGCATGTCAAATTGTCGATAATTTAATTTTAAATTAAGAGACATATTGACATGCACGAGAGGACATTTTGGCAGACTATTTTCCGAGAAAAATTTAAATGGTACAAAGAAACTTACTTCTGTGTTAAAAAAAGGTTTTTTCTTTGAATTATTGCACCGTCGGTGACGATCATGTTGGTCTTGAATCGGTATCTAGTGCAAATTATCGATAATTTGCACTAGTGCAGTATTATCGCTGAAATTTGATCGTTGCTAGGTTAACGTAAAACATTACAGCTTTTTGGTTGGCTTAAATTTTTCGAGGGAAATAGTCATGCTTAGCTATTATCATATACAGCGTGGAAATAAATGATTTTCATCAAGTTCCCTTTGGAATTTTTTCACATGTAAATTTTTCTGTACCGCTCTACTCTTTTTGATTTAGTACTAAATTAGTTCTGTCAATAAATGAAATCAATCTGTCAAACAATTCATAGAATTTATTGAATTTATTATATTTTGAGGTTATGGTACTGCCTTCTCTATTTTCGTAGAGCGGCACGTCGTGTTTTACATGGGGAATGCAATGGTAACTTGATGAAAATCATTTATTTCCACCCAGTATATATACATAAGTGGATAAATTTTCCTACCTGAAACTAGTTACATTTTTGCAAGAGAGGTATTTTTAACACGGTAACGTCTTGTTAACCGGGGATTGGATAATACTTTTCTTCTTTACGAGGAAAGTACGTCGAAGTTTTGGCTTTGGACAGTGATTGTTTTATGTAAGTTTAAAATTGCCATAGTTGGTTAAACAGAAAACCACATCATCAGCTTTAAAAATCTAAAACTTTGTTTCAATGATCTGGTGGTAAATATCAGATACCAACTATAAGTTTACTATAATTCGGAGACTACACTAAATAGACAAAAAGGGCGTTGGAATTAAAATCAAGTCAAGCAGCCAAATCCGTTTCTATGGAATTTTAATTAAAAAAATTCCGTTTCTGATTGTAAAGTCAAATATAACCTTAACGTTTTTATAATAATACCCTTGTTTGTAAGAAGAGTCACTAAGTATATCGTGTTTTACTATTTTGCGTACGATGTATCTAATTTTAATATTTAGTTCGAAATCGTGTTATTAGAGTTATTTTCTGAAGTTTACTTAGACTTGGCATTTTTAAATTTAAAATATATATTAAAGCTATTCCTACAATACGAAATTCTTTAATTTTACGATTGATATGTAATTTTACATAGTTGATGTCTGAGCTTCTTATGCTTACAATAGTAAGCGAAACCTAACAGTCTGACCAGAATAAGAAGACGTGATAAGTTCTCAGCATAATTTAATTTTTATTTATATAACCGTATTAAAATAAAGAATTACATCTTACACAGTACACTAAAACAAACGAATTTCTAAATTCCTAAAATAACATTTTGGAATTTCTGTATAATCTTGAAGTTTTTTTCTTGGCACTCCAAGATGTTGGTATTGCAGTGTAAGCGTCTGTGTTCAGGCACCAAATTTGTAAGCGTCTCTGCACGGGCGCGAATTGCTCACAAAAGGCACTGGGTGGTTTTCCGTATCAGCGATAATTCTCGAGCGCCGGTTATTTTACTTAAAAATTACTATATTAGCTAAAACACACAATCTTTACACCAAATAGTTCTATTAACCTCAAAAGTTTTAATAAGTGCTAAGTCTGACCCTAATAGCATACGGTTAACAACGGTAGCTATAGCAAGTGGGGTGCAAAACAACAAAAGAAGACAAGCGAGGTGTCTATCGAGCATAAGCGGACAATTACGAGAGGACATATTAGGCCTCTGATTAACGGTATTGGAGTGGAAAAAGTACGGGCCCCCAGGTATAAGCACAGCGAGTCTCAGAAAGGCACGGTAAAAAGGGTGGAAACAGGATGAGACCCCAGGCATACGCACAGCGACGTTTCGGAATGGTACGATAAAAAGAGTGGAAGCAGGATGAGACCCTCAAGCATTCCACAGCCAGGTCTCGGAAAGGTACAGTAAAGAGGGTGGAAGAGGGCGGAAAAGAAATAGTACTAGTACTACTAAATAGAACTAGAATCGGAAATTGGTCAAAAGTTCTTACTTTTAGCTTTATTAAAAACTGTACGTCTGGCTGGTCCTGTTGACTTTGACTCTTAGGAAGGACTGGTCAAACCGGCCAGTGCACGCTGATTTATAGATGTTTTCAGAGCGTGGGAAAAATGGCAAGAGTAAATTGGAGCGATGCGGTATACGCAAAATTCATGCAAAAAGAACGGACGCGTACGCTTGTTTGACTTAGTGGCTTATCCGCCTGGATGTAGATTGCAACGGTTGATAAATTTATTTACTCTTACACAAATAATAATTAAAAAAACGATACGTTATAAATTATCTACGTTAGATTTGCAGATCTTAATTAAGTTGGGGAAACGTTCCGAATGCAAACTTGTTTTAAGAATCTAAATGTTAATATTGGCGATATTAATATTAATTGGACAAGGTGACATTTTCAACATACATTTCTTTGATAATTTTTTAATAAACCCTTCTTTTGTAATATTGACTTTACTTTGTGAATAATTCAAACAAAAACTAAATTAGTAATTTAATTTTGTTATACGTTGCCTTCAAAACAGCCATTTTATATTGATTTATTCTGTCAGAAAATCCCCTTATCAGAACAGATTATCCATAATCTGTCAATTACTAAATATTTATAGTAGACCAGATATTTTTAATACTGAGGGAAAAAGGTAAATTTAATCAAGAATTATTAACACTATAAAGTCTGGCATAAAAGAACAAACTAACCTAAGAACACCTTCAAAAGGTTAACGAGCAGGTCAATAGCGATCTTTTAACAATTTATATAACAGAAGCGAGCCATAAACTATGTTATAGCACACCTAAACCACAGCTAGTACTCATCAAACTGAAAATGCCAATATTAAATCTGCCCATCCATGAAATACTGCAATTAATTATTTCTAAGGTGGGATCCCCTAATCCTGACAGGTGTAGAATATTAAAAGCTATCGAAAATTTTCATGATTCTAGGTATTAATATTTAAGAGCGTTCATTTTTTTTCTTCTAATTTATTTTTTGCAGATTCTCTTGAATTCAAGAAAAAGATATTCAGAGAGCTTAAAAATGTCTTATTTTAGAAGAATTTTATTGGCACCCAAATGCGTTGGGGTGAAGATTGTCATTTCCATTAGCATAAAGAGTTAGCACTGGTTTTACAGCCATGTATTGGTAACAGTATTACCAACGTAAAATATACATAGTCATCCACCAGTCGAAAATGTCGGTATAAAATCCGGATTTTATTTGCTTTTAGGTCATATTGCACGAAATGCATTAAGGTTATTTGAGAAAACCTTTTTATGGTCTTCTAGTTTTACGAGCCCAATCAATCATTCATTTTTGCGTATTGATTACTCAGTGTCCAATCTCATTTACTCTCATAAACTTAGAGCATTTAATATTGAGCATGGACAAAATGTATTGAAAGACTTATAAATGTCGAACCAAAGTAATATAATTTTATATAAGATTGTGCATAAACAAGTATACAGCACATATAAATTTTATGCTGTGCAATTTTATAACTAAGAATTTTATTATACTCACAGTAGGATGTGCAATTTGTGTGATTACAATGTTACAGTCAGAAACACAATGTTATGCCATTATTTGAAGGAAAACGTTTTCTGCATTTCCAGGAAACAAATTGAACGTTAAAAAATTATTTATTTGTTATGAGAGCATTTTAAAATCAATTTTCCCTGCGTTTCATTTGCCATGTAGAATATTCATAACGTGCCTTGTAAGTAACTTGTGCAGCCGCCTTATTTTATTGTATTGTTTTCTAAATAAAATCACATACTTGAAGAGACACAAAAAATGCTTCAAAAAACTTACGTAGGAATTTATGATCGCTAGAATGCTTTTCACGCTTTACTTCTAATTCAGTTATTTATTAAAAGTTTCACATTCGAATTAACTCAAAATAAAGAAGAAAGTGCTATTTGCGTGCTTTTTCGGATTTGAGACAGACATATTTTTCATGGAAAAAAGCTTACAAGAAAAAGAAAATAAAAAAAAAAATTGATTTAAAAAAAATCCTAAAATATTAACGAAGCGGAATTCTGAAAAAAGACAAATAATAATTGAAAATCAATTTTCTTTGAATTTTTAGTTATTGTTCAAGTCAAAAGAGACCATTGCGTCCATCACATTTGCTAAAACCAAAGTTAGTTCCACCCAGTGATACCAGCAAGATGCCGCGAGGACCCAGCGTCTCTTTCCCACTCATTTTCCCTACTTATTATACAATTCCAACAACGCATTGAACGAAATTTTAGATTTCAGATGATATTTTACATGCGTGAATTAATTATTGTTGATTAATTAATGTGAATAAATTAATAAATTAATGTACTGTAATTAGTGGTTGTAAAACTCTTGTAAAACTGTGACTGTAAATTAAAAAGAACTTAGAAAGAATAATAAAAAAACAAACCAAAAAACTTGATAAATACAATTTATTAAAGAAGCAAAACACATTAATATGGCCAAAAGAAAGGCACGTTACATTTTCAGTTACAAAACGCCAGTTCTAATCCAGAGTGTGTTAATTTTCTTTTAAAAAAATATTTAACATATTTTATAAATAAATAATTTTTTTTATAAATATAATATTTATAAAAACGAATTATTTACAATTAAATACTAATATGGTTAGTTTTTTTTAACATAAATATACAAACATAGTTTAAAGCAATCACTATAAAATTACAGAATAATATCATGTAATTATTCTTTTTTATAAATAGTGTATTAAAAAATCGTTTATTTATAAAATAAGCAATTAGCTAAAAAAAGATTATAAAGGAAATTTATTGAGGAAGTAAAATATATCAACAGCCAACATGGCCGAATGGTAGGCGCGTTACATTTACAATTACATAACACTGGTTCTAATCACGACTGCGTTAATTTTTAATTTAATAAAACATTTAACATACTTTATAAATAAACAATTTTTTTATAAATATAATATTTATAAAACGAATAATTTACAATTAAATACTAATATAATATTGCGGTGATATCATATCACCTTATTGAAAATTTTATTAACGACAAAACGGAAACGTCAAAACAAACATTTTATATATCAGATTTAAATTAAAAGAGAGACATGCTATGTTATAGGCATAATTAATATAAAGGCTATATATAGGACCACAGTTAGGTTCATTAATATTTAAATTAAAAATTAAGAATAAGAATTTCATGCAAACATAACCTAGATTTCTTATGCATAATAAAAAGGTTTCATATTTTTAAAAGGATATCAATTACTTAGATTGTTTGATTATAAATACGTTTATGCAACCCAAGTTACACATTGGGATGTTTTCCCCACTTTTTGTTAGGAAGAAGTAATTTCCTTATTCAGATTTAGAGATTACGATGTTCAACGTTAGATAAATTTTTGTATTTTCCAGGAGACAGGCTCAGTTTCACGTTGCTAATTAACTGTTGGAAATTATTTCGTAACATACCAGGTTGGTCATAATAAATGGTTTTCGTTAATTTCATGAATAATAATTAACTTATAAAGTTCATCCTTAATAATATAAACTTATTTGGTTTAGTTTACTAGGTTCTTTTGAGAGTTTATTTGCTTTCAATTAAATAAAACAATTTGATTTCTTTTATTTAAATTTATTTTTATTTGACAAACAGTTTTATTTATAAATTAATTTTGATTTGTGTTGGTCTGTTCAAACGAATGACCGTATTGGCCCAATGTCAGGCCATTACAACTATTAATAACGTTTGAGCAAGCCTGAGAATTTATTTCTCAATTATTAATTGTATTAGTTTGAATAACATTTTTTTACATTGACTTTCCATTCGAATTTTTATTTTGTTCTTAAATAAAGTTTATGTGTTCTTAAATTTACATATGTGTTTAATTGATGCTAATACAAGCATCCAGTGTTTTTTCTTTTGAATTCAGAGTTTAGCAGTGGTTGTCCAGCTTGCAGGAGCTTTAGTGTTTATAACATAAGTTTTTCTTCCTTTCCAGGCATAAGAATTAATAAGAGTCTCGTAATTCAAATAATTTATGCTTTACTGAGTAAACCTGAGCTAGCTGAGAGGAATAAAGAAAAATATCTGTGGTGTATTCTCATTTTAATCCACCGTATATAATTTATGTTTATATTTGGTACGGTGGACATATTTTATTTTACTTTTACAGATCATCGCATATATTTTATGCTTGCCCCGAACGTGACGCAATTTTTATTAATTAAATACACCGCAATATGTATAATGATTTAGTTCTTCAACACATATGTACATACGTAGTTTGAACAATACGATGGAGTTAAGGGATAATTTTATGGAATTATTCTTTTTTATAAATATAATATTTATAAAAAATTGTTTATTTATAAAATAAGTAATTTACCACAAACGGGTGCTACCACGTTTTCTATTTATTTTTTTCATTTAAATTTTCGTATTCGAGTACTTATTCATCTTAAATGGTGCATTTAAGTTAGAAATTTTGAAAATTTTTTAATTTTCCGATCTAGCTTGTCGCATGTTTATCAACGAACTTAAAGTTTGGTTACTGAAAATTCATAAGTCCGTGTATGTATTCGTCCGTTCGTCCATCCGTCCGTTCTTTTGGAATTTCAAAATTTTGATTTCAGCTTCGGATAGAGCTTAAAAAATGCAGAGAAAAATGTATGAACACCAACTTCATATTTCTTAACTTAAACTTAACTCAACTTAATTTTTGTAAACTCATCCTTTTCAGTTCACTCTGGCAATGCCAACTGTTCAACATTCTCAACTATTTAAATTATTGAATTATAAAATTTGATTCATCTGCGGAGTTGCTTAAGCTGTATATTTATAACTGTTTAATACAACTGACAGCTCCTGAACTCTTTCTTAACGTGCAATCTACAATTAGCTTCTTTTTTAAAGAAAATTACATATGGATCGTATATATTTCTCTCCTAACGGACTTCAACCGCAGACGGCCGGTAGTAGTGATGGAGGTTCTGCCGCTAACAGTAGGCTGGAATATCAGATTTGTCAGACTGTTTTCTCGATATTCTGAAGAATCTACAGATAAGGGATTGCTTTTTTACCTTCAGGTGTGACCCGTCTGTCCTGAATGAAAGATAGTTCCTAATATGCTTAGATCATCCTGGTAATCGTTCTCCAGGGTTGTGAATGCCCAGAGTATGTGACAAGCGTATGTATAAAATCTCGCCGTTTGTGTAAAGATAGGAAGGTGCCGTTAACAGTTTCTTTGCTATAAAAAAATTCTGGAGAAAGACTTTGATAAAGTTGTCTCATTAACATTGACTGTCTTATAAAAATCTTTCTAGACTCAGCAAATTAAATTAATACTGATATGTTTAACGTTTTGTAAAATTTGGTAAAATTAAACATTTCATGAGTAAAACGAGAAAAAACTCAAAATTTTCAATACATATATACAATAATCAAAAAACGATCATTGCTTATACTAACACAACATACTTTATAATTTCATTTTAAACTTAATCTTTCGCGGGGAACGTGTTATCGATTTTATCAGTTTGAATAGTATTATTTTGTATTCAGAAAGTATTTTGTTAATTAACGTTGATTGTAGGTTTGTAGGCAAGGTAATCATTTATTCAATTTTTGCTTTATATTTGTTTATTTTGCGGTCGAGTTAATTAATGTATCGTATTTATATTACGTGTTTATTGTTTAAAACAACCTACATGGTCTTTACTGTTACTTTTTTAATTAAGCCTTAGCGATAGTTGAGAAGTTTAACATAGGAAAAGGAGTTGTCCTAGCATGGTGACATTTCGTTCTTACAGTCTTTATCTTAGGCGCCTAACATGGCGATCGACATGTGATCCCCACAAGGTAAGCGTTCTATCGCTTCAGGGTTTTAGGTGGATTTTGTTTTTTTTGTGGTTTTGGTTCAATTTTGACGGTGTATTTTGGAGTTGCTGCAATCTTGCTGCATTAAAAACCTCAGTATCTTAAAGATTAACCTTAATAGGTTTTGGGGTTCTAGTTTTCATGCTAATCTTAGGAGCTGGACTACGGATTCCAACCAAAAGATAAAGTAAGATGCACCTGCAACTCGAATCTCGGGTTCAAGTTTGCTCTAGCCTCCAACAATCTCAGATTTGGTAAATATTAAAAAAATGAGCTAAGGCTAGCCAGATGAGATCACGTCCTTATACCCAGCGGAGTCGGAAGTATTTTCACTTGGGGGGAGCGAACTTTGATTTCACAGATAAGATAAACGAAATATCGCCGAAAGTGGACAAATCGTCGAATAAATCGAAAAGATTTGATGCCGAACTCTCAACTTTGTTGAACTCACAAAGCTGCTCTGACCAAACAGTCGAAAGCGATTAAGAAAGGCATCTGTGGACAAATCGCCGAACGTGGACAAAACGCTGAAGCATATCAGTGGATAAATCACCGAAAGTGGTTAAAACGCCGAAACTCATCTGTAGACAAATTGCTAAAAGTATATCTAAACGAAAATAATTATTGTCTTTGACCAGACAAGTTTCACGAACACCCTCATAATAGATTTATGGTATAAGAAACTTTTAAAAACAGATGGTAAGGACTACTAAGGGCCGTTTGGCGACTTCAATAGTATACTTTGTCTTCTCTGGCAGATGCCCTCGAACAAGCTCTAGAAAAAGGTCTAACAAACCGAAACATATGTAGAGCATTCGGCATAATTTATGAAAACATTACAACAGTTTTTCTTAAAATAAAAGCCATGAAATAATGCCGAAAACCTGGCGTAAGATGTTTATGCTTTTCGCCGTCTTGTCCACGTTCGGCCATTTGCACACAAATACATTTCGGCAATTTGACCAAGTTCGTCCATTTGTACACAGATATGTTTCGGCGATTTGTCCACGGACGAGTTTCGGCGTTTTGATCAATCTTCGGCGATATATCCACAGGCTCTTTTCGGGGTTTTGTCCATTCGGCGATATGCTATATACTCATATCAATAGCCTCGAGTATTGACCGGAGCGTTGTATTATATGAAAAGTAGAGAGAGTTTGGCATCCGTGCTTTTATGAGTCAAATGACCGAGTGGGAAATTAAAATAATAATTTTTAAATTATTAAGAATAAGAAACTAAGAGAAAATAAACAATAATTAAACTCAATTTAATGATAATTTTATTAGTAAACAAATTAATCGCATAATATTTAATTAAAATAAATACATATATTTCACCCTTGTTTCTAGGGGCGACGCTCCCCCTGTTCGAGGATAGAGGGGGCTGTCCGCTCCATCTTACTCGTACTTGCGACACCCCTGCAGTTATACCCGTTAGAAACTTACGTGTCTATTAACTTTATTCCACTTATTTTGTACATTTTATGTTTCAAGAAAACTTTTGTATTTTAAATTTTTCAGAGATTATGTAGAATTCTCTATACGTGTTACGGTTTGTTAGACTTTCTGGTAAGAGCTGCTCCTAAGCTTCTGTTTTATGACATGAAATTTAGTGACTCTTATTAACAAAAATTGATGAAATCTTTCTCCGAGATTTTCTGGAATGACTCTCTATCTATTTGTAAATATTGAAATAATGGTTTGTTATTTAATAAGGCAAAACTGTTACGTTTTTTAGCTTTCGCTTTTTTTAGCGATTTAGCTTTCGGAGCTTACGGTTTACGGTACTTACAGAGTACACTGTTTTATTTTAGCTTGCAATTCTTCCTTGAATTTTCATATTTCTTCTCTTATTTGTAAATTCTTCCTATGGAAAATTTGTTATCCATATTTTTATGAAATGAACTTTAGGAAAGGTATTGCTTTCACAAATTTTGATATGTCGTTGATTTAATAACCTAATTTTCTACCGTAATTCCCATCGAAATCGAGTAAAGTTATTTTCTTATAGGGCGGAAATTTATCACAGCCATGTTACTTTTTAATAATACAATAAATAATAAGTTGTAGGTTGATGTTTTCAATAAATATTCCATTAAACATATTTTGATGTCTTTGTCTTACTTATTTATCTATAAATTTAGCTGTGTATCCAATTCAATAAGTTTGTTTTTTCTTTTAATGCTAAAAGTTTAATGTTAACTGCCGAAATCTTTCTCAAAAGCCCTCTCTGCTTGTGCTTTTACGATAACTTTTATTAAATATATATCGTGCTCAACAACCGGTAACAGCAATATCGAGACGATGTATCGTTAATACTTATATTTATTGTTCAGAAGTAAATTAACGACGCAGCTTCTTTTTTTAATGTTTTCTTTTTATCGCCATTATACGTGAAGACATTTTTAAAGAAAAAACGATTCCAGAATTACTTATGTTAGCAATGTAAACGTAGACTTAGATAAATAAGACGTCTAGCTTTTCCCTCTTTTCTGAAAGATATTGTTTGCAGTGTTTACATGTCTATCGGTAATGACAATACTATATTTTTCAGATAAGAGGTAAAGAATATGGGTGGAATACCAAATAGATTGTTTTACTGTTGCTGGAAATAAAATAAAGCAGATGTTTAATGTAAAAGTATAATTAACAAAATTAATGATCTATTTAGTTTACGTACATGTATACCAATTTACAATTAATTCTGCATGAAATAAATAATAGCATACCATATTTTATCTTATATTATTAAATTATGGCTTTATGACACTATAAATCTATTTATACATAATGTATGATGAAGTACATGCAATAGATAATAAACAAAATGTAACAAGTAAAGCAATGATTTAATCTGCCCCTTTTACAGTAACAATTTATAGCGATTTAGTTCAATACTAACCATCCTAATAAAGGAAATGGGTGTTGGTGGTTGATTAAATTAAAATGTGGTGGAGATGTTCCTTGGGAGCCACTTTCATAGTAATTAAAGATGAGTTTAAGATTAAATTCAGAAAGGCGAGTCAAAAACCATGTATACTATCATTATGCTATTATACTATCATTAGGTTAAGTGTTAATTAAAATTTATAAATAAAAATAGTGCTAAGGACATTTAGAAATGGCAAACGGTATTTGTTTTCTGCAAAAATCATATCATATTCAATTGCTTGGACAAAAATATATAAAAGCACGGCCATTTTTGTAACAAATTCTCTTCTAACTTCATCTCTTAAGAAGTGCACAACCTTTTGGAGATCACAAAGTAATTTAAGGTTATGTTTTAAGTTAAAATGTAAGCAAATCAATATCAATTTTGAGGTTAGTGATATTTTTGAGAAATAACAAAGTATTTAAAATTTAAAAAAATTTATAGATCAAAGTTTAATTAACAAGTGCTTTAAGTTAAACAAGTGTTTGATTTATTCTGCTATGGAAAGATTATTAGAAAGAAAAACTTATGAAGAATCTGACTGGATTTTGGACTTTAATAAAAATTCATTTATTTACCACTATTGTACAATTAAATGGATTTGAAATTCCAATTAGAAAAGCTATTTGCTCACACTTTCTTGAATTCTTTGTCGAGACTAATAGAAGCAGACACGAGGGGAGTTAAACAAATAAAGTTAGCAATCTTATGGCAGCATGGTTAGCAATTTATTTTTAGTAAATAAGAAATATAATACCAAAAGTATTAATTTCCAAACAAACAAAACTGAATTATTTTGGAATTAATTAAAAATTAATGATAGAATTAAAAAAATAGAATTTAGTAATCAGATTTTTTTTGTTGCAGCATTTAAATATTTAAAAATAAATTCATAATTGAGAAGTGTTTCTTTTCTCTCTTTACTTTGCATAAAAGAAAACTTATTATTCTAGTATCTATTTTCAATTTTCATTTTCTTTTGTTTGTTGTTTTTTGGGATATGTGATTTAAAAATAAAGTTGTATTGGTATTATTTTGAAAATTACTAGAAGCATGTGTTTTTATATTACTGTGTCCCTACATATAAGAATTTAGTTATTCATTGATTATATATTTCATCTTTAATATTATGTACAGTTGGAATAATTCGCTAAGGAACAATGCAAAAATAGTGGTAGTCGTTTTTCAGTTTTTTGTACAATGTACGCTGTAATTCGACCTGACTTATGGACTGAGTAATTATCATGTTGAAAAATTAAATGTTCTTAATTACCACATAATAAACTTACATCTACATTAAACAAAAAAACTGAAAATATGGCTATCAGAATTTTTCATCGTTTTTTAGCGAATGATCGCAACTGTGAAAAATTGATATTAAATTATTTAACATTATTTGCTAATCGACATTCTGGAAGCTTTGATAGAATACAACTGTCCATACAATTCGTTTTAGTCCAGTGTATGCACTGTGTACACAAAGTATTTGATACCTGTGTATATAACTTAAGACCATAGCTAAGATAATCCCAGTATAGTAGATTGTTTTTTCTGGGGTTGCCTTCAATGACAGTAATTTTTTCTGTAATATCTAAAGAGTAGCAATCGCGATGAAAATAAATTATGGATAAATTAAGGACAGATGCTCAGTTCGCGCAGTAATTCCTAACCTTTTTTAGTCACTCGTACTTTTTGATTAGACTTTCTTCATTTATCAGTACACTCTCCGAATCACGCGTTATGATTAGTGATGCCAGGCCTGGTAAAAATCAATCATCAATCATTTACTAGGCCAACACCTATTCCTTCCATTTCCTCATTTCAGAAATAGGCTATTCACATAAGTATCTCGTTGTAAACCAAAACTTTATAACTTTATTTTCGAGTTTTCATTTTAACCTCTTACTGTTGGTGTTTTCCGCTATTACTAACAATAATTTTACGTACCCCCAACCGATCCACCGCGTGCCCCCAGGGGTACGCGTGCCCCATGTTGGGAACCGCCGGTAAACTATAGTATTATATAATATTATATAATATTAATTAAAACTTTATACTAAAACTAACGTAGTTCATTTAAAAAATTATAAGCAACGTTATTGATATTGTTTCTCGAATTCGATAATAACTGTAATAGCAGCAACATTGAAACTTACCAACCTACAGAAAACTGAATTAAAGATGAATGGTACCAGTTAACCTTTATAAATTATTATTATTTATTAATACATTAAAATTTATCTTTGAATATAATGTAAATTGCTTTTCATAAATCAGCGTGCAAGTCAAATACCACATTATAATTAACTTTTCAGAAAAACAACAAATAATAACACTTTTTGGTAGCATTAGTACAAGAATGGGTTCATAATATGTAATACGTGAAATAAATAATGTAAAAAGAAAGAATGAAGAAATGACACAAAATAATTCTAGGTTAAAAAAACTGAATAAATATCCTTAATATATTTTAAGTAAGTAATTAGCAGAACAATCTCTAAGAAGAAGCTAGCTATAAAGTCTGGATAGTATAACCATAAAGTGTTTTAAATACTAATATAATAATTTAAGTACTAATAGTTGTAAAACGAAATATTTCAATATACAATTAACAAAATCAATGAAGATTAACTAGTAAGTAATTAACTGAGTAAATCCAATGCAGAATTCACCGCTCTCACAAGCATAATACAAGAAACTTTGTTACCTGACCATCTCGGTATGTACTCCGCTAAATTTAATATCAGGTAAATTAAATCAGTTGAAATACCAGATATCGTATCAATATTTGGAATTTAATCATCGTAATGAACAGAACTTTTGTTACGATGGATCAACCGTTACATTTGTGGTTTATACGTTAAATATCACATTAATTTACAATTTCAATTTTGTTTTGAATATCTTTGGCACATCCAATTTTAGATAGTTTGCTATTAATGTGGGAAAATGAGAATTATTGTGAATTTTCAATACGTGTTCAATAGCTTCTACTTTATTCTTTTGGATTCATTCTAAGTAGTTTTTAATTGAGATATTTCTATTTACAATTTTTCTTTTGCTCAGACACGAACAATTAAACCCAAAGCCAAATCTTACTATCACTTTTTGTATGTACAGTTTATATATGTATGTGTACACTGAAAGAAATTTCAGTTTTTATAACAATCCTTACTTTCGACGTTGAAATAAAATCATTTACTTTACATTTTAAAAAATGCAGGTAGATTTAAACGAAACGGCTAGTTTCTGCTTTTGTTTACTACTTTTAACTTTTTTTTTAATTTGTAATCAATTTTATTTTTATATTAGTTTTAAATTCCTTGTTTGAACTGCAAATGCGTTCTCTTAAATGCCGAATCTTTTAAATGCAAGTATATTAAATCTCAAAAAGGATGGTATTTAAAATAAAAATGTTTTACTTCTGAAACAAAACATATTTTTTTAAAACGTAGTATGTAGTATTTGATTTTGTTTTGAAATCAAGACTTATTGGACAAGTTACATTGTTTTTGATTTATTTATAAAATCTTTGAATTGAAGTGTACGTGCTTTGTTATACATAGAAATGATAACTACTTTTCAAGTAAATACCCCCTATTTACTTTAAAAGCACGCATTTAAAAGTGAATAATGGTACAATTGTATTTGAAATAGGCAGATTCTTTCAATTAATTACTATCTACGATTCAAATAACGTTTATTTTACTTTTAAATTAACAAAAAAAAGTATTTCAATCAATCCCTGAAATAAGTTTTTGATTTAAATGCACACTACATTGAATTAAACATTGAAACATTCTTAAAAGTAGAGCTACTTTTAAATTGAAAAAATACTTTATTGGTGCATTTTTGAAAGTAAAAGATCTTGATGTTGCCTGCAATTTTTTTAATTTAAAAGAAAAAAAAATTTAGTGTAGTTATCGATAACACTGACACGGGTTTATTGAAAGAGGTTTTACACGCAGCTTAATGTTTACAAAAAAGAATTATACGGTTTTAGAGATTAGACTAAAAAAGAATCTGTAGTATTCTATTTAAAAATTTACTATACCAAAGCGGATTAGAGCACAAAGAGACGAAGACAGTAAAGCTCAGGCAAATAGAATATCAAAGTGAATATCTTTGGTATAACATTTTTCAAGCCTGGCTTTTTACCACACCAACTTCTTATAAACGCTAGGATTGTTAAATGAGGTACGTACTATCTAGAATACATTCTGAAGTTAGTAAAAAAGAAATGCAATATTTTCAGTTTAAGTTGAATTAAAGGAATTTATCTATCCAAGTGAAGGTGAATCCAAATGAATCTATCCTGTCTGAAATCGTCAATTAGCGTGTGTAAAAAGAATTATTTTGATTTTGCCACAAAACCACGATCTGATAAACAAATCTACTTATATTTTTAATGAATTTACTTACTGTAATCATTTGGAATATAAAGTTTACAACAGTTCGTTTAATTAAAATAAAATGGTTCATCATTCCGGTACTTATAGTTATGGTAAACCTCTTATGGTAGTATGGTAAGAATTTCATGAAAATCGGACAATAAATAACGGCGATATGGGAGAATGTCAGGATTTTAGCGAAAAGGCCCCACAGTGGGCCGTCTGATGAAAAACTCGGGCCGAAATCTCACTACAATCCGGGCCTGCCTATAACCTTCTATATTGAACTACCAGTTACTCATAATAAATAAATTAAAATTCAATTATTATTTTATCCTTACATATAAGATATGACTGTCACTTTGAGCTTATCAGTTCCATTTTGTTAAAAATAGACTCGATCTGCTGGAATGACCATCTCTCTAGCTCGCAATTCTCTTTTTCTAATTTACTCCGCCGCTAGATGATTCTATTTATACAGGAGTATAACATTTCACTGTCTAGCATTACAAACAATGAAATCATTTATAACGCTAATGCAAAATCTTCACAACGGAAAGAAAAATGTGAACTTAACGTTTGGAAAAACCTATTTAAACATTTTCGTGTACAATTACACAGGCTCTTCAGAGTTCGGTGAGGTTTTACTATTTACTATTTTGTATTGTTGCACCCCAATAGTAATGGTTAGCCGCCATGACATTCAACGATCCTTTAAACCATACCGAAATCTAACAGCTATGGTTGTAATTTCATCTTGTACATATGTAAATTGTCCTCCAAGTACTGGAAAACCACAAAAGTACTTAAAATGTTACATTCAATTAATTCTTTTTCTATTTAGATTTTTTCAACATTATAAATCAATTTCCCAATTTTATAAAACACTTTTTCTAAAATTTTACGCCATTAAACGATGACTAGGTTAATATCCAAAATGGTTATTTGTTATTGCAATATTATAGTACCTAGTGTATTAAGCAACACTACTAAAAAGTTGATTACTTTGAAAAAGGGTATTCCTAACGCCAAGGAAGAAATACAGATTTAACCTTACTTTGACGTTTGGCCGCTTCAATAAACCACTATATTGAGATATCTTATCTGCCAGATAATATTATTTCCTCATTAATTAATGATTCTTTTCCAAGCAGAGGGTACTATTTTCTTAGAGGAGTTAATCAGAGAGACTATATTTCTGATCATTATTAGAAACCGCAGTTGCGTTGAATGCATTATAGGTGTGTGGTGTTTTTCGAAAGTATACGATTTTACACGTAAACGATTGTTCATACGAAACCATGTTATTGAGGTTTTTTATTGTGCTGGATGAGATGCATCTTCTGCCAGAGCCTTATAATCAAACTATTATTATTAACCTAACCTTTTTTTTAAGTGGTATGCCAGTTAACTTTTCTCGACGTTGAAAGATGTTTTTAAAATCTTTATTTATTTTAAAAACATAAAAGACGGAGTACAGGTTACAGAATAAACAGTTTATTGTTAAATACAATAATATATTTATTCGTTGTTAATCATACAACACTTGCATAATAACTTAAACAGTATGCAGCTTTAACATCAAACTGGTAATTAAGTTCCGAAACCTAGGTAAGTAACATCCCTGGATGCCAACTTCTAAGCTCCGAACCTCCGTTGATTGTAACTCGAACTAAAGTATTTGACAGAATGCGGCGTTTATATACCCTTCTGTGTTTGCGAATCCTTTGTTTGGATTCATCACGTGTTATGGTGTATTAGCTTTTATGATGCATACATTAGCATACAATAATTTGAATTAGAATAATATTAAGATAAGATTTCTGACTACGAGCATACATTAGCATACATTAATCTAAATTATAATACTATTAAGATAAGGTTTCTAAATATATTAGCAGCGTTATCTTGTAGGTGGCGATAAGCTTTATGGCTGCATACAGTTTTATTGTTAACTCGCTCTAGAACAATGTTGTATCAAACTTTTTTGTTCCTTTTGGTGCCTTCCGTTACCCCTTAAAAGTAACACATCTAGTAACCTCTTCCACCCTGTATATGTGAAAAAGGCTTAATGTAACGAACATTGCAAGAAGATCCGCAAGTCAGATGCAAAGGGCTAACTTAAATGTAGATAGTCAGAAAGTTTGACGTTTTAGTAAAGATGGTTCAAAAATATCTTTTTTCTTAATCCTATACAATAACTTTTTATTATCTTGTTAAAATTATTTATTGTTTAATATTTACGGTTATATACAGTGTGTTTTTTGTAAACGATAATATAGGAAATCCAATGGAATTTTATCATTTTCCTCGTAAGTTTGTACCCTTGCAAATGTAAGTAGAAATTTTGGTATCAATCGAAAGAAGAATTCATTTTACGTCAAAAAAATGTTAAACTTTATGAAGAAAACCAAAATCGGTTTAGAAAAAGGCTTAAAAAGCTTATTCATTTACTGCTTTTGGTAATAAGTTATTAAAAAAACTGGAAGCTGAACGCCGATTTACTTTTTTTTAATTGTATTGCATACTAATTATTATTTTTAGAACTTTATTACTACGATTATTAGTTTTATGCCCTTTTTTCATTTTCCTTTCCGATAGGTAGTTAAAATTGTACAAAAAGTAACGATAAACCCCCGCAACAAAAATATCTAACAATTAAAAAAATTAATAATCGTTGTAATAAAGTTCTAAAAATAATAATTAGTAAGCAATACAATTAAAAAAAAGGTATACATGATGGGGTTTGAACTAGCAATTTTTGATTAGGAAACTGAAGCGCTAACCGCTACACCAATCGGCGTTCACCTTTCCTTTTTTTTTTAATAGCTTATTACCAACAGATTTTGGTTTTCTTCATAAAGTTTAATATTTTTTTTGACGTAAAATGAATTCTTCTTTCGATTGATACCAAAATTTCTACTTACATTTGCAAGAGTTCGAACTTACAATGAAAATGATAAAATTCCATTGGATTTCCTATATTATCGTTTACAAAAAAAACACGGTATAAAGAAACCAATTTATTGTACATTGTCTTGTTTACTAAACCTTCACTTTTTATTTACTCACAGCCATTTTCAATTTACAATTCATGCCAAATAACGATAAAAACAAAACTGTTTGACTTTTATAATTTCTGTTGTTTTTCTCTTTTTAAGTTGCAATTGCAAATATTGAAGTTATACTCATCTATCATATTCACAACGCCGTTTCGAATTATCAATAAATTACTGCTGGAGTACCGCAAGGAAGCGTGCTGGGTGCTCTATTATATCTGGTATATAATGCAGACGTTTCAGCTACAGCCAATACCACACTTGCTATTTTTGCTGATGACAGCAGTACTATCAATCAGCGATTTCTAGGGGCATCTGAAAACCTTCAGAATCACCTCCATCTCCCCCAGAATTGCTTCAACAAATGGAGAATCACAGTCAACAACGATAAATCCACCCAAGTCAACCTTACCAACAAACGTGGGGTTGTCCACAAGTTACAATTTACAATGCAGTCATACCGGCAAAGACAGAAGTTAAATATCTAGGGATGCATCTTGACTAAAAACCTGGATGGCCCACATAAATATAACTTGACCTTCAAGTTAAAAAATGTGTTGGTTAATTCGAAGGCGATCCCAGCTGTCCTTAGAGAATAAAATCTCCCTTATAAAGCCATTTTGAAGCCTATATGGACGTTTGGCGTTCAACTATGGGGTTGGGCAACACGAAAGACGCTTCGCATGATGGTAGACGCTCCTTGGTACGTCAATAAGCAGACCCTCCATGAAGACCTGGGGATTCCATATGTATCCAGCGAAATCCGAAGATTAGCATCTGTTTATTGCTATGCTCTTGTGGGACATGAAAACCATCTTGCAAATGAACTAGACCAAGAACCAGTCATACCAAAAAGACTAAGTCGACAGTGACCAGACGACATCATCGGTTTAACCAGATTAACCAGTTAAACAGCCTTGGTAGTGTAATGTCTGGCTTGCCGGACTTTCACCCAAGCGGCCCGCGATCGACTCTGAAACAATAATTTTTTCTCCCGAAAAAATAACTATAAAAGCTATAAAAATACACTCATACTTACTGTAACTAAAAACTCATATGTCTGCCTCAGCTTGAGATTTAAACTCTTTCTTACAAATTAATTAGTCAAGTCGTAGGTATTGGTTCCACAGCTGTATAAATTGTGAAAAGGAATAGATAGGGGTTTAAACACCAATAAAAACTGAAAAGGGCGCCATCTGGTTATGATGCTTTAAGTTATATTAATAACTATTCATAGATATTAATTGACTTATCAAGATGTTAATTAAATAAGCATTAAAATTGTTAAATTCATTAACCAGAAAATGAATAAAATATTTAGTTGAAACAAAAATTTTTGTTTACTTACAATTGTTGAAGAAATGAAACTCAGCCTTCATAACTAATATGGTTCCGTTTTGTAGATCCATCAGTTTTGCATTAATAACATTTATTAACAAAAGAATGGTTGAAACACACATAACAAAGATAAACAAATAAAACACACCTCGTATATTTATTACTAATCCAATCTAGATTTATTGGATTATAATTGTGTCCAAAAGTTAATCAATAAAAAAAATTCACCAAGAACTTTTCATTTATTAAAGAAAACAAACAGGAAAACTTATTGGATTGACCACAAAATTATTCAAAAGCCATACTACCAATATTAGAAATTTACATTGACTGATCATGATCGCAAAATATTTCAAAAGAATCGATTAGATCAACCACAAAATTGTTCAAAACACATTAATTTAAATATTAACCTTTGTATTGACTGAGCTTTTCCTAGACAAAATTTATAAACAAATCTCTAAAGGAGATTAGACAAATTAAATCAGTTCACAGTATCAATATAAATGAATTGTAATTAAGTTAAAGTTTAAAGATTTTTAAATAACTATGAGAGCTCTCTCAAAAGAAAATTCTTAATTGACTGAATTACAAACAAATCCTTAAGACTACAGTACCTTGCATATTTTCCATCAAACTTATGGAACACCATACATAAAGTCCAGTAGAAATTGGAAATTCGGCCTTTCATTTGAGGAAATTGTGATAAATCTCGCCGTTGCATCGAAGTATAGATTCTGCATACCAAAACGTGATCCAATCTTAATTGATAATATCAGCCCATATGGTTTCATAAACCAATAAAGTCAAGCACGAAAAAAAATAACCAAGATTTTAATTTGTGCTTACTTAATAACGTCTTTAATTTTCACCCAGAAAAACTAATGGAACTGTTCTGGAGCTTCCAGTTATTTTAATTCACTTATTGCATTAATTGCGCTCAAATCCTTTAAGAGGAATTTTAATTTTACAAAAGCACAGGAATCGGTCACTACATTTAGGATTGCGTTAAGTAATTCTTCTTTGTAAACACTATCTGGTCTTAAAACCACACGAAACGAAATAAATGTTTTGCTCAACTAATTCTTCCTACGACGTAAAACGCATTTAATTTTAAAACTTTCACAATTCACAAAAGAGCATTAAAACTATACAGAACGGTAAATAGAATCTCTTTCAATTCTAAAGGATTAATAAACTGTAATCCGTTAACATTGATTCAAAAGCAATCAATCATTATTGATCGATAATATAACTGCGCACCCAGGTCGAATCGTGATATCGATCGTTCGCTAGCAGGGTGCTATCGTCAAAACTCCCCGTCAAAACTGAGCGAAGCCTTTTTATTAACTTTCAACCATTCGCTACGCGACAAAACACACGTGTGGAATGCTACTGCTATCGAGACGAAATTTCTACGCCGCATTGACTTAAAATTTAAAACGCAAATAACAGACAAAGTAAAGTGTATTTATGAATCGTATACACTCAAAATGTTTACCGAAATATTTCTATAAATGAGATGACTAGCGCTTCTCATGGGTTCTTTTCAAGGCTTTCTTTCTGAAGCAATTGATATTATAATAAAATGCCAGGTAGCAAAATACGGAAAAAACGACATCATTATGACGTTACATTCTTTAATTACAGCAAATATTAAACATTCCCTTCCTATAAATGCTTTCTGTAGGAAATGTTTGCCTGATGAACTGCATATTTAAATAAAGCGAGATCCACAGGACCGAACTTAGGATTTTTAACAAGAATTAATACAAAATTCTATATACTAAATGCCGGTGGAAAATGTACCCGTTACAACTCCCGGTGCCGGCAGATCTGGTTAAGGTTTTCTGCAGTTTTCCTTAGCTGTGACACAAATGTGGGATTTGCGCTGTTCCATCTGTAAGTCGGCTGCAGCCGCACATTGGGCCTACATAATAATAATAATCGCCCCCTCCCTCCCGCACAAGCTTATAGCTTCTGGGGCCTTGGTTTAGGTTATGGGTTGTAGTAGTTATTATTATTATTATTATTTAAGCCTTTTACTTACTTGGGAATAACATCAATTCGGGGCAAAACGAAAGACGCTTCGCATGATGGTAGAAGCTTCTAGGTACGTCAGTAATCAGACGCTCCATGAAGACCTGGGGATTCCATATGTATCCAGCGAAATCCGAAGATTAGCATCTGTTTATTGCTATGCTCTTGTGGGACATGAAATCGATCTTGCAAATCAACTAGACCAAGAACCAGTCATACCAAGAAGACTAAGTCGCCAGTGGCCAGACATCATCGGCTTAACCAGGTTTACGCCTTTTACTTACTTGGGAATAACATCAATGGAGTGACCTCCCTCAAGCCACTAACACTCTTATACTTTCTTCTATACTTATCGATTTGTTTATTACTCACTTAATTAATAGAGTAGATTGTAAATATGCTAAATATTTAAAAATTATAGATATGTTAAATAAAGAAAATATCATATTCATAATAATCTAAATAAAGATTTATAAACGTTTTGATTTATGTCTTATAAAAAGGAATTATTTTGTTTCTATCTCTAATAGTTGCCGAGATAATTGAGTTTCAATTTCGCATTTTATTCAAAAAGCTATTTCTTCATTCATAAAGAACAGGAATTAATAGGCTCATTTTGAGTAGAATTTTATGCTCTACAACTTTGTTTTTCAGAGTTTTGTCTAGAAACAGACGGTTCCTTAGACTTTATAAACTGTTTATTTACAATAGAAATAACTTGCACTAGGCACTCCGAAAGAATTGCAAAATTGAAGCTCAATTATCTCAGTAACTATTGGTGAGAGGAAAATCATTTGTAGGGAGCTTTCATAGCTTTAATTTAGAGCTAGGTAGAAACTTTATTTTAGTATTTTTGAGCTATGACCAACCGTGCTTGAGATATTTGGAAAAAACAAAAAAAAATCTTTTTCGACGTCGCAACTTTAGCTCACCTTGGAGTCATCAAAACTTTTGATCTATTCATCACTAGACACCCCAAACAAGCGTACAGAATCGGAAAACATTACGATTTTTTCGCAAAAATTACAATTACGCAATTACACTGGCCTGATGCCTGGCATGATGTTGCACTGACAGAAAAGGCGCTGGCCCAGCAATGGCAAATAGTATAAGCGACACCGGCCTTAAGCGGGGCTGTATCTGGTACGGTGCAAGTTTTAGTTTTTGGGCAGATTCAGCCATTGTGTTGCCAATAAAAGAAATGTTTGCTTGAGCAACACTTACTTATAGCATATATATCAATTACTGCATACCAGTAACTGCCCTGTATCGAACCAATACTATTGATTTATTAGAAATTTAATTAATGATAGATAAATATATGTAGTTTTCAGGAAATACCCCATGCAAAAATTCTATAATTTTCTATCATAGGTTAAGTGACCAAAACAAAAAATCACTAAGAATCTTGAATATCGTAACTACTGGCATAATCTAACAGAAATCACTAAAAATAGCCTAATAATATAATTAGAATACAGCAGGTTATGAAAGGTAACTAAGAAAATTGAACCACTGGGCACTGACATTATTCGCAAAGGGTAGTTCCTAAACTATACGTACACACTCATTATCTTTCAGTTGTTACATATTTATTCAGTTAATTTAATTAATATTATCAAACAATAGGTAAATAATCACTTTATTTTTGATAACATAGCTGGCGCCACACAACACAAAGACAATTAATAACAATCAGCAATTGTAGGTTAGGATTCATCCGATTCACCGGTAAATGCTGTTTTAGTGCTAGCGGCATATTTAAAATTTTAGTTACAGTAGCGTCAAGCAATGTTGGCAATGTTTGCAAACCTAGGAACACTTGCGTCCCGTCTTAGACATATACGAGACGGAGACCGACTTGCAACACGTGTGACCTTGCCATGCGCTACAAAATGCGTTTGTATTGGTTAGATAGCTTATTATATTTTTAAATTGGACTTATTCTTATTATTCTCGTTGTACCTATAACTACATCTCTAATTGGGTATTGATTTTTGTTTGAAGGATTGAAAGCCTTTTCAAATAAAGTATTATATCACCTCAGTTGGTATTTATATTTTATATTATGATGGTGGGCAAGAGGAAGGTGTAATAAAGATTTGTCGCATAAAACGCTCCACCTGAATTTACTAATTACGGAAATATTTAAGGTAGTTATTTTTCATTAGGACCGTGTGTATAAGACAACATAATACGTAAATATGTAAACTAAACATAAACTTTTTGTTTAATAAACACGAACGGTGTATTTAATTAGATAAACATTATTAAGACGTGTGCATTTGTACACGTGCAAAGGACTGCTATCTTTTACTTCTGTCTCTTCCAAATAAATTGCAGTTGTTACAACTTCTATCTCACGCAAGATATAAACAAGTGTTGTCACTTTAAATACAAATGAAAATCGCATCATCGTATTGCCTGGCTTATATTTATATTATCGTGAGTTATACAAAACAAACAAATCCATCTGAAATGTTTGCTTCGTAATTGAGTATTAATTATTCAAGTCACCAGGTTTGCTACCATTTGCAAAATTCACTATGTATTTCCATTAAATCTACTTTAACTACAATTTGTAGGTATTCTTAATGAAGAAACATAGTAGAGTGCAATTTTAGAAATTCTTGCTAAGCCATTATTCATAAGTAATAGTGGGTATAAATAACAACACAGTTAATTTAGAAAACAGAAAATTTTCACTGTTAAATAAGTCTTAGTAAACGGAAACACGTCTTTCTACATTAACTTGCTGTTAAACAAACCACTCTTTTTTACTAACTGGAAAATTATAAATAACTATACGTTTTCATTTATTTCTCACATTCATTAACTGTTTAAATTGCCATAACAACTAAGAAATTGCTACTTAAATTGAGCAGAAATGGAAAGACAATGTTCAGTTGCACTTTTTACCTCATGCCTTCCGACCATTCATTTATTTTACCTTAATACGTCCGCTGATTGTGTTAAAATCGAAGTCAACTGTCACATCACAAAGAGTATTAATGTATTCTAGGTCAACGAGGGATAAGGAAGTTACAAACTAGAGTGCTTCTAATGGATTTAAGTTTTATAAATTAGTCTTATTTTCTCATGTATATGAAAATAGTTTCATCCGTTTACAGACTGTACTTTCAAAAAAGACTCCCTATTCTTAATTAGTTGGAAAACTGCTCCTATATTTTGCTATACACGGTGATTTAGTACCCAATGATCGGACTTTGAAGATAAGCTGGCAATTAGAAACATAAAACCTTAGTAACATTTCTTGTTTAAATGAACTTGAAAATTTCGAAAATTTTGCCCGACGTTTACAGAAAAGTACGTGTAATTGATTCAGGTCAGTATTTAAGCCTAATAGAATTAAATGCAAACGCTTTAAAAATTGGCACTATCAGTACAAAAACGTGACATCTGTTGAATAAACACAACGAGGATGCAGACGGCGCACATTCCAATCTGGATGTTGTTGAAACAACTTGAAACGTTCTATTAATCCGGGGGATTAATCCCTGTGTTCTAATAGTAGGAAAAGCTTGCAGAAATGGCATAATTTTAATACCGGCCCATTTAATGATATCATTAAATTTGATTTGTTATTCGCCATTAAACAGATATTAGTTAATTAAGTAAAGATATGTTGGTTAATTTAATCTATGCATCAATAGGTAGTGTTATTTTTTATTTATTATTGATTTTATTGGAAATCTAAAATCTAAATACAGTAGTACAAAATTCCTTTATTAAAACCTTTATTGCTTTTCACTAGAAATCTGCCGCCTTTTTTATGTACTTTCTGGGAATAAGTATTGTTATTCTAAACACAACATAGCAAAACTACTGTTTAGTAAAAACTTTATTGTTTTGTGGTTGAGGATAATTTGTTTACATAGAAATAGTATAAGAATAATACAAAACTGCATGCTCAGAAATAAGTACTGTCTTACAAAATCAAAACGAACGGTCATTTAACCAAATTATTGTTCTACTAATAAAAAGTGGAGTGTCAGGGTTTTGCATTTCTTTAGTCCATGAACTTGACCAAAGATTTAAAAACATAACAAAGGTCGTTGGTCGGGTTGTAAGGTGTATTGCTAATACAGCTGTGCGAATTAGTCACAATTTTTAGGAATAGTAACGGTATCTACAGTGATGATTTTATTACTTTTCACCAGAAATTGGTGCCCTTTATTTATTACATAGTATGTACTTTCTAGGAATAAACATTATTTTAAATAAAAAATAGTACAAAATAATACAGTACAGCACGCCCAAAAAATAACCCAACTGGCACGCGGCTATCAGAAACAAAAATCTAATAATCAAAACACATAATACTATTAATAGAATACAAAATTACCCACTGCGAATTTTCGAAAATAGCTTATTTGATTTACTGTAAACACGAAATTAATACGAAAATATTTTTTTATTCATAGACTTGCTTGTATTACACATAGGGGTAACGTACCTATTAAAAGAATATGAAATTGTCTTACAAATCAGAAATCACAAAACCAAAATACCATTTTTGAAACATGATATCAAACGAGAGGTCGTTTCTTATTTATTTATCTGTTCTTATTCCACGGAATACTTGGCCAAAATAAAGACGGCTTATTACTTTATTATGCTAGCTTGAACATTCTCGAAAACAAGTAGTATTGTTTAATCACCTTGAACTTTAAAATATGTGTCATGTGCATTCATACTATTAAATTTGAAAACATTAGGCTGCACTTCAATGCTGTTTTTCTCCAAAAGTATAGAAATACGAGAAAAACGGTATATAGGAATTTTCTTTCTTTAATAATTATCTAACCACTGGCAAAGTCTGACTACGTCTTAATGGGACACCGTGTTTACAAAGCATATCGCAAAAAGTTTTTCTGAGACAAGGAGTGAATAATAAAATTATATAATTAATTTTTGCCCTTAGTAAAAATAGAAACAGAAAGATCCTTTTATATAAAGACACATTACGCCTGTCTTCTAAATTGTATCTCCTATCTAAAAGAATTTACAAACATTTTTGCAAGTTCCTTGGAGAAAAAGTTTTTTTGTGCCCCACTTGATTACTAGTAATATTTTATGGTAAGAAACACTAGTCTTTTTAAAGTACTTATTATAATTGGTGTGTACTTACTCGTCAATAGAGTGTAATGATTCCAAAGGTAAAACTCTACACTACGGAATTCTATGAAAAAAACTCTAATGAGATTTTCTTTTGCGATGGCAAAATACAAGCATTTAAGAATCACACAACCTAGTGTTACTTTTAATCTTCAGGCTTCTAAAAGTAAATATTTGGATTAAATTAGCAATGTTAAGGTATGCTCAAACATCTTCAACAGTCTTTGAAGTGCCAACTGCTTTAAATCGCAAGAATTCAAACTATTAGGTTTATCGAGATCAAGGAGGTTAGGTAAAATAAAGTTTATCTCATTCCCTACCAAAAAAATTTAAACGTGTTTTTGTACCTTGCCTTTTTTTTGTGTTATCGAAGAAAGAAAATATGTCATACATGGATCAGCAATTTGCACCAGTAAATGTGCTCAAAAAACTTACGGGCGTAACTTTTTGTGGTCTCATATTCGGCATGAAGTAGCTACGAAAAACTCGTTAAGAATTGGACACGATAGTGATATAGTCATCTTTTACCTTAGCATCTCATCGGCAAAATCAATTAGTATATTACCGTTATTCTTGGTGCCAGTCTAATGAAAATTTCGTATTGGCGAGATAATTCTTAGGAGAGTGCACTGTAGTAATCAATTTTTGTATTCAATCCAATACGTACAGAATATTTCGCCTGAAATAATTTCCTTTATTTATAAGAGTTGGTATTAGTAAATTCTTTTCTTGAATGATTTTTTCTGTAAAACTAACATACACGACTTTATGTTAATGCCTTATTTGCTTTAAATTGGAGGGGGGGAGCACAAAGTAATAGTTTTATTTTAAATTGTGTATTTTAATATTACAGCAAAAACCATCCAAGAAAAATATTTACTCGATACCAAGATCTTCGAATACCTAATACCAAAACTCGAATTTTAAAAAAAGCTAAACATCCTGTACGTATTTGGTTGGATAAAAAAATTGACTAATAGTGCAGTGTATACTTCTAGAAATTAACTTTCCAATACGAAATTTTTATATACAACTGGCACCAAGAATAATAATAATATCGCCTTATAGATTATGCCGAAGAGATGCTAATGTCTGGAGAAAAGATGTCTGGACTACGATCATGTCCGGCTCTTTTAGCTACTTCATGACGAATATGAGACCATAAAAAGTCACGTCCTTGAGCATATTTGCTGGTAGGCAAATTGCTTATCTATGTATCGCATAACTTCTTTCTTCAATAACACAAGAAGGCGAGGTACGAAAACACCTTTAGACAGCTTTGGTAAGGAATTAAAGAAACTGTATTTTACCTAACCTCCTTTATCTCGATACATCTAATAGTTTCCGAGAAAAACTACAGAAACCGTTAGGGGGCGTGGTTTACCCTCATTATCTCTTCAAGCTCACTACCTCAAGGCGGTGACTTTTAGGGGGTTATTTAACAACCCACAAAGAAGGCCTATGCAAAATTCCAAGGATTTACCTCGACTTTCCGCAATTTTTTTTTAATTTGACTGGACTATAACACAATGTACAGGGTATCCCAAGATGCTCTTTACACGCAATATCGCCCTTAATTGAAATGATAAAGAAATCAATAAAAAACTATTGTGAATGACTCAAAATGGTCCTTCAGAAAACATTCTTAAATGTTGGTTGCTTGCATAGCAACGTTTAAGAGTTCATGCCAAGTCGACTAATTTTTCAAATAGAAGCCTTTGTTTTTGTTACGGAAATGTGTTCGTCATTTCATTCTGCTACGGTAGTATGCCTTACTTAATTATCTAATGTGCATTTAGGGGTTTAATATTCACTAACTAAATTATTTATTAAAAAAATACTTTAAATAAAACAAACTACTCCAAACTTTTTGCAAACCACGAACTTATCTTAAGTTTAATAAAATGTTTAAAATCCCCTCCTGTGGAATCTACAAAGGCTTCAGAGTGCCTCGGTAGACGCACTCTCCCTTGTATTCCCTTGTAGACGCGGCTCTAATCATAGCTGATGAGTGAAATTCTTCGACACGCTTCACGAATTTGATTCTGTAGGCGATCTACATTTAAAGGTTGCACTTGGTAGATTAGATCCTTGAGGTAGTGTTACCAACAAAATGGGGACTGCTTATTGGGAAACGGTAACAACCTTTAACCGCAGTTAAATCTGTCGGCTGCCAGCTAACTAGTGGGAGGTCGTGGGTCTCACTAAAGATCTTCTGTAATGGGCGCCAAGAATCGTCTAAAATAGCTACAGTATTGACTGACAAAATCTGAAAAGAACAACACATTTGCGACTACTACCAATGTGGTCGACTTTCCCCAATAATGACTCCTCGATGGCTGAAAATATAAACTCCAAATACCAAACATACAAATAATAAGTCTTCAAGTAAGTTATATACAGTGCTTTATTACTAATTAATCAAATTATCAATTAGAGCAAATTATTCAATGTGAAATAACCTTGGCAAAAATTGAATATAGGTTATTAATTTCTATACATAGATTGAAAGAGAAAAGGATTAATGCGAGCGTGATTTATTACTCTAAACCAGACTTAACTAAAGTCTCAAAAATGTAACAGACACGGTAAATTAACGCGAATACCTGTGATGTGGGTTGCGCAATCTTAACCTCAGTATTTAGTTCTTTAACCAATTCATTACGGAGCAAAATATACGTATTCACTCTCAAATATTCTTAACCATATAATACAGTAACTAATACGTGATAAAATAATATATATGAAACAAATACTAGATATAAGTGCTACACGCACACTGGTGAAAAACCATTTAACACAAAATTATAATATACAAATATACATAAATGTTTTATATACAATAAAGAGTTGTCAAACGTTATTGTTGTTGTAACCAGTTGCTATATTATAACTAACTCACGATACGGTGTCTTCGAACTGAAGAGAACGTACCAACCAGGTTTAACGTAGCGTGATCGAACGAGGCAACACCAACCAAGTCTGCGTAATGGTCTTATAACAACCCAAATATACAACGTATACTTGTTATACAGCAAGTTATAAAATCAGTAAAGGATAAACCCAAAATAGAAAGGTCTGTAACAAATGAATCAAATTACCAGAACGAACATCACAAACATTTTATAAATACCTTCGTTGGAATTTGACCTTAAGAGAGATTTATATCGCCTCCATATAACGACGATTATACATAAAAACCTATCGAAAGAATTAAGTATAAGAGACTGAGTGATAGAAAAGTTAACCTATAAACTTACGAAAAAGTGTGCTTCTATAACCTCAAAAGAACAGACGGAAAATATCCCATAACGGTTTCAATAAACTGGAAAATCAACGCCAAAACTAACCCCAAAACTGCACTAAGGCATTTCCCAAGACACAACACAAAGGAAACGGATTAATTAGACGGCGATGTCCATCAAATTCAATAAACAGAAGTTCTTCACATGAGCAATCAAAACCAAGTGACAATCTCTTATCAAGACAGGAAATTGAGTTCCACAACAAAATGGAGAGGGGAGAGAAAATGTAAAAATCCCTAAACGCTATACAACTTAACACAAAAGCATAGCTATACAGGGTGCTACGAAATTAGCACGTAACAGTAGTCCCAAAAAAAGAAATCTAATAGCGTGAGGTCGGGTGAACGAGGGGGGCATGGAATGAGCTCGTACAACGTATTCGTGAGAAAATTTAAGTACCTTTGACCAACTAAAGTTAGTTCATAAAAATATGACACAAACACATTAATACCACAAATTGTTTGAATACGGGTTTGTTGCATCCAGCGTCGGTTTTCAGTTGCAGAATAATGGGCGTTGTGCTTATTCACTACACCATTGTTATGGAAACGACTTTCATCACTCCAACAAATTTGATTCAAGAGCACTGGGTTGTTGTGAATCATAAAGTGTATTAATGCAATAAATTTTAATATACGATCTAGGTCAGTTGGTCTCAATCCTTGGCCTAGGTGAAGCTTGAAGGGATGGTATCTATGTTCTTTTAGTATCCTCTGTACACTGCTTTTACTTACTAAAATTTCTTGAATTATGGTGCGAACATAAACGTGTGGGGTTTATATCAGCTACTGCATTTATTACATTTTTCTAGGTTCTTATAGGTTTTTGATGCTCTTTGTGTTTTGCATTAGAAAAAGATTCCGTGCGCATTTTTTGTTCCGTTGTATGGAAAACCATGTCTGAAGGTTGTCGACGTTCGGGAATGCGTTCGCGGTATAAACGAGTAGCTTCATTCTCCATAGATTAGCATAATATCAACATATTCATCAGGACTAAATGCATGTGGCATTCTGGTATTTTAATAATAATAATAATAAATCTAATTTCAAATTTTCACAAACTAAACTTATTGTATTGCGAGTACTACCGTTCCAAATAAAATTGTTTACTTAACAATTTCATGTAAAACGTCAAAATTATGGACACAGCCACAGCGATTTTAAACAGTTTGAGACAGAGAAGCTGTTTATTAACGGTAATTCGATTGGGCCATATTTGTATTAGGGTTTCAAGTATTTTTTGAATAAATAATTTAGTTGGTGACAATGAAGTGTACAATTTATAAAAAATATTTTTTTAAACCTGCTAAATACCGGATGCAGAATGAAGTAAAGAATACATTTCCGTGAAAAAAAAACAGAGGGTGCAATTTGAAGAATTAATCAATTTGGCATGATCTTTTTGGTGAGTCATTCTCAATAGTTTTTGGTCAATTTTTATATCTTTTCAAATAAGGGATTTACTGCGAGTAAGTTATCCCTTGTTTTTGATAAGAATATCATGTTAATAAAAATTTTAAAAAAATCTAAAATTTTATAAAATCAATTAAATGAAATAGGAAAGTTGATATTAGCATTGAATATCGTACCACTGATAAATACGTGTCCCACTTTACGATTTTTGTCTCAGTAGGTAACACTTATAAATGGATACTGCTTAGTGCTTATAGTTCAGTGCTTAAAGACACAAAGCACTGGAATAACGGAATTTAACCAATCCAATTAAGATGGTGTACGTGTGTACATAAAAATAAAAAAGGTTACTCTGATAATAGGGTAGCTTATCCCAAGAAATTAGACTAATTGTCCAAAAAACGTTTTATTTAAAGATCTTCGAAAGTTTTACCCTAATTTGCGACGGAAAAATGTTCATGTCATGCCATGAACTGCTTTTAGTGGAAGTGCGCTTGCGCCTAAGTGTCCCTGCACCGAAGTGTGCTTGCGCCGAAGTGTCCTTGCGCCGAACTGTCCAGTGCCAAACTGTCCTCGCACCGAACCGGCCGCGCCTAAATGGCCGTGCCTAAACGGCCGCGCTCAAATGTCCTAGACCGCTGAATGCACTCACCAACCATCAAAATGAGCTATCGCATTTGAGTAGACAACGTTTCCACACAATGTTAACATTTTGACTTTTACCATTCTGGTACACCAAGGTAGTCAATATAACTGATACCTTCTTCAGCCAACATTTACACAAAATTGTAAAAAGTATCAATTTATTGTAAATTTTGAGGTTTGCGTTGACAGATGTAAAATAAGATAAAAATGTATATACGTATTTAGTTATAGAGGTTGATTTTAAACTAAGGGCCAACTAAACTGTTTCTTTCTTATAAGAGATAGAAGAAACATACACTATAAGAAAAGTTTTATGGTTTCACGTGTCAAATACTTTAAAATAACTATATAAAATACTCGACTTCTGGTTTAAGCTGTAGGTATTTCAGTCTTAATTTTTTTATGGCACACTATGTATTTTTTTAATTATTTCGATAGCGTGACCAATTATCTCGAATAAAAGATAATTGTTCCAAAATTCTTCTAAAATTGATTAAGTTTCTACCTAGAATTTTTAAAACATTGTTTTTACTGTTGAACACGAGACATATTCAAAGAAATCATTGCTGAAATAAATATTTTACACTATGCCACTGGTCATTAAAAAGTCAAAGATCCCCATAACTCTTCAGAGACGAGTAGGCGTTCATAATGCTCTTAGGTTAGAGCGAAAAATGAATACAGGGTGTAACTAATATAAGTAATAATCTTTTAATGATGTTAGCTGTAACGATTTAAAACATATTTTGCTACCTAAACGCATTAGCTTTATTTTATACATTTTGTAGTGTTTGTATGTTTGTATGTGTTGTCTGTAATTTCTGCTACAAGGTTATCATTTTCTTGGAATGTATAGAAACTAATGAAAGGTAATGGTTGTGCTAACTTTCCATATTCACGAATTGTACTTAACACGACAACAACTTGTCGTTAACATTTCTTATTGTAAAAATAATACATAATAAATATTCTTACTAAACATAAAATATAGTTTGTAAAATTGATTGTAATAAAAAATCAGTTTCATCGGTTAGACCTACATACAAACGTTACAAATCATGACATTGAATATAAATATGTTCAAGCTTAATGCAAACCTACATTATTATTGCAAGTCACTATTAGTATATTAATATTAGATGGTACAGAAATATGGAAAAACTAATGACTATAACATAAATAAAATAGAATAAAAATTACTTGACGAATAGTTTTAAAAGTAAATAGATAAAGTGCTCCGGAAACAGAAGCCATTCGAAATACATTCATAGTTCGATAACGAAAATTTAATAGGAAGGGGAGATGAAACAGATGTTACCTACTCTTTTAAAAATATGTTATTAAATAAACACTCAATACTGTAAACGTACCTTTTTGAATATAAAACAAAGAAACATACGAGTATAGTATACAAGCAGTACATAGTAGTAGTATTCAAAGAATATTATTAAAAAGCCAGTGGTGAAACTATCCCTTCCAAGGCGCCGAGTCCTGTACATATAGGGGGCGCCCGCTCAAGATTATTGACGAGCAAAAACAAGTAAACGGTTAACCTTACGTTTAACAAATGAATTAACCATTAACAAGAATAAATAAATTAATGTATTTACACGTTACATTTGCAATCGCTTTACATTAAACAAACGCAGTACCAAAATCTGACTCACGTGACGTGTTCGTGACTTTGCTCTCTATGAATTCCATTGAAATCCGCAAATAATTAAACAGTTAAAAACAAATTTTCAATTGTAAAATTGGAATTGAACATAACACAATGGGGGTCCCAAGATTTTTTTTTTAAATAAGTTTTTTAGCCGGTTCAGCAGTCCACTGCTATTCACAGCTGAGTGCATTTAGAATAACTAACGACATTAATCACACTAAGAAGGACTTTTGCGAGCCTCCATCGCTAAGCTGCATTTGTCCACTTTGAGTACTAACAATTGATAACAAGCACTGCACTAATCACTGTTTTCTTCCTCAGCGGGGTTATGTAGATATAAATCTTGCATTAATTTTCTTTTTAAGCGTCTATGAATGTTCTGCTGACCTGTTTGATTAACCACAGCACTTGGACACTGCTTGATGTTGGTGAAATATTTTCTGGCAATTTTTGTGATAAAGTCATGTAGAGTAAGGAGTCCAGTTTCTCCATGAATCTGCGAATTTCTAATAAACCAGTCCGCGTTAAGTATGGTACGTAACAGTTTATTTTGAAAACGCTGAACCTTGGTTAAATGAGTTTTTGATGCTATTCCCCAAACAGTGCAAACGTACATTATTATTGGCCTGATGATTGACTGATACATTAATATTCCACATTCTTGTTTTAATGTTGATTTTCGATTCATGATGGGGTGTAATAGTGAAAATCTGCCGTGACAATCGTTTAGCTTTTTATTTATATGATAACCCCATGTCAATCTTCTGTCAAGATATACGCCAAGGTATTTTACTGCACTTTCAGGTGGGTTCCATTCTATCTCTTGGTTGTTTATACTGATTTTAGGTGGAGTGTTTGGTCTTCGTAATGTAAATATTTTTGATTCACATTTGTCCGGTTTTAAAGTAATTCTCCATTTTTGAAGCCATGGACTTAAAACGTTTAGACTTTCTTGTAGGTTATGATGACATATATTGATATCGTAGTCTTGTGTAATTAATGCGGTGTCATCAGCATACATTGCTACTGTCATCGAGTTTTAGAAGATCGTGAACATATAAGTTGAATAACACCGGACCGAGTATTGATCCTTGAGGTACTCCGGCATTTATTTTTCTAACGGTTGATAAGTTAGCATTTATTCTGACTGCAAAAGTCCTTTCTGTGAGAAATGACTTTAAAATGTGAAAGAGATAGTCCGGAATTTTTAGCTTGCAATTTGTAAGTTATCCCTTTTGGCCAGACCTTATCAAATGCCTGCGCTATATCTAGAAACGCAACCAAGGTATGTTTCTTATCTTCAAACCCACTTTCAATTAGTTCTACAATACGAGAGAGCTGATAACTGGTCGAATGTTTTTCTCGAAACCAGTATTGAAAAGATGGGAGTATATTGTTTCCGTTCATAAATTTGGCCAGGCGATGTTGTATAACCTTTTCCAAAATTTTTGAAAGAGCTGGTAATAAACTAATTGGTCGATAACCCGTTAAATTATTAGTCTTCTTTCCTGGTTTATGGATCATTGTTATATGAGCATGCTTCCAGGTATCTGGGAAATAAGCTAATCGTAGGCAGGCATTGAATACAGACGCTAAATAGGCAAAACTCTTTTTTGGTAGGTTTTTCAATATTACATTGGGTATGTGATCGTGTCCAGGCGCTTTTCGTAGACGTAATTTCTGGGGGGGTCCCAAGATATCAAATATAATTTTCCTACCGTTTAAACCAACAAAACTTACATTTATAGCCGGAATTTCAAATTTTAGGGTAAGTGATGTTTCGAGGAAACTTCTTAAATGACATATAATGGCACCTCAAAGGGTGAGCCCCTTTCAGAAAATGACTTCAATTTAATAAAACAAAAAATGTATACCCTCCTATTATATTGTATAAAAATATATTATTAATTGTATAGTTTGAATTGGACGTACCAACTATACCGGTCGAGATTTTTTCCAAAAAAATTAATTTTAACGAAGTTATGGAATTTATCCGATACTTTCCACACTGTATATAACAGACATGAGTGGAAGCGAATAAAGCACATACTTAGTATGTAAGAAAGAGATGTGTATATGTATCTAATATTGTAGTAGGCCGAAACTGTATGTTTAGAAAATTATTATGACATTAAGATTACGTCATCTTGAAACATTAAAAGTAAAAAATTAGGAATGACTAGACGTCTTACTTCAAAGATTAAACTTTAAAGACTTTTCATAGATATGCCTTTATTGTTATATATCTGTGCATTATGTTTTACTCTTGCTTCAGTTATTATTCCATTAATTTTAAGTTACAAATACGTCCCGTTGTATTAACTAACATTGTTAATCATAATTTTTAAAACATACCAGTTTCGGTCTACTAAGAATAACATATGATACTTATATGTTTCTCTCTTTCTTTCATACTAAGTATGCTCTTTGTTTGCTTCCACTCACGTCTGTTATATATAATTTTGGCCCCTTGGGTATAATGTATAATAATAAAAAATAACAATTGCACCGGTCGGACCGACGGTAGTTACGCCACTGTAAAAAAGTATTGAAAAAGGTGTACTTACATTTTCATTACAAACTTTACATAAAGCAACTAAGAAAACAATTTTCTTTTAAACTAGCGTTAATAACAAAATTATTTTATAATTATAAAGATTATAAGGTTATCTGTTTAACCAGACCTTTTCTGCATAAATTAGATTAAAAACATTCGCCAAACCAATTTCATACTACAGTATATTTCAAATCTATAAAAATAAATTTTAACATCTATAGGAAATACATATTAACAACCCTGTATAATATAATAAAAAATATATAATTAAAAGTTTGTGGTATATATCTAGAAAAAATATAGAGAATTAAACGGATTTCTACGAAAATGGAATTCTTAAAAATTAGATTAAAAATATAAAAAGAACTTTCACTTCCTTGGCCTTTAGCATAAAAATAATAAAGAATAATAAGTTTTGCTTTAGATATAAGACAACATATATCAACCAAAATGAATGACTTTTTTTGGAGGAAGGCGCTTAAGTTAGTATTAAAACAAACAAACCAGCTTACGGTCCGGTTATAGAATTGCAATAATCCGTTAAAAGTTTGTTGCAAGTTGAATTTTTTATTAGAATAAAAATATGAACGATGTTTAACAAGTCGGTATTACTCACATATGTATTAAGTATATATTGATCAGCTCCGCAAAACGTGAAACACGTATTGTTTCATTTCATTTATTTATTACCAAAGTATAATTACAAAAGTATTACATAATTTAAATACAAATATTGGATACACAAAGTTATGTCAGATTATCAGTTTTTAAACATAATGCAGTGCCTGATTGGACAGTCTCATTATCACATTAATTCGAATTAAATGGTACATGTACTCGTATTTACTCGTAATGCCTAGTTAATTAATTTTTTTAAACGTCAGTAAATCATGACACACTCGATACACAAATTTAAACGTTCACCTTTTTGCCGCCGGCCGTAGCAACAGTAAAAGTAATTTTGCTGCCGTTGATTGGCCAATACCCGACAGAAAAAGTACTTTTGCTGCCGCCGCACATTGGTGTAAAGGTCACAAAAACGGCGCATAAAATCAAGTTCATGGAATTCTCAAATTGCCTGTCAGGCGTTATTAAGCACGACCAGGTGCATCTTTGTTGTACGACCTTGGAACTGATAAGTAGCTACGTACTGAAATAACAACCCCGTACTTGGTCATGTCATCGAAGCGCTTAAAACAAGTACACTTGTGCGTTTATTAAATGTACGCGCAGTGAAACAGTAGCTAAGTTGTAATTTTCCCGTTGCAAATATAGTAAGTAGCAAGTAGTTTTAGCCTATGTTACAATTATTTCGCTTGTATTTGTTGCGATGTATTAAATATAGGTACGATGATTACGAGCTTTTTTTTCTGGAATTTTAGCAATAATCTGTCATAAGTTTTGATTCTCGTCTATTCCTGCGTTCTAATTTATACATCAAAGAGAAGCATCTTTGGTAAAGATTTCCTGAAAAATGTCAGACCCCTCGATCCGCCTGCCTGAGTTAGTAATTTTTAAAGTTACTATTGCAATTTAAAGTTTAAAATTTAACATAAATGTGCAACAGAGCATTTTTGAGATATTGAGACAAAAACTAAGTAGTATCCAGGTTTTTCCTTGCACAAATGAGGAATTTTACATGTAATTCAATATAGTTCGAGTTGTGATAAGCAAATTAAGAGACCTCAGCTGCCATTGTAGGTGTAATGAATAGTACTGTCCCGAATTGAAACAACTTTTCTGTATTTGAATATGTTGAATCTTTAAGGTAAAATCGTTAGTTGCATCAGTTCTTAGTGTTTTTCGCCGCTGGAGGTATAAATCCAATAATATGAAACTTACTTCGCAGTATTAACGCGTAGATTTCTGTAAACTGATACATACGTACTTACATACATATTTATGACTACTCAAAACAACCACAAATAGTAAAATTTGTGGGTGCAATTCCAAATAATTTTTCTACCTACTATCAGCAAAGTGGTTAAAGTTCAAACTAATTTTCAACTAGTACTTGCTGGACTGAATGGTTGTATTCCAGTAAATATCTTTTGTCAGAACTGTAAATGACTTAAAGCTTGTCGACAAACAATTAACACTAAACGGGAAGGATTTTGGCATAAAAGACAACAAAATATGATGGGAGAATTTATTTATGTAGTACGTATTGTGTCTTTCGCTAACTTACTATGGAAACTTTTTGGGAAAAGTGATTGGAAGATATAAGTAATTAAAGTGATTTTAGTGAACCAATTTATGAATCTTTCTAGCTTCCTATGTAAAATACTACCCGACATTTCTGGGAATAGAAAAATTTCCAATATTCAGAAACTCTAATTATAACACATGCTAAAGAGTAGAGGGGTTAGTTTTAATAGGAACATTCGTATTTATCTTAACCAATTGGGAATCCCATATTAAAGCAAAATGGAAGTAATCTTTCGTTTCACAACAACATTAACTTATCTTGTTTATAAAATAAAATTCAAATTTGTTATATTATTATTATATTGATTCTCTCATAAATCAGATCTAATCTATATGGAAATTTAATTTTAATTGTCGTTATTGATCTACTTACAGAACAGTTCAAATATTGGTAAAGAACGATCTTTTGGCGAGCATTGTTAGTTGAGATAAAAGCGATGCGGTGGTTTTTCGCCACAGTGCGCAGTGCCAGCAGAAAACTATTTATTTTTCACTTTTATATAATTTATTGTTTATGTCTGTGATACGAGCTATATAAACGACTTCATTACGCCCTAGGGCATAATAAGCGGGCGTAATCATAACGCCCGCTTGTTTGTAGAATTACACTTACAAAAATGAAAGATACATTAGATTTAGAAAATATTTTAATAATCGAAGTAATATGCTAAACAGATACAATTTTAGTTTCATTTGGAATCTTTGAAATTAAAAACGCAATTTGAAAACGATCCGCTAAGTTTAATATCACCTCCAAGTGAGCAATTTCCGGACTCCATCACGTTTTTTCTAATTGACGACATATTTACTTCAAACTTGGAGGATTCTCCGTCTGTTTTGTCGCCCTGAGCTATCATCCGCGAAATTTTGTTTTTAGATGCGATACTATCTTCGATATATCCTGATGCAACTGTGTCGCTCTTCCATTTTCCATGTCTCTTCAATGCCAACATGTCAGCCCCAGCACTTACCAACAGAGTTGCCGATGTACGGCGCAAACAATGTCCGGTATACTCTTTGGCGTCGGCATAACCAAAGTATTTCGCGACTTTTGAAGGTATGCCCCCAAATGTGTTTTTTCCAACGGGTTGGGCCGTGCATCGCCCATTTCGGCAACACAAGAAAAAGAGTCGTTCTTTAAGTCCTTTCGGACGCAAAGCTGCATATTTTCTGTACAATTCCAGAGCATTCATCTCATTCTCTTCCACAATGGTAAAACTTTTTGGTGTCCCAGTTTTTGTCTCTTGAATTTGTACCACCACAACTGCTCCTCTGTCATCTACATCATCTACAGTTAACTTGACCAGCTCGTCTCTTCTTAATCCTCTAAAATTGCCCATCACCAATACAACCTACGTACGTACATAATTCAATGGAAACTTAAATACGAAAGTCTAGCAACTTGTTTATACCTTTTCCAGAAGATAAGTGTCGTTAGAAGCATCTTTAAAAAATGTTAAAACATCTTCGCGTGTTAAAGTCTTCGACTTTTTCGGAATATACCCTTTTGAAGTTTGTTTCAGAAAAGCTTCCAACCGGTTATAGTTCCCTATGTTTATTTTTTTGTGGACCAGCAGTGTCGATTTCAACATCGAGTATTTCGACCACAATGAACTCGGACTGAATGATTCTGACTAAAAAATATATAATCAACATAAAATGTTATTAGTAAATGCAAAAATTCGACTAATAATAAGCATCACCAATTCCTGAAAATAGCCCATTAGAACTGCCTCAGTGACAGTTTTGACGGAATTTTTTTCTTTCCAATCTTTAAATTTTTGGAGTTCCTTTTCATATAGAAGCCTTGATTTCTTTGGAGGTAATTCCTCATCAGCTTTTAACGCTCGCTCAATTATTACGGTCGGAATATCTTCCTCCATTATTTGCGTTGGAGCACAGCACACAAGCACATCACAGCGTTTTGTAAAAATAAAAGGAATAATCTAGTTCATTGTCATAGATGCAAGCCATAGCAGCCTAATTTTTATTTCTCGTGGTTTTCAAACATTTCATTAAGATTTTCGTATAAGGTATTTAAAATGTGAAAAATAAAATGGTGTATGCACCACGGGCATAATTTGATGTTTATAAATCTCGGGCAAATTACAAAACCTCGGGCCGAAGGCCCTCGAAGATAAACATCTTCATTATGCCCTTGATACATAAATATCTATTTCTATCCAAGTAGTAACACCCCAATAAACAATTTTTGTTTTATTGATCATGATTAGTTAGGTTGTATAAATTGTAAATTCCTTGTTTAGCATTTAGTTTAAATTGATACATCTGCAATAGAATCTTTGTACACCCCAAGGATAGCAGTAGGTTGTGTTAATGTTTACTTCATACATTCGTCTAACTGTCTTTGCTTCGTTTCTATCTTACTTGAGGTTTACGAGTTGCAAGCAATATAGCCCCAGCAGTTGGAGACTTTTCTAATTGCTTTAGAGTTATTAGAGGTAGATCAATAATATTTTAGTTTCGCATTACTTAATTATATATCTTTAATGCTACACACAAAGAAATCTAGAGTCCAGTTGATTCTATAATAATTAAACTAACCATGCAATAGTTTTAACTATGAGCAAGCCTAAAATATGTTCACATGAACAATACTTTATTTTCATTATTTAATTTCCATATGAGTAAATAGTAACCTTCCGTTGCTGCTATTATTATATTCAAAAGTAACTTAGCACTAAAATAAAAGGAACATTAGCACTGAGCTTATTTCAAAAATACAGTATAATTTATCCGAGAATATAATTCACGTGTCACATGGTACATTTTTTATTAATTTCATTGGTGAAAGTACAAAAACAAACTCGCAGAATAGGCTATCAAATCGATGATAATTCTATCACCGCATGTTGACTGTTACCTGTTTTTAATAAATAAAATTGTTTACTGTCAAAGTGACAGAAAGTTGACAGAAAATTTATTTTCTGTCAACGTTCATTATATTCTCTCACCAAATATAACACGTGTTATGATTAATCAACGATGATACCACTCGTTAAAACCTTTAGAAAATTGAACTCGTGCTTCGCACTCGGTCAATTTTCGTCGGTTTTAACTCGGGCTATCACCGATGATAATCATAACACTAGTTATATTATCCCCGATTATACAACTCATAATAAAATTAGCCAATAGTAGTTGCGAATTATCCTAGTTACCACATATAGATAAGTGAATATTCGCTTCACGACGTTGTATAATCGTTTCGGTATTTCCAAGCCTGCAACACTATTGGTTCAAGCAATCGTTGTCAGAGTAACAATTATTTTGAAGTCATCGACATACCTGTGCATGCAATAAATTAAATTAATCTGTCAAAAAAGCATCGCTTCGTTTTGTTAGCTTTGTCTTGTATATTTGTTATATAATCGTATCGAATACCACTAGAGCAACCGAAAATAATCTTATACCTACCTCGCGACACGACGTATTCCTTAAAACACCACTCCAGCTACGCTGTCGTGGTGTTTCGCAGAATACGTCTCGTCGCTCGGTAGGTATAATCGATTATTTTCGTTTGCTCTCGTGGTATTAAAACTGAGTATATACCGAGTATTACCAATACAGTATGTTCAATTATACTCTTACTAGTGAATTACATTAAGCTTAGGCTTATTTTCAGATTGAACATACATATGGTTTGATTACCAAATAGTATATGGTTAAATGGAATATTATTTAGAATTGGTTTCCTATTCAGGTGCATATAAATAATTAAAGCCATTAAAAATTTAAATACCTTTATTTTTTACAAATCATCTACATAAAAAAATCAATGTTTTAAAAACTACAATACAAAGTTTGACATAATTATAGGCATACCCTTTATACTCTCCTTCCTTTACATATGTCCTCTTTAATATCTAGTTTGTATGTTATACTATCATGCAGCTAAAGATGCTTTTTCAAAACGCAAGAAAAATACAAGAAACCGTAATAGTAAAATATTCAAAGTAAAAATACTTCTTTCTTATCTGGTGACACATACAGATCATTATTAAGATTATGAAGTGCCGTAGCGAAGTTTGAATATAATTCAGATATTTTTACACAAATAACCTTTGGTTCACAAGTTACTTTGTATGCCCTAATGGTCATTATTTTCTAAAAGTTTAAGTAAATTCCACATGAAATAATCATTTACTATGATCTGCTTTGTTAAAACATATACCTACATCAAATTTTGCACATAAATGGTTATTCATTAACTTAGTTATAAACTAAAACTCCACTTACAACATATTTAATACAATTTAATGGATATTAAGAAGAACGACAATAATCAGAGGGATTCACATATTTGTTCAGTTCATTAATATTTACATCACTGAAGTAATCATCCACACACAAAAAAAGAATCGTTAATTTAATCTTATGTATTTGTTTAAAGACAAATTATTGTTTTAAATAAATATTTGATTATTTTAAATATGGTAAATGCAAATTAATAAGACTGTTTTATTTATTTCAAGTTTTATATTTGTTTAAAAAGTAGGCTTAAGTTGAATATTGCAGATGTTAAATTAAAGTTTATACAGTTAACTGAACTATTTATAAAGAGGGAAAATTAATTCTTTTGGAAATATTATGTTAACTAATATATTGCATTGCTGCAATATATACAAATAATTAAATTAACATTACAAAAAGCCAATCTTTTCAAAGGATTGTCCCAACGCAACTATCAAATCGTTTCAGTCGTACCATTGTTGAAATTGACCAATCACGTGATGATTATGACATGCGTCGTTCGAAGCATACATTAGATGCGTTTGTAGATGAAGCGTGTTTTCACTCCTGCATCCATAGATTAATTAATAATCTTGCATCGTCCGATCTGACTTTGATGGGACTCGACAAAAAGGTGTAAAAGTTTTTAGTGAAAGTGAAGTGTTTAGACAAAGTGCTTAGTTTGTGGAATATGTGATTAAAATAGTCATTTAAGCAATAGAATAAAAATGCCTTTCCCAGTGATACCTAATAATAATAATTTAGGATGTATTTAAAGGAAAATGTGGAATTTTATATAGAATCTCTTATTTTTTTTTGTTAAATTGTTTGTTAAGTTTATGCTTTAATAAAATATCTTTACATTATGTATTTCTTTTAATTACATTAACATAAAGAATACCAAACAAATGTACCATGTGTAGAAATTATTTAGGAACAAGTATCTTTTAATGTAAAATTGTATATTAAAAATTGAAATTAATATTAATTTAATATCAAAATGTTGGATAATTTACCGACAGTTAAGTCTTAGCAGAAGCAATAATAGTTATATTTTTGGAAGTAAAGTTTCTATCCATTGGCGGATGGATAGAATCGATTGGAAGATTTTACAAAATTTGTGAAAATTGCCTTTTTACAATAAATAGAAAAATGTATTTAAAAATGTAACTGATATGCTTCTGATAAAACGTTTAATTCTTTACAAATCATTTATTAAGGCATTTTGGATATTAATTAACTGGCATTCCAATTTTTAATATTACACAGTTTCACATACAAATTCCTGTTTCCTATATAATTTTCTACAAATGGCATATCCATAAAGGAAATTGAAATATTTAATATGCTTAAATAAACAATATAAGAATTGTAAACTTGATTCTTTGATAAGGTAAGTTTAAGCATTCATTCAACTTGCATGATGATTGTAATAATGTTACATTAATTCTTTAAAAAGGTAAATTCAAGCAATGCAACACACATTTAATCATTAAAGAAGGTTAATTTAAAGTTATCAGAAATTTATATCAACTAATAGAACGCTTTAGTGTAAATACTAAAGTGTAACTGAAAATGCAATACGCAACTGTTTAAACCAAATGTATTTAAACAATTAAATTTAAGTACTTCTTATATTTAGTTCAGTTATATCATTGCCTTAAAATTTAATCTACAGATTTATTTAGAAGAATGTTAAGATATACTTGGTTATATATGAACTTATTATAAGCTTGCTTTAAACGTCTTCTATTTGGATCAACTAATTATTTTTTTGTGTGCACCATACACGGGTTTTGATTGTTTTCTATTGGTCCATCCAGAATTCCAGATTTATTCTGAAAGCATTATTAATGATTAATTTTGATATTGAATCCTTAGTAAAATATTTAAGCATTTACCTGAAATATTCCTTTACATTTTCGGCAATTTTTATTCTCCGTTCTACTGAAGGAATTAGTTCTTTTAAAGCATTGTAATTCATTTTATCAAGTAAATCTTCTGTAATATCATTTTCTAAAAACACAAGCAATTATTAATCCACTAATTAATCCACTTAATTTTTAAATATTTAACCAATATATTAAATTAAACATCTAATCAATAAATTCAAACGGAACTTACCTTCAAATTTTTGTATAATTTGCGGGCTTTGCACTTCATAGCTTTAATAACTCCTCGATTATATTCTTATGGAAATCGAAATTCTTATAACTTCTTTACCAGTATAGGTACTAAAAACACGTAATGGCACTTAATATAAAACCAATAAAAAACAAGATTTTTTAGTAGTTATCACCACTAAACATGAAATGAAAATGAAACTGCGTTACTTTGATGGTACGAACAAAATGCGAATGATGATTGATATAAAATAGTCAAAACAATGATACGATTGCAGTCTTAAGCACTTTCTAAACATAAGGAATACGATGTATTTAAAACAATCTCATGATTTTTAAAGAATTCTTAGAAGGAACTGACATTATAATTCCAATTAGTATACGGAACAATCATACTCTAACTTCTATATGAAAATAAAGTATATACATCTGTAAAATAGCTGAGCTTTATTTGACAATAATTTACAATACTATGGTTTATTCTGATCAACTATATTATTTAATTGGAGTAAAGCTACTTATGGTCAATTAAAACATATTATCTTAAAACTAAATTTTGGTTCAATTTAACAATAGATTTTTTTGTGTGTACCTTGCATTTTTTATTAAACTTTTTAAATTAACTTTTTATTAATTAATGGTGTTGCGGTTATATTCTCTCCGTGGCGGTAAATATACATATGGGTCATTCCATCTCAAGCGGACCACCTTTTTTGGTAACCCTTGACAATGTTAATAATTTTCACCTGTATATAACATTCATTTGCACGTTTGTTATATTTTTCAGTACATTTTGATTTGTCAATTATTTCCTCTTTCATCTTTACTTCCACATTTGTTTCATTGTTTCTTTCTGTTCTTTCATGTCTTCAGATTGTTTCTCGGATTTAGCAATTCTTTCTTTCCTCATTTCTTTAATAATTCTCTATGTATCAATTTTCTTGTTTTAATGGTTCCGATTGTTATAGTAAAAATTCCATAATTTCCAAAAGTGCAGATTCCGCTGTTTTGTTTTCTTCACCGATTCCTCCATTATTGAAATTGTTAAAGCTTTCTACTTCTCGGAAACTACTAATTCTTTATCTAAGCACGCCTGTTAGCACACACCCTCTACAAAATTTTCCAAACTTGATCTTTTTTTCAATTTCTACTGCAGCTTTGTCTTTATAACGTTTGTACAGTTTTTCCGCAACAGAATGTATATTTTTAACTGGCGTTATACTCTAAACAAAATCTATTTAAAAAAAAACATGACACAATGTTTTCCATTCAATATAACCTTTTTAGAACTAAAAACGCCCAACTGTTTATGATATTTTTTTTTATAAAAATTGAAACCGTCCCAACAGGCTAAATACACCACAAAGTTCCGCAAACCCCACGTTGGGTGCCGAATAAATATGCGATGGAATGCCCTAATTAAAAAAAAATTCAACATATTGCTGTCTAGTGTAGATTTAGAGTGCGAATAAATGCCCTAGCTCCTTGAATTTTAAATAAATAACTCTTGTACTAGGAGCCCCGATGCATATTAATTCGTCTACTATTATAAGTTATATTCACATGAGTATTAAACTTGATATTCTTATAAACAATAAGGGATTTATAATAAACAAATTGAATTATTATTACAAATTATTCCATTATACAGAGATTTGCAGCAGACTTTTAATTTTAATGTTTTAGTAGCTCAGAAAATTGGATTTTTCTTAAATCTGGCAGTGCATACGAGCTTTTGTGATTGGCAAATATTGAGTTTTATTTCTCATCGTATCGTATTTATAGAATACTGTATTTAATAATCCATCATACTGTATTTATTACCTGTAAGTACCTGCAGATTTTTTCATTACTATAATACTAGACAATATCTCGCGCAGAAGTGTTCTTGCGCCGAAGTGTCCTCGCGCCGAAGTGTCCCGCGCCGAAACGACCGGCTCCGAACAAATTAATATACTTTGCAAAATAGGATAGTTCTTAACTTAACATCACAGTTTAATACTATACAACCATTTAATGTATAAAGCATTCTATATTATAAGATACCTGTGTCCATTATACAATATTTCTGGAGTATTCTTTTTCTAAATTTTAAATTAAAAGGCCCCCAGCAATTTTTTTTCAGCATTTTTCTTTTGTTCATTGATGTGGATGTTTCCTATTGCTAGAGTGTACCATTACCATTATTCCTGCACCTACTCTATGTCAAGTTTCATTAAAGTTTCCTCACACCGCTTCGTCGCGTCTCGAGATTGACAAAAGTGCCAAAAGACTTTGCAACAAGCGATGTAAGGAAATCTCCTGATAGAAATTTATGAAAAGTCGCATGGTGTAGATGCAGCTGCAGTACTTGACTTCTGGCAACACGAAAGAGTCACTTTCTAGACCAAAAGAAAATTTGTGAGTAAATAAAGTAGACGAATTAATATGCGTCGGGGCTAGTATATAAGTTTAATTTTTCTTAAGGATTTTAATTATCTTTGGAAATAAACTTCAATTTCCTCTATTCTAAATTTCCTACGTGAGTTAGGAGTACTCTTATAAAGGTTAATAACGCATGATTCGCGTAAATAAGTTACGTAAATACATACTTATTTAACTTCAAGATTATGTAACTAAGTTAGGCACCAAATATAACTTAAGAAATAACTTTAAAAGTAATTTTCCTAAAAATCTTATCTTTTATCATCTTATTCCCATGCTTGTAAGTTGATAAAGATATGATTTTAAACTAACTGAATAAGGAAACGAAGAAAACAAACCCACTAAAATATCGAATGTGTAAAATCCACGAACGGCATTTCGAGATTCGAGTTTCGATCTGATTAGCTTTCATCAGATAGCTCTGATTAGCTTGTAGATTTCACACACCCAACAGAGTTTATATATATGCTCCGAATTACTATTCATATCGAAAGACACTAATGGTGACATTTATAGTTAACAAAGAAAAAGATGTTAAAATCAAAATAAAAAAAGACAAACTCACTAAAACAATGAGTGTGTAAAATCCACGAACGGCAAGTTATGGAAATCAATTATGTAAATCTTCATTTAACTTTAAGATTACATAATAAGTTGGGCGCCATATAAAACTAAACGAATAACCTTAAGAACATCTATGAAAAAGTTATCTCAGGGCAACGTTAGTAGCTTAATTAATAATTATTACTCCACAATGAATTTTTTTTCTGCAGGTTCCAGTTAAATGAAGGAAAGAATGCTTTCCTACTTTCTTAGTTGAGCCAGTCCTTTCCTTTGATTGTCACAATTCTTCTTCTAAACCATTGACAGAGCCTTCGCAGCTAATTATATCTTCCATCAACGTATATAATTTGTATATATTCATCACCCAAACAACTTTTTCACAAAGGAAAATAATAGTGATTAAATCACTTATGATTTATTTATAAATAAGGGTTACATTTTCTCTTTTTATATTCGTAGCATATAAAAGGTATTTTGTTAACGACAGTTACTTATTTGTTTGTTTATTATGATTTAAACAAATTTTTACATTTTTGCACTTTGCTTTTAATTAATATTTATCACTTGCTATATTAACTTCAGCAAGTATATTTAAATTAATATTAGAGAACTACTCTTTATAACGATATAAATAAGACTAACTTTACCAGACTGAACCTAATAGCTTGTCTGTCAGTGTAAGAGTAACTTCTACAAGCTGTGTTCTCTAAGCGTTTATACTAATATTTACATCATAATCTTACATAATATTTACATCATCTTTTATCAAATGCTAATTCAAATATGACTAGATACTTATTTACAACACATAATACTTATTGTAACATATTTTGTAATAGTTTAGTCTATTACAATTACAATGATTCATAACGGTATGCAACAATAACGATTTATTTAAATACACAAAAAAAAAGTTGGAGTATGCCCGTCCACATTATTCAATCAGAATTTAACATAAAACATTATATACAAAATAACTTTCACACAACTGTATACAACTCCGCGACTAAACTTTTTAACAACTCTTTAAAGAAAAAATTTCAAAGGTATTTATAAATAACAATTTTTGAATTTTCTAGAAATTTCAAAATTTTGAGTTGAGAATTGACATCAATATACTTGAATATTTTCAAATACAATACAAATACAACTAATATGTTTATATAAAATCATTAATAAATAGGTACCTATCGTATGCATTCATTGAATATTTCCAAACGTCTAGTGTGACGTTGGAGAAAATAGTATATAATACACGTAAAAGGGCCACTGTAAATGTTACTATCGTTTGAGATTCAACTTTCATACTCGTTTTGTAATTAATCCCTTTCCTCATTTGTATTACTCGTACAATAAGAAGTACTATTTAATACTTTATTTTTATATTGAACTAATCAGTAAACATTTCCACATTTATTCAGGTAAAAGTATAAAAATATATGTAGAGATATGAGGCTTTTGTTTCTTCAAGTTTCGTTTTATTATCCATAACCCTTTAATTTCCCTCAACATTTCAAACAAAAACTAATTTCAACTTTATAATTTTAAAATTACCGTATTTGTGCTTTAATTTTGGACTTCATTTATAGGATCCCTGACATATGTAGTATACGGTAGAAATGTTTAATCCTTACAGACATTGCCCAACAGCTAATATTTTCATTAGAAGTCTCATTATTTATAGGTTACTTTAGAAAACATTATTTTCGTCGAGCCATTCAGTTTTTAATTAAACCTACTGCATGCACTACCTTTTATTTTGTGAATTTTGCGCTATCAGCAACTTTCATCCATTAAACGCTTTCATACTAACAAGCACTTTTTATATTAGGTATGTATTTTTGGCATTAGCAAACTCTTTTCTATTAACCATATTATTATTGCTTACTGTTTAAATTATACATTATTTTTTATATTTACCTGAAATAAAAAAGCTTCCAATAGATAAGAAAAGCACACAAAGTTAACAAAAATTCTACCAAGCATGACTTATTTATTTCATCGCACACTTACTTTAGTTACACTTACATACAGTAACGCTAATTATAACTATTAGATTTAAAATCTTAATTTCTATTCAAGTACGTCGATCATTTATAACGTTAAATGATCGACGTACTTATGTGTTAATTTTGTTAAAGAAATCCGATAAATCTGAAATTTATTTACCTTAATAAATTTATAATTTGGTAATGGGTCAAGCTATTCGTAGTAGTACAACACTGGTTGCTTGGCCGTTTTAAAAACAAACCAGGGAAACCTCGTCAAGATATGACGGTCAAAAGCATTGAAAGATTTCCCTATATACAACATTCGGTGTGTGTTTACAATCCTTCGGATTTTCGTGAGTAATTATTTAGATGTAAGCAACCAAACATAACCAGTTGAAAATTCTAAGCCTAGCACTCCTCTCTCCCAGCTTACCCTCCTCTCTTCCGACATATATTCCTATCTGGCTTACCCCAACCCGCTGATTTATTCTACATACATACATACGGAAATTCTACCTTACGAAATGATAAGAATAAAATCAAAAATTGATCTTGCTTAAAACATTCTTGAAAACGTCTATTAGTACATATTTCAAAAACATGACATAAACATAGTGTTGGCAAATTCCCTGCGTTTTATACAAACAGTATAAAACTGCTCTGAATAAGCAATTGCCATCAGCTATTATTTGTATAATTCGTCTGTTGTCCATACTTTTCAACTATGCAGGTTTTGTATAAGCAACCTAACAATTTTTTAAACATTAACCGCTTATTAATGATGGAAGTGGACGGCTGCATCACCCTTTTATATTTATAAGCGGGAGTACTTACGAAACTCACCACCGGAGAAAGTGAGAGGGCGTCCCAAGTGAATGTCCGATTCGTCCGTCTCAAATTAAACATTTTAGAATGATAGTGGGTGTTTTTCGACTTAAATGACGAGGTACTTTATTACCGAACCTTGGGCGGTAAGTTGAACTTACCGCCCTGAGAGCAAAGCTTTTAAATGAACCAAAACGCTATAAAAAAATGTATGTTTCAAGTTAACGAGGTTTTGGATTTCATTAATTTTTCTTCTATGTATAGATTTTACAGTTCTCGTGTAAATGTTTTGATAGAGTATTGAGAAGTAGTTTCTTTCGCACAGAATTAAAACCTTGAATGTTGGGGATGCTTTTTGCAGATGATAACAGTGGAATAAAATACAAGTAATGAAGTGATTTGCTCCTGGAAACTATTTATTTTCAAATCTTGTAATATTTTTTTGTTAAAAGGAAGTCATAAATAACAGAGAATTTTAGTCTTAACTAAACACTCTTACAGTGACAGAAATGGGATGATTTAATTTACGAAAATGCAGACTGAAATTCGGAGAACAAAAACATACGAAATGTCGAAATGTAGGGAAAGATTTATGCTTGCCGAGTTTCTTTAAATAGACAAAAAAAATAAATTAGTTTAAGAATTTATAAACATAATGAAAAATTATCATCTCTGACTGGGATTCGAACCCAGGACTCTCTGCTATCCAGGCAGATGCTCTACCAACTGAGCTACCTGAGACGACTCCCAATTGAAACGACAATTCTTCATATAAGATGGAAATAATGTTAACAACTGAAGTATACTAATTATTTGCTATGTATAAATTGGTTGTTCGCTAATCCGCGACTTATATTTACCAACTATCACAGCTGAATTAGATTTTTAGAAATATTCTTCCATAGGAAATTTTAATAATAGTAAATGAAAATTCTTGTGATAATCACAGAAATACATCAAATTAGTTTAAGAATTTATAAACATAATGAAAAATTATCATCTCTGACTGGGATTCGAACCCAGGACTCTCTGCTATCCAGGCAGATGCTCTACCAACTGAGCTACCTGAGACGACTCCCAATTGAAACGACAATTCTTCATATAAGATGGAAATAATGTTAACAACTGAAGTATACTAATTATTTGCTATGTATAAATTGGTTGTTCGCTAATCCGCGACTTATTTTTACCAACTATCACAGCTGAATTAGATTTTTAGAAATATTCTTCCATAGGAAATTTTAATAATAGTAAATGAAAATTCTTGTGATAATCACAGAAATACATCAAATTAGTTTAAGAATTTATAAACATAATGAAAAATTATCATCTCTGACTGGGATTCGAACCCAGGACTCTCTGCTATCCAGGCAGATGCTCTACCAACTGAGCTACCTGAGACGACTCCCAATTGAATTCATCTTATATGAAGAATTGTCGTTTCAATTGGGAGTCGTCTCAGGTAGCTCAGTTGGTAGAGCATCTGCCTGGATAGCAGAGAGTCCTGGGTTCGAATCCCAGTCAGAGATGATAATTTTTCATTATGTTTATAAATTCTTAAACTAATTTGATGTATTTCTGTGATTATCACAAGAATTTTCATTTACTATAAAAAAAATAAATTTGGCTGGTCACGGATGACACAGCCAGGGGCACTCGACTTCGGTCACGGCGTATTAAAAAGGCATTAAGGGTCAGGAATACTTTAAAATCTCGGAATATACATAAAGCCGTTATTTTTAAAACAGCAAAGATTTAGCTTTAAGCAGATAGTTTATTTTCAGAACGTTTTTTTATAGGGGCGTGAAAAAAAGGAGACATTTTTGAATAGGGAACCGGGCAGTCCACCATTGAATATGGCAATAGGATTTGAATGGTTGATTATTGCTTCATTTTAAAATATTTTAAAATCGAGGGGCAGAAAGAAATTTGGAGAAGAGGAGTTAGTTGAAAATTAGCGGGAGAAAAAGTCGGAGGTGCGTGCGAAAGATTGCCTTTAGCTGATGACTTAAATTCTTGTTTGATTTTTGACAAAACTTTAGTAAATTTGGCTATATATTCGTTACCATTGGGTGTTTGGATTAGTGCGGTGGTTAAGCGTAGTGAGTAAAAGAAAAACTCATTTTAAATAAACTAGGAGTTGGTGATTAGTGGTTTGTCTTCGGTGTAGTGGATATACTAGCTGCGGTTTAAACACCGGAATTTAAGGTAATAAGAAAAGAAAGTCTGTTTATTTTTTTTATCTAATTGGTTCATAAAGTGATTAGATTTTGACAAGTTATTTTGAAATCTTGAGGGTTTGATTGATAAGGCAACACATTTGAAATCAGATATCTTAGCACACTTCATAAACGAATATCACCGAATGATAGGAAAACTAATTGAAGAGATTTTGACAAAGTGATGATAATGCACGAAAGCTGGATTTAATTCCATTATCCTAAGGTCAGAATAGTCAAACATTAGAGTAAATTGACATGCTTTGTTTTTTTTACTATTGTACGGTCAATTCTTAATCATGTTAGCATGCTGGGCGGTCCACCGAGGGAGCATCAAAAGCTGGTTTTCGAGAGCCCGCGTGCTCGAAGCTCTCCGACGACTACCATGGCACAAGCGTCCGACAGTTCTCGGCGTCTCCGTTAGCCCAACGTTATATATTTTTACTCTGACGCACATCTGCGACTCTGTTGATGAACTTGACCTTCGTGAGTTTTCTTTTCTCGATTCCTTCCTTCCGGCGGAGTTGAGTTCATACTTCGGACTCCCTGTGCTGTCTCATGGTAGTAACTGCGATCCACGTCTTGATACCGGTAGGAAGGTGAGAGCTCCTACCAACATCTCGACCTGTTGACTGGGACTATTCAACGATGACCGACCACTGTTAATTTGATTTGTATTTTTGCTGATCGTTAAAATAAAGAAATGGTGATGCTATCTGATAGATTGATAAGATGTTTAACTAGTCTTGAACGTAGAGAGAATTGTTTTTGCAATCGATGGAGCTTGTCCATCCTGCATAGAGTTGTTCGTCGTGCTGCTTTGCGTCAAATATGCATGAATTTCGGTAACGCTGTAGATGAATAGTATTCGGAAAATGCGAACAAACGTACAACTGTTTGCAGGCAATCAAACATTAAATTTCACATGAGAATTCATTTTCATAGGGTTAGGACTAGAAGAAACTTCTTATCATTAAAAGCAATAGGGAAATCAATATTCAACAAAAAGGAAAGGTCAAGTATGCTCTAATTATGACCATTGCAACTAATGTCATCTACAAGAAATCTACATATTGAATTGTTCAATGATTCATGCAATAATAATATTCAAGTTGAAATTATTTTTTTTTTCTGAAAGTCATTGATGTTAGAGACGAAACAGTTTCACTGAGTTGTTTGATATTGTTAAGAGTTGCAATAATAACAGTCAGGTTGAAATTATTGTTATGTTTGAAAGTTACTTATGCTGGAATAATAAATCTTTATTTATTCTACTTTCTAATTTACATATTTGGAATACATATTTCAATTGTAGAATGGGATAAGATTCAGCTTTGCTGATCTTCCATCCTACCCCAGCCGAGCAGGTAGATCCAAGCTGGAACGGGCCACCCATCCAACTTCTGACCGCGTCCGGCTATACTTTACCCACACGATCATCGTGTGGTCGATAGCTACACTACACTACCTGCTCGGATTGACTCGGAATCTAAACAGTTTCACTGACTTATTTGATAGATGATTGTTTGAATGAATTGTTTGTTGTTCAGTATTTCAGGCACTAACAACATGCCGGTTGAATTTATTGCTATTTTGAAATATCACTTATGTTAAAAATTAAGGCTTATTTGATTTGGTAAAAAATTGTTTTTGATTCAACCATTCAGGTTGAAATTACTGTTGTTTTTGTGACATGGAATGCACACCAATAGTATTGTGCCGTCAATCAAATTGCGAATGGCTTTTGCCATAGGCAGGTTTTTTACCGCAGTTTTTCCTGACCTAGATAAGATCTCTTTAGACGAACTGCGGGCACAAGACTAATGGGGATAAATAAAATTGATGAAAATTTGTTTTACTTTTTGGAATGAAATAAAAGAAAAATTCGTAAAGAATTTCTGTGCAATAAATTGAGATTATAGATGAGCTATATTATACATATTTTTTTAATATAAATTTTGTTAACTCTTAATTGCCTTTATCTGTTAAACACCTAACCTTATAGGATACCACACTGGCTAAACAAACTTGGGTGCCTGGCATGTACTCACATAGGCAAAAATTATGATAAATAATAAAAAGAATCAATCTAAGGGACGCTTTTCACAACGGGGCGTCTATTAAAATATTTTCAGGACAAGATCATATGCTTCGTCCTGCAGGGTCCAGAGAAATGTCAGGTATAGTAAAAAGAGAAGCGTATGTGTATAACATATCAATATCACTACAGTATGTGCGATTATGCCTCGTAAAATAATGTGTTTAGCTTGAATTTTCATTTTGTTGATATCTGAAAGTTTGTAAATAATGTTTGTTAGTATGTAAGGTTAAATCTTGTTAAGATAGGAAGGTGTAAAAAGGTAATTTTAAGTAATTCGGTCAATTTTAGTTATGTAATGGTTGTGTAAAGATGGGTTTTGATCGACATTCAGTGGTGGTCCTATTTTGCTATGAAAACATGAATGCAATATACCAATGGATAGCGAATTGTTTAAGCTGCCATTTTATTTACTTGGTTTAAAGAATTGTTAAAATTTATAAACAATAATTTGGTCATGTTAAAAATCATTTGTCAAAGTTCAATTGCTTTTACCAAAATTAACTGTAGATTTCTATTGTTTGCAAAAAGGGTATAGCGACCATTTTTGTAAAAGATTCTCTTTCATTTTACAACTTCGAAACAGTGCACACCTGTGGAGAGCAAAAATAAAATGTTAAGGTTATGTTGTGAGTTCGAAAGAAATGTCAACAAACATGATATCATAATTTTTGTTAAAACGTCAAAGTGTTTATTATTCATCAAAGTTCAGTGAATACCAGTGTTTTTAACAATAACATCGTATAATTACAATAATAACAAGTGCATTACTTTTTTATGTGACATTTTAAAAAAAAATGAAATTTCTTATTGATAATTGATTGCAATCTTCTTTACGTTAGGGTGTAGGGTAATTTGAAATATTATAATCATTCAAATTTATGAATTTACCACAATTTAAACAAGCAGCTGGATATAATTTCGATCTAGTAAATCCATTTGTTCGGATGTAATTAAAGGAAGTGTTTGACCTTCTTCTTTCATTTTATTGGGCAACCATATTGAATACAGAGAACTGCTGAATTATAACGATACAATTGCAAACTGTTGGCGCCAACTACTTGAGTATTTTATAAGTGGGCTATTTAAATTTAGTTTATGTAATTTTAGTAATTAAGAATTCTGTTGATGTCAGAAATATTACTCCTCAGATAAAAAGCATTATACTATTTTGGGATTGATATTTCAAAGTTCATGGTATCCAAAGTTTATTTTCTTTTATTTTAAGTTTTTTGCGTGTGTTCTTAATTAAATAAATTTCTGTCATTTTAAATTAGAAGAACTGTTTTATATTCGTTGCAGATTACTATTATTCTTAGATCTATATAATTTATTTACTGCCCTATTGAAGCAACTCGCCTGAGAGTCTCAATTTTGTGAAGAGTTGATGCTTCACAACAAATTTTAATTAGCCGGAGCATTTATTTTAAAAGGAAAGGTAGGTGGTTTATATTTTGTATCCATCACTGTGTTACCACCGCCGCAGTTTGTTGTATTTTTTGTGCCCTATATCGCAGCAATATGTTTAACTAATTTTTCTACATTTGCCGTTTTCTACGAATTTTGTGTAGTTTTCTATACGCAGAGTATTCGATAAGTTACACCATGTAATTTATGTAGATTGGTCGCAATTTACTACACTAGAAATACTGCGGGAATCACGTCAAGTATTTTACCTACGCAACTCTGATTCGTTTATCCGGTTACTATCACATTTGGAACTTATTATTTTAATTACATTTCTTGGAACGTAATAATACATTTTATTATTTTATTTTTAACAATTAAAAGTATCGATTAAATAAAGAATGTGCTTTGGTTGGCAGATATAAATATTCAATCAAATATCAAAAAGCAGTTTCAAATCATTTTCTTATTACTATCGCCTAATAATAATAATAATAATTGCTACAACCGATCAGTTGTGAACCAGGCCCCAGAAGCTATGAAGCTTGTGTGGGGTATTTGCCAGTAGTAGAAAATATGTTCTGTGCACTTGTTCGATATTATAGTATGTTGTTTGGTGGCGATGGTGAGGGGGGGTTAAACTTCACCTAGCTGGCATGTTCAAACTACTTCCTTAATAGCAAATACAAACTATTGTTAGAAGACTTCCTAACTCGTATATGGAGTATTGAAACTTCACATTGCCTCGAGAAAGCAAAAGTCAGGATAGCAGTCAGCGAAATACTTATTCTCTTGTAGAAACTATTAATTCTGAGAATCAATGCAACTTTATTTTGGAACCGTTGAAGAATGGGGTGGAACCGATGAAATGAGTTGTGAGGTGGTTCCTCCCAGCAGTAATCTGTACATACTTAACTTACGTAGTAGAAGTATTTTCCTTTGTAAACAACAACGTCTAACAATGCAATTTCAACGAGCTTTATAACGAATATTGTGAAAATCTTCAGTATGCTCACGATTATTTTTATTATGGCTTTTTGTTGATAGGTTTTATAGTTTACATAATTACACACGTTTTTAACATCAACATCTGCTTAAATTTAAGAATATGTTTAGCAATACTTTATCAATAATGGTGAAGTTTTTTATAGATAGGTCTTACTTGTTTTTATATACTTATAGGACTTATTTGTACAGAAAGGAACTATGATCCTAAGAAATCTATATACTAGGCGCGTGCAGTGCATACGAAGAATCAGTGACCGCGATGCAAGGTATGTGCTATGTAGCTCTAATGTTTGCGTACAAGTGCGATAGCACATTACGATGCATCGCGACGACTTCCCGACTTTCGCATGAATTGCACGCGCCTGCTATATAAAAGAAATAAGAACTGCTGTCTTGGTGTCTCAGAATTTCCTCAATAATTAATTAGTTTTATGGTTAAAATACAGAGGCAAGTTTTACTATATAACTTCTATAGTGTAAACGTCTTGTTTTCTTTGAAACTGCTTCTTCACAGAGGATGATAATTAAAAATGGTTGGAGAAGAAATAGTATGATTAATTAATACAAAAAGATTATTTTTGGGATTAATAAGATTGCCAGACTCCGCTGCAGCGTCGTACCCGGTAATTTTCGTGTTCGTACCAAAAACGAGCATTTTTCTTTACTAATTAAATACGCAACTACATATATATTAAATATTTTTCTAGTAAAATTTTACTTTTTTAGAATTTAAAAGCCAGAAGTATCGCCGAGAACCTCGAAGATAAGCATCACCACTGGAAAGCTACAACCAGATATAGGATTACTTTAATTAAAACTATATTGTTTTAAATTTTTTAGATTGAAATTGGAATTTGAACATGGCTATTTGAAATTCTAGGAGTTTCACTACTGCATTTTTTTAATTTTCTTTACATTAACTTTCGTTTAGATTTCTACAAGAACTAAAGTTGTAAAAGAAAACTAAATGTCTTCCTAGTTCTGCTTTAGTTTCGAGATAATTTAAACGCAAAATATATCTGAAAGACTACCAATCGGATATGTAAAAGAAATTCATCACATCGTACATTTATCTTGTAATACATGAAGACATAATATTGAATAACAATATTGTAACGAATAGAAAACCCCTCTACGCCGTCATCGAGCATTCTAGATTCTGGCGGCAAGATGTATGATTCATCAACAGCTGCATGTATGATCCATGGCGTGAGTTATCGACAGCTGCACAAAACAATACACCAACTAGTCTAATCCAGTACGTTGTAGAACATTTATCTGGGGGATATAAACTGACCTTCGCGCACAGAAGGGAATTCAATTAGTGTTTAACCGGTGTATCAAAATGTGCTCTGTGTAATTAGTAATCAAATATATTAGTGAATAAATAAATTTTTAATAATTGTTATAATAATACATGAATAGTTCTTAAATAATAATAGTTTAATGATTTAGAAATATCGTGTTTTAGCACCAAGATTAATGTATATTAATGAAGACATAATTTGAATTATGAAAAATTATTATCTCTGACCAGGATTCGAACCCGGGCTTACTGCTATCTAGGCAGATGCTCTACCGCTGAGCTATCGGAGATCGATTACTGGTGAAGTAATAATTCTTCATATAAGTTATAATAATGTGTAAACACTAATTAGTACTCTCTTATGTGTTTACACATTATTATAACTTATATGAAGAATTATTACTTCACCAGTAATCGATCTCCGATAGCTCAATTAATTATTATAATTAGTATAATTAATTAATTAGTATAATTAATTAATCAATTAATTAGTATAATTAATTATAAGTAATTAGTATAATTAATTAGTACTCTGTTATGTGTTTACACATTATTATAACTTATATGAAGAATTATTACTTCACCAGTAATCGATCTCCGATAGCTCAGCGGTAGAGCATCTGCCTAGATAGCAGTAAGCCCGGGTTCGAATCCTGGTCAGAGATAATAATTTTTCATAATTCAAATTATGTCTTCATTAATATACAGTTCTTAAATAATCCACTTTAAGTTTGTAAATATCTAGCATTTAAGTTCGTCAAACAGCAGTTTATAATTATAGTGTTAAATAATTAATTAAGATTAAATAGATGTATGTAAATAATATCTCTCTTGTTAATAGACGATTTAAACAGCATTTTTGTTATTATTTTAAAAAGAACGTTACAGTATTAAACAGTCGAAAAATGTTTAATCAAGGACTCCCATAATTCGTTTATAATGTTGGAGAATAGACTTAAACAAATTAAAATTATGAGCAATCTTACGAAAAGAAACATGCTATTCAACTGTTTATCATTACTATTAGTGCTGTATTTAATCACATCACATTCTTGCATATATTGATAAGGCAGACAAATGAATGGCGAATTCTACATTACAACACCATGCTTAATTGACATGAATCCTTTAACTACGTTCTCCCAAAAGTTCCAAATTAAAAATAACTCTTATAAAAATTCTCTTATAAGCTTTTTATCGCAAAGTCTTTCCTGTTTAGTGTTAATTGTTTGTCGGTGTGTTTTATCATTCGTAGCTTTTACAGGAAGGTTTTTTTTCTGAATATGATATGACGAGACAGTATCACTTTGAGAATTCGTTTGAAGTTTCAAAATACGTCAACACATTCATGCCTGTGATCCACTTTGCTACTTTCTAAAAAAGGTTTCTTCTATTGCACTCACAAATCGTATTTCTCTGGTTTACTGAGTAGTTTACATTCTGTAAAATTGCTGCTGAACATAATTGTTTAATTCCGGAATTTCAATAAATGCTTATTTTGTGTGAATGTACATGATAAATACATGCGTGGTGATATGATAATGTGCAAATGTGTTTAAATTCTAATTCAATTTAAATAATTTTAATTAATTATTGATTAATCTATTAATCAAAGATTAAATAATATCCGGGACGTATGTGTCAGCAATTTCTCGGGACAGGGACGCTGGTTAAAGGTGAAAATATTTTTAAACGAATACTTCGTGACTTGAGTTCGATGTGAAATTGAAATTTCTTAATTATTACAGGTAGAGAGAAACTAGTAGTATATATGGTATTAATAATTTATCTTTTTATTATTCTAATGTCTTATTCTAAAAAATTACGAATTCCTTTGGTAACCTCATTGAAATTTTGATCAAGTAAGTATGAGGACGTTAGGGTATGAAAGCCGAGCACATAGTGTTCTACGTTAGTATTATAATAATAATATATAATAATAACTATTAGGCCCACTCTCGCAAATATTGAAAGCCGATTTTCGGGACGTTGGAGGGACGTTAACAGCAGTTATGCTTGATACGGTCAAGCAAACACATCCATTACGCCAGAGGCGTGTAACTGTAGTTGTGTGTTGTGTAGTGGCCGCGTATGAAATGAAGGTTAAGAAAAAAAACTCTATTCCTGTAATTTCCCGTTCATTAGAAGGAACTTCTAATGGTTATGTTAAACCAGAATTAAATTATGGTAAATATTAGATGTTATTATTGTAAAAATAATAAACCAATAAGGCTGTGAGTACTTGCCAAATGTAAGGTATATTGTATGCTTTTTGTTATATAAGCTAATTTCTTGGATGAGCATGAAGTAGGCGAGACATAAAGTAACTAGATCATTTTAAAATTGCTTTTTTATAAAAGATCTTTAATCTTTAAATGTCGCCGTACACTTGGTTATTTTAAAATCACTAGATTTGAGACGATACGTTTTGCAGTTTACATTAAAACAGTTTTCGTTGGATATCATATAAAAAAAAATTCTAACTAATGAACTTGTAAATTTTGAACAAATAAAACAAGAAAATCTTTGTAATGATAAAATAAAAAAATATGTACAGGCTCACAAATCTAAATGTACTCTGTTTTATTTTCAGATCAATAACTTTTAACTAATAACTTCTTAATAATAAAAAAACACTTGAAAACGCCTACTTTGTTAAGTGATACGTACTTAGTAATATTTTATACAACAAGAAAGCTTTAGTTTTGTAACTTTTTTGTAAATGATGAATTATGCATTGAAGTTAATAAAAAGTAATTGGTTAAAGGCGTCAATTAATTTTGTTCTTACACGCAACTCTATTTCCTCTTTTACTACCATTATAACAAGAGTTTTCAGTTTTTACAAAATTTAGAAAAAATAAAACTCAAAGTCTCCTGCATTCATTTATAAATTAATAGAAGAGATTTCGAGTTTTATTTTTTAATTCCATTGAACTCTATTTTGAGATGGATACATCGTTATCGAATAATATAATTTTATCTAATACGTCCCTACTTGCTGTTTTCTACTGCATACGCAGACAATAACAATCGACAAGCCTCGGCGAACTATCATTCGTGGGCGTGATATTCGAAGCTAGCTTAACGACGTCAATGTGCCATCATGCGATTGGATATGCTATATATCTTTATGCTGTGGTATTATTGTGATAACTGCCATTGCAACGATTATCCATTGATCAACAAAATCGTTATATATTTGTAATATTTAGTTATGACTACGTATGAAATTTCAAAACTCTAACTGTATGGTTGCTAAGGACTTTTTGTATTTAAATTTAAGCAACACTTTAAAAGAAACCGTTTTTCTTAATTTTGTTGTTGTGGTTCAGGTTGTTTGTGACCTTAAGATTAAATGAAGTTTTGATGTAAATGTAAATTTTAAAATCGAATTATAACGACATACGACTGTTTTTGTCTACTAAATCACAAACATTCTGCACAATGCATATTTAAAATGATCTTATTTTGTCACGTAATTCCATTTACGACCGTAGAACATTAACAAAGAAGTTTATTAATGATAGTAAAGTGGTAGGAAATGCTAAAATCATTATTCCAGTAAAAATTACAGCATAATAGGACTCTCGAAAAACGAGATATCACGGGATAGAGGCCTGTCTGGCAAACCACCAAATCATCTCTATAACGACTAGCAATTAACATCAAAAACGCAAACAGAAAGAAAGGTTGAAGCACTAGAAAAACAGGTTAGAGTCCTATTAATAAGAAAAATCAGACAAAGAAGAAGAACAATAATTTTGCCATCCTCAATCATCCTTTTTATTCAATAAAAATTGATTTACGACATTCCATATTCAAACTGAAAATAAAAAAAGAAATATGTACTATTCTCTGAACAAAAGAATATATGCATGAATTCTGAAATATTTTTCTAACTTTTATAAGAAAAAGTTATAATTTTTCTTATCCTATAAAGACATTTTTTTATCTTTATACATACATAGAAGGAAAAGCAAATTCGTATTCTAATATTATTTTATCAGTTATATTTCTTATTTGTACTGAAACGAATAAATAAACTCAGAATAAAGATTGAAACGGAAAGTTAAATATTAGTAAATGCTTCCGCCGGTATTTCTCATTTTGACACGTACAAGACGGATCGTGGGAAAATCGGCGTGCTCGTTATAATTACTAATCGATCACGAAAGTTGTAAGAAATGAATCTTTGATTATGTACTACATTTTTTCGTGTTATGAATGGATCAACAACAAGTATTTAAAAGTTTTTTATGAAAAAGCTATTCACTACCGCTTGCTACCCGAAGCACTATCGATCACGCCTTATCTCGATTAAACTGTAAGTAATAAAGTTTCTGAGCAAAACAAACAGAAAGGCTTCGTTCAGTACACAAATTTAATTAGGTAACAGAAACTGCTAGAGAAATAAAATTTTATAGTATTCATATTGTCATGAGATGAAGTAGCGTAGATAGTGGAAACTTAGAATAGCATCAGCAATAAAATGTAACCTATTTCGTGATGAATTTTTAGCAGAGCCGGATTTAACACCGCCAAAGTGGATGTTCTTCTACAAAACTTAAAGAACTTTCAAGCTTTGTTTCTCTGGATTCTGCACATTGTTTCGTGAAAAATTCCTATGGATTGCTACTGCGGAATAACTTAAATATAAGCTTACCCTTAGGACATTATCATTATGTGTTTGGATAACCCAGTTTTCTATTTTTCGATAGATATAAAAACGGAGCTTTGAAGCAAATGCAATAACGGAAATCATTTAAACTCAGAGTTTGTTTTAGTAGCGATTATTATGAAAGAAAACAAAAGAAACAACAGAATGTTCTCTGAAAACCTTCAAACAGATAGAATAAACTTTAAGGAATAAAAATATAAAATAATTAATTGATTTCGTACACAGGTGATTCAGGCTACCTGCTATTACTGCAACATTTTCTTATATGAACTGAAAAGAATTTATACTTATACTAAGAATTAAGGACAAATTCTAACTATTTGTTTTAAATAAAACGAGAACTTAAGAATATTCGTTGAAATAACAATAGGCATCGTGCTGTGCACTGGTATATGTTTTTAACTAAATATATAGTCGAATTCAAAATAGTCGTCGGCTTCTAAGTTGGTTAAGATAAATCGTGGGCACCACACATTGTGTGCAGGGTTTGTATAGAAGCGAAAAGTTGCGTTATTATCTAGTTGCGAAACTGGACTAAAGGTAGAAAAAAATTATTAAGTTTCGGAATACCTATGGTATGGCGTGAACCAAAAGACCATAGTGATGATTGTTATTTTTGTTATAGCAATATAAAAGGTTTTAATGCTAAGAATAAGAGAAATATAGCATATCCCAACGTCAGTTCGGCTATCAGACCTGTGCCGCACAGACCTGACGTACCAGTACCTGTTCCACCAAAAGAAATTGAAGCTATAATTTCATCTGACTCCTATGAGGACCCATATGATTCTAACCACGTAGACTTTAATCCAGAAGAATGTGATAAACCAGAACTGTTTACTCAGAATGAACTGAATGATTTAATAAGAGATTTACATCTTCCGAAAGACGCGTCAGAATTGATGGCATCTAGACTGCGTGAGAAAAATTGGTTGGTTCCTGGAAACATCAACCACTTTCTATAGAAATGGAGAAAAAAGACTTAAACCCTTATTTCAGTTGAGACGGATCTTTAGTATATTGTAACAACATTCCTGCTTTAGTTACAAAGTTGGGAGCTGCTTCGTATGACAAAGAAGAATGACGTCTTTTCTATGATTCAAGCAAAAGAAACCTAAAAGGTGTGTTACTACATAATGGTAATGTGTTGAGCTCCATTTCTGTCGCACATTCGGTACACCTTAAAGAGACCTGTGAGAACTTGGAGCTAAATATATTTGCACCAAATTTCCGACTTTATCTGAAGCAAAGTTAAAAGAAGGAGTTTTTGTAGGGCCTCAAATAAGATCGCTTTGTAAAGATGAGCATTTTCTCAATTGTATGAACACTGTTGAAAAAGATGCGTGCATTGCGTTTAAAGTGGTTATTGAAAAGTTTTTGGTGAATCATAAGAACCCCGACTACGAGAATGTTGTCAACAACATGTTAAAGAAGTTGCAGCACTTGGGCTGCAATATGAGTTTAAAAGTACATTTCCTGTTCTCACATTTGGATCAGTTCCCTGAAAATCTCGGTACAGTAAATGAAGAACAGGGTGAAAGGTTTATATATATCCCCAGGATATACGGGAAATGGAACGACGTTATCAAGGTAGATGGATCATATCGATGATGGCAGACTATTGCTGGATGTTACAACGCGATAATCTAGAAAAAACACACAACAAAAAAGCTACTAAGCGCAGTTTTCATACAAAACGTAAAATATATACTGACGTAAGTTTGACAGAAAACAAAATATTTTTGGAAATATACCTTCATTTTTATTTTATGCAATAAATATACATTATGTGTATAAGTTGTTTTCTTTTTTGCAATTGTGTTGGAAATATACATTCATTTTTATTGTGTGCAATAAATGTACATTATGTGTATAAGTTGTTTTCTTTTTTTTAATTTGTAAAAAAACCTTACGTGATACATAAAAATGAAAAGGAAATTCATAGTCAAGCTTCCGAAATTGCATAAAATTAGTTGTTGAAATTAAAACATATTTCAAAAAAAAATTTTTGTAGACCTGTGTAATTATTTAGCAAACGTCCGTTACAAAATAAACAGCCGCCGTACAACTCGGCATAAGCAAAATGCGAAATAAAACAGATTAGCTCACAAAATAAACAGATAGTTATTTATACATAATTTAAAAAAACAAACTAATTCATAAACCATAGTCAATAACATCAGTTCTAACTTAGTCAAATATTAAATGTACTAACGAATAGTTTTTCTGCAGAAAATGAAGCATTAAATTATAATCGTGCAACATGTAAATGTTATATTAAATGACAACTTAAAAGTTGTGATTGTTAATATATGTATAAAAGTAAATTATTCAAACTACATTCTTTAAACTCAGATTAAGTTCTCTAGAAAGTAAAAGAAAAGAAAGGTTTACAATTATTATAGTAGGTAAACAAAAGGTAATAGTAATGAAAAACAAAACGCGCTATCGGTGCTGCTGGGGTTAAAGAAGTTCCTTCGTAGTCATTTCAGGTTAATAACCTTAACCGGGTTAAATATGTTGGCAAGAAAACTGTTTTCTAGATATTCTGGTCTGTTCCTCAGAAAAATTCTACAATTAAAAAGTTTTCACAAAGAATACATAGTTCTAGATCTATGTAATTTTCCAATAGGTTTTCGATTTATAATGAAATGAGATCGTCTGTGATTTTGCCTCTTGTATTTGGCAAGCAATACATTTCCTACATAAGCAAAAAATGAATTGAAATAAATCTTATGAATAATGAACTACGAGTATTATGAATAATAAATTGTACTTTAAAAAATATTTGAAAGTAGCGATGAATAAAGTTCAACAAAATGATTTTCCAGCGAGTGTAACGGTATATTTTCTACCGGCCTCAAATATGTGTAATCTTGCATGTATTTTTATTGAAAAACTTAAAGTTCGGTCTTGTAAAACTATATTTTATTTGTAGCTAAAATTTTGTCGTATAAACATATTTACAACGAACATTTTAAAAAGATTGTTCTCGAACTCCTATAAATTTAGAGGACGTGGAAGTAATAAATAATATTTTTAGAGCTTTGTCCACCCGTAGGAACGGTTGCGTTGCTAAAAATTAAAGAACCTTAATAAAATATAAAATGTATTCAAGTCATCTTGCTTTAAAAAAAACGTTTCCGTCTACATTCTGGGAATGCATTAGTGAAAGATCAACTTTTTCTTTGACTGAAAGGTGATATTTACACGCGGCCACAATTTCAACTAGGCTTCTGCGTCTTAAAATTAAAAAATTGCATGTTTTGCAAGTCTAGTCGGCACATGTTTCAGCGGCTGTTCCCGCGTCATTCCGATCTCTACTTTTGTTTGTTAGGTCGAAAATCACGCGTGAATGCTAGTAGAAACTTCCTTATTGTATAGAAGAACATAGTTATCTCGCGCTAAAATAGGGGTCGAAAAGTTAAGACACTTGCTTCGAAGTGGTGTTGCAGACAGGCACTTTCGATTCAGCTTTGATAAGAGTCAGTCGAATTTGGGTCGATATTATCGGATTTCCGTTTATCTTTAATTTTTTAGAATTAATGCAATTTCTAAATACAGTTCCCGTACAGTTTAGTTGCTATTTGTTGTGAAGTGAATTTTTTGAAGTTGTCTAGTTTTTGATAAATCTTGTTTGAGAAGATTTACTAATATCGTATCGTTAATAATCATCTGTGGTTTGTTTTATCGTGATGGACCATTAAGAACATTTACTCCCTTCAGTTCGTGCTTTAAAAATAGTGCAGTTTTGTTATTAAAAATCACGTAGACTGGCCAATAATTTAAATAATAAATTCCCGTTCTATCTGCAGATAAAGACAAATAATTATTATTTTACGGGAGGAATTTAAAAAGTAGCAAGTGCTATCTGGGCTAAATTTGTTTAAGCTTTTAAAAGACATCACCATTATCCTTCGTGAGTAAATTATAAACAATAAATAATAATAGAAATAGGATTGTTTAAACTGTGTTTAACAAAGATTGTTGATGAAATCATACGAGTAATTGACTATTTTCAAAATAAAAAGTATTTTTTTGGACCTGCTACCTTCAAACAACAATTTAAAACCATTTAGAATCAACCACGGTTTTTCTAAGAGAGGCTTTTCCAACTTCTAGCTGACCAGTGTGTCTTGCTTTGCAAGGTCAATAAACAAAGGTTTAATTGGATAAGATTTAAGCTACTGTACTTTAAAAATTATTTATTATTGTGAAGTTTTGGTTATGGATTATTTAAACAAGTGAATTTTATAATTTTCTATAAGAAGAGAGCTCTCTAGTAGTATTTAACTTTAGTTTGTCACTGCTAGTAAAATTCAAATTTATTAACTTTAGTAATATTTAAGTAGACTCAATTCCGTAATAATTTACAGATATTTGTTTGTTAAATTTTCCGAAGGATTTTATATCTAAATAATTTCTTGATCTTAATAAATTTTGAATGATTTATGTTCATTAAAATCTAAATATTTCTTTTATTCTGAATAAATCTTAACTACATTTTTGAACTGTGCTGTGTTCAATAATTCCGGAGTAATTTGATAATTATTTACTGAATGACTAATCTTAAGTTTAATAAAATTATATTGTTTATGTATTTTATATATGTTTGATTATTTTTATTCTCTTACCATCCAATAAATATCTTTTTCAGTTTATATCAAGGATCTAAACGGAACCATATAATTATGAATGTTTTGTTCAATTTTTATTTTAAATTTTTCTAAACATAACCAAAATCTTTGTTCAAAACCTAGTATATTTAATTCATTTGCTGATTAGTGAATTTAATATCTTTTCTGGCTTAATTAAACATCATCATTAAGCTTCATAATCAGATGGCGCCCTTTTAGAGTTTTTATTTGAGTTCTAAACCCTTATCTACTCCTTTTCATAAATAAGATAACTGCAGAACCAATACCTGCGACCTGAATACAAAAATTTGTAAGATAGAGCTAAATCTCAAGCCGTGGTAATCTTGAGCTTCTTTGCTAATGTAAGTATAATGTATATTGTTTTCTATTGTTAATTTTGCCGTACAGAAAAACGTATGTTTCAATTGGCTATCCCAACGTGTGGGGCTCGTGAAAAACTTTGTTTCTGCAGTTTAAGAAAAGGTTTAAGATATTGGTTGATGAAAATATTGTTAGGATTTTAGGTGATTTTGTACTACGTTTTCAGATATCAATAATATTGTAGGATTTTTGTAAAGAAATTGGAAAGCCTAATTACAGTTATCGTTTATTTGTTGCGAAAAGAAAATTTTATTGTTACGATACTTTGCCAAAATGGAGGTTAACCATTTAAATGATGATGAATTGAAGTTTGAGATCCTTTGTAGAGGTCTAAAGGTTGTTAATAATTATTTGCAACGTCGTGCACTTTTGAGAGGAAGTTTAGCTAAAGAAAAAACACTAAAGTCGGTTTCATTTAAACAACCATATGATTTTAAAGCTAACGTAACACAGATTAAAGAGTCATTTGCAGATATTGAAAAAACACTTGGGAATTCAGAGGAATTAACGGAGGATTTGTATAATGTAGTTTATTCTAGGCTCTTGCATTTAGAGAACCGCATAAATTTATTAGAAGTAAGTGAGGATGACCAAATTGCTGTAAAAAGTGAATTTGAAGCACAATTGTTAGTTTTACAGGGTTTATTGATTGAATTTCGAACAAAAAATAACGAAACTAAAATTAGTGATGCGAACGCGTCATTTTTAGAAACTTCTTTACAAGTACAGCCAACGGTTAAGCCTGTACCTGTTTTTAAATGGAACTTGAAGTTTTCTGGCCGTCAGGATGCGATAGCGTTATGGGATTTTTAGAAAAAATTAATGATTTATGTGAGGCCCGTCGGATTTCAAAACAAGACTTATTTGTTTCAGCCATAAATTTATTTTCAGATGCGGCTTTGTTATGGTATCGAGGTATTAAAAATGAGGTAAGCGATTGGAATGAGTTAGTTAAATGTTTGAAAAGAGACTTTTTACCTATCGACTATCAGTTAGATTTGTTAGATGAAATCAAAAACCGAATGCAGGGACTTAATGAAAATGTTTCGTTATACATAATGTCAATGGAAGCTTTGTTTAGAAGATTAGAACACCCTTAGGTAGAACTTGAGAAAGTAGAACAGATAGTTAGGAATATAAATCCCTATTTTGCAGAAAATATAGGTTTACAGGATATAAAGACCTTATCGTCATTAAATGATTTTTGTAGAAAAATCCAAGAACTTAAATTAAGGTCGGAAAGGTATCATCCACCACCTTCTAAGCGTAACGGGTTGTTAGAACCAAATTTAGCGTGTCTTTCGTTAAATGATTGTCAGGTAAGAAAACCTGTTGAAAATAAAATTATTATTTCTGAATTATACAGTACAGATAAACCTTGTTTCAATTGTGGTCAGTCTGCACACTTACATAGACAGTGTTCCGAAAAACGAAGTACATTTTGCTATAGGTGTGGTAAAGTTGGTGCATACTCCAATTCCTGTTCTAGTTGCAATCCAAAAAACGCCCAGGGAGGTATCGTTGCGGATCAAACAGTAATGAATCGTTCAACCGGGACGGTACCGAAGATAAAAACCCAAGAAATCAATTCACGTTCGCGTGCAACTTAGTTTCTCAAACCAAACAAATAAAAAAGTATAATTTCTCGCCCTCTTCAGAAGAATGGAAATTCTGGCTGGATAAAGTAAAAACTTTTATGTCTTCAAAAATAATTGCAACTCTTTGTGTCAAGATGCGGTATGATAATCGTCCTTTTCTACTCATTAGGATCCAACGATCTCCAGTTTGAGTCTATTCGCCATTCTAATAAAAAAATCAAATATTCTTCGTATTAAGATCTTCTAAGATCTTTTGGTCTTTAACTTTTTCGCTTATTGCTAAGTAGGTTTAATTTTTCTTCTAAATAATATTTATTAATCTTAATCTGTTGGTATAATATTCTTTCATAGTTCTGTCAGGTCAGTACTGTTGTATTCTTGTTCTCTTTTAGTTGTGGGAGTTACATAAAACAATGATTGCGTGATTTGTTGAGTGCCCTCCTCTTATTTGAGTGACTGAAATCTTGTGTGGAGTTGTGATGGTGTAGAGTACCGCAGGGATATTTTATCCCTTGGGTGTTTCTTGGTAGGTTGGTCGGAACTCACGCATGGTATAAGACAATTTTCCCGATTTTGTCCAGTATATTTCCGAATTTTGATAACTCTGTTTGTTTAAAAATATGTGTGAAGTTATTAGTTTATGTTAATATTCAGAAAAATACAATTTGTTGGGATCTTGTATCCTAGAATAGTCTATTATAAGTTGAACTCTTTGTTTGAAAGTTATACCTTGTCTATTATAGCGTGGTGGGATGCGCTCTAGAAATTCCTTCACCGATGACGGGTTCCGATAGGAGTCCGGTAAAGCTATGGTGGTCCTTTTCCTACCATCCTTTGGCCACTTTCCCTGAGGACCTTTGGTCTTATCGGTTGCTTTGTTGACCATTTAATCTGTTGGTTCCTTTCATAATTTACTCACGAAGGATAATGGTGATGTCTTTTAAAAGCTTAAACAAATTTAGCCCAGATAGCACTTGCTACTTTTTAAATTCCTCCCGTAAAATAATAATTATTTGTCTTTGTCTGCAGATAGAACGGGAATTTATTATTTAAATTATTGACCAGTCTACGTGATCTTTAATAACAAAACTGCACTATTTTTAAAGCACGAACTGAAGGGAGTAAATGTTCTTAATGGTCCATCACGATAAAACAAACCACAGATGATTATTAACGATACGATATTAGCAAATCTTCTCAAACAAGATTTATCAAAAACTAGACAACTTAAAAAAATTCACTTCACAACAAATAGCAACTAAACTGTACGGGAACTGTATTTAGAAATTGCATTAATTCTAAAAAATTAAAGATAAACGGAAATTCGATAATATCGACCCAAAGTCGACTGACTCTTATCAAAGCTGGATCGAAAGTGCCTGCCTGCAACACCACTTCGAAGCAAATGTCTTAACATTTCGACCCCTATTTTAGCGCGAAATAACTATGTTTTTCTATACAATAAGGAAGTTTCTACTAGCATTCACGCGTGGTTTTCGACCTAACAAACAAAAATAGAGATCGGAATGACGCGGGAACAGCCGCGTCAACATGTGCCGACTAGACTTGCAAAACATGCAATCTTTTAACTTCAAGACGCAGAAGCCTAGTTGAAATTGTGGCCGCTTGTAAATGTCACCTTTCAGTCAAAGAAAAAGTTGATCTTTCACTAATGCATTCCCAGAATGTAGACGGAAATGTTTTTTTAAAGCAAGATGACTTGAATACATTTTATATTTTATCAAGGTTCTTTAATTTTTAGCAACGCAACCGTTCCTACGGGTGGACAAACAAAGCTCTAAAAATATTATTTATTACTTCCACGTCCTCTAAATTTATAGGAGTTCGAGAACAATCTTTTTAAAATGTTCGTTGTAAATATGTTTATACGACAAAATTTTAGCTACAAATAAAATATAGTTTTACAGGACCGAACTTTAAGTTTTTCAATAAAAATACATGCAAAATTACACATATTTGAGGCCGGTAGAAAATATACCGTTACACTCGCCTACTCGTCGAAGAAAAAGAAAAATACGATAAAAAAAAGAAAAGCTAAGAAGCCCGTCTTATTCTATACTTAAAACTAACAAGATGCCAAACAGCATACGAAGATACTATACCAATATCAAAACTAAGACACTACCAAAAGTGCCCAACGCCATAATCTATGTTACTAGACCATAAATGTCTAAACATAAAAAAAGGAAAAAGGAAAGGAAAGGGGACTATTCGGCTAGGAAAATAAAAACATCTTCTCGGAGAAAAACTCTCCGAACATCTGAGCAAAAACCGAAGGGTTGGAGAAGCCAGACGCACCAACAAGGACCCCGATTATCATGTACTAAAAAATCAAATCATTATCATACTCAGAAACACCCACCAACATCATAATCTGTAACAAAAGCTACCTACAACGAAATTCTAGTACGCACACAAGAGAGTGTATAGCAAGGTGCAGCTTAGGGTACCAAACGGCCACAGCCCGTGACCTCAGAGCTACAGTAGTCCGATTTGGCCCTACTACGCCTTCATCGATCGAAAAGAAGGAAAGAAGAGAAAGAAATAAAAGAATAGAAAACAAAACTGGAAAAAGGAAACCTACACAGATAGTACTTCACTTCAGTAGAAGCCAGGACAAGAACCAATCTCCCAAAAAACACCCACCGTCCAGCGTTAGGACACCCCTTCAACCGTCAAGAAAGGTTCAAGCCCAACCCCTACCAAAATAAAGCACTAACCGCCACCAGAAGAACGTCACTAAACTAGAACGTAGTCAACACTACCCATTCACAACCTCATTCACACTTAATACCTATCCCAAAATAAGTATACTCAAAACGATATACTAAAATAAAGTTCAAGATCGATACCTGAACGAAACGACTTTCAAAACTATAAGGTACTTAAACCATGACTGACAACTAAACAACATAAGGTTACTAAAACCTTTTCTGAATTGTATAACTTAAGGTTAAAAAAACCTCTTTAAATCTTTAAGATTATTTAAACCTATTCAAATCTATAATGTAAAGGTTAATAAGATTTCCATCAAATTACACTTTTAAATGTTCAATTGCGGATTTTCAATTAATTAATTTAATTCATTTTTAACAGTTAGGGCATCTTTGTTAAACGACAGGAACTACATTCAAAATGACACGTCAAAGGATGAATTAAGAAATTAGAAAATATCTGTCGCAAAATAGTAATAATAAAGTAACAAAGTCGCTAATATTATATTGCATTTACAAATTTAGAAAATTTTTAATTTTTAAGAATAGCTCAGGTCATATTAACATCATATTCAACATAGTATTAAAAAATGTATAGGTACTTTCACCAGACGTTACTGCAACTCCTATAGCGGTAGTAAAGGCGAAATATGTACTTGTAATAATAATAATATGTAAGCGTTAAGAAACCTTTAAATTTTGCAAAAAAATAACAAATATTTATTATATTAAAAATTGTAAAGATATTCTTATTGCACAACTACTTAATCGGTTTTAAGGGTTGATTCACCTTTCCTTTGCTAAATAATTTTATATGTAGTATCTATTCTCGTTGCTTACAAAAAATTGATTTTCTCAATTTATTTCAAAAATGCATACATATATTATGTAATCAAGTTGTAAGAATATTGTAATTAAGTGGTATTCAGTCCTGCCACTGTTTTCCATAAAGTAATAATAAATTGCTAAACACAATATACTTTAGTTTTGTACTCGACTGTTGAATAAAGACTCCTATATTTATGTAATTGTTGGTAAAGTGAATTCTGAATTTAATTTACCTTGTTAAAGCTGACTAGTTTTTCTAAACTTTCAGTAAAATACTTTAAAAAAAGCAAGCATTCAATCAAGTTATTCTCTAATGTATCTTTGTGTTACTCACTCAACTACAGTTAATAAAATATTAAAACGTTATCAGTTAACAGAATCAAAGCTCTGGCTACAATGACATGCACAAATTATGTAGTTTTGATAAGCAATAATACGGTACTGCGAGTGATCCTTAGAATTCGTAGATGCACTAAACAGACAAAATACAACAAATATCTTATATTCTGTTTAAAAACTAGTGTGTTAAATAGGACATACACGGTCTTCCCCGACAATGTCGCCGAAGACGTCGTCGACGACGTCGGGGACAAGGTCGAGATAATGAGGTAATGTTTACATTTACTGTAATTTAATGCATAAACAACTTCTACTTCCAAGCTGGACTGTTTATAATAAAATTATGAATATCGTATTTCTTTAAAACATCAAAATGAAAGAAAACAGTATTGAGCATAATAAAATGCGTACTGAATCTCTTTCTTTAAAGTATTTCGATATAGCTTATGCAATTAACAAAACTTTTCATAAGCGGAATAATATTGATATCCATCGGTAGAATTACAAATCAACTCTTTATTAGGCAACGAAAACTCTTGGTTTTTTATTTATTTCATTCTTAATTTAGTTTAAAAATGGATATAATTAACGCAGGATTTAGGATTCTGAGTTCTGGTGCGCAAACGATGTACAATAATTTTCGATAAAGGACTTTCCGTAAAAGAACACTGGTAAAAATCTGCGGATTTTGGTATAGGAGAGGTCAATGGACAAATTATTATATACATAGGTATCAAATATCATTTTTTTCGTTGTTCATCAAGAATGTGCTGATTCTAGTAAAATAAATATTTTGTTGCATTTGTAGGGACCGTTTAATAAATTCAACCGAATTTGATGTAAACTGATTCCTAATTTTACAAATCATGTTTACAATATGGGTCATAACCTGATAACCTCGGAAGATAATTACAATCTGTACTACTAATAATTGTCACCTGAACACTTGATGCCATCTATTTTCTTGTATAATAGGAAATAAGTACTGAGAATTTTATACTTTTTGAAAGATTAATTTTATTTATGTACAATATTTTATAAATGTTGAAACTAAGTAGGTATTATTTAGCCAACTTAAATGTTCAACAGTTTTTCATTCGGTGAATCAGTTTATATCAAATTCGGTTCAATTTAGTAAACGGACGTATTTAATAGATGTGACAAAACATTTATTTTACCAGAATCAGCATTATGATTCATGTGAATAAAATGTAGCAAATGCTTTTACTACTATTAATAAATGATGACAGATATGATTAAAATCAGCAGATTTTTAACATTGTCCTTTGGTAACTGATAATCTTCCTTTTGGTTTCGGAAAATTGTACATCGTTTGCACACTGGAACTCGGAATCCTAAATCCTGCGTTAATTAATTATATCCATTTTTGAACTAAATTAATAATGAAATAAAAAAAAACTAAAGTTTTCGTTTCATAATAAAAGATTGATTTGTAATTCCACCGATGGGTGACGTCAAGGTTATTACGTTTATGAAGACTTTTGTTAATTGCATAAGCTATTTCGAAATACGTCTAAATAAAGAAAGAGATTCAGTACATATTTTATTATGAATGATTATTATCAATAATACTTTTTTCATTTTGATGTTTTAAAGAAATACGATACTCATAATTTTATTATATTCAGTCCAGCTATAAATTACAGTAAATGTAAACATTACCTCATTATCTCGACCTTGTCCCCGACGTCGTCGCCGACGTTTTCGCCGACGTCGTCGGGGAAGACCGTGTATGTCCTACATTAGTCTTTTGGTATTCAAACTAAGTGTAGGTGTATGTCGAAAGTTAAAATTTAGACGTTCCAGTGTTTCAGTATTTTCATATCTTTAGCTATTAAAACTTTAACTGTTGAGGTTATCCTTATTTAATGTAATGTGAGTCAGGAACCGACATTTAAAAAAAACTGCGTTTTCGTTAATCAGCAGCAGTCTTAAATTTAATTCTGAAAAGTTTGGACTTATCATTGACCTGGTGTCAAATGTATTTATGTCTTGGAAAATTTTCAATTAAAATATTTATTATTTACATTTCCAAATTTGAACGGAGCCATTTATGAAAAAATACTTTGCAACCAGAAAACGAAATAATAAAAATGTTTGAATTTGCGAAAACAAAAACTAATAGAACAAAAGAGGCACTTTTACTAGGTTTTAGTGAATTTATTTTTTATTACATATACAACTTGTTTCTATATAGATGGAAAAATAATTATGAAATGACCGATGAATATCTTCGGGCGAAAAAATGACGAAAAAATCCAAACAAAGAAAGCTGCAATGAAAAAAATCCCCTTTAGGTATGTGCTGGCAAATATTTCACCTGCACTCTTTTTACAGTGTTTTACATGTATTCAGATATATTCAACCCGTATATTTTAATTACAATCAGAAGAGCATTCTTGTTTACTTTGTTTACAAAAAAAAACTGATTCTTTTAATCATATTCGGTAAAGTGATTTTTTCCATAATTTTGTTTCGTTTTATAACTGAGTGGCTGCAGAGAATTTTTACTAAATATGTGACGTCACGTTATTTAGCCAACAAAAAAGAACCGCGAGTGTCCTGTTTATAAATGATTATTTTTGTGTATCATCTGAGTTTTTAATGTTCCCATTTTAACCTTTTTTTAATTTAATTTCCCGTTTTCGCCAGCCAACACATACGTGTCGTAGTGTACATATCTGTACATATGCAGTTTGTTGGTATAATTTAACGAAGTGTGGTGGGAGTAATGACCAACTCCTAATGAGTATTAAAGGTTAGAAGGTTTAAGTTTCTCGTTTGCATTTTCCGGGCACCCGGAAGTGTCGTCGTATATTCGAAGCCGTCCTTTAACATTTCCGGTCCTAATGTATCAGTGTTATACGCATCCCTTATTGTGTGCTGCCGATGTTTGCGAACAAGGTGCGCCTTGATGAATATTTATAGGGGATTGCAATTAGTTCTAACAAAAATATAGCGGCTTCTATGTTCTCGGCTAGACTACGTGATAAATTACCACCGCTCGCGCACCACGTTTCTACGTTTAAAAATTTATAAACCACCCGCAATGACCAAATTTCAACACCACCTACACTTATCGTGGCATTATTTTCTTATGCCTTCTAGGGATGTGTAAGTCGGTCGCTTCCTAACCCTTTGCCTTGTTAAATATTTACCCACTTATAAGATGTTTTTATTGGTATTAAATTATGCAAGATGTATTTGACGGAGCTACTACCACTTTAGTTGAGAGACACCTAGTCACGCACTCCAGAGCTTCACCTGTTTTCTTTCTTTTCTCATTTTTAAGGAAAGCGCATGAGCTATTATGGTTACAAAAATTAATCGAATTATAATATTTTTGCAATTGACAAAAGAATACAATATTAATAAAAAAAGGATGCTTTCTTTACTCTTCATTCTTTTCAGAAAATTGGAAAAATAGCGTATACGAATGAGTAATTTCTATATTGGACTTTACTTACTTTTACAACTAGTTGTATACGGACGGTTTAACACACGAGCGAGGTACGAGCGAGTGTCTTAAAGGATTTGAGTGCAATGAAGAGATTCTTTGCACGTGCATCGTACAACGTTTTATCTACGATCATAACGCTTTACTAAAGTATTCATTGTATTTGATATTTTTTTAAATTTGTGACTTATGTCGTGTACATATATTGGCGTGCTTAAATTTTTATTTACTACGTCGTTTAGCAACCAGTTTGTAAAATATTCATAAATCATGTATCATACATCTCTTGTTGACTTTAGTATGAATTAAAAATTTTATAACACTAGCTCACTAAGCGTTAAGTTTTTACGCGAAAATCAGTGAAAAAAGTAGTAACTTTTGTATGACCGTAATAAGTAATTATTAGTAGTTAAAAAATATTCCTGCAAAGTACCAATAATATTAGATAGGTCTGACCGGAGTATTGTATGTTAATTTTAGATTCAGTGTGTTTTCGTGAAGCTTAAAAATACCCCAAGGGCCTATACTATATAGTAACATTTATCGCTTTAGACATAACCTCGAACTAATCTTCTGTAATGTGGGTGGATTCGTTTGCTAAAATTACACGCCTATCTGGGGTAGTGGGAATCACGCATATTTTTTTCTACTCATTTCCCCTCCTTGTTATAGAATTTCAAAGAAAGATGAAAGCATATTTTACATTATTACATGCGTAGATGGATTAATATTAATTGTTGATTAGTTAATATTAATCAATTGATAAGTAAATGTACAGCAATTAGTAATATTGTAAAACAGAATTAAAAATAATTAATAATAACAAGAAGAAACAACCAAAAATTATGATAAATGGACATTCATAAAAGAATAAATGTATGACAACAGCTCCATAGTCGAATGCGGAGCGTCCTGAATTTCGAGTTCAAAAATCTGAGTTTTAATCCCAGCGTTGGTCAAAAGGTTTTTTATTAATATTTGATATATTTTATAAATAAGCAATTTTTTATAAATATAATATTACATAAAGTCATCCCTTAATTTTATAGTCGTTGTTTTAGAACGGTCGGTAGGTAAAATAAAAATTCCTGAAACTTTAGTTAAATGTTCTTAAACACAAATAGAAATTTGTGACGTTTTTATTTTGACATTACCAATTAAAATTCTGCGAAAATAGATTTTGAAAATTCAATTTTTACGAAATTTAACCTAGGCTCTTAAGGGAGTTTTAGAATAACGTTATAAAAATTTGGAAAATACGAAATCTTATTTACAATTTTGCACTAAAATTAGTTAAATAACAATAAATGTAATTCCATTGGAAGGGTTGATATTACCAGGTAATTGTTATTTATTAGCCAAAAACTTAAATGAATGACATACTTGACAATAGCGCTTATAATACAACTGTATAACTGTATAGGTATATATTTAGTGGATTACCACATTCGTATAAAAAGAAGCGCGCTATTTTTTAAAATGTGTTAGTTAATATTTTAATATTTTTTTACGTACTTTTCTTAACTAAATAAATAAATAATTACCAGACAAAGAAATTTAAACAAATGCTGAACAGAAATATATACGAAATATATAATGAAAATATTAAAATTTTAGTGCTATAAATTTTTTTGCTACCAAATCTTTCTTTCCCCTCACCACACTTTCCCACAGAAAGAATGGTTTAAAATTGAATTGAAAAAAATTTAGTTTATTTATAAAATATATTAAATATTTCATAATTTTATTTAAGAAAGTTTACCAGAACCACGTTACATTCACGTGCGGAACAATATTGCGCGCATGCAGCTAAAGCAGGCCGAGCCAATTTTAATATTTAGCAAATGTAGTGACCGCAGTGGCCTTTTTCTGACACCAATAATGACTAAAAATCGAAAGAAAATTGATTTCCAATTATTATTTCCAATAAATAACAAACAAAGTGAAGTACGATCATTTTTTGGTTTTGTTTTTTTAGTTACGTTTAGTTAATATTTTAGGATTTTTTAAAAATTAATCATTTTGTTTTTCTTGTAAACTTTTTCCATGAAAAATACTTTTCCCTCAAATGCGAAAACGCACAGGGATTGAATGGACTTTGCTATTTATTTTGGTTCAAGTAAGGTGTGAGCATTTTAAGAAATAACTGAATGAAAGCATAGTGAAAAGTATAGTGCGCAAAGCATGTTAAGGGTTATAAATTCCTACATAGTATAGACCCTTAAGGTAACTTTCTAGCCAGCAGTTTGAAGATTTTCTAATTGCATTATTGTTTTTAGAGGTAGATCAATAATATTTTAGTATCAAATTACTAAATTATATATCATTACCGCTACATCGCGTTTTTTATTATACTTTTTAAATTAATTAATTGTGCTACAGTGATATTGTCTTCGTAACGGCAATGCTATAACATTCATTAACACGTTTGTTAAAAAAAAAAGTTCATAAAAATCATAAAACATTTTGAATGCAAATAGAAAAGTCGCCTTAACGAATTAATTAATAAAAATTTAATTAATCATGGTATAACACATCACCAACCTACACAGTTTGGTTTTTGTGCTGGAAGAAGGTTCACTATGCAAGTTACAAGGCTCCTCGTTTTTTAAAAGATCAAAAAATTATTCAATAAATTATAACTGTACCGTACCCTTAAGTGGTAAATTATTTTTATCTCCCCTTTTACTTAGCGTTACATGATACATTCTTACTGGAAACGCAAATAAATCATACAAGATCAAATAAACACAAATAATAAACATAAACAATTTAACAATATTGTTAAATTTCCATGGTAAGAACCTCAAACAAGAATTATTCTTGTTTATTAGATTACACTAAGACTTTCGATACAACTGACCAAGAAACGCTGTTAGCTATACTTAATGATATTGGTTTCGAAGATAGTATTATTGCTCTTACAACTAGTTACTAGAACGAAGTTACTTATCTGAAAGCTAGCAGGACGTTAATTTATATGGTGTTCAATATGATATTTGATTGTTGAAAATTGTAAAGGTGTTCATCAAGACTCACTCTTAGGACCTCTATTTTTTTGTTTATATACATCGATTCGATGCTTCCTGCTACATTACACATTACGTTCTTATCACTTTGATGCCGATGATACTCAGTTATATTTGGCGTTTAGACCTGACAAATTATAAGACGCGCGAGAAATTTGGAAATTAGCTGTGCGTTATGAACTTTGAATTTAAGTACGCTGTTTTCATAGCAAAATACAGCTACATCTTATCTGATTTTGTTTGCAGTTAATTTTCGTTGCTAGAAATGCATCGATGCAACTTAACGTACAAGAAAAATCATTATTGTGATAGATTTTGATCGAGTGTTTGCTTCTCCATGTTTCCTACTCTTTTAAAAAATATATTGCTTTATGCTAAATAAACGTTCTACTAAATAAACTACTTCAACTCAACTTGGGTTGAAATAGCTGAGTTTACCTTTTACGTTCCTTATACAATATGATAAACTATTTTAAGCTATATACATTTATTCTGTTATTGTTGTTCTATTTAGTACCTACAACGTTATCTATAGTAGGTATTAGGGCACCTGGCCAGACTCACACTCGTCCTACTTTTGGCCACGCCTGCTGCGCTCTGATTGGTTACCCCCACTCCTGTAGCTCCTCCCCTTGCTTCTGATTGGTCGACGCCATCTTGGATGACACGCTTGCTGTTCTCTGATTTGACGAGCGCCATTTTGGATGACACGCCTGCTGTTCTCTGATTGGACGAGCGACATTTTGGAACTTCGTGCGCCATTTTACCACACCCTATGAATCCTTGACGGGAAACTGTATTACCGACAACCTGTGCATCGTCAATAGATGGCATCATGAAGGAATACCGACAAACTATGTACTACTAGAGGGCGTCATGAAGAAATCTGTATTACCGATTACTGACGTTATGTTAATTGTTAATAGAGGGAGCCAAGGTTTATCATTTTATATTAATAAATTTTACCGATTTCTTTTATCACAGCATGCGGCGCTAAATTTGAATCTGTACTGAATCTGTCAATTTTAAATTTGTCATTTTTGCATCTGTCAATTTTGCAACTGTCATTTATACGTCTGTCAATTTTAATCTGGTCATTTTTGCATCTGTCATTTTGCATCTGTCATTTTTGCATCTGTCATTTATACGTCTGTCAATTTTTTAATTTGTCATTTTTGCATCTGTCATTTTTGCATTTGTCATTTTAAATCTGCCAATTTTGCAGCTGTCATTTATACGTCTGTCAATTTTAATCTGTCATTTTAATTCTGTCATTTTTGCATCTTGTCATTTTAAATCTGTCAATTTTGCAGCTGTCATTTATACGTATGTCAATTTTAATCTGTCATTTATACGTCTGTCAATTTTTAATCTGTTAATTTTGCATCTGTCAGTATAAATCTGTCAATTTTGCATCTGTCATTTTAAATCTGTCAATTATGCATCTGTCATTTTTGCATCTGTCATTTTAAATCTGTCAATTGTGCATCTGTCATTTTTACATCTGTCATTTTTGCATCTGCCATTTTAAATATGTCAATTTTACAGCTGTCATTTATACGTCTGTCATTTTTGCATATGTCGTTTTAAATCTGTCATTTTAAATCTGTCAATTATGCATCTGTCATTTTGCATCTGTCATTTTTTGAATCTGTCATTTAAATCTGTCATTTTGAATCTGTCATTTTAAAGCTGTCATTCTTAAAGTAGCCATCTTGGATTTCCCCAGATTTGAATTTTTCTCCTTCTCGCTACGACCTACAAGTTCTGCAACCTTTCTCTCTCTCTCTCTCGGTAACTTTTTCGTATATATTCCTCTCTATTCTAGTAACTTTGGCTATCGAAAGGGATCGAAGCCCGTCACGCGGTTTCAATTAACTCAACAAAGGTCTTTACAACGACGACGACAGCTCGATAAAACGTTTAAAATTTTGAATTTGTCATTATTGAAGTTACCATCGTGGATTTCCCGCCCTTGAATTTTATATTTCACGGACGACTAACCACGTGATCAAGACCGTTGTATTCTAATGAAACTTTCTACCCAAAGAGATCATGAAATTTAAAGAAACCGACAATCCTTGATACAACTGCGAGGTTTGCAGGCTCGTCTATCCGTTATATCTATGTCAGTAGCTATCCTTGAGGGGCTTTCGGATCTCCATGTTAACAAAATTACGTTAATAAATACACAGGCTCTTGAATCACGTTCAGGGATCGGACTGGTTGCTAACACTAATATGTATTATTATCAACGGCTGAATTAACTATTTAAAAAAAGAAAAAACTAATTGTAATGCAGAAAAAATAACTTATCATTTGCGCTTTGTAATACCAGATATCACTTTAAATTAAAACACCTTAATCACCTCTCATCAAGAAGGAATATACACTAATCATCTTTTATTTATTGTTTCCAGCCTTATTTTGTGGAACTTCATAATCATGAAATAAATAAAGATTACTAAAAGTTTCACAGTTTTATTAAAATATAACCTGACAATATTGTTTCGACAGCTATGCTGTCATTATCAAAGGTAATATAATTATAAACAAACACGTCGCTAAGGTAGATACAAAAATAGGTAACTAGGTAAAATAATAATAATAATCATAATTAAACATCTAATACTTCCAGTAACGGAGAATTACTGAGCTCAAGTTGTTCATTCATTAAAGGTACCCTGAGTTTGTGTTTGTATATCTCAAAGGCTTCTAAAATGTCTAATTTGCAATCAAATCTAAATCAATATAATCAATATATAACTTCCTTAAAGACAGCTTTTTGTAAACTTGAAATCGAGATAATTATCAGATTAAAATGCATCACTATACCCCAAAAAGGTCGGACTGACTACCTGAGGCACGATAGCAGGTACTAATCCTCGAACATTTAAGATGTACAGTAAAAACAAAAGAGTATGGTTGATGGTTGGGTTTTAATTTATTTCCTTTCCGAATCAAAATACTTAGATTTTCACATAAAATCTTTAGGGCGGTCTGTCACTTTTCTTTTTTAATAAACAAAAATTTGTTCCGACACTTTCCTCTTTTTCCCCTTAATTTTAATATTACAGGAATCTAATAAACAACTTACCTATTTCCATGGGGCAATAAGTCAATCACACAGGTCTCGTCATCATAACAATAATTAGTTATAAAGAGGAATTTTACACTATTGATAGATATTGATAGATATTGTATTATTTATATTTGTTTCACATGGATATTAGTTATTATAGGTTACAATTATGATGCTATTTAATACATACTAGAAAATAGTGTTTAAACATTTAGTAATACTTTTAGAAAGGATTCCTATTCTAAGCTGTAGACCAGGTAATAAATACAATATAAAAAGTCAACATTAGTTTATAAGTATCATCTTTGATAATGATAGATTAGCTATCGAATCAATTGACAGCTAGATTAAAAATAAATTTAAATTTTAGAAAATATCACTTCAGTTAGAAACCGCCTAGAGATCCAAATCAGCTTAATTTTTTTAAGGGAAATATTATTAAAAGAAATTCGTTAAATTAGTATACAGGGAAAGCCTTATTTTTAAATTTTAATACCTTACTTTAAAATTCTTTATTAAATACTTGTTAGTTTTCCTATTCTAAGTTGATAATATAAATTGTTTAAAAAAAAAGTTTTAGCCAGTAATAATAACATCTTTTTCTTGTTATAAAAATTCTTTTTCTCTCAAGTAAATTTTTATCGATAGGTCGATCGATACCTTAATTAAGAGTTTGGGAAATAATTCGCTCTCACAGGTCTCGTTATCATAACAATAATTAGGTCTGCTTTTATAAGCTGGTAGTAGACTCAGTTCATTAAAATTATTGAAACTAGAGCGCAAGTACGTTTTCACCCGGGGAGTTTATTAAAATTAAAAATTATTGAAACCCTTAGCAGGTAAACACTTATAAACGTAATTCTTGCAAAAAGTAGGTTGTGATATTTTCCATTTGTCCACATCTAACATGCAATACAATCACACACAATCTAGTTGAGGTGGCCGAGCTGTCCAATTTTTTTGTTTAGATTTTTAGCGTAATTATAATAAATTTGTATGTTTTTACTTCTTTTAAATTGAATATATTTTAGAAAAAATAAGGTGCCGTTATAATAATGTGTCCACCGATAGCAATACCATGCATGATCGAAAGTTTTCTATTCACACTCTCTGTTATTCCAATCACTTCGTTAAAGCGCCTATTAATAATTTCTTTGAGTTCATTTTTCTTCTGAGTTCCTTGCTGTTTTTGTTCTCTATTCCTTTTTCACCTTGTTTGGAACTTGTTGGCTTTCTTCTTCTATGCTTTCAAGATACAAGGTTACCGTTTTATACTGTTCTAGTTTTTTCAGGTCTACTGTGAAGCATGTTCTATATTATGGTCGCGATCGATACTAGGCTCCGCGTAACTCCCAAAGTTTTTTCGCCATTAAATCTTTGTTTTGCTAGTATGAAGTCTACCTGTTATCGCTTACTAGCTCTTACGTAATTTCATGTGTAACGACGAGGATAATGAAAGAATTGTGTTCTACATAAAACTCCACTAGGTGATTCCCTCTGTTCTTTCTTGTGTGTTATCTAAACCCTTTCAACTTGTTCTCCTTTTTTCCTCGCCTAATCACTTTATTTTAGTCGTTCGTTATAATCAGATTTTCTTCGTCTTTTACTGTATTTGTTGTTTCATTTATTTCTTAATATATCTTCTCTATTTTCCCGTCCGTATGATTTTCTGTAGACATACAAACTTGGTATTCCTATTACAATTGTAATTGTACTGTAAGATTTGGTTTTGCTTATTCTTACCATTATAAACCTTTCGTTGTATTTCTAGAAATTTCGATTGTTCTTCCTATGTTCATAGCTAGTCAGTTACTCTATAGTTACTTCACCAAAAGTCACTTTGTTGTGGCCATTTGTCCCGCCTCTCATTTCTTGTCTTCTTTTCTTTTTTATCTTTTATCAGCATGTTCACATTCTGGATTACTAACCACTTTTTGTCTGTATTGCTTAACTGACTGGTTAACTAGATCGTTCCTAGGGGATACTTCAATCGGATAATTTAACTCACTAGAATACTCCCTCCGACTAGAACCTAGAATAGTCCCTAGAAGAATCCCTCCACTAGAATAGTCACTCAGAGACAAGACCTGAGGAGGTACCTGCACAAACGTGGGTAACGGATCATACAGAATTCCAAAGATTTATTTGTGTGGAGTATCTGTCTTTAGACTTAATCCCCTTGTTCCTTTCAAGAGGAAGTGATTGAGATACGACCACTCAGATACCAGTAGCTCACTGGTTGGAGCGAGGTTGCCTATCCACTCTCTACTAGCTCTCCAGGCTAGTACCGGAGCTATAAACCAAGGGACGAACCCCTTTACCAGCTACAATTACGACTACTACTTCACTGCCCGATCGAATCCAATCTCAGATGTGACGGAACTTTGGTATAGGAAGGTTTTGACACTCCGATCTCCCAGTTATAGGCCTGGTGTACCTTTAACATAGCTTTGTTTCGAGTCTACCGAAGTATGTACCCGTATGTAAATATTGGTATGTACCCGTTAAGGTGAAGTTGTCTTGAACATGGGAGGCTATATATTCGCATCAACGTCTCTTAAGCATAGTGTTCTAGACGGTTTCTGATGATCAGACGACTGGAACTGCACAGCCAAAAGCTGACTCCCATACTTTAATTTTCGAGACACTATCCGGTGGCATGCCGTTTCCCACTGGCCAGCAGGCGAACCCCCTAGCCGGCATAAACCTCTTTTGATTCTCATCCATTCGTCTAAGTCAGGTAGCGGGTAACTAGCACCATATCAAACCCTGACGTCAGATAAGAATCAAATCCACCCACACCGGAACTTCCTCCACAACGTTTATGAGTCATCGTCAAGAAACACTTACGTGTAACTATACTACTCATTACTTTCTGACTACGTCATCCGTTACCCAGACAAACCTGGGATTGGGTAAACAGCAGCCAGTTCTAATGGTGAACGCCATGTGGTCTGCTAGTGGAATATTAGTCACTCCCGACATCTTAAACGACTGCCCAGTCTTTTGTCATACTGGACTATCCTCGGATACTAGTGAATCCAAGCCCGACACTTGAAACGACCACCTGACCGTTCACCCGGAATAAACGATACAGTCAGAAGGAAAGTAATGTGTGGTAGAGATTCACGAAAGTATTTCTCGACGAAATACTCATTAATATTGATGAGGAAACTCTGATACATGAGCACCGATATACAGCCTCTCACGTTCAAGTCAACTTCACCTTAACGGATACATTCTCACTACCGAGATTCTGGTTCGGTGAAATTAAAAGAAGCCCTGACAGGGGAACACAAGGCCCTATAACTTGGTAGACCGGGGTGGCGTAACCTTCCAAGCCCAGCCGCATAGAGGTTAGATTCAGTCCGGTAGTGATCCGACTACGTGTGGGGAAAGTCCGAAGCTGGTCTAGGGATTCACCTCTAGCCCCATAGCTAGTAGAAGATGGATAGTTTGTGTACTGGTAGCAATTATGCACTAATTGAGCGTATCTCAATTCGTGTTCCCAAAAGGGAGAGCCTGGTGGTTATTTCATAAGGTACACCATGTTAAAATAGCGCTATTCGAATCATTGATTTGATTCATTCGTGGTAGTTAAACGTATGTCTGTATTTCTTGTATTGCGTGCCTTCTCCTTGCCTTCTCGTTGTCTTCACTCAAATATCCGAATAGAAAACTATTCGTAACTTCCGATACGAATTTAACCGTAGAAAACATACCATACCTTGTTATTGCTGCATTGATTAGAAATTATATAATTATAATTATATCTGTTTCTGTGTGGTGGCATCCTTTTATATAAATATAATCATTATATCTTAATATAAAATTAATGTTTGTATGTAGCATTTTCTCAGTTACAGTTCATTTTTATAATTATACTGCCGCTACTAGGTTGTCACAGCTTCATTCCAACAGGGTGCGCTGTGTGAAGGTAGGGTTGGCCGTTGGACATTTGTAATAGTATTTAACTGATAAGTACGTAGACTGTAAAATAAGTACAATTTTGGATGATAGGCATAAAAAAACAAAGTCGTTAAAAATCATGAAGGGGTGTGACCTTGCCAATTGCATAATTGAAAACACAATCCCGTGAAGCAGGGAACAAGACCGCACAGGAACATATACCTGGGCCTGATTATAGCTATGCAATTGTTTTTTGATAATTTAACTTCTGGTTTGTTATATATCATATTCTACTTATTTATATTTGAATTTTCTGCACATCTGTGACATCTTTAATGTTAAACTAACGTTTTTTAAATTTTCTTTTTATTTGAATATTCATAAACTAAATGAGTTTTTTTGATGTCATTTATTTAAGAAAACGAATGACTACTAAACATGAAAACTTCATCATCATTTGATTTGATACGTGACCATAGGGGTCCTAACATTATAATTACGTAATTAGGAAAAGGGTACATTAAAAGCATCCAACAAACCTTCTAAACTCATTAGTATATTCGACCTATCTTGAGCTTTACGCCCTTCTACATATGCTAATGCATCCAACCCTTCAGTTTACAGCTTGTAACAAGTCGCTTTATACCTGACGGCGTTTGACATGGTATACCCTAATTGCCAATTTTGTCCTATATAGTCACTGCCTACTAATCCGTTATTGAACAACAGGTTTTTTTTCAAAAATATTTTCATAAATAATATCACAAGTGGTCTGATTTTTTCCGACAAGATTTGTCGTTTCAGATATGAGTAGCTTTGCAACGAAAATTACACGAGTCGACGCAGGAGACGAGTGTAATTTTCCAAAAGTTAAGACGAATGTCTTAAACGATAAATCTTGCAAGAAAAAATTAGACCACGAGTTGTATTCGGCTTGACAATCCACCGAGCAAATTTTTATTTAGCGTGTGTAGTTAATATTAATTTAATTAAATTTGACATTTCATTTTGACAAGTGGTTTTTTCTTAGTGAAAAAACCACTAGTGGTTTTTTCACTATAAAACTAATTTCATTGGTCCCAATTTGAAAAATTCTGTAATTTGATTGGTTAAAAATTTTCGAGTTGGATCGTCATCTTTAAAAAATTCAATTCTAAAGAAGATCACTAGAATAAAAGAAATAGAATAGAATAAAGAAACTAAAATACATTTAAATTCGTTTTCTCAGAAATAATGGAATGGTTTCAATATTTGAGGTTTTCAAATCCGAATTGGTTTAATATCGAGATCCGAAAAGTTCAGGATTACTAATGCTTTGATGGTCTTTTTTTCTGGAATTTAAAAATATAAAGGCAAATTCTTAAATGTTTTATTTCAAAGCATCGTAACAATGATTTATCTGTGATGTTAATGATAATTAAGAAAAATGATACCCTGCAAAATTGTCGTGCTTTAATAAACCTACGACGTAAATGATAAAAAATTAAATGAAAAGAATAAATTAATGTGCTCTTTGAACTTGAACTGAAAATTGCGCATATAATAACTTTCAAGCAATTATGCACAAGGTTGTTTTATTCAGCTTCAAAAGTTTATTGCCTTTTGAGACAATTTTTTAAGTAAACAACAAAATGTGGCTATTTTACATAGTATTAATTTAAATAATTTATAAACAAAGAACTTGTTACTGATTGTGTCAATATACATAAATCCTTAGTATGCAATATTACAAGTATTAAAGCACGTAATACATGAGCGTATCGAAGGATATGAGCAATAAAAGTCACATCTTATTAGACATCAAACAGGACATTAGCATTTACTGATTTAAACTGTTAAACTTAAAGCTTTACCTACAACTTCAGTTTTAAATTTTTGTGGAGTAATCAGCTAAGAAATTTTAAATTGCTTTAAAGAATTTTTAAGACGGCTAGTTTAGGTAAGTTACGAGGTCTTCTAAGAAAGACAAACTGCTGCACAGAAAACCTCGATGTCATAAATGGATGCCCTGACATATATAAATTGCATAAATGTATAGTTTTTATCCGTTGAATATTGTAAAAAAGCTAGTATTGTTAGAAAGCTAAACTAGTTCATCTTGTAAAGGTTGTCGTACGATGCTAGCCTTTACTAGATTGTAAGTTTTTAGCTTTTGTGTTATCTTTATTTACTTTGTATAACTTTATTGTCATAATCCTTGAATAATTTCTCGATTCTTAATAGAGGTGAAAGAACAAATTCTAAAAAGAATGTTATTTAAACTCAAAAAACTTAACCTATCCAAAATCTTAAGTTCTGAGTTTTTTAATAGTTTAAGTTAATAAAAGTAATTTAAGGTTGTTTTTTTAGTCAATATTATACTATTTAAAAGTGATATTCTTGACCTATAGTTTCGATTTTTTAAATCTTCTGAGCAGCAAAATGTGATACGTGAAAGTACGTTTATTCATTCTTAAAAATTCGTTTATAATTATATACAGAATAGTACAATGTAAAACTAAAAACCTATTAATAACATACATATATATTAAACGGCTTTATAGTAACACGCCACTCAGGTTTAATATTACATTTTGAATTTAGTGTTGAAATTTTTTACCAATCAGATAACTATTAACAGGCCTTATCAGTATGGAATACTCAAAGATAATTAACATATTATTTATATCATTATTATATACATATTATTTATGTGAAATGAAATTGTTTTTCTCTGTACATTTATAAGAAATTTAAAAAATATTCTTAATTTTTGCAGTAATAAGAGTAAGAAATTTGTATTTAGTTATTTCCAAATATTGGAATTTTAATGGGTGCATACTTGTTGCCTCTTAATACTAATTGCAATTTAATAAGACAATATTACTATCTACAAAGTGAACTGGAATACTTATGGCACCTGCTTGAATCTAAGAATCAAAAGAAAGGCTTAAGAAACATAAAATTACATTATAAATGAGAATAAACGATGAAGAAGTCTGGAGTTGGTTCGTAAGAATAGTACACCAGTTCTTTCAAGAAAATACGCCATCTAAAATAAATTCAAATTTGGCTACAGTAGACGCTGATGAAAATGAGTCAGTTAATTCCTAATTTGCCCGAAAAGACTGTTATAATGGACAATGGCTTCAGTCAAAAGATTTATATGTTGAAAGAAATCCCTACCATTGCAAGATATATATATATATATATATATATATATATATATATATATATATATATATATATATATATATATATATATATATATATATATATATATATATATAGCTGGACATAATAAGACTTTTAAAGAAGATGAAGTGCGAAGTTTAATTACAGAAGCAAATCCACAAGTTACGTCGGAAAAATGGAAATATTATGTAAAACACATAATAGGAACAAAAATGTGGAAAATCACAATATGTTCGAGCACAATGATCCAAGTTAAACGAGTTAAGGTAGTTAGTAGGAGATTAGTGTTTGGAAATAAAAAAGCAGGATTTATTTATGATTGACAGGTAAACTACCAGACAAATTAACTAGTATAGGACTAGAAAATCAGTTGCGCGCACAGGAGATTGTTGGGTTGCTTAAATAGATCAGGACCGAACTTTTAAAACCAAATATTACTGATGAAATTCCTTCAAATTCGCCGGTTTTATTTAAATTAGGAACAAAAATTACTCATATAAATATTGAAAATATAAAAAAAATAAACTATAATGATGCTAACTGATGGAAATGGAAATAATGTTATACCTATAGATTATTTCTATTCAAATTAAACGCACAAAATAGCCGAAAGATTGATTTTTCTTGTTTAATTTGCAGCTGTGTAGGTGATACTACAACAAAACATACTTTTATTTATTAATATTAAAAACTAAAAAGTACAAGATGTAATCACAAGAAGAGGTAGGTAAGATGATAGTAAAAGCAAAGCCAGTTTAGCTCAGTGATAGAAACACCGTCTTTCTGTGCAACTGATCACCGGTTCAAATCCTAATATTGTTTTACTGCATAATTTTTTTAAATTTCTTTTATTTTTTTGATTAATTTCGGCACTACAAAGAAATTTAATTTTCAAAAATCAATTCTAACAATAAAATAAAAAAAAGTAAATTTATCAAATAGCGATTTAAAAACCTCCTCCTAACCTAACTACGTGCAAAACAACTGCTACCTGTGAAGTTTTTTTAAGAAATTCCAATAGTATTATATCTGCTATTAATTACAGCCGTTATTTGTATAACAATATAATTCTTTTAAGAAAAATTTTGAATCCAAATTTAAGGAATGTTGTTATTGAAAGCTACCTATCTAATTAATCAAATATATTTTACTAAAAATTATTTCGCAAGTAGAATTTGTTTTGCACATGATCCCTTTGAATGCAGGAAGAGATTCTTAAATCGCTATCAATCAATATAAACTCTTTTGCATTATTATTCGAATTGAATAATATTTATATATAATAATATGCTTATTTAATTTAAAAATTAAATAAATTATGCCGCAAAACAATATCGGAATTTGAACCGGTGATCAGTTGCACAGAAATACGATGTTTTCACCACTATACTAAACTGGTTTTGTCTTTATAATCAATCTCACTTGGCTCTTCTTGTAATTACATCTTGTACTGTTTGGATTTTAATATTAATAAAAATAATTTAGGGTCTTATTTAATTAAAAGCATGTTTTATTATAAAATCACCTATAAAGACGCAAACTAAAACAGAAAAATCAGATTTTCCGCTCTTTTTGGCGTTTAATTTGAAAAGAAATTATCTAAAGATATAAAAAATATTATAGATTATTTCTATTACTTAGCGTATTTATAGTTAATATATATATTTTTTTATTTCAATATTTTTGACTAATTTACTTTGTTCCTAATTCAAATAAAGCCGTCGAGTTTGAAGAAATTCCAACAGAAATATTTCCAAGTATGACTGATATATTTAGGCGGCCTGTGAGTGCAGCTAATTTTTTAATTACCTATATGAGTCTTATTTAATTTGTCTGTCAGTTTACCTATTATTATCGAGGAGTGTTAATCTGAAATGGGCCTAGATCGCTTTCCATAAAGGACCATGCTGAACTTGAACTTGAACTTGAGGAATTGTATTAAACAAGATTTATAGAAGATTTGATAGTTTTGAAACTTACCTGTTAAAATCTATGTTCAAAATGTAATTTAAAAAAATTATAGTCTCTACTTCGTCTTTAACTTTGATTTTTAGTCAACTTTATTCAAAATTGATCTTTTCTTAAATTAATTAAAATAGTTTTCAAGTGATAATTGCATTAGAATCTTTTGTCCTAATAATAAATGATAAATTCTAACTTTTGAATTTCCAGCGTAAAGTTCGCTATTTGATCGGACATGAAAATTATTAAATTCAATGGCAAAAAAAACATGAACTTTCAATTAAAAACAATTTTCGGATATAATTTTAATGAAAAATTTAATTTCGGCGCTGTCATACAAGTCGATGCATAAAGCAGCTGGATTTATAAATTTTAAATTAATTTCGCAACAATAATTATTCATTAGACAAAACTGTTTTAATGCATTTAGTATTGACAATATTTTGCTGTTCATAATAATAATAATAATGAATTTTCGTATTATGATCATTATTCTTCACTGTAAATAAATCAAAATAGGATAATGTAACATTAAATATTTATTTTATTCTTCGTTGCATTTTAAGCACCAAAGGTATAGTACTTACTTATGTTCATATTATTATTAATAGCAATAGTTTATTTCATTCAAAACTTATCATTTGGAGTTTTACTAAACCTCTGTTGCATTAACATCTATAAAGATCTTATAACATTAATTTAGAAACTACGTCCGACAAACTTCCTTCCAGCGTAATAGGATTATAAACTTAAAAGTAAATTAAATTAAATATTGAAACAGTTTCTGTTAACTTTAGATTATCATCAAAGAGAAAAATTTAGCAAATAAGACATTCTTAGAACAACAATTATTAATAAATCTTATGCCTGGTTGGGCGAATTAGTAGCTTAGAGTAATCCTTAGAAAACCTTAAACTAAAAATAGACTACTTACACCCCTGAAAAGTCCCATTAGAAAAGCAGTTACGACTAAGAGTCGCGGCACTAATAAAAATCTGTGCCACTACTGCTACTGCACTTCAGTTGGTCTAATTCTGATCTTGCTTAGAGCATTTATATTGCAAATTAATGTTTAATTAAACTTTAGGACAGTCGTGGTGATAATTGCAAGCGATTTCAGCATTGTCCTTAACATGGTAAATATATATTTTTATCTTTATAAGTGGTTCTATTTAATTATTCCATAAATTCAATAAAAGCTTTAAAGTGAACTGTCGAAATTACAAATAGATACCTATCTTCGGAATGGTGGTAGAATGTAAAATGTTGAATGGACAAAATTTGTAACGTACAAACAGGCATCATTGCGTAAATTTTTCCCAGAGGCAGGATTATCTGGTGGAATGCATTCATAAAATGGTGAAAAAGTCATCATGTTAAAAATAACTTAAAATGCATCCACGATAGATAAAAGCATGTTTTTGTTTACATTGATTCTAAAATTCTTTTACAGAATATATAAAGAATAAATATTGTAAACAAAAAATTACTAAATAATCAATAAGTCACCTCGCAATTATAAATGGCACCATAGTTACAGCAATATGGAGTCACCGCACATAATGCTGGATAAATCATAGAAGATTTATGTTATGTATGTATTTATTTCGATAATCCAATAGTCAGCAAATATCTGTTGATAGGATATCTTCCAAGTTCCTTAGATTTTATTTGCTGTTACCTTTTTGTGTTTTTATAACTAAAAAAATACAAAATTTATACTTTTGTCCTCAACCGTTAGCCTTAATATTAGCCGTTAGCCATAAGTTCATAATAACCACTTTGATTAATATTATATATCATTTTAATTAAATCAACTTTAAATTATGGAAAAGAATTTTCAACTATCGAATAAATGAAACTAACTATGAGTAAATCATAGCAACAAAGTTTTAAAGTTCAGTTTTGTCAGAACAATAAGCTCTCATCAGAATTATTGCTAAAAGATAAGCATTAGTAGCATAAGTAGTAGTAAGTAGTAGTAGTAGCTAAAAGAAGTAGAACTTTAAATAAAAAGTCATAAAGTAACTCACAAGCAGAGTTTAACCAAATTAACTCACCACGACTGAATCGGGATAAAGTCTTAACTAAACTGAAATAATTCAGACTAGATTAGCTCTGAGTCATTTGTGTTCAGGTGCTAAACTTTATTTATATTAACTGTATCCTGTGAAGTTACATTAATACAATGCAAAAAGTTACATCGGCAAAGGTTAATTAGCATTAATCCAGCCCTTAAATATAGGTTCCGTGATTGATTAAGAGGTTGCATTTTACTTGTCTAAATTTACGACTGGCTTACTAGCAGTATGACAGGTTGAAATAGTTTAAACTCAAATTCAAAGAGATGTTAATTAGAGGTAAGATAAATCACGAAAGCAAGCCAGTAAAGGCGTGAGTATTGTGGTGATTAGCATGTCTTGGATAGTGTTAAGTATTCAAGGAAACAACAAGTAAACAATATGATATAATTTAATAATTTTAGTCAACAAATTGATTTGTCACGGAAAAATCTAATAAAATAAAGCTCTCATCGATAAACAAACAGTTTTTCATTAACGTAGTAAAACTATACTACATTTTAACACGCAACCTTCTGATATGGTGGTACTCATAGTCGACTCAAAATTAATCTTGATGTAAGTATAAGCACAGCATAAGGATAACCAGCAGATATATTCAGTGGTCGGCACTTTAATCTGTTTTAGTCAGTTTCGATTATCGTACACACAGATACGATCAGTTCGCCGAAATGTTTTCGTCATCGTAATAACGAGCAGATATGTATTTAATTCGTACTATTATATTATTGTGGCAATTGAAGTTTTCTGTTTGCTAAAAACTGAAAGCTTGTTAGATATTTAGTTGAAGAGAGGAAACAGATTGTATGTAAGAATAAAATTGACTAACGCCTTTTACAAATTAGTTTTTTTTTTATTAACTTATTTTTTTTATATCAAAGTACATGTTATTAGGAACAAAATAAGTGAAAACTAAAATGTTATTTTTCGAAATGATTCTACAAAGGGTTCAAGTTGAAATGCGGCCGGCCGTAACATATTTCCGCATTATTTAGTAGGAGGTAATAAAAATATTATACCATAAAAGAGTCGGCATTTAAAAATACAATCCTTTATTGAATGCTACATTGCTACACAAAACAATTTTAGAAATAGTACTTACTTTCTAGGCGGATAAATAAAAACGCTTCTAAGTAATACTATAGGTACATGAAAAAACTGAAAATTGCATTTCAGGTTCAATGATTTACGGTAATAAGAAAAGGTTGTATATTGTATCCTACTTACCGACAAAAAGGTCAGCAATTAAAGATAAAATCATTTTTAGACTACAATGTAAACCCAGTTATAACTAATAATGTTATTCCGTATTCTGTATTCCGACCAACTGAAAAGCTCTACACAATATCTGCTATTTGAATATTTAATACATATGAAGAATTATTAGCTGAGATTTTTTAATTTCTTACTTTTTTTTATTATTTGTTAACAGTTCAATTTCAACAGCATTTTTACTAAAACATTTATTAAAAAATGTACACGAAAAAACACTTACCGGTAATTATCTAAAGGAAATCTGAAAACTAAAGAAAGTATTTACACAGCTATTGGCTGCACAATGCGTCTCGAAATTATTTATTACGGGGCCACTAAATATTTAATATAATTTTAATAAATTATCATTTTATTTAATGGGTTGACTGGCAAGCAATAAAGAAACAGGAATTAATATTAGGTATCGTGTATTAAATAAAGAAACCTTATGGGAAATCAAGACTATTTTATTTTATCATATTATTGTATTTAGTCAATTAACTCACATCATATGATATCTTAGAAGATTTATTTGGGAAATATTTAATTACAATTAAGTGATATGACTATTAAAGTGCAGCAGCAATAACTTAAATAGCGAAATAAAAACTTGTACGGGCGGCGTTTGGCAAATTTTTTCAGTAAAGCTAGGACGAGTACTGTAAATCAAATATCTATGTACAGGTTGATCCAAAATTACTGAGAACGGTTTTAATTTACCGCTACATTAAATTATTGCCACGTTGGCAACACTAATATTTTTCAGACATTTTTAACCTTCTTTTATTTTACAAGGGCGGCTTAAAACTAATCTAGCTTATAAACTTCATTAATTTTAAATAATAAACTTACTCTACAATAAAATCGTCTAATAAACTGTAGTTCTGAAAAGAACCCTTTCGTAAAATAACAAAACAAGCGAAATAAAGCAAAAATTCAATTAAAACGAGAATGTGATGAGTTGACGCTGTAATTTAACGCAACACATTTCAACAGTGCTATACTAACAACATGAAATACACTGATATACACTAAAACCTACGGCACGAAATTCAAACCGTCCTCACTCAATTTGAATCACACTGTATATTCAATAAAGTATGTCAAAAGAATTCTGATTTTATATCAAGAATAATCAAACGTAAACCAATACAATACGGAATCAGTAAATATAATCAAATAATCAAAGGTCAATAATCAAATAATCCAACCATGTCAATTATTAAAAACACGAATGATACGTAAGTAAAGAACAAGTTACTCCCCCCCACCCCAAAGAAAGTTTTCTGAGAATGTTCTCTATAATAATAATAATTACAACTACCCATTACCTGGATAGGCAGGCCCAGAAGCTATAAAGTTTGTGCGGGAGGAAGCTGCGATTATTATTACTATTATATACTATTACGCAGGCCCATCGTTCGGCTGCAACCGACTTACAGATGGCCCACTTTGTGAAAATTTGTATTACAGCTAAGGAAAACTGTAGAAAACTCTTAACCAGAAAATTCAAACATATTTGCAAAATGATTAGAATAATTCAAAAACTGCCACGTAAAAAATTAATATGCAAACAGTAAATCCTAGATTCCAAAATATACCATATGTAATTTTGCATGATTAACTTACGCAATAAACATTACTAATAATCTATTAAATGATAACCCGTAATGTCAGATATCGCAACGTTAAATACCATAGGTCTAAGAATTAAGTATGGAAAAGAAAGATAAACTTTGGCCAAAAAACAGTAGGATTATTTATAATTCATTTAAACTTTTATTAGAGAAGTCTCCCGGGTAATAACATAAGACGGTAACAGGTACTAATGATGTCAGATAGAATAGTTATTAGACCATGAGAGCTGCAATAGTAATATTTCTAAATAAAGCTTCAAGGAAAAAGAAAATTTTATAAGATGGCCATGTGGTAAAGTACTTACCTTCGTAAAAACGAACGTTTCTTAAAACAGTATAACAGCAACATCTTCAAGAAAAAAACTTGGAAATAGATCATCAGGACTAAAGACGTGAAAGTCAAATATTGAAACCCACAAGTTCATACTCGATCCTCAAAAATATTTAAGCCATCCGCTAAAGATCGGAAGCAAGGCAAGAGCTCCTTCCCTATAAATATTACTAAAATTGTTCCAAAAAAATATTCAAAATGTCTCAGAAAACACGATTCCACAATATCTACGATTATCGAAAAATATTTCAATATTAATCCAAGATGTAAAGCAACTGGGGTGAATCATCTAACCTGTATATGCAGTGAAAACTGTATAAATAAAACAAATAAGACTTGTTATGGTAGACAACCGCCACATGGTAAACAAAATCATAAAAATGTGCGCTCAAGAGAAGCTAGAATTTAATTTTGTCAATTGTCAAATAGATTATAATAAATTTGTGAAACTTTTAACTAATCAGTTTTATTTATTTCATGATTATGGAGTTTTACTAAAATAAACAATACAAGGAAATATTGATTAAAAAAATTATATAATGACAACTTATAGTCAATGCTTATTAGGGCCAAAATGAAAAATCGTTGAAGATAAATAAGAGTCTTCAGAAACATTCATTTTAATAATAATTCATTTAGAATTATATTTTCGTTTCTAAGTAGTAGTCAATAATTTCTCCAAAGTCTTGGCAATATAGATACAAAGCTTTAACAAGTTTTTCAATTAATTATTGCAGATAGTAATTAGTTACACGATTTTTCAAAAAGTAACAAAATTTGGAATTTTAAACTCCAAGATTTCCTAACGATACCATTTTTCTAAAAAATGCATGTTATAAAAGCGATTTTATAAATTCGTTAAAATATAATAAAATTAAATCGCAAAACAAAGATTAATACAATTTTTAAACAGATCAATCAATAAAGATGACAGTATTATTAGATATTACTTTTTGTTCACTACTGGACATATTGATTGTACATATAAAATTGTCCGGGGAATTAATGAAAAATATATTTTTTAATTCTTATATTTAAAATTTCTATAAAACGTAAAACATGATATTTGCCTTAATAGAGTATTATTAACTGTAGCAATGTTGACAACTATTATAGGTCCAAGTGTACCCAAAAACGTGTGTTATTTGTTTCATAAATAATATAATAATGTGATAACTTTGGTTTTAAGTTAATAGTCTAGGAATGTTAAAAACTTGCTTACCTAACTTGTTTTGGAAAAAAACTTTTTTTATTTAAATTATTTCACATGTTATACGTGAAAAATTAATTTTAGAAAAACTGTACATTCAAAATTAACCAAAATAATACCACTTATATTTCATAGTATTTGAACTATTTTCCCAGAATTTTAAGGAAATCGTATGTCTAGCGACTAAATTATTGCCAAAAAACCTGCTTTTTGCCAAAAAAACTGCTTTTTTTGGCAAAAAGGAGGTAATAGTTTAAACCCTAGACATACGATTTTCTTAAAATTTTGGGAAAATAGTTCAAATACTATGAAACTTAAGTGGTATTATTTTGATTAATTTTGAATGTACAGTTTCTCCAAAATTAATTTTTCACGTATAACATGTGATATAATTTAATTAAACATTTTTTTTTCCAAAACAAGTTAGGTAAGCAAGTTTTTAACATTCCTAGACTATTAAAACCAAAGTTATCACATTATTATATTATTTATTAAACAAACAACACACGTTTTTTGGGTACACTTGGACCTTAAAGAAAATAACTCAAATAGATAATATAATAGTAATTATATAACATATACTTTCCATGTACTTAGTTTTCCTGGTAGTTGTGCAATGAGATAAATCAATTGTGTTTAAATGAGAAACGAATGCTACAGAAGTGTTCAACCATTTTAATTAATTAACAGAGCCATCTAAAATGTAAAAGCCTTGATTGACAATCATTGTTGCTGGACAAAAAAAAATACGAACATTTAACCACATCACATGGTTAGACACATTTTTTCCTCGATGTAACGTTTTTCTCTAACTCCAACAGATGTTGGTAATTTGAATCTTTCGCATTGTAGTACCTTCTTCTAATTGTATTTGAAGCTGTTAATGGAATCTAAGCAAGCAAACACTTAAGTTCAATGGAAAGGGTCATTGTTCTATTCAACTAATTTTACAATTAATTGGATGCAAGATTGTTTTGTATTCTGGAATCAGCTTAGAAAATACAATAACACTCAAAGCATCTCAACAAGGATTTAAATCCTACACTTCAACTGTATTTCTGAGTTTTTCTTTTTTTTAATAACAAACGGACCGTTGCGCTAATGTCGTCAAGTTTATCCACGTTTCACACCAAAGCAGACGACGAGTTTTTGGGTTAATCCGACATAAGCTGGTCAAAGATTATATGAGTTTGGAGACTGAACCCATAAAGAAACGTCAAATACTGACTTTAGCGATAAAGTCACACTTAGTTTAGTTCTGGAAAATATGAAGTTCCAGAAACACGGAATTTTCTATTTCAGGAAAAAAGTTTCATGATAGAAACAATTAATAATTAATATGGAGAGCTTATGGATGTATGATTTATAAAGCTAAAAATAAGTTTTATTTTTTTTCAGGAAAAGTTTTGTATAACATCAGAAAATACAGGAAAACAAATATTATATGCAAGAAACGTAAATATATATATATATTCTTCTTGTTCATCGGTTCAGAAACGTTTTCTAAAATTTTACATGGTTTCGTTTCAAAAGCCTGGAATTAAATTTTCAGCATATATTTTTAGGTAGGATATTCTCTTTTCAAGCGTAACTTTAGAAAAAAAAAGTTACAAAGAACTCAATACCTACCTCTTTTTTTGCAAAACATTTTTCCTTTAGCATTCGATTTGACAAAAGTATTATTTAATAACGAAAATTAAGGTTTACTCAAGTTGACTTCTAGTTCAAAATTAAATAAGGCAGAAGGAGAAAAATATTTTATCGCTCGAAGAAATATGTCACTACCCACGTTCTAATTTGTCAGAAACCAAAATCTTATTCGTTTTTGCTTTTCTTAACTTTTATCGAATTAGTTGGTACATTCTTATATATACTAGTGAAATGAAAGTTTCAATTTCGCAAGATTTTTCTATATTAAAAGAATTTTTATTAAAATTCTTACATTGTAGTTTAAAAATAACATGTACTTTTTTGTGGAATCTGGAAGAAAAACCTATCTTTTAAAAAAAAACTGTAAGTAGAATTTTTAGATTAATTTTTTATTTTTTATTTAGAGCGTGTAATATAATAATTATTATATTTTAATAGGAGGTATGTAAAAAAATAGTTATTTAGTTAATAAGCTGTGTGTTGCATACCATACTGAATTTCTGAAACAAATTTCACCATTTTGTGGAAAACTGTTTTTTTCATAAAATACTTAAAAGTTTAAAAAAGAAATGTATATTAATAATTAAATACAAACTAAATCAACTATATTTGTTACTTACACAAATTAGACGTTGTTATTAGACAAAAATATCATTTGACATCACTTATCCCAAGTGCGCTCTATAATTAGAAAAACTATAAATAAACAGGAAACTTACCATTATATTTCTAAATATGCATTAAAAACTTTCAATTGCTATACAGCTGAACTAAAACACCCGTTTTTAAATGTACTTTTTACACACTATAACATTTAAAAAGTTTGTTAAATTTTGTTAAAAAAAGTTTTTCCTTGTTTTCCACAAAGACTGTCTAAAAATCTGTTGTATTTTCAGTTAATTCGAGAAAAAGCCTCGCTTCGCTAGCAAATCTGCAAATTTTAATAAAAATTTATTCCCTCGGTATATGTAACGAGGTGTAATATAAGTTCGCGAATTAAGGGTTGCGGGCGCGAGATGGTCGGACCGCGCGCGGGATCGCACTGGCGCCACATGGTCCACAAAGGGTAGGAAGACTAGGAGAGTTTTACATCGATTGCATACGGCTTACGGCCTTCCTAACTTAGTTGGCTTCTCTTCGCATACTACAGATAATGAGGAGGTTATTAATTTATGCATAATATGTCCGAGCATGTATATCACTTTATATGTGTTGTTTGTGTGGTTGTTATTATAGTGCGTTAATAGCCTCTACTACGCATGCCTAGTACACTATTTTATCGCACTTACTAAATGGTTGAAACTAATTGTTTTTGTTCCTTTTTTCTGGAACGTTCAATTAGTATTAAAGGCAGTTGTTATTATTTATTGTCTGTCGCTTTCCTTGTATAATGAGATGTAAACAGAAGTTCTGTTCAGAAAACTTAGGAAACCTTGAAATCGTGCTCCAATTAGTTGTATTCGCTGCTTGATTTATTTTCTAAAATTTGTAATACAGTTTGTAAAATTTAATAACTGTCGAATATTTAAATATCTTTTATACCGAAATTAACATTTACAATTTATTTTCCATAAGGTATGTTTGATATTAAATTGAATAATTAAGCCAATATTTACAGTTACAACATATATTTCAGGATTTTTCAGAACACTTCAAATTTTAATTTTCACGTTACAGTACCTACTAACTAAAAATTATTATTAGTTCTGTAAACAAATTATTTTAAATAATAAGAAACTATTAAACTTCATTTTAGAAATACTATATATATATGTTATGTACGTAAGGCTCCTCGATGTATTTCTCCTGAGATGTTATGTTGTTTAGAAGCCCAGGCCGATTTTTCAATATTGTTCGAATTTTTCGCATTTCCCAATATTCAAGACAAAATTTTCCAATAAAAAATACATAACTTTTTCACTTTGTTTACTTATTTGAAATCTCATTTTTGTTACATATTTCGCAATTTCTATGAACGTTGAATTAGGCAAAATTTTGACTGTTTACGATGCAAGTAATTGTTGCCTATTTCATGAATGAATACGATGATTTATTGAATATAAATTGATTTATTAAAACTTAATTATTAAAAGTATTACACAGTTATTAAAAATTCTTTCGTAAATGAGGCATTCCTCACGATAACAAAATTCCACATTTTATTTTATTTTATTTATGCAATCTTCGAAATCTGGTTTCATGATATGGCAACCATAATGAATAGTTTAAATTACAACCTTACATTGTGGAATGAAACAGTAACATCCAAATAGAAATTGTATCCTAGTAATAAATATTCATCAAAAGAATCTTATATATTAGTATTTTCAAAATCTTATTAGAACTGAATCTTAACGTAGTTTCAAAACTACGAGTAACATTATAATGGGTTTATATAAAGTTTGTCCGACACCGGGGTTTTCTTGCGTTAAACCCCACCTCCTCACATGTCGAGGGACACGGAGGTCACCTGTGTTACTGTTTACGTATTTTAAGTCCCTATAACCTAAATTAAAAAGTATAGAATCAAAAACATATTAAATAAAAATCGACAGAAACTATTGTTAAGTTCTTTTTAAAATAATAACAAAAGTGCTGGTTAAATCGTCTATTAATAAGAAATATTTATTTACAAACACTAATGAATACACTATAAATTAACGCTATGATTATAAACCATTAAAAACTATTATTTACAGACTATGAATTTCTAATACAACATTTATCTTTACATTCACTATTTATTTCGTGATACACAGTTAATGACTTGCTGTTGACTGCCTCTTTTTATCGGCGAAGTCGGTTATATACCCTCCTACAAACGTACTAGAAGCCGCTAGAAACTACTATATATTTCTAGAATAAACGCGTCTCGTTCACATGCTTGGTGCGATGAGTCATTCTCTCGAATGCCGTAGAATATTCCATTTGTTGTTCGAGAAGAGGTTCTTTCTTTTTCTCTCTTATTACACTATATTTGTGTATACCTAACGATATATAATCTTTATTTGTTCTTGTTTAACAATCATTAATGTATTTCTTTCCTTTATAAGAATCCATATACAGGATGCGGAGAAAGTTCCGGAACGGTCAAATATCTCGAGACATGCACGTAAGATTAAAAAACAAAAAACACGTCTTAAATGTTTTTCAAAAAGCTCGAAACAACATTCGATCCCCCACCCCCACCCCCAAGGGATGATTTTTGATAGATGGTGCTGTAATCGTAATAATACGGTTTTTCGTACTATCAGAAAATGACACATAGGAGTGAAAAATAAAAAATAACGTGTTCATTTATCTTATCTTATTTGGTTTATTTTTATCAGTCGATCGCTTATTTTTTCGCTATGTCTCTTTCAGAAAGAGAAAGAATAGCTCTCCTTATGATGCGGAGGTATGGTGACAGAGAACGATCGCACCAGGAAGTTGCAGATTTATTTAATCACACTAATGCAGACCGACAACCAGTATCCAAATCTACTGTGTGTCGGACAGTCAATCGTTTTCACCAAACTGGTTCGGTTAAAGACGTAGCAAGATCTGGAAGACCTAAAACCGCGACAAATGATGAAAAGTCATTGGAAGTGTTACTAAATGTTCAAGAAAATTATCATGCATCGACCAGAAGAATATCTCAACATGTAGGAACAAGTGATCGTTCTGTTCGTAATGTTCTGAACTTGCATAAATATCATCCTTATAAAATTAATCTGGTACAAGAGCATTGGAAGATGACTATGATGGAAGACTAATTTTGCGAAGTTCTGATGGAACGATAGGTTCAAGATGATAGGTTTTTTTTCTGGACCTGCTTCACTGACGAAAGTACGTTTGATTTGAATGGTTCTGTAAATCGGCATAATTTTAGATATTGGTCTGATAACAATCCTCACTGGGTGAGAGAATCTCATAGCCAGTATCAGCAGAAAGTCAATGTCTGGGCAGGAATTTTGTGTAATCGTATTGTAGGGCCATTTTTTATTGAAGGGAATTTGAATGGTGAAAAGTATTTCAACATGTTAAATGATGAAATTATACCTGCAATACGAGAAATTGTTGGAAATGCATTTGACTGTGTAGTGTGTACTGTTTCAACAGGATGGAGCCCCACCCCATTATTCTCTTCGTGTGCGAGAGTTCCTAGATAATACTTTTCCGGGAAGATCGATGGATTGATCGAAGGCATGCAATAGAGTGGCCACCAGGGTCACCTGATTTGACTCCTCTCGACTTATTTTATTGGGGATTCTTAAAGGGTGAAGTTTACAAAACCAAACCAGAAAATATTGACCAGCTGAAAGAAAGGATACGCAATGTTTTGATCTCACTAACACAAGAAACATTGCAGAATGTTTCTCAACAAGTGTATTTTCAATTAGCACATTGCCAGGGAGGTGGCCAATTTGAACATCTGGCACAATTTTCTTCAATCACATTGGTGAGAGGCGAGGAAACTCACCCAAAACAAGCATCCCGTTGGTGAGAGGTGAGGCGACTTTTAAGCGACTTTGACCTAAATCATGAAAAGGAAAAATGTTTTGGACATTACGTATTTTTTCTTTGTTAAAGTGCTATCTGTCAAAAATCAAAAACAAGTTTTTAATTGAAATCTAACTTACCTTCTAATGGAGAATTCGAATCTGCAATAAAAAATGGAGGTTCCTATTTAAGATTTCAAAGTTGCCCCCCTCTCCCTCTGGGGGTGGATGTGGGGGGGTCGATTGTGGTATCATTGGATAGCTTTTTGAAAAATATTTAAGACGTATTTTTTGTTTTTTAATCTTACGTGCATGTCTCGAGATATTTGACGGTTCCTGGGCTTTCTCCAGACCCTGTAAATAATTATTGTTATAATAAAGCTCTTTGAGCTTGTTCGGGGTATCTGTCCTATTTTGAAAATTGACTGACAGAAGGCGCAACTACGTGGTATAAATTTAAGTTAAAAAGCGCTTTCTAGCGGTAAAAAAACTTGACGTAAAAGCAGCTTTCTTTTGGACAGCGCACTTAAATTTGTATTACGAACACCCACATTATAAATACTCAAAATAACTTTTTAGTATAAAGGTGTTATTATCTTAAAGAAATCAATAGTATACTTTATAACGGCGTTGCCCGGTCAATCTGTCTTGCTTTGTAGAAGTATAGCTAGGAGTGTAGCGCAACAGCAGGCGCTACTACTCGATGCAAAGTGAAGTTTGCAAAGCAAGGCATTCAACAAAGCGGGCAACTTTTGACTTTTTTTAATTCGTTTAATTCGATCTTATTGGTGTAGTTAAAATATGTTTCAAAAGTTAAGTTGAGGGAGGTTACCTTATAACGCATTAAGATTCTTCTTTAAAAAAACGATCACAATAATGATTTTTTGTAAGTTAAGTTGCATCAATGCATTTTCAGCGAAAAGAATTAAATGCAAAGAAAAACTGTGTTTTGCTATGAAAACAGCGGACTTAAATTTAAGTTTCGTAACATACACCTAATCTCCAAATTTTTAATTTAATAGATTTATTCAGAAAAGGTAAACCATACTACAGCTAGCTGAAAATCAAGAAATGTAAGTCATCAAAATAAACCGTTCGTTAAGAGCGTGAACGAACTGGGTTTGTATCCTAACTTTAGTTGCTTTATTTCAGTGATACAGTTCACGAACCCAGACTTTTCAGAAAGAAAAGTGTTGACGTTTTTGCTTTAGTCTTTTCTAATCTTCCTTTACCTTACTTAGTGTTATTTTAAAGAAGTGATTGAGAAATACCACTTTAGTTTTAAGCATTCGTTTGTAAACAAGTAAAAAATCAGCCCCATAAATGGTCGTCGATTTGTAATTACTCAAATATCTACTAAAGAATAATACTTAGGACTCGGCTTAGCCATACAAAATTCTATTTTTGCACGAGAATGTTTCGTACAAGTAGAAAGTTAGTTTTAATTTATAATAATTATTGGCGTTGCCAAGGACGCGGGGTATATATTCATAAAGCTAGGAATTTTTATGTTTGTCGGATCGTAACAACTTTTACTAAATTTACAAAAGTCAAACAGAGATCCCAACATGAAAACAAAAAAGTCCTAATTAGCACCACTCCGATTGCAAAGTAAACAATGAGCGGGCATTATAAACTATAATGCCCGCTTATAATTCCCTGGTTGTTATGGAGTTCTTGATATAGTTCGTATCACAGGTATAATCACGAAAGTGAAACATACAGTATTTTTTGCACAGTAAGTTGAAAATGCTTGTTTTTAAGAAAACCAAACATGAGTATCCTTCACATATTTTACATGCGTAGCTTCTATAAGTAAAATAAGGCTATAAGAACAATAAGCACGATTCGTCTCTTGTTAAATTACAGCAGGTTGTGGGCGAATTGGAATATCAGAACATTTATAGAAGCTATGGAGAAGGGCGCCAGCACGATTGATTTTAAGCCAATAAAATATTAGCAGATGTAGAGTTCTAGATCTTAACATGAATTAGTTTTAATCGTGCAAGAACCAATATTCTTCAGTCCGTTATAACAAGAATATCAACCAATGAAAACCAATAATTATCTTCAATAATACCATTTATTTATTAGCACAAAAATGCCTAATGCATTCATTGGATTAATAGTGAACTAGAAGGTATTCAGACATTAATTAACTGAAGTATTACTATAATTAATAATATCGTTACTTAAAAATAAATAATCGCTTAAACCCTTAAACTTAGAAACCTTTTACTAAGGACTGCAAGACCATTTTTCATGCATTATAGTTTTTAGCATATATTCACCATTAACATCAAACAAAGGTGAAGCTCGTAGTTTCAACCATGAAGATTATCACCAACTACATTGTTATCCAATTTGGACACGAGACTTAAAACGTTAACTTGAATTAAAGTCTGGATTTATTTTCCCTATAACTAATGACTCATTTTGTAGAAAAAACTTAATGATATAATAATATCACCAGTGATTTGAAAAATCGATAATTCGTAAATGAAATGTTTAATTTAAGTAACATAGGAGGAAAATACAATAAGAATTAAGTTATTGCAAAGAAAAAATCGATAATTTTGCAGTCAATAATACGAAACCTAGATGGCGTTTGCAAATAAACATTGATATAGCCCCTTTATTTTCAAATAGTAGCGGTAACGATTGATCTCGCCGCTGGAGCAAAATCACCAGCGCAAGATCGCGCAAAAGAGAAACAGAAAACAATTCGCGACGGGCATCTGTTTAAACCGAATTTCTTCACCGATTAAATAATATGGTGAGGGTCTAAATTATCTACTCCATTTTAAAGCTTTTAGCAAGTTCAGAATAGCCACAAGGGCCCGGTTTTTCGAACATTAAAGTGATCGGAAAAATGGAAGCCACAAAACCACGCAAATTCACAAAGCCAGCAACAAGAACCAGCCGCACAAGGAAATTCACCAAGTGGGGAACAAGAACCCTCAGCCCAGCCCACACACTCATCTCACAACTCCAAAACTAGTTAAACAGAAGACTGATCTCACAACTGAACTGCTGATTAAACGGAAATGGTAGATACGGCTTCAGCCCTGCACTAATCTACAGTGCAGTTGTGTGATCAGTCTTCTGTTTATCTGGTACTGGTATATCCGTAGCAGAACGACTCACCCTATATATATATATATATATATATATATATATATATATATATATATATATATATATATATATATATATATATATATATATATATATATATATATATATATATATATATATATATATATATATATATATATATATATATATATATATATATATATATATATATATATATATATATATATATATATATATATATATATATATATATATATATATATATATATATATATATATATATATATATATATATATATATATATATATATATATATATATATATATATATATATATATATATATATATATATATATATATATATATATATATATATATATATATATATATATATATATATATATATATATATATATATATATATATATATATATATATATATATATATATATATATATATATATATATATATACAAAGATACTACAAAATTTAAATTTGTTTTATACCAATCAACTTTGATATAATTTTTTCCCGTTACTCCTACAGTTTCCAAGAAGTAAGGTCTACAGGGTCATCTTACGTGAGCCACCATGTACAATATTATATTATTTTATAAGGAGCTAAAGTGAAACTTTTTATGCTGAGGCTATTAGTTTGACAGAAATTATTTTTATTAGAATTTTAGTGAATAGTACAATGAGAGGGCGATGCGTTTTGAAAATGACATCCATTTGGCCTCGACTTAGCACCAGAGGCATTTAAAATACTTTTTTCGCCTTCCTGATCAGAAAGTGCTTTCTAAATGTCCTGTTTTGAGGGCAGTTAAGGCCTCTTTGCGGGCCTCTTATGTCAAACTTTTTACTGCCCTCTTATGTCAAATACATAACCTCTACACTACTACTAGATGAAAGCACGATTTATTTATGTTAAGTTGGAGATACTGTAAAAATTGTAATTGTTTTTTAAATTGTCATACTTTGACCACTCCTGTGCATTATCCTAAAAAGATTTTAATCAAAAAATGAAATCATTAGTTTTTAACATTAAAAATATAACTCATTCGTAAAACTTTTAGCAACAGAATATGACGGAAAATGTAATCTCAAACATATTTTTACTTAACCTTTAAAAATATAAAAAACATACGTCAAATCTTTCTAGGCTTCTTAGATCATAACTTTGATTTTCATTTCTTCGTCGATAAATTTGTCGTTTGTTTTTTCTTTTCACAGTGTCAATGTATGTATAAATGGAGGTTGTGATGTGAATTAATTAATAAAAAGAAAATTGTAATGTCAATAAATTATACAATAATAGATTAATTACTCATCCTAATTAAAAGTCATATCCTGTTGTATGTAGTGTAATGATTATTAGGTTAATTTAGTTAATAAATTACTAAAAACGTCTGGCGTTATTTTCATTTTCATTCATTCCCTCTAACATATGCCTATTTAATTTACTAATAAGTTACGTTACTGTTTAACTTTTGGAATTCTTTTTTAAACTTTCAAACAGGTAGGCGAAAAACTTTTGTATGTCACGTGGACCGAAAAGCATTTGTAGCCCTAAGTTGTCCGCTGCCCTCGCTACGCTTCGCTGGGCCATCAAACAACTGCGGGCTACAAATGCTAATTTTCTGCTTTTGTGACACAAAATACTATATCTGTCGGGGCCGATAAACGTAAAAAAGACAAACTTTTACCTTGTAAACTGAGTCTTAAAATACCATGTTTTTCTGCCGTTTGAAGATAATTTAATAATCTTAAGAATAATAATTTAATTTTCTCAAATAAAAAGATATTGTTAAGCATTTCACTAATTTCTCAAGTTGGAAAACGATGATTTTATTCAAAAAAAATGTTCAAAAAAGTTAACACAGACCCCTACACCTGCACTTACACCTCTGCATTACTCTTTGCCGATCAATGCTATTCGGAACGTTATTATCATTATTAAATTTTTTTGAAATGTTTTCTTATTAACTTTTCTGAATTCAATGTGTTATATTACTTTTATTTATTTAGGAAGTTAATGTTTTTTGTCGGTTTAACCCGACTGTTTCTGATAGTCCTTCATTCAGGATTTCTTTTGACTACAGCGCAATAAATAAAGAGGTGTCGTAGTGTCGGTCAAAGTAGTAATGTCGTTTTCATTTCTACCCGCTTCATCACTCTTTTTGACTAGTCGTTTACTTTTGCTGTGTATATGATTAATTTTTTAGCACAACTCGTTCATTTGAATGTTGATTTAACACCCACCTAGTCAGATTCGCTAAAATTTTTGATTGATATGATTGATTCATACGAATTAACCTTTACATTAGTATTAAATAAACTACACTAATATCACGAACTTGGCGCACGAGCAAAATATTATAGGTTATGTACGTAGTATGTAGAAATTTAGTTGAACATAGTTTTTTAGATGTTTCAAAGATTAAGGTAAAGTTTTTATTTAATCTTACGTAGTGTATGACGTCTGCTAAAACTATATAATCTGCTACTAAAATTAAAACAGAATTCGAGAAAAGATCTTAGAGTACCGTGTTTTGTGGAAAAGTATTGGCGTTTTCCTTGTATACTTGTGTTGTGCGTGTCCAATGATCGCAAGTATAGAGGACCTATATATTAAGGTAGACCCCGAACCACTCCAAGTACATAGTACTTGAGTTTTCTCTTATTAATCTAAGAGAAAATACAACGGTGATTTGCCTCTACCTTCCACGGGAGAAGCGATTTTTAAAAATCTGGCAACATGGTTGGGATTTGAACCCGGGTCCTTTGGTCGATAGTTTCTCACGCAACTAATCGGGCCACAACATCTCTCTAAAGAAAAGTAAAAAACACAAAACTAAAATAGAAACATAGAAAAAGATTTAGGAAATCTTGTAGAGAATGTGATCAAGAAATGAACCAAAGATTTGAGAAACAGTCCTAGGAAAGCAAACAAATAAAAATCATTAGAGAGTAACAAGCTGAAGTTATTGAACTACAACTGAGAATTAATACAGAGACAGTAAATAAAGAAATGTGTAGTAAATAGAAGTAAGTATTTAAAAAAGATAGTTGCCGAAAAAGTAATACTGACTAATAGTAGTATGGCGATGAAATAAATGGAGGTGACAACACAGTTGGTTATAAAGATAAAAATAACAGTGTTTACAACATAATAATTCTATGGACGCTTTTATAGCCCTATACCAAGCCTATGCGTTTCCAACCGGTATAAGCACTGTGACTAGATTAAGAGCACTAGTTGAGCTTAAAACCAAGACATTAATATAGGGTCTCTAATCTACCACCCAAGATTTTGTAACAATCTGTATTGTATATCAAATTCAAAATGTGTAGAACAATAACAGTGTGATCCAAATTGAGTGAGGACGGCTTGAATTTCGCGCTGTAGGTTTTAATGCATTAGTGTGTAATAATTTAGTGTAACACTATTGAAATGTGTTGCGTCAAATTATAGCTTTAACTCGTCACTTTCTCGTTTGATCGTTTCATCCTTTGAATATAAAACTGTAGGAAGGAACATAATCATCTACCCCATACGACCAGGATGGGGTCTAAATATGGCGGAGTGGGCGTTTCCAGTTTTGTAATGAGATATTTCCATTGGGTGTTCTCACTGTCTCGAAATGAGTACATAAACTACGTAACCTCAATTTTAAAACATAGTATTTTGAAATTAATCTTAGAATATAAATTTTATATTTAATATTTTACGAATACTTACTTATAAAATGTAATTCTCTTCTTTTATTTGTCGGAGTTTGAGAGAAATGCAGATTTAGATGGTGTCTAATGGCGGCCAGTGTGACGTCATATCAGTCGCTTTTAAAGCTCATTGCGCCGGGTAGTTACGCTGCTTCCTGCAGTTGTATATTCTGAGGTTTCATCGTTGTGATTTGCCAAGTTGATCCGGGTTTTCATGGAATTTTTCGTTTATTTCGCTTGTTTTCTTATTTTATAAAATAGTTCTCTTGAGCATTACAGTTTGTTAGACGATTTTGTTGTCAAGTAAGTTTATTATTTAAAATTAATGAAGTTTATAAACTAGATTATTTTTGAGACGCCACTGTAAAATAAAAGAAGAATAATAACGGAAATAATTTAACGTGGCGTAAATTCAAACAGTGCTCAATCAGTTTGGATCACCCTGCACTAAACAGCATTGTAATTTCTTTAAATACAAACAAAAAAAGTTATTTTTCTGTATTAAATATGAATTTTCATAAAATTTAATAGTCCGTTATTATTAAAGTATTTTCTTTACAATATCGTAGAATAATGTTGGTAAAATATTTTAAAAATGAGTAAGAGTGAAACAATCTCATGCTTTATTTACGGTTTGGATTAATTATTATTGTTGAAGCTCTAATGTATCTGTTCTAAGTAAAATTACATTCCACAATAGCAGTATTAAAAATTCATATATTTTTAAGTACTTCGTGCATTTTACGTGTGACAATATTAATCATACAAAATCAATACTCAAATAAAGCATTAACCCAAATAAAAACACCAAATATATTTTATCCAAATCACTCGGTTTGTGCAGACCAGAACACATTTATTTAGAACTAAAGCACGAGACATATTCTTGTTCAACTATTTCAAAATTTTATTTTCGATAAAGATAAAATCTACAAAGTTTCGTATTAACTCTATTACATATATCTTTGAAACACGCCTTAAATTCACAGCATCTTGACAATTAAGTTATTAGATTTATCTTTTCACTTTAATCTTTCAATTTTTAAGAGAAATCTACAGTCATGCACTCATTATACACTCATTCATTGGATCAGGAACGTAGCCAGAGGGAGGCTCGTAGGGCTGAACCCCCCCCCCGAAGTATATATGCAATATAACGAATTAATTTCATTTCCTCGCATGCGATCTTAGCAACCATTTATCTCAAATTTCTCCTACTATTGACAGCTTTTAATAAGCAATATAAATTTTTTTATGAAAGTTTTACTTTAAGTCATACGAAATATATTATTTTATATATTTAGTACTGATCCACTTCATATTTTCTTCAAAAAATATTGATATAATTACCCCTCCCCCCACAACCCATGAACATTATCATTAACATGAGATCAATATTTCAAAATTGGCCCCTCCCGAAAGAAGATTTTGGTTACGGGTCTGCATTGGATTAATCGTAATAAAGGGTGTAATGTTTTTAATAAACTCCACGCATTAAAAAAAGAAAATAGTCTTAGGAACTTATAGTAGAGAAAGTAAAACAACAATAGTTTCAACAATTATCAATATTTTAGTATTAATCTTGAGTTTATGATGAATTGATTAGTTGTAACTTATTATTTAATAATATTTCCTTTTTAAAAAATTAATTTTTTCTTCAAGTCATTGCAATAAACATAAAAAAAACTTTTAAATATAAAACATTTTATTTTATCTTTAGCAGGATAACGAAGAACTTTTTTTTATTAACAAAATTATAAAAGTGTGATATCATCATATTTCACATGATCAAAATAGTCAAGGGTTTAAAAAAGAAACTGCGATGTTTATTTTAAATATTTTTTAATACATTATTCAACAAATAAAATTACATCTAGAAATAGTAACAAACAAAAACATAACAACTATAAGAACAAGTGCGAGCGCAACAAACAAAAAAATGACTATGAAGATGGCGTGCAACAGCAGTCTTTCATCGTAATTTGTTAACAAATTCCGTCAGGTATCAATGTTTGGCATGATGGTAAACAACTTTATGTACTGGTATTTTAACTGGTACTGGTTTGTAGACAGGAATCTTTATGTGCTTTTCGACAGTGATTGGGATGTATTTGTCAACTGGGTATGGTACTTCTTTTTCCACTGGGTATGGTACTGGTTTTTCAACTGGGATGGCAATGTGTTTGACAATGGGAACTGGAACAATTCTACCAACTTGGATGTTGACTGGGTAGGGTTCAGGATGAGGAACAGCTATTGGTTTTGGAATGGGAATAGCAATCTTATGGGGTATTGGTACTGCGATGTGTTTAGGGTATGGGACTGCTACAGGTTTTTCGATTTCGACAGTTTGTTGAATGGAATGTCCACCACCGAGGAAACCGTCACCATGTCCGCTCGCTAAATCTATTCCTCCTCCATGTCCACCATCATATCCACCACCACTGATGTATCCAGCACTTGCGAGAGTGAAAGTGCAAAGAACTGCTACACAAACCTGCAAGAATAATAAAAAAATTAATAAATTAAATAGAATAGAAAAAAGAAAATATTTTAAGAATGTTTTAAAACTCTTTTAGAAAGAAGATTAGTTTTATATCGAGCAAATCAAATTGGCAATTAAGTGAAAGTTAAGTGGACTTTCTCATTTAGACTATTATAAGAGAAAGAAATGCACAACGTATCATTATGAATGTCAAATTGACGCTAATTATTTTTTGTTAAATCTTAAATATAATAATTTAAGTTTTTTAATTGTGTTTTTAATGTCAACTTAAAATCTGAATTTTTAGTTTGGAATAAAAAAATCGCTGCGTTAGATTAATTTATGATCTGCTTGCATGGAAATTAGTGATTAATTAAAAAAAGGTGCTCTACAATTAAAGCTACCTTCTTGAAAATAAATGCCTTTTATAATTTTTTTAATATGAAACTAGATCACTATAATTAATTAGTCGTTCAATTTCGTAGACACTAGCACTCTCAGATTTTTTAAACCGATATTTTAAGCGATATAATTAATTTGGAATAATTTTTTGATTTTAATAATTGCACGATATTTTTCAAGATCACGTAATTAAGAACTTACAATGGTCTTCATCGTTCACTAGTATGGTTTCTTGTTGCTGAATGAAAGTAGAAGGTTTGAAACTAACTGATGATGATTCTGGGAGCGGGAGACTTTATATACTACAGTATGTGATGGTACATACTTTCACTGTACACCTCTGAACAGATTTAACAATCTGTTTTGGGCGTTTCTAGTGCAGCGAACCATGGTTCAGGGTGCATCTGAATTTCATTATTCTAAAATATATCCGTTTTAAACAAAATAATTATTGAATTTTTTTTACTATCTTAGTTATTTGTTCAACATTTAATTATTTAATAACTACATCTTAAGAAAATTTGAAGTTTTATTTGTATTGTATCTGTAAATTCGTACTCCAATCAGCATTTATTTTTCGATTCCCTATTGTAATAATCATCATTATTGTTTATTATTCAATATATATTCTTAAGGAAAAGGTGTTTCCCCGTTAAGTAGATTATTTAAGCCTTTCTAATTATTATTATTCGTAGATCATGAGAGCTGAATATATTAATTAGACTGTTGTTCGCCATTTCTTAATTAGGGATTTCCTAGATTATTTATATAATTTTTTTTTATATGTACGTGCATGCAAACAACGAGCATTATAAATAAATGTCTATTAATAAGAGTTTATTCATTTAAAATTAAAAATTTATATCAACCTTTTTTTATAAACTAATGTAGAAATAAAAATCAATATCTAAATATCAAGGGAAACGTTTTTAAGAAAACTTTCTTTAATAAGAAACTAAGTCATAATTTGTAAGTAAAAAAGTATCTCTAAATAGGGAAAGCTATAAAAAAAGTATAAATATTCAAGTTTAAGAATTATACCTTATTTTAATTGAGCCTTGAAATCCTTTTAAACAGAAAGAGAGAAAGATATTCAAAATAAGTATCTAACAGAATAACATCAGTGATAAGTAAACATAATCCTTTTATGCTTTAATCTTTAAAGGATAAAGTTTTACACACGTTCTTAATTAATTCCCTCACATATTGGTTAAGCTAAAGGAAATTTCTCTGGATTTCGTATCCATTTAGCTGAAATTATCAAACAATAGAATATCTTGAATATAAATACATACAGAGTGGCCCACCGAAAACGAAACAAACTCGTTTTGAGGTACTAAACCGTAATTTTTCGAAAAACATTTTCAACAGTAAAATAGGAATGAGGTTCACTATACAGCTGTAGTATTTTTATTTTTTTTGGATTTTGAGTGTTAGTTCCCGTAAAAATGCAATTTAAGATTACAGTACATATTCAAATTTAATTTCACATTTGGAACACTTGTCGACTGATAATACGGCATTCAGTAATTATACGTTGTCGTAAATCCTCTTAAAGAGTCCGGTGCCGTTACGTAAATTATTTAGATGACCCCACAAAAAGAAATCTAGTGGAGATCAATCTGCGAACCTTGAAGACCATTCAAGAGCAGAACACCGCAAACCTTCGATTCAAATACTGTCGAACAGGCAGTACATAATGCGGAGGAGCTCCGTCCTGTTGAAAATGCAATGAACTTATTGAAGAAATTTCTGACCGTTATTGTATCGTTATTGGTAAATTACAATCAACCAATATTTTAAAAATCATATAAGTATGGGTATGGTTAGGCCATTGTTATTTTGTCACAATTATACTTCATAAGGTTTTGAAATATTGGTATCTTATGGTTAATTGTAATTTAGCCAAGATTGATGGTACGTCTTGAAGCCAATAATGGCAAATTTTTAATTTATTTTAGGCGGCCAATATTTTAATACAATAAATCTCCATCATTAGGCCATTGTTGTATTTATTTTATTAATATGTTTCTAAATATTGGTATCTTATATATGTACATTCGTATGTAGCTCAATATTCACAGTTTTTGTTGAAGTCAATACCGGTGCGTTATCATTTTACTTCAGTCAGCCAATGTGTTAAGAACAATATAAATCTATTATTGGGCTATTTATTTGTTTCTGTCATAGACTTTTATTTTTAAAAAATATTGCTGGGATATATGTAACTGTTATTTAACCAATATTGATACTTTCTGTTGAAGTTCAAATTAGTAAGTTATTCATTTTTTTAGCTTGCCAATACTTTGTAGAGAGAGTATATATACATCTGTAATTGGATCGATAATCTTATTTTATCGGTAGGTATGTACAACAAAGATAATGCAATCGTTATATATCTACAGTTTTTATAAAATTTTCATGCTAGTAACTTATGGTACTATTTGGGGATAAAATAGAAGTGATATGCACATTTGTATGTAGGCCAATATTCACAGTTTTTATTGAAGTCAATATCGGTCCATTATCATTTTACTTCAGTCAACCAATATTTTAAGAACAATATAAATCTATTATTGGGCCATATATTTGTTTCTGTCATAGATTGATATTTTTTTAAATATTGCTAGCATATATGTAACTGTTATTTAACCAATATTGATACTTTCTGTTGAAGTGAAGTTAAAGTTATTCATTTTTTTCAGCTTGCCAATACTTTGTAGAGAGAGTATATATACATCTCTAATTGGTAATAACAATCTTCGTAAGTAATATACAATCTTATTTTATCGGTACATATGTACAACAAAGATAATGCAATAGTTGCATACCTACAGTTTTATAAAATCTTCATGCTAGTAACTTATGGTACCATTTGGGGATAAAACAGCAGTGATATGTACATTCGTATGTAGGCCAATAGTCACAATTATTGTTGAAGTCAATACCGGTCCATTATCATTTTACTTCAGTCAACTAATATTTTAAGAACAATAATTTCAAAGAATAAAGAATGTCAAAACTTAGATATACCATTAGACTCTATACCCCTCCAAAGGGTAACGAATATCAAATACTTAGGCCTTAATATTGATAACATGTTAAATTGGGAAAATCACATTACATCCTATGCAAAAAAATTGAACCCGCAATAGGAGTGTTTGGGAGGGCAACCAAATATTTAAGTATAAAACACAGAAAAGCTATATATTATTCTCTTATACACAGCCATCTTACATATCTTACTCCTATCTGGAGCAAAACAACTCAATCAAAATTACATCCAATAAATGTACTACAAAACAAAGCTATTAAAAAAGTGTTTAAGTTACCACGCCTTCATCCTACAGAAGACTTATACTTGCCTAATAGGATTATGGGTATAAACTCCATCTACATTTATCAAGTATGTATGTTTATGCACAATACCCAACACGGTGCTATACATACCAACATAGAATTAACAACAACTTACCAGATCCACGAGTACAATGTAAGAAGCAAAAATCTACTAAGACCAATACCGATGAACACTACTGCTGGACAAAGGAGCCTCCTAAACGAAGGAGTAAAGCTATATAATATGATTCCGGAAAGGATGAAAATCTTAAGAAGCAATTCTTTTAAAAGATGAAATAAATAAAGATTATTAAAAGTTTCACAGTTTTATTAAAATATAACCTGACAATATTGTTTCGACAGCTATGCTGTCATTATCAAAGGTAATATAATTATAAACAAACACGTCGCTAAGGTAGATACAAAATAGGTAACTAGATAAAATAATAATCAAAATTAAATATCTAATACTTCCAGTAACGGAGAATTACTGAGTTCAAGTTGTTCATTCATTAAAGGTACCCTGAGTTTGTGTTTGTATATTTCAAAGGCTTCGAAAATGTCTAATTTGCGTTTGTTATTACAAAAATGTAGGAATTTAATATTATTTTGAGGAGTCATTGTGTGATTTTGTTCTAAAAGGTGTTTGGCGTAATTCGATTTTTCAGGATGTTTATTTTTGTAATGACGTACGTGTTCTTTATATCTTATGTCAAAATTTCGAAGTGTTTGTCCAATATATACCGAACTACAAAAAGAACAATTTAAACGGTAAATGCCCGATTTCATGATATCATGTGTTCTGTCTTTAGCATTAAATAAAAATGAAAAAGTGTTAGTGTTGGTTTTAAATGTTATTTTATAATTGTTGGTTTTTCTTAGTATATGTGCAATTTTTTCTGATATTTTGCCAAAATATGGTATAGATATGTAACTTGTGTCTTCTGTTTGATTGTCAATGGGATATATTCTTTTGATAGCTAACCTATAATCTTTTTGTTTAATTAAAGTGTCAATCATGTTCGGATTATAATGATTTGCATGTGCTAGTTGTTTAATGGTTGATATCTCTTTGCTAAAATCTGATTTTGTTAGTGGAATAGTTAAAGCTCTGTGTACTAATGATCTGTAGGCTGCTATTTTATGTGTATTATGGTGACAAGATTCATTTGGTATTGTTATGTCTGTTTGTGTTGGTTTTCTGTATATGGAAAATTCAAATAGATTGTCTGCGTTAATCTTGATATTTAAGTCTAGAAAGTTTATAGCCCTGTTTTGTTCTGTTTCTAGTGTAAATTTTATATTAGGATGGATATTGTTTATAAGAATTAAAAATTCATTGATAACCTCAAAAGAACTGTCAAAACAAGCTAAAATGTCATCAACATAACGAAACCAGAAGATAATGTGTTTAGAGAGGTTTAATTCAAATATTCGATCTTCAAACTTGTCCATAAATATGTTAGCTAATAGAGGACTTAGAGAATTACCCATAGGTAAACCATCCTTTTGTAAATAAATTATGTTATTAAAAGTGAAATAATTTTGACTTATACAAAGGTCAAATAATTGAATTAACTCTAACCTTTTAACTAATTCTATATTACTATTGATCAAGAAACTATCTAATAAAGAAATACATTCTTGTGGAGGTATTCTGGAGAACATGTTGCAAATATCAAAACTAACAAGTTTTGAATGTGGTGGAAGATGTATGTTTTGCAGCTTATCTACTAATTCTAATGAATTTCTAACAGAGTATTTCGATTTGTAACCTATCGTGTTAATAATCTGGTTCAGTTTTTTGGATAAAATGTGATTAGGTGCATTGATGTATGATACAACTGGTCTTATTGGCATATTCTGTTTGTGCGTCTTAACTAATTTATTAGATAGTTTCTTGATCAATAGTAATATAGAATTAGTTAAAAGGTTAGAGTTAATTCAATTATTTGACCTTTGTATAAGTCAAAATTATTTCACTTTTAATAACATAATTTATTTACAAAAGGATGGTTTACCTATGGGTAATTCTCTAAGTCCTCTATTAGCTAACATATTTATGGACAAGTTTGAAGATCGAATATTTGAATTAAACCTCTCTAAACACATTATCTTCTGGTTTCGTTATGTTGATGACATTTTAGCTTGTTTTGACAGTTCTTTTGAGGTTATCAATGAATTTTTAATTCTTATAAACAGTATCCATCCTAATATAAAATTTACACTAGAAACAGAACAAAACAGGGCTATAAACTTTCTAGACTTAAATATCAAGATTAACGCAGACAATCTATTTGAATTTTCCATATACAGAAAACCAACACAAACAGACATAACAATACCAAATGAATCTTGTCACCATAATACACATAAAATAGCAGCCTACAGATCATTAGTACACAGAGCTTTAACTATTCCACTAACAAAATCAGATTTTAGCAAAGAGATATCAACCATTAAACAACTAGCACATGCAAATCATTATAATCCGAACATGATTGACACTTTAATTAAACAAAAAGATTATAGGTTAGCTATCAAAAGAATATATCCCATTGACAATCAAACAGAAGACACAAGTTACATATCTATACCATATTTTGGCAAAATATCAGAAAAAATTGCACATATACTAAGAAAAACCAACAATTATAAAATAACATTTAAAACCAACACTAACACTTTTTCATTTTTATTTAATGCTAAAGACAGAACACATGATATCATGAAATCGGGCATTTACCGTTTAAATTGTTCTTTTTGTAGTTCGGTATATATTGGACAAACACTTCGAAATTTTGACATAAGATATAAAGAACACGTACGTCATTACAAAAATAAACATCCTGAAAAATCGAATTACGCCAAACACCTTTTAGAACAAAATCACACAATGACTCCTCAAAATAATATTAAATTCCTACATTTTTGTAATAACAAACGCAAATTAGACATTTTCGAAGCCTTTGAAATATACAAACACAAACTCAGGGTACCTTTAATGAATGAACAACTTGAACTCAGTAATTCTCCGTTACTGGAAGTATTAGATATTTAATTTTGATTATTATTTTATCTAGTTACCTATTTTGTATCTACCTTAGCGACGTGTTTGTTTATAATTATATTACCTTTGATAATGACAGCATAGCTGTCGAAACAATATTGTCAGGTTATATTTTAATAAAACTGTGAAACTTTTAATAATCTTTATTTATTTCATGATTATGGAGTTCCACAAAATAAGGCTGGAAACAATAAACAAGATCTTTTAAAAGACATCTAAAAGAACTCATTTATAGCAATTACTTCAAATAGAATCAAATTTGTATTCAATATTTCATTAGAAACTTAGGGAAAAATCCATTCTTGCAAATTAGTTGTAACGGTACATTTTCTATCGGCCTCAAGTATGTAGAATTTTATATTTATATTTACAAAAATCTTAAGTTCGGTTCTGCAAATTTGCATTCTTTTTAAAATATAAGCGTTTAAAAAAATGATAATTCAAGGTGTTCGCAGTTTTAGAGGAAAAATCAATACTTGCTTTTTAGTTGCTGTGCCCTGATTCGTTAAGCCAAAACACGCGACTCGTTGTTGATTGGGTACTTAGAAAAAATCAATACTGTTCGTGAGTGAGACCTCGCTATTGGCTGATATTCCTACGCGGAAATAAGAACGTGGAGATTGGGGTTGTAGCGTCGCGTCACTTACTTGCTTCCGGCCTGTGCCTCGTGGCGATTTTACAGTAATGAAGGTCGATATTATTGAATTCTCGTTCTTGTTTAAATAATTAAAGAGAATCTCCCGCTCAAGCATAGAGTGTGGACGTCTTTCGATTGAGTTCCGATAAATAGTGGTTGATTTTGAATCAATGTTATCGAATTACAGTTTATTAATCCTTTAGAATTAAAATAAATTCTAAATACAGTACAGTACAGTCTTAGTGTTATTTTGTTGCAAAGTGCAAGTTTTGAAAGGATTTACGTTTCGTTAAATGGTGTTTGAAATATTTATAATTTTGTATCGCGAATAAACAATAGTGGTTCATTTTATGGTGAAGAACTACTACAAACAATTATTTCGTTTCGTTTGGTTTTAAGACTAGTGCAGTTTATCATAAAGAAAAACCACTTAAATTTGATCCAGAATTTAAAGACAGATTCTCGTTCTCCTATAAATTAACACAGTAAATTAGAACTTCGCGCAAAGAATGTAAACGCATTAAGTGCTACTTGTGATTAAGATTATTTAAATTTCTTGAGAAACATTACCGTTTGATTTCGTGAATAAAAGTGAATACGTTATAACTTATAAACATTTTAAAATCTTGGATTGTTTAATATGTGCTCGATCAAACTTATTTGTGAAATCATATGCGCAAATGACAGTAATTAATTTGAATCCCATCCTTGGATTCTGCTACTGAAAATCAACTCTTCGAGACCACGTTAATGTTAACAACGATCTTCCGAAATAGAGTCCATTTTCCAATTTCTCATGGATTGTTTTTGTTTCTCTTCTACGAGTTTAGTTTGATAAAAACGAAAGGTATTGTACTTTATAAGAAATTGTTTATTATTGCAGTTTAGTTTAAGAATCCTTTATACAAGGAACTTTGTAATTTTTTTATTAGGAAGAGAGCTCTCTATAGTATCTAGAAAATTCAAATCTTTAATGTTAAAGAATTTTAAAATAATCAATGCTGATAATATTTAGACTAATCTAATTTGCATAATATCCTTTAGATATTTGTTTGTCGATTTTCTCGACGAAGTCGAATTTACATAATTTTACTGATTAATTCTATTTGGCCAATCTAATAAATTTCTTGGTTATTTTTTTGTTAATTAAAAGGTTTTGTGTAAATCTTTCTCGAGTTATTTTGGTGTAATTATCTTAGTGAGGTTAATCGTTATTAAAGGAATATTAATTTTACTTGTAATAAACCTATGTCGTGTGTGTTTTATTATTCAAGTGCTTTGTTATTTTTTTTATCTATTTTCTTATTATTTAATAAATGTTTTCAGTTTATACTAAAGATCTAAAAACGGAACCATATAATTATGAACATTTTATTTCATTTTTATTCCAAATTTTAAAACATAAACAAAATCTTTTTGTTTTCAATCTAATATTTAATTCATTTTCTGGTTAGTGAATTTAATATTTTTTTAAGCTTATTTAATTAACATCATTGGTTGTTTATACTAATAAACACGTTTAAGATTCATAATCAGATGGCGCCCTTTTTAAGTTATTATTTGTGTTCTGAAACCTTTATCTACTCCTTTTCACAATTTATACAACTGTGGAACCAATACCTACGACCTGAATACTAAATTTGTAAGAGAGAGCTAAATCTCAAGCCGTGGTGAATATTCTGAGTATTGTATGATAAAGTAAGTATGAATAATTTTATAGTTTTTATTGTTTATCGTGTGTGAAAAAACGAAAAGTTACAATTGGCGCCCAATCGCGGGGCGTTGTTTCGTTTGTGAGTTTTTAAAAAGTTACAATTGGCTTTGCCAACGTGTGGCTCGTGAAAAATTTTGTTTCCACAGTTTAAGAAAAGGTTTAAGATATTGGTTGATGAAAATATTTTTAGGATTTTAGGTGATTGTGTACTACGTTTCCAGATAAGGATTCTTGTTGGAATCAATAACATTGTAGGATTTGTGTAAAGAAATTGGAAAGCCTAATTACAGTTATAGTTTATTTGTTGCGAAAAGTAAATTTCATTGTTACGGTATTTTGTCAAAATGGAAGTTAATCATTTGAAAGGTGATGAATTGAAGTTTGAGATACTGTGTAGAGGTCTAAAGGTTGTAAGTAATTATTTGCATTGATCAAGTAGTGATGAATCGTTCAACCGGGACGGTACCAAAGATAGAAATCCAACAAATCAATACACGTTCACATGCAACTTAGTTTCTCAACCCAGACAAACAAAAGAGTACAATTTCTCGCCCTCTTCAGAAGAATGGAAGTCTTGGTTAGACAAAGTGAAAACTTTTATGTCCCCCAAAATAATTGCACCTCTTTGTGTCAAAATGCCGTATGATAATCGTCCTTTTATACTCATTAGGATCCAACGATTTCCAGTTATTTGTTTGTTAGATAGCGGTGCATCAAATACTATTATAGGTTCTTCTGGTTTACAGTTTCTGAAGGAAGAAAACAAAATTCCTTTTCAAAAAAAGCTAACAGCTGCTCGTGTTACTACAGCTGACGGTGTCATCCAATCTTGTGAAGATGAGATCATTCTACCGATTACATAGTTTATTTACTTTTAATTGAGAGTTTATGTGAATTATTCCACAGAGGCTGGTAAAATTTAAATTGTTTTTAATTTTAATTATATATCCTGTTTGAACAATTTGGAAATTTATATTGATTGCAAATCTTGTTTTTTTTGTGTAACATATTTTGTTTATTATTTTGTTTATTAGTCAATACCGATCCATTATCATTTTACTACAGTCAACCAATATTTTAAAAACAATATAAATCTATTATTGGGCCATTTATTTATTTCTGTCATAGACTCTTATTTTTTTAAAAATATTGCTGACATATATGTAACTGTTATTTAACCAATATTGATGCTTTCTGTTGAACTCTATATTAGTAAGTTATTCATTTTTTCAGCTTGTCAATACTTTGTAGGGAGTACATATACATCTCTAATTGGATCGATAATCTTATTTTATCGGTAGATATGTACAACAAAGGTAATGTAATAGTTGTATACCTACAGTTTTTATAAAATGTTCATGCTAGTAATTTATGGTACCATTTGGAAAAAAATAGAAATGATGTTGCTATATCGTCACTCTTGTCACCATTGCATGAAACGGTGCAATCCGTTAAAATTTTAATATTTTTTTAATTTAATTTAATTTAATATTTTAATAATAATATTCACCTCAACTAAAGTGAACTCACGTCAAGTCGAGAGGAGCAAAACAAGTCCTTACATCTTAAACAATATTAAAATGATTTTTGCATGATAATAACAATGCAATAAAGTAATTAAAGTTACAACAAGTCAGAATAATTTATATTGTTTGTGGTTTGTTGTGGAGGTAGGTCGCTTGAGTTAATTTTATTTCATTTGTTGGGGAATCTTTGCACAACAAATTACAGGTAAGTACAATCTTTCATTAGAATTTATATGTGTTACTACAATATATCGTTAAAGTGTTTGGTGAATCCCTTCTCTATTCGTTCTAATTTATAACTGCAAGTCTAGAAGTATTGGCGTATAAAAATGAATAATTTCTTTACATGGAAATGTTTCCGCTTATTTTTTTATCAAAACGATTTATAGAAATATGTCACTAGCGATTGTAACAGGTTTTTGTTAGAGATTACAGAAGTAGTATTAGTAAATAATTATCTAAATAAATAAAATACAGTAGAAACTGCCTAAAGTGACCACCTTTGGGACTGACCCAAAATGGTTAATTTAAGCAGGTGGTCACTTTGTAAAAGTGTGAATTTTTTATACACAACAATTTTTATTTTCATGCGATATGCATTACATAGGTAGGTATTTTGAGTTTTTGTGCTTATAGTAAATGCTAAAAAAAAGTATATGTACAATATATATTTATTCAACAGAGCACTTACCCTACTTATTTCATGCGATAGATATGTGTTATGTACATACTACTTAGGTACCTAATTATTTAAAAATCATGTAACGTAGATTGTCTCAAGATCATATGTTTAGCACAGATTAGTTCAATAATATTATTTTTAGCGTGGTACAGTTCTGTTAGGATTCCAGGGCAGTTCTAAATAGTAAAATGTTCCGCTGTTTTTCTTTCACTGTGGTTTTCTAAAAACTAACACCTTTTGTTTTTCTTTCAAATTTAGTTCTTTGTAAACTTTTTTGAAGTACTCTTGATCGCACTAATTAACACAAGGGTTTCAATCAATAGATGAAACAAGACTGATTTTATAAAACAATTTCAAAACTATCCAAGGGTTACTAATGTGAAAGTTTGCAGGTAAAGCAGAAATAAAGTCTTAAAACTTGGAAATACCTGAACCCAACTGGTCACTATTAAGGGATTAGATGTATTCTTAGAAATTCTTTGAATGCAATTTACATGTACATGCCTATTTAAACTTTTAGAAGATTAGTTATAACTGTAAGTAAAGTAATCTCTTGGCTAATGGTCACATTACACAAACATTTTTAAACAAATATTTGAGGTAAATGTGGCCAATGGTCACAAAAGAAAAGTGGTCAGTTTATACAGTATAAATTACATTACAGCAATGGGATTTTTGCAGGGACTAAGAAAAAGTAGTCAATATGACCAGATGGTCAGTTTAAACAGGTGGTCAGATTTACAGGTTTCACTGTACCTACTTTTAGTTTGTTTATTCTAACTTACAAGGCTCTTCGCATTGTTTAACCACAAAATTGAATTGATACAACGATTTAATTGATGAACGCCAATTTACGTATTTTGATTTTTAAATTTAAATAAGCACTTCATACTACTTGTTTATTTTCTTTATGGCCGATGCACTCACTCACGTAAAGAACATGCAGCTTGATGTTATATAATGTTTTACTAAAGTTTACAGAATTTTCTAATTACCGATTTGTCTGTTTTGTTTCAGCTGCTATGAGATTACGCTTTGAAGAAGCCTCCGAATCTGATAATATAAAAGATAGATAATATAACAGAGCTTAAAAAGTAAAAGAAGAAAGATCTGCTTTTTTGTGAAATACCGAATTCTGCTTTATTTTCTTTTGATTTTTTTTGTTTTCTTGGTCTTGAAACGAAGATATTGTGTAAAATAGTTATTAGTCAGTTTTATTTATAGTCTGGTAGATAGCCTAATTGAATCTAACAATAAGTGAACAAACTTATGAGAACGTGGCTAATGTAAAGAATGTTAGAGATTTTCTAATGCGGTCATCGCAACGGACTTTTTAGGAAAAATTTTATAGGATAGCAAATTTTAATATACAGGATGAGTTATAATGGGCGGCACGTACTTAATGAATATTCAGAGATCATTTTGACTAAAAAAGTTCCTAGGAGTTATGTCCTAAATTGCATAATTGTAAGACTACAAGAAGAAAAAGTTTTATTTAGTCAAAACTTGATATTACATTTTCAATTTAATTTTATTCAAAGAACTTTGCCCTTTTGTGGTTCAATGACTATGCAAATTAGGACATAGGGTCATAAGAACTTTTCAAAAAGGTCTCCCCTGTATATTGGCAAAGCTTGTTCTGCTCGTATGCCTCACCGTGTATATAACAATACGACTAATATAGTATAAATAAAATTATTTAATAATATATACAGTATAAAATTATGACCCATATGTATTTCTTTACTGTTGTATAAATATGATTCTTCTATAACTATCCATTTATATTTTCAAATATGACATAAATACAGTTTTTCAAAAATGGTTCGATATAGAAACATTTGATAGGACAATGATTACAAAGTATTGACATACCTACAGTGCTATTAAATTAAATTGGAATATGTAGAATTTCCCTATGTTGCATTTGAAAATATTCGAATCCAAGCATTATGCATACATAGGCAACCAATTATACAGCACGCTCTCTTATACTATTTACATATATTGCATGCTAAATAAATGGCACTGTATGTTTGCCCAATAAGTCGCATAGTTATAGGACCATTATTGCCGCAGCTATTTTACCAATATTATACCATTATTGTTGTGCTACGTGGAAATTGCTTTTGATTTGAAATAATATCTGTTGTGTTTCCTCATATATTCACGGTGGAAACTTTTCATTAAATATACACATACACACGCAATGTTTATTAAGACTTCTTTTAAATTTAAAAATGTTATTGAAAAAAAATCTAATTCAGCATTTTCTATGCACGTTGATGTTTACGTTTTTCTGCCATACGAATTCCCCAAGTGTTTGAAGTGGAGAAAAAATTTGGTCATGTTGTTTGTGATCTTTTCCGAATTCTATGTACTTATACTTAAATCATATTAATCTAAGGTATGTCAGATTAGAGACTTCAGCGATATGTATTAAATTTATCTAAAATTTACTTTAGTAATATTATAAGTCATCAAATGGTATAACTATAAACACCACTAAGTTTTACAGTGATAATTTAAGTTTAAAGTGGATGTAAAGTTTATTAGCTATCTCTAGACATAAAATATACACCTCTGTAATGCAAAATTATATTACTTGCACACTGTATAGCTAGTATGTCATCAAAAGGTTTTCTAAGACAAAAAGTAACTAAATAATAATTAAGTTACATTATAACAGTTAATATTACTTTGTACTTACAATACAATACAACATGTAGCTAGCTAAATGGTCTAAAGAGATATAAACTGAGTGACATTGCAGTTTTCCGGGATGTGATAACGTAACAAAAAGCATCTTTTGTTCATTAGAATTAACGCAAATACGATATTTGCTAATGATGGCAAAATATTTACAAAATAAAACTATTCACTAATGGTGTGTATAATTAAAACCAGTTGAGAATGTTGAAGCTGCATTGCTAGAACGAACTCAAAAGCTTGCAAGCACTGCTAAAGCAAATACTCTGTTGGTAATAATTTATCTCATTTTTTTACTTTGACCGCCAATTCTATCCGAATCTGAAATTAAAATTTTAAAATTAATTACATGGACTTTGATTTTAGTAACGAACTTTGATAACTGAGTCAACAAGATTTTTTATAATGTGGTGTCTACACATTGAAAATTGAGAGACTCAATTTAAAATCTATTTTCGATTTAAGACCTGAGACTTTAGAGTATTATTTAGTTTTAATACTAGTGTATTATTTAGCAGAACCAGATTAACTTATTTAAACTACTTACTCTTTGGGAATGCAACCTACTTTTTAACAATATAGGTAGAAGCAATCAAGACGATATTAGCAGTTTAAGACACACTAGACAGGTTTTGTAAAAGAACATGCTTCTCGGTTGACATTTACTACGAAATGCTGAAGAAATTAATAAAACTCGCAGAAGTCACTTCAATATGATTTTAATAAGATGACTAGGCAATAATACTAAATGACATAATGCCAGTAGCCAGTAGCCAGTAGTATGCCAGTAGCGCGGACCCGAGAAATGGAATTCACCCGATGGACATTATCATCTAGTAACGTTTGTGGTACATACAAGATTTTATTTTTCACGAGAATATGTACAAGTAGAAAATTAGTTTTAATTTATAATTTATTGTTGGTGTTGCCAGGGACGTTGTGTATATTTAGAAAATCTAGGAATTTTTATGTTTGTCGGATGGTAATAAGTTAAACAGAGATATGAAATTTTCAATTAAAATGTTTTTGTTATTGGTTGTTACCAACATGAAAACAAAAAATCCTAAGAGCACAAGTCATCTAAAGAATAAGTTAATTTTATCTAAGAAAGGACCCGCACAAGACAAATAAAAAACAAGGTACAGTCAGATCGGCTGAAACTAAAGTACGTTCATGACATCTGATAAAAGTCCCCAAGGGCACAAAATCTGGAAATGGACAGTTTTTGAGTTATGAGCATCAAATTCTACTGATCAAACGGCCAAGAGTACAAAGTTTATAGTTGTTTAACGAAATCATCCGAATGTGTTAACATACTCATGCACATAATCCTATCATGCAAACAAACACACACACACTTATATATGCTAACACATACAGCACTAGTTTAATCGATTTCGATAATATAGGAAGAAACTGTAAGGCGGTTTTTAACTTTTCTCCAATTTCAGTTCAAGATCTTCAAAAAGTCATTAGCGGTATAAAAAATAAAAATTCTACGGACGGGATCACAATAAATATAATTTAAATTTCGATGCCTATTGTAGGAGACGTACTGGTAAACATAATCAATAGATCATTTGAAACTTCAAAATTTCCACAGAATTGGAAAACGGCTACAGTTATCCGGTTCCGAAAATTGCAGGAACTACGTAGTAAGTGCGATGAGTTTAGGCTCAAAAATACGTTAGCCACATTAAAAAAATTATAGAGCAAATTGTTAAAATTCAATTAGTAGACTATCTTGAAAATAATAAATTGCTTTTAGAAGTAGATCATGGCAAAATGGAAGGAACAAATGGATAAAAATAAGAAAATAGTTGTGGTCTTTTTGGAATTAAAAAGAGCATTTGAAACAATTGATAGGGAAAGAAAAGAATTGAAAGAAAAATTGAAAGATACGGGATTAAAGGTTCAACCTATAGGTGATTTAGAAGTTATTTAACTAATAGACATCAAATTACCAGGTTTAATGAAGTCAATTCATCCAGACGACAATGCAGTCTGGGAGAATGTTGGAGAATGTCTTGTTTCTTGGAGAATGTTTAGTTATATAAAGATTGGTCAAAAATATTTCGAGAGTCGTATAATGAGCAAAATGTAAAAGAAATAATCAATAAAATTTGCAAAACAAACACAAAATGCCTTACGCTGGGAAAACGGTAGCAGATTAAGGCAAACTGTAAGCGAACGAATTGTAGGTCTCAAAAAGATCTACAAAAAAGTTCCTGGTAGCATATATGTATCTCCTACAGATTACTCACAATCAAGGTTTCTTTAATAATTATTTTCTCGGAAAACTCTTTTCCTCTGGAATGTTGCCTTACTCCTCCCCTGGATGAAACGATGGTATTTCTTTACCTTTAGAATTGCTTCAAGTATAATCTGTGAAAATGTGAAGATTTGTAGTTTAAGTCATTCAAAAAATATAGCTATAATGATTTCTGAAAAAATGCCTGCCCCTGCGACCCCCAAGAGTTTTCTGTAAAATTCCGGCTTCCTAAGTCTTCTAGTTTTCGAGCTATTTTTCGGTAGACATCGGACATCGGACACCGGACGTCGGACATCGAAGGTGGCTATTATTATATGTTTGATATTAAATATAAATACAATTATTATCATAAGTAATTGTATTTGCAGATTAAAATATAACGGTAGGTAGTAATTAGTATTTTTAGCATGTAAGCAACTAAAATGTATCTAATATAATCATCACATTTAACAAGATGATTGACAAGATCATTAATAATGCCTTATATTATTTAATTTCAGCAAAAATTCCCCATTATTTTCATGCGAACAAGGGTTTAAGCTCGCAGTTTCAACTATGAAAGTTGAAACACCAAACTAATTTATTATTCAAAATGGCCAACATGAATTCGTCTGGATTGATTTCCCTATAAATAACCATTACCTTTTAGAACAAAAGCTTATTGTCACATGAATAAAACAAGAAGAAACTTTAATTAAATAAAGATATTACCTTCTAAATTCAAAGGGGAAAATACCAAAGATGGTTGCAAAGAATCAATTCTCCACACTAATAAAGACCTAATTTCGTTATATTCCAAAACTTCCAAACAATGATTTAATACTTTAAGTATTTCACAAAACCATTTTGTGTACTATTTACGTAATAATTGACCGAAAAAGAGGGAATTTCTACAAAGAAATTGCAAATTTAAACCGTATAATAAATTCACGTGTTTACTTCGCCAAGTCTGCACAAGAAGGGAGGGGAAAAAAGCCTCTTTGTAACAAACAAACCACCGTGGGTCTCGTGGCCAAATGCTGCCATCTAATTGGTTGAATCAAGGCGTCAGTCATATAATAAGAGCTTTATTATTGATTTAATGAAAACGGAAAACCGAAGAGATTAAAAAAAATCTATGATTAGCAATTAAAATGTTAAACTTAATTAACAGAAGAAAAAATACAATAAAAATTAGCTTATCGCAAAGAAGAAAATCGATATTTTGCAATGAAAAATACCAAACCTAGTGACGTTGCAAATGAGCATTAAAAAACGAATTTTATAGTCTACATGGTGACTTGCAAAGTATAACCCAATAACATTTTTCTCAATATACAAGGTGACATTAAAACAAAAAAATAGACAAAAAAAAGTGATTGTTACATCATATGCATGTGAACTTATCCTAGTTAAACCAAACAAGAAAATGAATCAACACAGAATAGCTAAGTTAGAAGAACTTAAAACGATATTGTTACGTGGGGTTTTCGTAACTGAGAGATGTAGTCAGAGGTAGAGATAGAAAGTAAACACAGGTCACAAATTAATTATATACTAAGTAACAGGTTACAATACAATGGGTTACAGACATAAGTGTGAGGACGGACAAGTCCTCCTATAACTAATATTACACATGAGAGTGATCGGAACCAAACTGTACTAGCTTCAAAACCCTACAACTAAGCGTCATTAGTAAACCAGGTAAGCGGTATCCTGGGTACTAGTTTCTAGGTTCCTAAAATAAACAACTATGACTAAGCATCATTAGGGAGTCAGGTAAGCAGTGTCCCTGGACACAAGCTTCTAGATCCCTAATAATAAGAGGTAGGAATCAGGTAAGCAGTGCACCTGGACACCAGCTTCGAGACCCCCTACAATTAATTTAAAAAAGTGTCTTGCCAGGTCTGCTTCAAGTTCATGGTTCGGTGGAAGCTAAGGAACGACTGAGTCTGGACTTGAAGCAGCCGGGTTTTATACTGTATATTGCGGAAGACATTATCATATTAACGTGAATCTGTAGGCGCGTCGTTCCGCGTATCCATTGGTGTTGGTCTTGTTCGACATGCAGCTGCGTTTTGGCGTGTGTGCTGATTAGAGGTTCTTCGAATGAAAGCAACTGGCTCGCGTAAGTGATTAATATTAATCCAACGCTATATAATGTTACGAAGAAATGTATTAACCTTGAATGATAATTTCACTAGTTGGAATGAACTTGCGGTTTTTGTGAATTATTTAAGTGCAAATCATTCCGTTTGTGACAATGTTGAACCTAAAACACTATTGATGCTCGTCGATAAAGCCTTAGCACACTTCGCCGTGCTGTCAGATGGGCACGTTAAGCAATTGGTTTCTACAACTACATAAACATATTTCTGAAACATATATCATTAAAAATAACATCGCCCTATACCACGCGCGAGTATGTATTTAGTTCAGTGGTTTGGCAATGTTAATTACAATTAACATTTATACACTAATATTGAATTGCTCTCGTTTGGTCTAACTTCTACTTACAAAAACAGTTATCATACTCATCAGAGAATAATTTTATACCAATTATATCTTAATAGAATGATTGTGTTACTCAATCACTTTAAATAAAGATTATTATTTCCTCTTTCTCTTGCATGTACTTATTATCGGTCTTTCCTCTTCTACAATACGCCACCCTTAAGTAGAAAAAGAGTTACCGTAACATATAATTTAAGTTGTGTACCTTCTGAACGAATGCAGTTAAACATAATTGGGAAGATAAACGGTAAACCGTACACGTAGAAAAAACTTTAACCCGAACAAAACGTAAAAAGTCTCATTGCGGTTTGTGGTGGTATGTAAATTTCGAGATAACAGAATTCATTTGGAATTTATTTTAATAATACACTCGCTGTGAAGTTTAAAAATGCAAACACAATACAATGTATGCACAGCATCCAACATTTTACTAAACATGACCATTTTTTTTCGTATTTAATATAACGAGCGCGTGAGCTATCGTGGGTTACCATTGTCGACTCTATTATCAAAAATAATTGAAAACATTAATGAAAACATTTGCTTTAAATATACAAATTAACAAGTTTGTTTGTATTCCAACAATCAAATTTGAAAGTAATAAATATGTAGTTAACTAAAATTAAATTAAATGTATGCTATTGATGTCAAAAAGGAAGTTTGATAACATTCGTTCAGTTAAATCTAAATTTTAACTTTCCTTTTAAAAGATCAGTGTAACTCTTTGTAATTTAAAATAACATTTTGCAACAAACTTTCTATGTTTCCTCTGAAAATTAACTAGAATTAATTTTAATATCTGTTTACTGAAGAGCTTTGATAAAAAACGAAAGCAAAGTTAAACATGATATAAAATCTATCTTGCTTCGCTTAGAAAATTTTCGAAATAGTTAACCCGAGATTTTCAGAATTTCTCTTCCCTTTACTTATAATAATTGAAAATAGTTTATGAAGTTTAACATGCACCCTCGTAAACATTAGTTTATTCCCGTTGGGTTTACCTTTATAAGCGTTATATAGCTTGAGTTATAAATTAATATAATGCAACAGGAGTTAAACAAACAGTAAGGCGCTTTGAAATTTCTCATATTGCTTTCCACTTCGAATTCATCTAATATTTCAGAAGAACTCTATGAAAATGAGATTTACTCTTTTATTTTTTTGTAGAATTGTGAATATTGTAGTTTCTAGGAAAGTGGATAGGTGCGTTCGAATTACAACTGTTGTTACATTAAAATTATGTTCATTTCAGGAAAGTACAGTATAATCCAAAATTGTTGTTTACAATTCTAGAAATCGGTAAACTGATACAGAAAGCTTTCTTTTAAAGATTAAAGAGATAAAAGGGAATAAAGTATTTTTTGTCATAATACGATCAGCAATAGTATATTATTCGAGCGTGTAATGATGGCTGTTGCGCATGAGGATAATGTTTGCGACGCGTGTCGCAGGCGAGTAATCCATCCGAATGAGTAGTAGGCCTTACACGCGAGTAGAATACTTTTTTTATGGCTATTCAGGTAATTGCACTTTACGGTCAAGACAATTAATTATTTATTGTTTCGAGCTTAATTTGGTAAAACTCCATAATTGTAAATAAATAAATCAAATTAATAAAAATTAATTAATTGCCAGGTAGACAATAATAAATTTGTACAGTTTTGAATAATTTTCTATACTGGTGTTATTTAAGTTTAGTGTGTTTCGCAACATAGATTAAAGCACTTATAATGATAAAGATTTGTATATATCTGATAATTCTCTAAAATAAACAGAACGTTCTCAGAGAATGAATTGACATTTTTGAACTTTCGCCAATCTATAAAGGCCTTCTACACCACTTCGTATTTCTTTTTATTTTTCCGGCAGTAAATTTATATATATTGCTGTGGTGGTAGTTTAAAAATTTTGTAAATCTTATATAATCAGTATGTACTTTTTACTAAGGTTATCAAATAGTTCAGTCAGATTAATTTTGATTCAGTAATGTCGACGGGCAATAAGATACTCCAAAGGTTCTTGTTGACATAAATGTATCATTATTCTTGCATAAAATATTGCATAATTGTAAATATAGTAGATATGTGTCAGTTATTACAACCAATGTTATAATCTCTATTATGTGTTGTAAATAAAAGTATAGTCATTTTGATTAGGCTGTAAGGCGATGTAAACATTAGAATATGATGTAAATAGTAGTATATAAACTGAGGGAATAATAATTTAAGGCAGTCTGGTTATACGGCGAAAGAGTACGGTCGACGAGAAAATTGTAAAAGTTACTCTATTACAGACTGTTATACTGTTACGTTGTCTGGTAAAGTCAGTCAAACTGTTAAAGTTATTCTTATTGTTGGAAAGAACAGTCCGCATATATTAATTATATACTTACTGAAGTTAAAATAACAAGCAAATAAATTTTCATACATATACCAATTGGTATTTTGTTTAAATAGGCAAATAAGGCAACTAAGTAATTGGCGACAAAAGTAGTAATATTATACAAATAAAAAGGAAAATATAACCCGTATTTACAAAATAAATCATAATCATAAATCACTATTATTTTCAGTTGTGGAAAGTGGATAGTTAAATATGGCAACTCTATATGTTGATGGAAGGCGTAACTAAATACAAAGGCAAATATACTGGCATTGGGACATGCAATGAAGGAGTAAAAACTAACTACTCTACCAATAATTTAATGAAGATAATTGCTGACAAATATCAAAGAAAGGACTGACTCAACAGAAAAGGTAGGAAAGTATTTTTCCTTTTATTATTTGGAAACCTGCTAAGAAGAAGACGACTATTGTGGAGTGGAAAAGAAATATTAAACAATTTCGTTCAATTGAATTTTAATTTAGATATTAATTTTACGTAATCTTGAAATTAGGTAATTCACATAACGTTTTTATGACTTGCATTATTTAGATCGCAGACATATTTAATTATTATGATATCTTTTATTATACGTGAGCTTTGGAAATACTCTTCAACTTCCCCTTTTTACTAAATTTTTATTTGATTGTAAAATACTTTTTAATGTAGGTTTAAATAATGCAAGTCATAAAAACGTTATGTGAATTACCTAATTTCAAGATTACGTAAAATTAATATCTAAATTAAAATTCAATTGAACCAAACTGAAAAGGCATGTATCAACACTTCTAAAGTATATGTTAAAAAAATTAAAATAACTTTATTTTAACTATCCCAATATCACTGCAATATTTATATCACTCTGGAGGCGTAGAAGTTTCATCGTTTTCATTGGAATCCATTTTTGAATTATTTTTATTTATTAAAAAATGTAAACAAACTCGAGAATTGTAACTATCAGCATCAAATTATTAAATCCAACAGCACCTACATAGATGGTGTTGTTAAAACCCTTTAAAACAAAACAACTAAAACATTTGAATATCGCGTTGCGTCACAGCATGCACGGGGCTCGTTTGTACAATCATAGCACGTGCTTATGCGTCTTATCCTTATTGTAGAAATTACATACAGACATCTCTTCTGTTTTATATATGAAAGCGAAGAGTTTGGATTAAATAAAATGTAAACTTGTGTTTTTGTAGGCGTAGCTTTTATGCGATTGGTCACAGCCCGTGGGTAATAAGTTATTAGTCATGCCCCCGTGGGTAATGAATGCTATTACTTATTAAGGAACGCATTTGTAATTAATGTATTATTTAATAGAAGTAAAAAAACTAATGTACTGATATAGTACTCTGCTTACATACTGCAAAGATTCTTCATCAATGAGAGAATCAAGATATTGAGATAATGTTAAAATAAAAGGATAGTTTGTGACAGAGGCAATTTGAACCTTTAAAACTATGACATCTGTGTTTACAATAAAAAGATAGGTGCAGCTTAATTTTTATTAATAGGATATACATGTTAAGAAGGATAACCTCACAAGCAACTATTCCTGAGAAAAAAGGAAAAACATTGTGAGGTATAAAAAATATTGGCTTGTTCTTAATCTTTACTATCTTATGTAGAGATATGCCGAAGAATTCTGATTTTAATGTTTTAGTGGCTTAGAAAAATAAATTTTTCTTAATTCGTTGCACAAAAATGTTATTATTAATAACTTTTGAAAAATCAAGAATTTCTTCAAATTAATTACGGATCAGGTTACTGCCATTAAATGGCATAGGAAAATTCATATTAACATATAATAACGTAGAACTGATAAATACGTGGTCCACTTCACGATTACTAGATTTTAATAAAACAAATTTCATTAAATTCCGTATCTTCTATAAAATAATGGTAATGATTCTCCATTATTCTTCATGGTTCCTTTGCGTATATACACAAAGGAACGCATAAATCTTGCAATATATAAAATTTCGTTTGTTTACAAAACAAAATGGATGAGGCAACATAACCCTATTTTAATAATTCTTTTTGGAGTTAACTGACGTGGCTTCACGTGCATGATTTGGCTGAGTGAGCTTGTATTCGCTTGTAGGTCCTTTTATATATTTTGTAAAAACAATCGGAAAAACATCAAATCTTCACAACTTCAATTGTTACTGACGTCATATAAATTTCACATATGATCGTAATTAATGAATTTCTTAAACGAAATTGCATATAAATATAGTTCGTAAAGAAACGAACAAATCCATATAATACACTTATGGTCTACAATGCTTTCTAACTTTGGAAATCAACAAAAATGCCCGATGTCAAACAGATATTGAAAAGCTAATTATTCCCCAATTACATAAATTCCAACTAGAACGGAATATGGGACAGTTGCGTTCTAACACATAGCAAATTCCTTGAATAAATTTACATTAATTACAATTGGATATTTAAAGAAAACTCAAAACATAAAATTAATGCAAATGCATCGTAGAACAACTACTTAAAATTAACATCGGCTGCTTTTATAACAACTTTCAAATATCAACCATTCTCGTTCTATGTACAGTAATCCAGGTAACTGCATTGAAATAGTGTACAAAAACAAAATAATACATAAATTTCCAACATGACCTGGGTTGATACCTCCACATATGAAAAATGAGAATTAACCAGATACAAAGACAAGTAAGTTGATTCTGATAGAGTTTTAGATAATGACTTATTTTGTTTATTTTCAGTGCAACAACTTGAAACTGAGTTAACTCCCAGATAAACAAAATCGTAACTACGACAGTTCACATAGGTATGCAAAATGAAAACAAAAACTCTAAGAACAGTTGAAGTAAAATCCTAAATCTGCTTTCCCAGATCTAAAGTGCATGTTCTGTAGTATATAAACTAAATTAATTCCTATCATTTCTCTACATTTTAATAATTGTATTAAAGTGAGGTTACGTTACCCTGATAATTATAATCTCCCTAAGTTGTCTTATTTTCCTAATTTTAAAAATACTGTTGTATGTAAATCTACCCAACAAAATAAACTAAATTATGTATGTCTCTGTTTGTCTTGTATTGCATGTGTACTTATGAAAGTTATTAATTATAGTATTTACAATTTCCCTGCATTATCGAAAGTTTGAAAAAATCTCTGAATTACATTTATTAAAATTTAAATATCAAAAATTGATACCATCGCAATATAAACAATGTATGTGAAAAATGTTAAAGTAGTACTTGTTAAGGTTAGCTCTTCGATTGCGAGGATGATACTCCCGATATTATAACGAGGTAAATAGAAGCTCTCCGATTGATTATCCATCAAAGGTATTCATGGTCGACATGCCAACAAGAACGAGAGCGCAGGTGTGTGTCGTTTTAATAACTTAATGCAGGTCGGCAAGTAGAACAAGTAATTCAAAGTTATCTCGAGGAGGTACTATCAATCATAAACCAGGCAGAGTGTACTAGGAGTGTGAAAATAAATAGTGTGTGAAAATAAAATTATCTTCAAAAAGTTTAAAAAGGTATAAACAAAGACAAGGAACAAGCATCCCCATACAAGGTAAAATACTGTTACCATCATAAAGAAATTTAGAAGATTTAGGAAGAATTTGTATACAAACTTAGTTACAAATTTGATTTGTAAAGTGCAGGTGAGTTTTATCCTGATAATTAAAAAAGAAAAACAATGTTTTTAAATTTCCTTTCACATTATGAAGGAAAAAACTTACCTGTCCAAACAATCGTAGTGGGTTGGCCTCAGTTAAAATTGACAGTTGAGGTAGACAAACTAATGAGAGATGCAAATGGTAACATATCTAATTCTCATAACAGGCAAATGAGGCGGGAGCTCAATCACGAATCCAGCATTAAAATCTTTCCTAAATTGGAATACATAAATAAAACGACCGAGTTTATAATAATCATATGCAAGGCGGTAGTGAAATTTAAAATTAATAACAGTGCAATACGTACGCATTACACATACTCCGTTTTTACCGCATTTGCAGTATCGAGGTTTCACACAAACTTTTATGAGAGTGCAACAGAGGTAATGGAGCTATTTTAGCAAGTTATTATTCCAACTATAGTTATTTATTCCTATAAGATATTCTTTATCTTTTATTTTATAATTTAACATTTCACCATACTTCTAATTTATTTTATTAAAAGTGGTTGAAATTCAAAGTTAGGGTTTTGAAATAAACAAATATTTCAGGTTTTTAGTTTTCCAGTACTTCTGATCTAAGAATTTAGTTTATAGTTGTAAAGACATTTCTTTACGTATCAGCATTCACAATACCAGAATAAAAGTGAAAATATGTGAATTTTACTATTTAAAAATCGAAATTTAAAGCACTTACACAAGGTTAACCATTTAAACTCGGTTAAACTGGCAAGATATCGACGTACAAATTTTTAATTAACGGAATATAAATAAATTGCAGTTTCTAATTTCAAAAGTTTTACAAGTTCGAAACTTCAGATGCTCACAGTTTTTTAAAGATTTATACTGACATTGATTGATAGTTATATTTATACAATGATCCTAATTTACACAAAGAAGAATAAAGCGAAATGGATTAGTAAAACTATAGAGAACATCGAAGAAAGGCGTAAAATAGAGACGAATATTCTACATGATAGATGGAAAACGAATCTTCTACAAAAAGTATATACAGATGTTAATAAAGGGTAATTACAAGTAAAGTCAAACATATCACAAGGAGATACTCAACCAACAATAAGCGTTTTTAGTCATAAAAGTGAAGTTCCTTCCTCCAACGCAATTAGTCGTTTTAAAAAGCTTTCTCATCTTATATACCTATAAAAATACGTCAAATCACAACAAGAGTGTGAACCTACTTAGTAACTATTTTCGTGTGTATTTAGTTTAAGATTTAGTTAATTACCAGATTGGTTATTTCTATACCGTTGATTATTTGCTCTGTTTTTATTAACTATTCGTGTTGCTTAAATTTATATTAAATAAATCTTTTCTTCCGAAGTTTTTAACAAATACGACACTGAATTCATCACACAGTTCGTAGCCTCCTCTCGAAACCTGAGCTCTCAATATGATCAAGATCTCCAATATCATTGTTGGAAATTTCTTGCAAGAACATACATAGGTGGCGTTAGTGGTATCAAGTCGTCTGAGTCTTCTGACATGTACGTTAATGGTCGGTTGTTGATAACAGATTCGACATCACACAAAATAGTCAACAGCTCTTCATAATAAAGCAGCGATTTTACAAGAACTCGTAACAATAATTTTTTCATCATCTGCGCCAGGCGCTCCCACCATCCGCCCCACCAGGGTGCATCCGGAGGGTGAAACTTCCATTGTATTCGTTTTGTAGCATAAACGGCTGAGATGTATTTCCACACAATGCTCTAAACAAGTTCTCGGTACCCATGAAGTTTCTGCCATTGTTGCTATGCAGGACCCTGGGCCTGCCCCTTCTTGCAATGAAACGACGAAGTGCTTGCAAGAAACCTTCTGTACTTAACAAAGTTGTCAGCTCCAAACGGACTGCTCTGTATACAGCACATGTGAACAATGCAACCCATACCTTGTTACCATCTCGCAAATATAGAGGGCCAGCCAGATCCACACCAACAGTGTTGAAGACTACAGTGTCTTCCACTCTATTCGCTGGTACTACCCCATTACCATGCATTGTATTGAACTTAGCCTTTTCAAATCTTTTACAACGTATGCATTGATTCTTTATTCGTCGTACTGTTTTTCTACATCTGAGAATCCAAAACTGACTCCTTATCTGTTGTCGTGGCTTAAACCCCTGCGTGGCAATTACAGTCTTTAGCAAATGTCTTGTCCCGAATAAGGGCGTTGCTGCTCAAAGAATCGAAATACCCCTTATACTGTGTACGAAAGAGACCGAATTAAACAGAGATGGACAACTACCTGGCAAAGATATTTAAATTATTTAAAGTTTATTTTGAAAACACGCTTGTAAAAACTCTTGTTACTCATTCTATTCAAAATTTCTTTGACATACTTTATAAAATAGTCCTTTTAAATGGAAGCATCTACTAGTTAAAAAAAGCTACATAGCGTGTTTATGTTTCATTCTTTACCTTTAATAAAAAATAACTAAACGAAAATACATAATAATGAAAACAATCATCAAAAAATAGAGGTTTAGGAGTATTTTAGATAATTAAATAATCGCAGAAATTAATGTAAGCGATAAATAAAAATAAAGTAATGATATAGGCATTTATTTATGTAAATACGTTAAAATTTTAAAAAGTTATTAAATATTCAGTTGTTTTAATAACTACAAACTAAGAAAAAACTAGAAACAGATATAGTAGCTACTAAAAACAAAACAGTCAAAACAAAAATTAAGAAACACCCTTGGCAAACCATAGAACCTTACATCATATACAGGGTGTCCTGTTTAATAGTCTACACTCAATCATTCGGGCTGGCTTCTGGCTACAGCAATGAAATTAAAAGAACTTTGTATAATTCGACCTCTGTTTTCTAAATCAGTGTTAGAACCCATCTTGGAACTTTTGCTGGTACCAGAGATGACGTCGGCATTTTTTAAAATGAAACTAGTAGGTTTTAAATATGAAAATCGATAGCAAATGTGATTCTGAATACAAAAGTATTAAGGTATTACAGGTTTAAAATGCATAATAACGGAGCTAGAGCCACTTAACGGGATCTGTCCTGTCTTACGTCATATCTGGTATCAGCAAAAGTTCCAAGATGGGTTCTAACACTGATTTCAGAGGTCGAATTATACAAAGTTCTTTTAATTTCATTGCTGTAGCCAGAAGCCAGTCCGAATGATTGAGTGTAGACTGTTAAACAGGACAGGGTGATATACAGGGTGTATATCATTAATATCTATTTACCTAAAATTTTTAGAAAATATTTGTGAAAGACTACAGATTTTTAAATCCCGCCTCCTTTTAAGTAGATTAGTCAATGGGTTTAATTTTTCTCTCTAACACATTATTCTGTCAATGACCCATCTCTCTCTTGCATGTATTACCTGATTACAAAAGTTGGACCCTTTTTCATAAACATTCCAGAAACTACTTTCATGATATAATCCTGTGAATATACGCAAACTGTATTTATTATTTAACTTAATTTATTTGTCCGCAACTACTGGGAATTTTACATGAAGGTGAATAAACCGGCCCTTAATGTTTAAATATGCCTCGTTTGTATGCCTAATCTGATTCTACTTTGGAAACTCGGGGAATGATTATTAGTTTTTATTATTTATTATTTTTACAATAAAAACTGATTACAGTTAGTACTAAAAATTTAGTTTCTTTAGTGTTTACAAAATAATTAAACTTTGTAAATAAACAAACCAAACTCGTAAATAAATGAATAGAGTTTATAATAAAGTATTAAAAAGCATAAGATGTTTATTTCTTAAAATAGAAGAAACGATAGTAGAAGTGAAACGGCTGTTTTGTATTCCAGTAAAATAAATAATTCACTTGAAAATAGCAGTTTTTATTACTCTATTGTTGTTATACAAAGCCACTCTAGGTAGGGTAGCAACTTTTAAAACTGGTTATATTTGTGTGTTGTTTGTAAACAAAAGAAGCTATGCTTCGAAACGTACGTCGTTTCTTTTACCAGAGTTGTTAAATGTGTTGCCTGCTCGGGACCAGACATTTGCTAATGACTGTACATTCCTGCACATATGTACTCAAGGCGTCTACAATAGGGTGACTTTGGAAGGCGCACAACCTCTCAACAGGATATCAGCCGGATTAACTTTGCCCGGAATATGTCTCCAATTCGTTGACTCACTCGATTCACGTATTTCATTGACCCGATTTTTAACGAACACTCCCCAGTTACTATTTCCTTGGATCCACGCCACCGCTGTTGCGGAGTTTGTCCAAATATAAGTAACTATGTCCTTTCAGTTTAATGCACCCTTTACGGTGGTTAATAAACGCGTCCCGATCACACAAACAATCGCGGGATAGAAATTCCTTGTAAAGGAGCATTTCCAGATTTACTTTACAGCAATCGCACGCACAATATACTCAAAACCTCTCTTACTTCTCAAAAATAAGACGGCAGCGTATGCTCGTTGACTGGCATCACAAAATACATGAAGACTCCACTGATATAGGGGTGCCACTGGAGATATCTAACGGTGAACTCGAACACTAGATAAGAGATGGAACTCACTACACATGCTAAAATATCTGTACCACTTTTGTCCCACTATATACCAAGCACTCTCGTTTCAGTTTCGCCAGTGTCACTACACGTACTGCTATCATTTTCAGTTATTGAACGTTCCGTCAGTGTCAAGTCCATTTTTGCACTGTCTAACAACGCAGTAGCACTTATGCGAAAATTTTCAAATTGCGTTAATTCGTCCACTGAGGTAACATAATTGTCCACGTACAAACTATATCTAAAAATATCCGCAGTCTTTTAGACTTTCCGGAGCACGATCTAAATGATAATGAAAGGTAAATAATGACCTTTCACTTCCAATTCATCTTCAGGTACAAACTCTATCAGCTGATTATCGCGCCAATCTTCTATGACGTGCGCATAGTCACATAAACGACCAAGTTGTTGTAACTTTCGTGTTGTAGCAAGTAATCTCTTCTGGGCTATGTCACGGTTTGTAGGTATCTGTATTTTATCGATTATTCACGGTAGACAAACTTTATATCGACCGTCTTCATCGATCCTGACAGTGCTTTTGAAAAATTCCTTACAATACTGTTCCCTTTCTGCCTTTGTTTGATGCTCTGCAGGATCATTTATACCAAGGGTTTCCAAATTCTAGAGATCTACTAATGTAACCTCTTGTACACTTAGTGCCATTACTGACAAAGCCATACTACTCCCAGTAGTCCCAGTAGATGTAGTAGTCTTTAAGTTACCAATAACTGTCCACCCAAATATAGTTTCAAGCGCAGTAAGCCCACATTTAAGTTGACATATTTTCCCAGTCAGTAGTTCACCGTATAGATCTCCTCCAATTAAAATATCAACATCTGGCGTTCTCGAATGCATTATTTAACCAGATTCCCTTCTTGGATAATTCTTCTAGCCAAGGACCCTTTTCCAACCTCGGAATTTTGCCACATAAGACTGGTTCTTATCAGTATAACCAAAATGTAGACTGGTTCAAGAAGGCGTATTTTTCTGCATACTTTGCCATCTAAACTACTTAATTGCGCCTCGTATATACTATGAGTACGTAAATCAGACAAAGAACCTCCAAAAACTACTTGCCTTAAAAATTCTTCCCCAAACTTGTATGCACCTACATCATTCGCAGAATCTCCTCTTATATACGCCCTTTGGGCCACTACTGTCAAACAATAAGCGAAGAACTTTACTTGCTAAAGCAGCTGTCGTCTTGACCACTATTGTTTGCAACATGACTTGACCGTCACCCAGTTGACTTATACTTGTGTTAGTGTTTATACCTTTGGTTGAGATACCACTGAATTCAGGCATTTCATTGCTTGATTTACTGATTTTTTTGTTTTTTTCCCGTAATTCTAAGTTGTGAACAAAGTAAGGCATAATGTCGCTTACCACAAATAGGACATTTTACCGTGACTTTACAGTTTCTCGCAACGTGGTTACCTTTAAGACATACGTAGCAACATTTGTTTTCTTGAATTCTCTTCCTCTTCTCTTCTTGAGAATAAGACTGAGCTTTTACACATCTGCACTTTCATGACCACCACTACAAAATATGCATTTAAGCTTCACAATCTTTCCTTCACCAACATGTAGCCCAGATGCAGTATGCAGTTTTTCATGCACTTCATCAGCACGTTTACCTTATTAGTTTCCATATTACTTGAGCCACTGTTGTTAACTACATTTACTGTACTTGAAACTGCATTACGTTGCCAAGCTGGCAATATCTCTTCAGGAAGACTAAATTCAACTAGTGAGTAGAGCATGGTAGCGTATTTAGCACTTGTCACACCCAAAGACTCTAAAGCACGTAAATGAGATTCTAAAGTATCGTACATTATGCTTAAGCTTTGCGTATCTCTAATATGTTTATTCAAGACAAGCTTTTGTAACTCAAGTACATATACCACAACCAACAGATCCTCTTATCCAAAACGACGTTTTAATGCTTCCAGCGCTTTTAGATAATTGTCTTCAGATTGCGGATAACTGAAAACTACTGAGTAAGCTTTCGATCCCTTTACCATGGACTGCACTAAATACTGAAATTTATCTGCCACAGAAATCTGCTTAAGTTCATCTATATGACGAAATTGAGCCCAAAATCCCAACCAATCTTTTAATTCTTCGTCAACTTTACATAACTGGATTTTCGGATACTTAGTAGTTGTAACGCCAGCATTATCAAAAGAATGTAAAGAATTCTACTCGTCGCATCATCGCGTGATGATAAAAACATGATATTTCGTCTTATACTTCTCAATACTAATAAACTCTGCATCTGTAGCTTCTTCTCCAAGGTTTTCATCAAACATTAAATCTAAAATCTTCTGATATAACTCATCTACTTTTCGAAAGTTTTCTGTCAAGCTCTCAAATTTTACTTGAACAGTAGTTTCATCAGAGTCTTCTGATTCAAGTATTTGCATAATTTCGTTGTAATACTTTGATATCAAACCTCGTAAAGGACGACAGGCATTTCTTAATCTGTCCATCTCGCTACAAAATAATTTCGTTATTAAATCAATTATTTTTTCACACTAATAATAATTATCACGTCGGCGGGTCACCAAATACTTATGTGGGAACAACCGTCTACCCGAATTAGATGTCCCACTTGACTACTTTCTGTTTACCAGAAATAAAACTCGCTTCTTGAAGTTTTTTTACAAAACTTTTAATGAAAACATATACAGGGTGTCTCAAAATTGCAGGGACAACAGCGAACCAGTAAGAGAGGACGTCGGTGTAACTGGTAAATCGTCGTCAAAACTTACCTAACTTTAATAGCAACATAAATGGGTCATTCTCCGTACCAAAGGACAATTTAAGAAACAAAAAAAGTTTTAGCTTTTAGGTTTTTGATATGTTTTGAAAACAGTAGAACACCTGTCAGTAAAACTTTTGTAGTATTTTCTTAAAGATTTCAATTTTTGAACATGCGTACTATAGTAATGATGCTAATTAACAGTGTATTTTTTATAAAAGTAAAAGAGAACTTCAGAAATGATTTTTTCTCGAAGGAGTTGGGGCTGCGAGGTACACATCTAAATCTTTATTAGATTAGATTAGATTAGATTAGATATTTATTCGTGCTTACATCCATATCGATTTACACAAGTTAACAATAAAAAGTATAAGGTATAACAATTAATTACAAAAAAATAACAAACAGTACTATTACAGAAAAAATATTACACTTTAATTTAAAAACTCTTCAAAAGAGTAGTACGCCTCTGCTAATAATTTGTTTTTTATTACATTTTTAAACTGCTTTTCAGGAAGGTTTTTTTATGTGAATTGGCAAACTATTGTAAAATTTTGGTCCGTAATAACTTATATCATTTTACTTTTCTCTAGTCTTAGAAAGTCAATTTTTAAATTTTTGTTTTCTTTACACCTAGTAGAATGAATATTAATTTATTAAGTATAAAAATGTTATTCTTATATTACCGAAAAGGCTTCGGAGATGACCACTTCGGAAATGACAATTTTACAGTTTTTAAATAACTTCCTTTAAACGGTGCATGCTAACCTAACCTAACTTTCCGAAACACAAACACAGCTAATAACAAAGCCGAATCAATTATATAAATTGTAAAAATAAAATCAATTATATATGTTTGAGCTATCAACGGGTATGACGGTTAATAAATGTACGTACGTGTTTTTCAATTAACAAGACACTTCTTATTCTAGGAGTCAAACCACTTCCGCTAACTTTAACTGCTGCTAGCTAAAAGAAAGATGTCTGAATGCACACCCGCTATGTGCAGACAAAATACAACACCACGTTGCCAAATTTTTACGTTTTTGTTTTGTGCTTCGAAAATGACGCCAAAACTAGTTACACCTATAATATGGCTATAATTCAAAAATCTTCAAAAAATATATAAAAAATAAGTCATTTTATAAAAACTGTAGATACAAGCTTAAGTATCGCTGCTTCAATTTAAAAGTTATTCGAAACAGAAAAAAATATTGTAACATTATACACTCGTAAAAGCAGCTGGTTACAGCCTCTTGGTTAGCCTCGGAGTATGACAAAAGTAAAGTTTGATGAACAACGGACCAGGAGAACAGCGGAATTCGAAGCTGAAGTGATAGAATTAGTTCATGAAAATCCTCTAATTAGCACAAGAACCGTTGGAAACATGCTTGACACCCATCATAATTTAGTGGATAAACTGCTTTTAGATGAGGGGATGCATCATTTTCATTATATTAAGGTGTTGGCACTACAACTTGGTGATTTTCCTCGAAGAATAGAATTTTTTCAGTGGCTGCTGAACCAACCAACATAATGTAAATCCACATTTTCCTAGAAATATCGTATGGATTGATTAATGCTGTTTTACAGGGGATAACATTGTAAATTTACATATTTTACATCATTGGAATATTGATAATCCACGGGTAGTCTATGCTAGGGGCCATCAACACAGATTTTCACTAAATGTGTGAATGGGTATTGTAAACAACCGCATATTGGGGCCAGTCATGCTTCCAAAACAGAGTAAGAGGAGAAGATTTTCTTAAATTCTTAGCAGAACATTTTCTTGGACTTTTGAATCATTTACCTCCTAGTATAGCACTACAGGATTTGTGGTTGCAATTAGATGAAGATCCTCCTCATTTTGCATTGAATGTGAGGGATTTACATGAATGCTTTACGTGGGATTCCCGTGATAACATACCCCCACGTTCCTTCCAAAGGAGGAAATAATTGAGATACGCTTAATCAGCGCGCAATTGTACAGCAATTGCTCCCAGTTACTCACTTGTCGGAGCGAGGTTGCCTATCCACCCTCTACTAGCTAACCAGGTTAGTACCGTTTATGCATATATTATGTAGCATTTACTGGAAAGTCTTAGTAAACACTTTATTAGTAGTAGCATTTACTATAAGGTCTAGCAAACACCAGAAGCAAACGTTATTACTTGCTTCTTATGCATACAATTTGAAGTATTTGTTCAGTTTACTTCAAATAAAAGCATTTACTACACGTTATTCATACGGGCCATTATTCAGAGAAAAAGTACCGTATAAATTTAACTGGAACTTATCTTGAAAGGATAAATATTATACTGAGATCAAAATACCCGTTAATAACTTATACGTAAGTTTATCTCCAGCATAAGTTATAAGTTTGTACTGAACTTTATACTGATGTGGAAATACAGTCCCTTATAAAAATACTATTATATCGACAGCTTTCTACCAATTTTAAAAGAACTACTTTTGCATAAAATTTTATGGAATATTTTAATTTGAACAACGCATTCAATTCAGTCAACAAGGAAGTGTAACTTCTTTTTTATTTTATTTGTTCATACTTATTAATCAGTTTCGGAAAATATTCACTTTGTTTATTAAAAATCCTATCCACGTTTTAATTCATTTCAGCAAACGGAGGTTTTTCATTTTTTTTATTTGCATTGCAACGTAGTTGTTCTACAAGTAACATCTTTTGTAGCATTCAAGCCAACTTCTTACCTCGTTGTTTTCGGAGTTGTGGTGAAGTTTGAATATGTACAATAGCTAGTGGAGAGGTAATTTCATTTTTAAATTACCTTGTAAGGTTGTGGAGCAATCCATCCGTGATTGAAATTATACATACATACATACATAATCAATTCCCCTTTTACCGCATTTCGCAGTGTCGGGGTTCCACACAAACTCTTATGAGAGTGCAACGGAGGTAATGGAGCTATTGTAGCAAGTAAATTACGCTCCCCCATACTTTATCACTCATACAACTTTCATACCTTAACCTAAGGAGCTCAAACACGATAGTACTAAATTTTTAAAATTCAGTCGCAACCGAGGTTTGAACCCCTCTCCCTTTGAACGAGAGGTAGGATATCTAAGACTCCACCACGGAGGGCCTGTGATTGAAATTACTGAAGTAGAATTTGCATGTATAAAGTTTTTAATTATTTCGTTAAAAACTAGAGATTCTATTGTATTTTATTTAAAAATGAAGAATCTTATTTACCTTTACCACTATTTATTATTCGAGTTTTCTGTCTTGGTTGTTCCCACAACAAACATTTTTCATTACTTATGGTAACACCTGGTTATATAAGAGGTATATAGAATTTAGTTTGTTTAATTTACATCATATGATGTTGTAATACATACTACGTTTATTGCTTACATGCTACAATAATAATTACTCCTGTCTACCGTTCTATTTTAATCTGAAGAACAGGTATAATCAAATAATATAGTTCACATGACTTCTAAAAAATTACGCTTTCCACATTTACAAATTTACATTGCGAGTTATGATATTTTCTATTATAAGTTATGAATTTTGACATGTAATGTGCTAATCGCCCGTAAACTATTCGAAAATTTAAAAACAAAATTTACTGCTTAATCTACTCAAAAACCTATTGTTTAGCTGTCTTATGTAATGATATTTCTATCAGAGCACTTATAACTTTATTTCCTTCAGTTGTTCAAGATAAAAGTCTATAGATTCTTATTAACATGAATAGAAAGATTAATGCGCGTATATAAACATATAACAAAGGGATAATAATGGGAATTCGCGCAATAGATTTATCAGAGAAAGTTAGTTGCAGCCGTATACACTTGCTTCGCACTTATTAGTGCTCATCAGTACGGCATAGCAGATAGAAGAAATAAAATTTAAGCAACAAACTAGAAACAATGTATAACACAAGGTTTCACAGATAGTAGCCAACCACACATTTGTAGTTTCGGCTCGAAGACATTGAGTTTTCAATGCAACAACAAACGTCACTACGAAGGTAGCTATAGCAACTAACAAGCAAGCTCTTTATTAAAATAATGCAATAGTGGAAATTAATGCATTTGCATAGTTTCAGTGGATTTTACGATAATCATGATGGGATATAATAACCTAAGCCAGGCTGGTTTGTGATGTATAAATATATAAATAGAAAACTAAACTAAAAAATTCAATCTAAAAAATGGTGCTTTCTAGGATAGTTAAGGTGAATAAGATGGTTACTAATTTGTTCTTAAAACGAGTAATATGTAAAATAACTAATACGTAAAATTTAATAAAATACAAATAAAATAAATGTTTAACAAGTGTTTAAAAAGGTCTACATTATTTATAAATAAAAATAAAAAGTAAGTAAATAAAAATAATATAAAATAATAACTTACCAGAAGACGAGAGATCATTAGATATTCGGCACAAAAAAAGCTTTTTAAACCAAGAAGGTGTACAAGACGTTCAACTAAAGAAGATTAAATGAAAATAAATTAAGACTTTACCTCATGATGTTTACCTCAAACATAAGAAGTAAAAGATAAAATAAATAGGGACATTTTACCTCAACAGTTTTAGTAGTATCTGTTCATTATATACCGAGTAAAGTCCATAATCCCATACAAGGATGGTTTCAGTAAAACCGAAAGTTCCAGAAAGAAGACTGTACAGCAGGAAAACATCATTAGTTCAAGACGCCAAGTTTCTGCATAATCAAAGTGTGTAAACAAAAGCAGAGCTTATGTTTTGTTGGTACAAGAAATTAAAATAGTTCTTCAAGAGTGCATATATTTACGGTTAAATAGCTCACCTTGACTTCAATAAGAAAAAATCTAGTGTAAAATTGCAAGGGAAGACATAAATAGCATTACCTAAAATAATCAAAGTCAATAACAAAATTATCTTTCAATTTAATCAAAGATCAAAACTTACCTAAATCGTATCAGTTCTGCTACACAATTGTAGAGTTATAAGATAACAAATATAAAAGTTTGACGTTTCATTACTTAATAAGAGTTTTCCGTTGAGTCAAAGTATCATAAGATCAAATATAAGAAAGTATCCCATTAGTTTAAATTTCTTTTGTGTATTTGTGAATTTTCAATGAAGAACCCAATTGGAAGTGCACTAGGTGTCTTTTAAGTCTCATAAAGGTTAAAACTGTGAACAAGAGGTTGTACTACAACTGACGGTGCATTATGAGAGTCGAAATATATTTTTCTTGTCATATGTATATGTACACTTATTAAAAACATATATTCTCATTTAATAAAAATTAAACTTTGTAACACTACACTTGCTTACAACGTAATGTACATGTTTGGTAAATTGTAATCTATTATGTATCTATAATAATTTCTAGTAGAAGACCCAAAGGGTATTTATCGAACGTAGATAAATAGAAAAACGAATGCTTTTAATTTTCCGATTAAAGGTCTATTTTTGAACAAAGGTTATTCAAAAAGGATGCTCAATTTATTATTATATCTATATTTCCCAATTGTTTAATTGCTTTTTCAGGAGGACAACTTAAGAGTAAAACGTGATTAGCAAAAATCTTTATGGATGGATATATGCTTTCATATCCTCTTATTGTTTGTTTAAAATTGACATTTATGTTCATTTATATTAATTAATTCGTGATTGTTGAAATAATTTAAGATTAAAAATGTTTTAAAATTTTTATATATAACATTTTCATATTCAAACTAGTTACTACCTGATGAAGTTGGTTACAATCTGTAACCAATTTTAATTCTCTATCCATGATGAATCCTAATTATTTCATTTCCTGTACAATCTCAATTGATTTATTATTTAATTTCACACTTAAATTCAAATTTAAGAACCTGTTATAAAGAACAGTACTGCTAAAAAACATATATTTTGATTTCAGTTCACTGACTTTTAATTTGTTGACTTTAAACTTATCTGTTAACAATTGCAATGCATAATTGACAGTTTCAACCACTTCCACGAAGTTTTCATCGTGATAATAAATTAATGTGTTATCTGCAAAGAGATTAATTTTACTTTTATTTAGGACATTTCCTAGATCATTCCCGGTGCCGGCAGATCTGGTAAAGGTTTTCTGCAGTTTTCCTTAGCTGTGACACAAATGTGGGATTTGCGCTGTTCCATCTGTAAGTCGGCTGCAGCCGCACGTAGGGCCTACGTAATAATAATAATCGCCCCCTCCCTCCCGCACTAGCTTATATCTTCTGGGGCCTGGTTTCCAGGTTATGGGTTGTAGCAATTATTATTATTATTATTATTATTAACATAAAGAACGAACAGCCGTGGTCCAAAGGCACTGCCTTGTGGGACACCGATATCATTTATCTCCAGACTTGACACCACATTGTTGACTTCAGTTATTTGACACCTATTTACTAAATAATTATGCAGCCGCGTTAAGTATAACACCACTAAATCCATATTTTTCTAATATTTATTGGCTGTAATGGCTCAACATTTTTTGTATTTAGCACTTTTAGAATAGGAATTATAGTTGATGTTTAAAAACATTGAGGAACAACTCCCTTTTCTAAATTTAAATTGATCAAATTTAGTAACGGATAACCATCTATACTGTTTTTTGTATGTTAAGACTTAATAATATCATATAAAACTGCTAAAGAGTAATGTTCTCAAACTTTTCTAATTTAATAGTATTTAGAAAAACTGTTTTTAGACTTATGAACATCTTTATGAACATTTCCTGTGTCCATAAATGTCCTTTTACTACCTCTGTAGTACTGTAACGTTTTTTTTAAATAATACTAAAGGGGCTGTTTTAATTGTCTGTTATCAACAGAGAATATTTACACTAACACTAATTACAAACAACTATAAACTATTAACAAACTTAGAATAATTTAATTACACAAATATTTATTTCAACAAGATTTATATTACACTGATATTTATGTTATACTACCCACGATGCGCGAATGTGTTTTGCTGGTTGACCGACTGCCCTTCTTCTTCCACGGCGGCATTATATATGCATACGTCCACGCTCTAGAACAATCCGAGGCCAATCTCGAACATTATAGAATAGCCGAGGGCCTTCTCGCTTGTTTGCCGCCCATTTGTTGTATTAAGTTTTTTTTTTATGAGTTAAGTTTCCTATTTCTTAAAATTTATTTTCTCTTATCATTTCAAACTTTTTCTTTACTGTATTGTCAAGAATCCTTCTCTGATAAACCACAAATCTCTTTATGGTATATTTTAATAGTAGCATTAATATTTTGTTGGGAGAATATTAGTGCATTTTTTTGGTGGTTGGTCAGTAAGTTTGACTTCATATCCTTAGAGTGGGGACCGTCGCGTTTTGGTAAAATTTGAATAGTTCGTGAAGGGGTTCGGGTGAAGGGTTCAAACACACCTATCGCGTTGAAGACTTTTGAAAGTGAGGTTAGGTTTATTGTTTTCAATTATTACTACAAATCAAATAATATTTATACCGCTCGAAAGATTTCTTAACACTCCATGAGATAGTAAATTTGTTATATAACGTCAACATTTCCAAATATATAACAGTTAATATAATAGTTTTTTAACAATTTTAATTTTCTCAATCAGACTCTAAGAAAGTACAACTTCCATGCATAAAATTGAATAAGACCAGCCTTTTTCACAAAGATTTTCTGATAGTATTTTACAGTCTTTTCTCACTTCTATAAAAATGTCAGTAAAATCAAATTGCTTGCTTAAAGCCTACTATTAACCCTAAAGCAAACTTCTTGCATAAAAGTCGAATTACAGTTTATACAGAATCGATTTGTACATTTAAAAACATACGTTTAAGATTTGAAATTAGGTTTTACAAAAGGTTTCGAATTCCTTTAAAAAGTTTCAGGAAACGAAAAGAGGATTGTAAGTTTTTCTTTGTATAAAACATTTAAATTAAGAAAAGAGAGCTTAGAATCCTACACTTAAATTGAGATCGGAAAATACGGTTCAGATGGCTTCTGTGTAATCTCGGAATAAGGAAGGAAAAGTAAGTTTAAATCCCAAAAACGAAACTAAATTATAAGTTTAAAACATTTAGAAAGAATTTCAAAAACGATTTATGTAGAATTTTGATTAAATTTAATTTTTGTTTTAAAATCTGTCCGCCATTTCCGTTGCTTTCCGTTTTGCTTTATTTTTGGCAGAATCATTCTAACATTGTTATACGGAATTCTAACATTCTCGTTTACAAATTAATGGATATTACATGTTCTTAATTAAGATATCAGTTTAAGGTTGGACTAATTTCAGACAACTAAATTGCAACTGAGTTAGTTGTACAGTTGCTTTAGGATACGTATGTTCTAATGTCATTACTGAACTTGCCGAACAAGATAAATTTGCTATGTAGGTACCTAACTGCATAAGAACATTTTACGTTGTTAGAATAATCCTTGCATCGCTGTATTTGATTAAAATAAGCATTAAGTTCTTTTTATCTAACAAGTTCATGTGTAACAAATTCAATAAAATCAATTTATGTTTAATTATTTATTTTCGTCATCAATTCAACTCACATTTACAATATACTTAGTATGTCTAGTACGAGCATTGTACAGTATTTCTTAGACGCCTGCCTAGAAAGCTATTTTTGCAATCTATCTTGGGACTGAAAAATTAGACTTTTTCAATCTGAGCAAAGGAAAGTCTATTTGTCAGTCAGAGGCTGGAAAGGTTGTTTTTATGGCACAAACGTGTCTAATAGCAGAAACCTTGCATCCATAAATGATTTCACCAAGCTACTTAGTTCTTGCACATTAGAAATTGGGAAAATTAAGATTTTTACTTAAATTTATTCTAATATTATATTATGCTGGCGCCGAAGAAGTTTAATACGCAACTCACTTCTAAAGTGCCTTTCCTAGGTTCTCACGTTTTCAGGGCTCCGCTTTCGGCGTCGCGCTTTAAATCTGTGGACTCGCTTAGGATAGAGGCGCTGTCAAAGCTCTTTATATAAATAACTATATAGTTATGTTAACACAAGAAAAAACTATTTCTCGACACTTATTCCACATATCTTTTAGCATAAATACACTGCTTTGAAAAACTCAGAGTGTCTTGATCAGAGAAGCATTCCTGGACTACTTCCATATCAACATTTCTTTAACTTTTAAAACCAATAAAAATCACAAGGAGTTGATTTGCCATCAACAATTGCGGTTTTTATGAACTGGGATCCTTTCCTGAGAAAATATTTGTCAATGATCAAACGACGCCAAAGATTGAAAAGGCAACACTCGGGGTGCTCATCTTTCTGACCTTTAATAAACGCCTAATAAATTTGCCATTTGCAATATCTGTTATAGATATAACAGATAACAGATAAAATAGATGCTAAAAGTCCAATAGTTAACTGACTATCTTTTTTAAGTTGCATTACTATCAACGTTCTTGAAATATTTGCAAAACTTTTGCATTAAACTAATATAACTTGTAAACTATTAAAGCTAGAATACTTAGATTTAGGTCAGCTAAGATGAAAGACAGAAGAGAAAGTGTAACATGCCTTCTTTTCGGCTAGGAAGTAAAACTGCAGACTCCGTGTAAATGCGTTTATGTCATGTTTGACATGGTAATTCTTACTGGGGTGGAATTCCCGCATATTCGGCTAAATTCTTGTAGGGTCGGTCAAATAATCATAGTACTCGGTGCACATACGAGGGATGCTCCGCTACCCCAATTCTTCGCTTAAAAATAAATTAATTAATTAAACCAGAGAATGAATTATAGACAATAAATCATTGCGGTTCTTATGGAAATTATATTTTAAAGCCTATTGTGTTAGGGAAAATAAATACTATACAACCCTCATATGTTACTATATCTTACATAGTATTAACATGCATGATTTGTACTTAATAGAACTAGCTAACGACAAGGTATTTCATAATAAGTCTTGAATATTCTTTTATATTTATATTATGACTAAAGGATCTGATGTGGTTATAGCAAACAATTTTTACTAATCTTACGTAAGGGTTGACTTAAAGACAAAGTAATATTTAATATACCAATACCAGCAACCAATACTAATTACACTAATTTAGTTGCTATTGTATGGAAAAGTTAATAAATGGTAAGTTGTCTCACGGACGGTTTCTAGCAGTTGAAATGTGGCGTCACTGGAAGCATGCATAACCACCTATATGTATCTATAATAATTTGGTGATATACAATATTTTCAATATTGTATATCAATGATGCATCTTAATAAAGCATCTAACATCATAAATAGAACACGTAAGATTATTTCATATTTAGTTCTTACTAATCAAAAATTAATTCTAGCTTAAGTATAATTTAATAATTTAGAAAGCGGTTTTTTCAATACAAAATCAGTTTATTATAGGTAACAAAAGAAGGGTACATGATAAGCCGCACTTTTGGGCCACACTCCATTAAAATACATGTAATTGCCTGGGCCACTGTAGAATTTACTGAAAAACGTCGTTCACCCGGCAAAGTGAATCCTTACTAGAGGACAGCTATCAAGAGCATTCTCTACACGCTGAAATATCCAGATCAGATACAAAGGTTGGGGGAGGGGGAGGTCAAATACCTCTGAACTGTCTCCTTGACCTGCCTAAGCTTTAATTTAAGTTTAATTTAGCCACTGCGAACGGACAGAAGAATTCTCCATACCCCGAACAATTCCGATTATATGAACGGGGGGGGGGGGGAACTTTCGAAACTGCATTTTAACCTGCGAACGCTAATCCGTGATCAAATCCAGTAGACAAGAACCAGACAATCTCGGATCGTCGAACTATCTATACGATACGGAAAGTTAGGGCGAAAGGGGGGGGGTAGGATTTATGTAGATTCACCAGTATTACAGCCCAACCACTCTACCGCAAATCTTTGAAAGGTCAGTCTTTTCAGTCGCTGCGTCATTAACTAACTTGAAATATCCAAGTTAGACGACGGGGGGGGGGTTAAATTCCTTTGAAGCGTCTCTTTGACCTGTCTAAGCTTTAATTTAATTTAAGCTTAATTTAGTAACTGCGAACGGACAGAAGAATTCTCCATACGCCGAACAATACCGATTATATGACGGGGGGGGGAAGGAACTTTCGAAACTGCATTTTAACCTGCGAACGCTAATCCGTGATAAAATCCAGTAGACAAGAACCAGACAATCTCCGATCGTCGAACTATCTATACGATACGGAAAGTTAGGGTGAAAGGGGGGGAGGTAGGATTTATATAGATTTTCCAGTATTACAGACCAACCACTCTACCGCAAATCTTTGAAAGGTCAGTCTTTCCAGTCGCAGCGTCATTAACTAACTTGAAATATCCAAGTTAGATGACGGGGGGGAGGGGGGGTTTAAATTCCTTTGAAGCGTCTGATTGACCTGTCTAAGCTTTAATTTAAGCTTAATTTAGTCACTGCGAACAGACAGAAGAATTCTCCATATGGCGAACAATACCGATTATATGACGGGGGGGGGGGGGAAGGAACTTTCGAAACTGCATTTTAACCTGCGAACGCTAATCCGTGATCAAATCCAGTAGACAAGAACTAGACAATCTCGGATCGTCGAACTATCTATACGATACGGAAAGTTATGGTGAAAGGGGGGGAGGTAGGATTTATATAGATTTCCCAGTATTACAGACCAACCACTCTACCGCAAATCTTTGAAAGGTCAGTCTTTCCAGTCGCAGCGTCATTAACTAACTTGAAATATCTGAGATAGATGGCGGGGGGGGGGGGTAGATTCCTTTGAAGCGTCTTTTTTACCTGTCTAAGCTTTAATTTAAGCTTAATTTAGTCACTGCGAACGGACAGAAAAATTCTCCATACGCCGAAAAATACCGATTATATGAACGGGGGGGGGAACTTTCGAAACTGCATTTTAACCTGCGAACGCTAATCCGTGATCAAATCCAGTAGACAAGAACCAGGCAATCTTGGATCGTCGAACTATCTATACGATACGAAAAGTTAGGGCGAAAGGGGAGGAGGTAGGATTTATGTAAATTCCCCAGTATTACAGACCAACCACTCTACCGCAATTCTTTGAAAGGTCAGTCTTTCCAGTCGCAGCGTCATTAACTAACTTGAAATATCCGAGTTAGATGGCTGGGGGGGGGGGTAGATTCCTTTGAAGCGTCTTTTTAACCTGTCTAAGCTTTAATTTAAGCTTAATTTAGTCACTGCGAACGGACAGAAAAATTCTCCATACGCCGAAAAACACCGATTATATGAACGGAGGGGGGAGGGAACTTTCGAAACTGTCTTTTAACCTGCGAACGCTAATCCGTGATCAAATCCAGTAGACAAGAACCAGACAATCTCGGATCGTCGAACTATCTATACGATACGGAAAGTTAGGGTGAAAGGGGGGGAGGTAGGATTTATATAGATTTCCCAGTATTACAGACCAACCACTCTACCGCAAATCTTTGAAAGGTCAGTCTTTCCAGTCGCAGCGTCGTTAACTAACTTGAAATATCCGAGTTAGATGGCGGGGTGGGGTTAGATTCCTTTGAAGCGTCTCTTTGACCTGTCT